>JARWAU010000022.1:0-1200000 GCA_029958995.1 Bombus sonorus | reverse complement strand
CGTCATATGGTATTACGTTATATCGTGTTACGTACTATAGCATTTCCTTATAACGTATAACATCATATGGTATTACGTTATAACGTATAACGTTATATAGTATTACGTTATAACGTATAACGTTATATAGTACTACGTTATAATGTATAAAGTCATAAGGTATTACGTTATAACTTATAACGTCAAATGGTATTACGTTATAACGTGTAACGTACTATAGCATTTCCTTATAACGTGTAACGTCATGTGGTATTACGTTATAACGTATAACGTCATATGGTATTACGTTATAACGTATAACGTTATATAGTATTACATTATAACGTATAACGTTATGTGGTATTACGTTATAACGTATAACGTTATATAGTATTACGTTATAACGTATAGCGTCATATGGTATTACGTTATAACGTATAACGTTATATAGGATTACGTTATAACGTATAACAGTATATAGTATTACGTTATAGCGTATAACGTTATATAGTATTACGTTATATCGTGTAACGTACTATAGCATTTCCTTATAACGTATAACATCATATGGTATTACGTTATAACGTATAACGTTATATAGCATTTCCTTATAACGTATAACGTCATATGGTATTACGTTATAACGTATAGCGTTATATGGTATTACGTTATAACGTATAACGTCAGATGGTATTACGTTATAACGTATAACGTTATGTAGTATAACGTTATAACGTATAACGTTATGTGGTATTACGTTATAACGTATAACGTTATATAGTATTACGTTATAACGTATAAAGTCATAAGGTATTACGTTATAACTTATAACGTCAAATGGTGTTACGTTATAACGTGTAACGTACTATAGCATTTCTTTATAACGTATAACATCATATGGTATTACGTTATGACGTATAACGTCATATGGTATTACGTTATAACTTATACCGTCAAATGGTGTTACGTTATAACGTGTAACGTACTATAGCATTTCTTTATAACGTATAACATCACATGGTATTACGTTATGACTTATAACGTCATATGGTATTACGTTATATCGTGTTACGTACTATAGCATTTCCTTATAACGTATAACATCATATGGTATTACGCTATAACGTATAACGTCATATGGTATTACGTTATAACGTCTAACGTTATATAGTATTACGTTATATCGTGTAACGTACTATAGCCTTTCCTTATAACGTATAACATCATATGGTATTACCTTATAACGTATAACGTTATATAATATTACGTTATAACGTATAACGTTATATAGTACTACGTTATAACGTATAAAGTCATAAGGTATTACGTTATAACTTATAACGTCAAATGGTATTACGTTATAACGTGTAACGTACTATAGCATTTCCAAAATAACGTGTAACGTCATGTGGTATTACGTTATAACGTATAACGTCATATGGTATTACGTTATAACGTATAACGTTATATAGTATTACATTATAACGTATAACGTTATGTGGTATTACGTTATAACGTATAACGTTATATAGTATTACGTTATAACGTATGAAGTCATAAGGTATTACGTTATAACTTATAACGTCAAGGGGTATTACGTTATAACGTGTAACGTCCTATAGCATTTCCTTATAACGTGTAACGTCATATGGTATTACGTTATAACGTACAACGTTATATAGTATTACGTTATAACGTATAACGTTATATAGCATTACGTTATAACGTGTAACGTACTTTAGCATCTCCTTATAACGTATAACATCATATGGTATTACGTTATAACGTATATCGTTATATAGTATTACGTTATAACGTATAAAGTTATATAGCATTACGTTATAACGTGTAACGTACTATAGCATTTCTTTATAACGTGTAACGTCATATGGTATTACGTTATAACGTATAACGTCATATGGTATTACGTTATAACGTATAACGTTATATAGTATTACGTTATAACGTATAATGTTATATAGCATTACGTTATAACGTGTAACGTACTATAGCATTTCTTTATAACGTATAACATCATACGGTATTACGTTATAACGTATAGCGTCATATGGTATTACGTTATAACGTATAACGTTATATAGTATTACGTTATAACGTATAACAGTATATAGTATTACGTTATAGCGTATAACGTTATATAGTATTACGTTATATCGTGTAACGTACTATAGCATTTCCTTATAACGTATAACATCATATGGTATTACGTTATAACGTATAACGTTATATAGCATTTCCTTATAACGTATAACGTCATATGGTATTATGTTATATCGTATAGCGTTATATGGTATTACGTTATAACGTATAACGTCAGATGGTATTACGTTATAACGTATAACGTTATATAGTATAACGTTATAACGCATAACGTTATGTGGTATTACGTTATAACGTATAACGTTATATAGTATTACGTTATAACGTATAAAGTCATAAGGTATTACGTTATAACTTATAACGTCAAATGGTGTTACGTTATAACGTGTAACGTACTATAGCATTTCTTTATAACGTATAACATCATATGGTATTACGTTATGACGTATAACGTCATATGGTATTACGTTATAACTTATAACGTCAAATGGTGTTACGTTATAACGTGTAACGTACTATAGCATTTCTTTATAACGTATAACATCATATGGTATTACGTTATGACTTATAACGTCATATGGTATTACGTTATATCGTGTTACGTACTATAGCATTTCCTTATAACGTATAACATCATATGGTATTACGTTATAACGAATAACGTTGTATAGTATTACGTTATAACGTCTAACGTTATATAGTATTACGTTATATCGTGTAACGTACTGTAGCATTTCCTTATAACGTATAACATCATATGGTATTACGTTATAACGTATATCGTTATGTAGTATTACCTTATAACGTATAACGTTATATAGCATTACGTTATAACGTGTAACGTACTATAGCATTTCTTTATAACGTATAACATCATATGGTATTACGTTATAGCGTATAACGTCATATGGTATTACGTTATATCGTGTAACGTACTATAGCATTTCCTTATAACGTATAACATCATATGGTATTACGTTATGACGTATAACGTCATATGGTATTACGTTATAACGTATAACGTTATATGGTATTACGTTATAACGTATAACGTCAGATGGTATTACGTTATAACTTATAACGTCAAATGGTGTTACGTTATATCGTGTAACGTACTATAGCATTTCCTTATAACGTATAACATCATATGGTATTACGTTATGACGTATAACGTCATATGGTATTACGTTATAACGTATAACGTTATATGTTATTACGTTATAACGTATAACGTCAGATGGTATTACGTTATAACGTATAACGTTGTATAGTATAACGTTATAACGTATAACGTTATGTGGTATTACGTTATAACGTATAACGTTATATAGTATTACGTTATAACGTATAAAGTCATAAGGTATTACGTTATAACTTATAACGTCAAATGGTGTTACGTTATAACGTGTAGCGTACTATAGCATTTCTTTATAACGTATAACATCATATGGTATTACGTTATGACGTATAACGTCATATGATATTACGTTATAACGTATAACGTTATATGGTATTACGTTATAACGTATAACGTCAGATGGTATTACGTTATAACGTATAACGTTATATAGTATAACGTTATAACGTATAACGTTATGTGGTATTACGTTATAACGTATAACGTTATATAGTATTACGTTATAACGTATAAATTCATAAGGTATTACGTTAAAACTTATAACGTCAAATGGTGTTACGTTATAACGTGTAACGTACTATAGCATTTCTTTATAACGTATAACATCATATGGTATTACGTTATAACTTATAACGTCATATGGTATTACGTTATAACGTCTAACGTTATATAGTATTACGTTATATCGTATAACGTACTATGGCCTTTCCTTATAACGTATAACATCATATGGTATTACGTTACAACGTATAACGTTATATAGTATTACGTTATAACGTATAACGTTATATAGCATTACGTTATCACGTGTAACATACTATATCATTTCTTTATAACGTATAACGTCATATGGTATTACGTTATAACGTATAACGTTATATGTTATTACGTTATAACGTATAACGTCAGATGGTATTACGTTATAACGTATAACGTTATATATTCTAACGTTATAACGTATAACGTTATGTGGTATTACGTTATAACGTATAACGTCAGATGGTATTACGTTATAACGAATAACGTTATATAGTATAACGTTATAACGTATAACGTTATGTGGTATTACGTTATAACGTATAACGTTATATAGTATTACGTTATAACGTATAAAGTCATAAGGTATTACGTTATAACTTATAACGTCAAATGGTGTTACGTTATAACGTGTAACGTACTATAGCATTTCTTTATAACGTATAACATCATATGGTATTACGTTATGACTTATAACGTCATATGGTATTACGTTACATCGTGTAACGTACTATAGCATTTCCTTATAACGTATAACATCATATGGTATTACGTTATGACGTATAACGTCATATGGTATTACGTTATAACGTATAACATCATATGGTATTACGTTATAACGAATAACGTTGTATAGTATTACGTTATAACGTCTAACGTTATATAGTATTACGTTATATCGTGTAACGTACTGTAGCATTTCCTTATAACGAATAACATCATATGGTATTACGTTATAACGTATATCGTTATATAGTATTACGTTATAACGTATAACGTTATATAGCATTACGTTATAACGTGTAACGTACTATAGCATTTCTTTATAACGTATAACATCATATGGTATTACGTTATAGCGTATAACGTCATATGGTATTACGTTATATCGTGTAACGTACTATAGCATTTCCTTATAACGTATAACGTCACATGGTATTACGTTATAACGTATATCGTTATATAGTATTTCGTTATAACGTATAACGTTATATAGCATTACGTTATAACGTGTAACGTACTATAGCATTTCGTTATAACGTATAACATCATATGGTATTACGTTAAAGCTTATAACGTCATATGGTATTACGTTATAACGTCTAACGTTATATAGTATTACGTTATATCGTATAACGAACTATGGCCTTTCCTTATAACGTATAACATCATATGGTATTACGTTATAACGTATAACGTTATATAGTATTACGTTATAACGTATAATGTTATATAGCATTACGTTATAACGTGTAACGTACTATAGCATTTCTTTATAACGTATAACATCATACGGTATTACGTTATAACGTATAACGTCATATGGTATTACGTTATAACGTATAAAGTCATAAGGTATTACGTTATAACTTATAACGTCAAATGGTGTTACGTTATAACGTGTAGCGTACTATAGCATTTCCTTATAACGTATAACATCATATGGTATTACGTTATGACGTATAACGTCATATGATATTACGTTATAACGTATAACGTTATCTGGTATTACGTTATAACGTATAACGTCAGATGGTATTACGTTATAACGTATAACGCTATATAGTATTACGTTATAACGTATAACGTTATATAGTATTACGTTATATCGTGTAACGTACTATAGCATTTCCTTATAACGTATAACATCATATGGTATTACGTTATAACGTATAACGATAAATAGCATTTCCTTATAACGTATAACGTCATATGGTATTACGTTATAACGTATAACGTTATATGGTCTTACATTATAACGTATAACGTCAGATGGTATTACGTTATAACGTATAACGTTATATGATGTTACGTTATAACGTATAACGTTATAAGGTATTACGCTATATCGTGTAACGTACTATAGCATTTCTTTATAACGTATAACATCATATGGTATTACGTTATAACGTATAACTTTATATAGCATTACGTTATAACGTGTAACGTACTATAGCATTTCCTTATAACGTATAACGTCACATGGTATTACGTTATAACGTATAACGTTATATGATGTTACGTTATAACGTATAACGTTATAAGGTATTACGCTATATCGTGTAACGTACTATAGCATTTCTTTATAACGTATAACATCATATGGTATTACGTTATAACGTATAACGTTGTATAGTATTACGTTATAACGTCTAACGTTGTATAGTATTACGTTATAACGTCTAACGTTATATAGCATTACGTTATATCGTGTAACGTACTATAGCATTTCCCTATAACGTATAACATCATATGGTATTACGTTATAACGTATATCGTTATATAGTATTACGTCATAACGTATAACGTTATATAGCATTACGTTATAACGTGTAACGTACTATAGCATTTCTTTATAACGTATAACATCATATGGTATTACGTTATAACGTATAACGTCATATGGTATTACGTTATAACGTCTAACGTTTTATAGTATTACGTTATATCGTGTAACGTACTATAGCATTTCCTTATAACGTATAACGTCATATGGTATTACGCTATAACGTATAACGTTATATAATGTTACGTTATAACGTCTAACGTTATATAGTATTACGTTATATCGTGTAACGTACTATAGCCTTTCCTTATAACGTATAACATCATATGGTATTACGTATAACGTTATATAGTATTACATTATAACGTATAACGTTATATAGCATTACGTTATCACGTCTAACGTACTATAGCATTTCTTTATAACGTATAACATCATATGGTATTACGTTATAACGTATAACGTCGTATGGTATTACGTTATAACGTATAACGTTATATGGTATTACGGTATAACGTATGACGTCAGATGGTATTACGTTATAACGTATAACGTTATGTAGCATTACGTGATAACGTATAACGTCATATAGTATTACGTTATAACGAATAACGTTATATAGTATTACGTTATAACGTATAACGTTATGTAGCATTACGTGATAACGTATAACATCATATGGTATTACGTTATAACGTATAACGTTGTATAGTATTACGTTATAACGTCTAACGTTGTATAGTATTACGTTATAACGTCTAACGTTATATAGCATTACGTTATATCGTGTAACGTACTATAGCATTTCCTTATAACGTATAACATCATATGGTATTACGTTATAACGTATATCGTTATATAGTATTACGTCATAACGTATAACGTTATATAGCATTACGTTATAACGTGTAACGTACTATAGCATTTCTTTATAACGTATAACATCATATGGTATTACGTTATAACGTATAACGTCATATGGTATTACGTTATAACGTCTAACGTTATATAGTATTACGTTATATCGTGTAACGTACTATAGCATTTCCTTATAACGTATAACATCATATGGTATTACGTTATAACGTATAACGTTGTATAGTATTACGTTATAACGTATAACGTTATGTGGTATTACGTTATAACGTATAACGTTATATAGTATTACGTTATAACGTATAAAGTCATAAGGTATTACGTTATAACTTATAACGTCAAATGGTGTTACGTTATAACGTGTAGCGTACTATAGCATTTCTTTATAACGTATAACATCATATGGTATTACGTTAGGACGTATAACGTCATATGGTATTACGTTATATCGTGTAACGTACTATAGCATTTCCTTATAACGTATAACATCATATGGTATTACGTTATGACGTATAACGTCATATGGTATTACGTTATAACGTATAACATCATATGGTATTACGTTATAACGAATAACGCTGTATAGTATTACGTTATAACGTCTAACGTTATATAGTATTACGTTATATCGTGTAACGTACTGTAGCATTTCCTTATAACGTATAACATCATATGGTATTACGTTATAACGTATATCGTTATATAGTATTACGTTATAACGTATAACGTTATATAGCATTACGTTATAACGTGTAACGTACTATAGCATTTCTTTATAACGTATAACATCATATGGTATTACGTTATAGCGTATAACGTCATATGGTATTACGTTATATCGTGTAACGTACTATAGCATTTCCTTATAACGTATAACGTCACATGGTATTACGTTATAACGTATATCGTTATATAGTATTTCGTTATAACGTATAACGTTATATAGCATTACGTTATAACGTGTAACGTACTATAGCATTTCTTTATAACGTATAACATCATATGGTATTACGTTAAAACTTATAACGTCATATGGTATTACGTTATAACGTCTAACGTTATATAGTATTACGTTATATCGTATTACGAACTATGGCCTTTCCTTATAACGTATAACATCATATGGTATTACGTTATAACGTATAACGTTATATAGTATTACGTTATAACGTATAATGTTATATAGCATTACGTTATAACGTGTAACGTACTATAGCATTTCTTTATAACGTATAACATCATACAGTATTACGTTATAACGTATAACGTCATATGGTATTACGTTATAACGTATAAAGTCATAAGGTATTACGTTATAACTTATAACGTCAAATGGTGTTACGTTATAACGTGTAGCGTACTATAGCATTTCTTTATAACGTATAACATCATATGGTATTACGTTATGACGTATGACGTCATATGATATTACGTTATAACGTATAACGTTATATGGTATTACGTTATAACGTATAACGTCAGATGGTATTACGTTATAACGTATAACGCTATATAGTATTACGTTATAACGTATAACGTTATATAGTATTACGTTATATCGTGTAACGTACTATAGCATTTCCTTATAACGTATAACATCATATGGTATTACGTTATAACGTATAACGATATATACCATTTCCTTATAACATATAACGTCATATGGTATTACGTTATAACGTATAACGTTATATGGTCTTACGTTATAACGTATAACGTCAGATGGTATTACGTTATAACGTATAACGTTATATAGTATAACGTTATAACGTATAACGTTATGTGGTATTACGTTATAACGTATAACGTTATATAGTATTACGTTATAACGTATAAAGTCATAAGGTATTACGTTATAACTTATAACGTCAAATGGTATAACGTTATAACGTGTAACGTACTATAGTATTTCCTTATAACGTGTAACGTCATATGGTATTACGTTATAACGTACAACGTGATATAGTATTACGTTATAACGTATAACGTTATATAGCATTACGTTATAACGTGTAACGTACTATAGCATTTCCTTATAACGTATAACGTCACATGGTATTACGTTATAACGTATAACGTTATATGATGTTACGTTATAACGTATAACGTTATAAGGTATTACGCTATATCGTGTAACGTACTATAGCATTTCTTTATAACGTATAACATCATATGGTATTACGTTATAACGTATAACGTTGTATAGTATTACGTTATAACGTCTAACGTTGTATAGTATTACGTTATAACGTCTAACGTTATATAGCATTACGTTATATCGTGTAACGTACTATAGCATTTCCCTATAACGTATAACATCATATGGTATTACGTTATAACGTATATCGTTATATAGTATTACGTCATAACGTATAACGTTATATAGCATTACGTTATAACGTGTAACGTACTATAGCATTTCTTTATAACGTATAACATCATATGGTATTACGTTATAACGTATAACGTCATATGGTATTACGTTATAACGTCTAACGTTATATAGTATTACGTTATATCGTGTAACGTACTATAGCATTTCCTTATAACGTATAACGTCATATGGTATTACGCTATATCGTATAACGTTATATAATGTTACGTTATAACGTATAACGTCATAAGGTATTACGCTATATCGTGTAACGTACTATAGCATTTCTTTATAACGTATAACGTCATATGGTATTACGTTATAACGTCTAACGTTATATAGTATTACGTTATATCGTGTAACGTACTATAGCCTTTCCTTATAACGTATAACATCATATGGTATTACGTATAACGTTATATAGTATTACATTATAACGTATAACGTTATATAGCATTACGTTATCACGTCTAACGTACTATAGCATTTCTTTATAACGTATAACATCATATGGTATTACGTTATAACGTATAACGTCGTATGGTATTACATTATAACGTATAACGTTATATGGTATTACGGTATAACGTATGACGTCAGATGGTATTACGTTATAACGTATAACGTTATATAGTATTACGTTATAACGTATAACGCTATGTGGTATTACGTTATAACGTATAACCTTATATAGGATTACGTTATAACGTATAACGTTATGTAGCATTACGTGATAACGTATAACGTCATATAGTATTACGTTATAACGAATAACGTTATATAGTATTACGTTATAACGTATAACGTTATATAGTATTACGTTAGAACGTATAACGTTATATGGTATTACGGTATAACGTATGACGTCAGATGGTATTACGTTATAACGTATAACGTTATGTAGCATTACGTGATAACGTATAACGTCATATAGTATTACGTTATAACGAATAACGTTATATAGTATTACGTTATAACGTATAACGTTATGTAGCATTACGTGATAACGTATAACATCATATGGTATTACGTTATAACGTATAACGTTGTATAGTATTACGTTATAACGTCTAACGTTGTATAGTATTACGTTATAACGTCTAACGTTATATAGCATTACGTTATATCGTGTAACGTACTATAGCATTTCCTTATAACGTATATCATCATATGGTATTACGTTATAACGTATATCGTTATATAGTATTACGTCATAACGTATAACGTTATATAGCATTACGTTATAACGTGTAACGTACTATAGCATTTCTTTATAACGTATAACATCATATGGTATTACGTTATAACGTATAACGTCATATGGTATTACGTTATAACGTCTAACGTTATATAGTATTACGTTATATCGTGTAACGTACTATAGCATTTCCTTATAACGTATAACATCATATGGTATTACGTTATAACGTATAACGTTGTATAGTATTACGTTATAACGTCTAACGTTATATAGCATTACGTTATCACGTGTAACGTACTATAGCATTTCTTTATAACGTATAACATCATATGGTATTACGTTATAACGTATAACGTCATATGGTATTACGTTATAACGTATAACGTTATATGGTCTTACGTTATAACGTATAACGTCAGATGGTATTACGTTATAACGTATAACGTTATATAGTATAACGTTATAACGTATAACGTTATGTGGTATTACGTTATAACGTATAACGTTATACAGTATTACGTTATAACGTATAAAGTCATAAGGTATTACGTTATATCTTATAACGTCAAATGGTATAACGTTATAACGTGTAACGTACTATAGCATTTCCTTATAACGTGTAACGTCATATGGTATTACGTTATAACGTACAACGTTATATAGTATTACGTTATAACGTATAACGTTATATAGCATTTCCTTATAACGTATAACGTCATATGATATTACGTTATAACGTATAACGTTATATGGTCTTACGTTATAACGTATAACGCCAGATGATATTACGTTATAACGTATAACGTTATATGGTCTTACGCTATATAACGTATAACGTCAGATGGTATTACGTTATAACGTATAACGTTATATCGTATAACGTTATAACGTATAACGTTATGTGGTATTACGTTATAACGTATAACGTTATATAGTATTACGTTATAACGTATAAAGTCATAAGGTATTACGTTATAACTTATAACGTCAAATGGTATAACGTTATAACGTGTAACGTACTATAGCATTTCCTTATAACGTGTAACGTCATATGCTATTACGTTATAACGTATAACGTTGTATAGTATTACGTTATAACGTCTAACGTCATATGGTATTACGTTATAACGTCTAACGTTATATAGTATTACGTTATATCGTGTAACGTACTATAGCCTTTCCTTATAACGTATAAGATCATATGGTATTACGTATAACGTTATATAGTATTACATTATAACGTATAACGTTATGTAGCATTACGTTATCACGTCTAACGTACTATAGCATTTCTTTATAACTTATAACGTTATATGGTATTACGTTATACCGTATAACGTTATGTAGCATTACGTTATAACGTATGAAGTTATATAGTATTACGTTATGACGAATAACGTCATAATGCATTACATTATAAGTTATAACGTTATACAGTATTACGTTATATCGTGTAACGTACTATAGCCTTTCCTTATAACGTATATCATCATATGGTATTACGTATAACGTTATATAGTATTACATTATAACGTATAACGTTATATAGCATTACGTTATCACGTCTACCGTACTATAGCATTTCTTTATAACGTATAACATCATATGGTATTACGCTATAACGTATAACGTCATATGGTATTACGTTATAACGTATAACGTCATAAGGTATTACGTTATAACGTATAACGTTATATAGCATTTCCTTATAACGTATAACGTCATAAGGTATTACGTTATAACTTATAACGTTATATAGTATTACGTTATAACGTATAACGTCATAAGGCATTACATTATAAGTTATACCGTTATATAGTATTACGTTATAACGTGTAACGTACTGTAGCATTCCTTCATCACGTATAACGTCATATAGTATTACGTTATAACGTATAACGTTATGTCGTATTACGTTATAACGTATAACGTTATGTGGTATTACGTTATACCGTATAACGTTATGTAGCATTACGTTATAACGTATGAAGTTATATAGTATTACGTTATAACGTATAGCGTTATATAGTATTACGTTATATCGTGTAACGTACTATAGCATTTCCTTATAACGTATAACATCATATGGTATTACGTTATAACGTATAACGTTATATAGTATTACGTTATATCGTGTAACGTTCTATAGCATTTCCTTATAACGTATAACATCATATGGTATTACGTTATAACGTATAACGTCATATGGTATTACGTTATAACGTATAACGTTATATAGTATTACGTTATAACGTATAACGTCATACCGTATTTCGTTATAACGTGTAACGTACTATAGCATTTCTTTATAACGTATAGCATCATATGGTATTACGTTATAACGTATAACGTCATATGGTATTACGTTATATCGTGTAGCGTACTATAGCATTCCCTTATAACGTATAACATCATATGGTATTACGTTATAACGTATAACGTTGTATAGTATTACGTTATAACGTATAACGTTATATAGCATTACGTTATAACGTATAACGTCATATGGTATAACGTTATAACGTATAACGTTATATAGTATTACGTTATAACGTATAACCTTATATAGTATTACGTTATATAGTATTACGTTATAACGTATAACCTTATATAGTATTACGTTATAACGTATAACGTCATATGGTATTACGTTATAACGTATAACGTTATATGGTATTACGTTATAACGTATAACGTCAGATGGTATTACGTTATAACGTATAACGTTATGTGGTATTACGTTATAACGTATAACGTTATATAGCATTACGTTATAACGTATAACGTCATAAGGTGTTACGTTATAACTTATAACATTATATAGTATTACGTTATAACGTGTAACGTATTGTAGCATTCCTTTATAACGGATTACGTCATATGGTATTACGGTAAATGTATAACGTTATATAGTATTACATTATGACGTGGAACGCTATATAGTAATACGTTATAACTTAGAACGTTGTATCGTATTACGTTATAACGTGTACCGTACTATAGCATTTCCTTATAACGTATAACGTCATATGGTATTACGTTATAACGTATAACGTCATAAGGTTTTACGATATAACTTATAGCGTCATATGGTATTACGTTATAACGTGTAACGTACTATAGCATTTCCTTATAACGTATAACGTCATATGGTAATACGTTATAACGTATAACGTTATATGGTATTACGTTATAACGTATAACGTCAGATGGTATTACGTTATAACGTATAACGTTATATAGCATTACGTTATAGCGTATAACGTTATGTAGCATTACGTTATAACGTATAACGTTATACAGCAATACGTTATAACGCATAACGTTATGTAGCATTACGTTATAACAAATAACGTTATATAGTATTACGTTATAACGTGTAACGTACTATAGCATTTCTTTATAACGTATAGCATCATATGGTATTACGTTATAACGTATAACGTTGTATAGTATTACGTTATAACGTGTAACGTACTATAGCATTTCTTTATAACGTATAGCATCATATGGTATTACGTTATAACGTATAACGTCATATGGTATTACGTTATATCGTGTAGCGTACTATAGCATTCCCTTATAACGTATAACATCATATGGTATTACGTTATAACGTATAACGTTGTATAGTATTACGTTATAACGTCTAACGTACTATAGCATTTCTTTATAACGTATAACGTCATATGGTATTACGTTATAACGTATAACGTTATATAGTATTTCGTTATTTCGTGTGACGTACTATAGCATTTCCCTATACAGTGTTACGTCATATGGTATTACGTTATAACGTATAACGTCATATGGTATTACGTTATATCATGTAACGTACTATAGCATTTCCTTATAACGTATAACATCATACGGTATGACGTTATAACGTATAACGTTGTATAGTATTACGTTATAACGTATAACGTCATATGGTATTTCGTTATAACGTGTAACGTACTATAGCATTTCTTTATGACGAATAGCATCATATGGTATTACGTTATAACGTATAACGTCATATGGTATTACGTTATATCGTGTAGCGTACTATAGCATTCCCTTATAACGTATAACATCATATGGTATTACGTTATAACGTATAACGTTGTATAGTATTACGTTATAACGTCTAACGTACTATAGCATTTCTTTATAACGTATAACGTCATATGGTATTACGTTATAACGTATAACGTCATAAGGTATTACGTTATAACGTATAACGTTGTATAGTATTACGTTATAACGTCTAACGTACTATAGCATTTCTTTATAACGTATAACGTCATATGGTATTACGTTATAACGTATAACGTCATAAGGTATTACGTTATAACGTATAACGTTATATAGCATTTCCTTATAACGTATAACGTCATAAGGTATTACGTTATAACTTGTAACGTTGTATAGTATTACGTTATAACGTATAACGTCATATGGTATTTCGTTATAACGTGTAACGTACTATAGCATTTCTTTATGACGAATAGCATCATATGGTATTACGTTATAACGTATAACGTCATATGGTATTACGTTATATCGTGTAGCGTACTATAGCATTCCCTTATAACGTATAACATCATATGGTATTACGTTATAACGTATAACGTTATATAGTATTACGTTATAACGTGTAACGTACTGTAGCATTCCTTCATCACGTATAACGTCATATAGTATTACGTTATAACGTATAACGTTATGTCGTATTACGTTATAGCGTATAACGTTATGTGGTATTACGTTATAACGTATAACGTTATATGGTATTACGGCATAACGTATGACGTCAGATGGTATTACGTTATAACGTATAACGTTATATAGTATTACGTTATAACGTATAACGTTATGTGGTATTACGTAATAACGTATAACGTTATATAGTATTACGTTGTAACGTACAACGTCATTGGTATTTCGTTATAACGTGTAACGTACTATAGCATTTCCCTGTAACGTATAACGTCATATGGTATTACGTTATCACGTATAACGTTATACAGTATTACGTTATATCGTGTGGCGTACTATAGCATTTCCTTATAACGTATAACATCATATGGTATTACGTTATAACGTATAACGTTATATAGTATTACGTTATAACGTATAACGTCATACGGTATTTCGTTATAACTTATAACGTTATATAGTACTACGTTATAGCCTGTAACGTACTATAGCATTTCTTTATAACGTATAACGTCATATGGTAATACGTTATAACGTATAACGTTATGTGGTATTACATTATAACGTATAACGTTATATAGCGTTACATTATAGCGTATAACGTTATGTAGCATTACGTTAGAACCTATAACGTTATATAGTATTACGTTATGACGTATAACGTCATAAGGTATTACGTTATAACTTATAACGTTATATAGTATTAAGTTATAACCTGTAACGTTATATAGTATTACGTTATGACGTATAACGTCATAAGGCATTACGTTATAAGTTATAACGTTATATAGTATTACGTTATAACGTGTAACGTACTGTAGCATTCCTTTATAACGTATAACGTCATATAGTATTACGTTATAACGTATAACGTTATGTGGTATTACATTATAACGTATAACGTTATATAGCGTTACATTATAGCGTATAACGTTATGTAGCATTACGTTAGAACCTATAACGTTATATAGTATTACGTTATGACGTATAACGTCATAAGGTATTACGTTATAACTTATAACGTTATATAGTATTAAGTTATAACCTGTAACGTACTATAGCATTTCTTTATAACGTATAACGTCATATGGTATTACGTTATAACGTATAACGTCATAAGGTATTACCTTATAACGTATAACGTTATGTAGCATTACGTTATAACGTATAACGTTATATAGTATTACGCTATAACGTATAACGTCATAAGGCATTACATTATAAGTTATAACGTTATATAGTATTACGTTATAACGTATAACGTCATAAGGCATTACATTATAAGTTATAACGTTATATAGTATTACGTTATATCGTGTAACGTACTATAGCCTTTCCTTATAACGTATAACATCATATGGTATTACGTATAACGTTATATAGTATTACATTATAACGTATAACGTTATATAGCATTACGTTATCACGTCTAACGTACTATAGCATTTCTTTATAACTTATAACGTTATATGGTATTACGTTATACCGTATAACGTTATGTAGCATTACGTTATAACGTATGAAGTTATATAGTATTACGTTATGACGAATAACGTCATAATGCATTACATTATAAGTTATAACGTTATACAGTATTACGTTATATCGTGTAACGTAGTATAGCCTTTCCTTATAGCGTATAACATCATATGGTATTACGTATAACGTTATATAGTATTACATTATAACGTATAACGTTATATAGCATTACGATATCACGTCTACCGTACTATAGCATTTCTTTATAACGTATAACGTCATATGGTATTACGTTATAACGTATAACGTCATAAGGTATTACGTTATAACGTATAACGTTATATAGCATTTCCTGATAACGTATAACGTCATAAGGTATTACGTTATAACTTATAACGTTATATAGTATTACGTTATAACGTATAACGTCATAAGGCATTACATTATAAGTTATACCGTTATATAGTATTACGTTATAACGTGTAACGTACTGTAGCATTCCTTCATCACGTATAACGTCATATAGTATTACGTTATAACGTATAACGTTATGTCGTATTACGTTATAACGTATAACGTTATGTGGTATTACGTTATACCGTATAACGTTATGTAGCATTACGTTATAACGTATGAAGTTATATAGTATTACGTTATAACGTATAACGTTATATAGTATTACGTTATATCGTGTAACGTACTATAGCATTTCCTTATAACGTATAACATCATATGGTATTACGTTATAACGTATAACGTTATATAGTATTACGTTATATCGTGTAACGTTCTATAGCATTTCCTTATAACGTATAACATCATATGGTATTACGTTATAACGTATAACGTCATATGGTATTACGTTATAACGTATAACGTTATATAGTATTACGTTATAACGTATAACGTCATACCGTATTTCGTTATAACGTGTAACGTACTATAGCATTTCTTTATAACGTATAACATCATATGGTATTACGTTATAACGTATAACGTCATATGGTATTACGTTATATCGTGTAGCGTACTATAGCATTCCCTTATAACGTATAACATCATATGGTATTACGTTATAACGTATAACGTTGTATAGTATTACGTTATAACGTATAACGTTATATAGCATTACGTTATAACGTATAACGTCATATGGTATAACGTTATAACGTATAACGTTATATAGTATTACGTTATAACGTATAACCTTATATAGTATTACGTTATATAGTATTACGTTATAACGTATAACCTTATATAGTATTACGTTATAACGTATAACGTCAGATGGTATTACGTTATAACGTATAACGTTATGTGGTATTACGTTATAACGTATAACGTTATATAGCATTACGTTATAACGTATAACGTCATAAGGTGTTACGTTATAACTTATAACATTATATAGTATTACGTTATAACGTGTAACGTATTGTAGCATTCCTTTATAACGGATTACGTCATATGGTATTACGTTAAATGTATAACGTTATATAGTATTACATTATGACGTGGAACGCTATATAGTAATACGTTATAACTTAGAACGTTGTATCGTATTACGTTATAACGTGTACCGTACTATAGCATTTCCTTATAACGTATAACGTCATATGGTATTACGTTATAACGTATAACGTCATAAGGTTTTACGATATAACTTATAGCGTCATATGGTATTACGTTATAACGTGTAACGTACTATAGCATTTCCTTATAACGTATAACGTCATATGGTAATACGTTATAACGTATAACGTTATATGGTATTACGTTATAACGTATAACGTCAGGTGGTATTACGTTATAACGTATAACGTTATATAGCATTACGTTATAGCGTATAACGTTATGTAGCATTACGTTATAACGTATAACGTTATACAGCAATACGTTATAACGCATAACGTTATGTAGCATTACGTTATAACAAATAACGTTATATAGTATTACGTTATGACGTATAACGTTATAAGGTATTACGTTATAACTTATAACGTTATATAGTATTACGTTATAACGTGTAACGTACTATAGGATTTCTTTATAACGTATAACGTCATATGGTATTACGTTATAACTTATAACGTTATATAGTATTACGTTACAACGTATAACGATATATGATATTACGTTATAACGTATAACGTCATATGGTATTACGTTATAACGTCTAACGTTATATAGCATTACGTTATAACGTGTAACGTACCATAGCATTTCCTTATAACGTATAACGTCATATGGTATTACGTTATAACGTGTAACGTACTATAGCATTTCCCTATAACGTATAACGTCATATGGTATTACATTATAACGTGTAACGTACTATAGCATTTCCTTATAACGTATAACGTCATATGGTATTACGTTATAACGTATAACGTTATATGGTATTACGGTATAACGTATGACGTCAGATGGTATTACGTTATAACGTATAACGTTATATAGTATTACGTTATAACGTATAACGCTATGTGGTATTACGTTATAACGTATAACATTATATAGGATTACGTTATAACGTATAACGTTATGTAGCATTACGTGATAACGTATAACGTCATATAGTATTACGTTATAACGAATAACGTTATATAGTATTACGTTATAACGTATAACGTTATATATTATTACGTTATAACGTATAACGTTATATGGTATTACGGTATAACGTATGACGTCAGATGGTATTACGTTATAACGTATAACGTTATATAGTATTACGTTATAACGTATAACGTTATGTGGTATTACGTAATAACGTGTAACGTTATATAGTATTACGTTGTAACGTATAACGTCATTGGTATTTCGTTATAACGTGTAACGTACTATAGCATTTCCCTGTAACGTATAACGTCATATGGTATTACGTTATCACGTATAACGTTATATAGTATTACGTTATATCGTGTGACGTACTATAGCATTTCCTTATAAAGTGTTACGTCATATGGTATTACGTTATAACGTATAACGTCATATGGTATTACGTTATAACGTATAACGTTATATAGCATTTCCTTATAAAGTGTTACGTCATATGGTATTACGTTATAACGTATAACGTCATAAGGTATTTCGTTATATCGTGTAACGTACTATAGCATTTCTTTATAACGTATAACATCATATGGTATTACGTTATAACGTATTACGTCATATGGTATTACGTTATATCGTGTAGCGTACTATAGCATTCCCTTATAACGTATAACATCATATGGTATTACGTTCTAACGTATAACGTTGTATAGTATTACGTTATAACGTATAACGTTATATAGCATTACGTTATAACGTATAACGTCATATGGTATTACGTTATATCGTGTAGCGTACTATAGCATTCCCTTATAACGTATAACATCATATGGTATTACGTTCTAACGTATAACGTTGTATAGTATTACGTTATAACGTATAACGTTATATAGCATTACGTTGTAACGTATAACGTCATATGGTATTACGTTATAACGTATAACGTTATATAGTATTACGTTATAACGTATAACCTTATATAGTATTACGTTATAACGTATAACGTTATGTGGTATTACGTTATAACGTATAACGTTATATAGCATTACGTTATAACGTATAACGTCATAAGGTGTTACGTTATAACTTATAACGTTATATAGTATTACGTTATAACATGTAACGTACTGTAGCATTCCTTTATAACGGATTACGTCACATGGTATTACGTTAAAATGTATAACGTTATATAGTATTACATTATGACGTGGAACGCTATATAGTAATACGATATAACTTAGAACGTTATATCGTATTACGTTATAACGTGTACCGTACTATAGCATTTCCTTATAACGTATAACGTCATATGGTATTACGTTATAAAGTATAACGTCATAAGATTTTACGTTATAACTTATAGCGTCATATGGTATTACGTTATAACGTGTAACGTACTATAGCATTTCCTTATAACGTATAACGTCATATGGTATTACGTTATAACGTATAACGTCATATGGTATTACGTTATAACGTATAACGTTATATAGTATTACGTTATAACGTATAACCTTATATAGTATTACGTTATAACGTATAACGTCATATGGTATTACGTTATAACGTATAACGTTATATGGTATTACGTTATAACGTATAACGTCAGATGGTATTACGTTATAACGTATAACGTTATGTGGTATTACGTTATAACGTATAACGTTATATAGCATTACGTTATAACGTATAACGTCATAAGGTGTTACGTTATAACTTATAACGTTATATAGTATTACGTTATAACGTGTAACGTACTGTAGCATTCCTTTATAACGGATTACGTCACATGGTATTACGTTAAAATGTATAACGTTATATAGTATTACATTATGACGTGGAACGCTATACAGTAATACGATATAACTTAGAACGTTATATCGTATTACGTTATAACGTGTACCGTACTATAGCATTTCCTTATAACGTATAACGTCATATGGTATTACGTTATAACGTATAACGTCATAAGATTTTACGTTATAACTTATAGCGTCATATGGTATTACGTTATAACGAATAACGTTATATAGTATTACGTTATAACGTATAACGTTATATATTATTACGTTATAACGTATAACGTTATATGGTATTACGGTATAACGTATGACGTCAGATGGTATTACGTTATAACGTATAACGTTATATAGTATTACGTTATAACGTATAACGTTATGTGGTATTACGTAATAACGTATAACGTTATATAGTATTACGTTGTAACGTATAACGTCATTGGTATTTCGTTATAACGTGTAACGTACTATAGCATTTCCCTGTAACGTATAACGTCATATGGTATTACGTTATCACGTATAACGTTATATAGTATTACGTTATATCGTGTGACGTACTATAGCATTTCCTTATAAAGTGTTACGTCATATGGTATTACGTTATAACGTATAACGTCATATGGTATTACGTTATATCGTGTAACGTACTATAGCATTTCCTTATAGCGTATAACATCATATGGTATTACGTTATAACGTATAACGTTGTATAGTATTACGTTATAACGTATAACGTCATATGGTATGTCGTTATAACGTGTAACGTACTATAGCATTTCTTTATAACATATAGCATCATATGGTATTACGTTATAACGTATAACGTCATATGGTATTACGTTATAACGTATAACGTTATATAGCATTTCCTTATAAAGTGTTACGTCATATGGAATTACGTTATAACGTATAACGTCATAAGGTATTACGTTATAACGTATAACGTTATATAGTATTACGTTATAACGTATAACGTCATACGGTATTTCGTTATATCGTGTAACGTACTATAGCATTTCTTTATAACGTATAACATCATATGGTATTACGTTATAACGTATTACGTCATATGGTATTACGTTATATCGTGTAGCGTACTATAGCATTCCCTTATAACGTATAACATCATATGGTATTACGTTCTAACGTATAACGTTGTATAGTATTACGTTATAACGTATAACGTTATATAGCATTACGTTATAACGTATAACGTCATATGGTATTACGTTATAACGTATAACGTTATATAGTATTACGTTATAACGTATAACCTTATATAGTATTACGTTATAACGTATAACGTCATATGGTATTACGTTATAACGTATAACGTTATATGGTATTACGTTATAACGTATAACGTCAGATGGTATTACGTTATAACGTATAACGTTATGTGGTATTACGTTATAACGTATAACGTTATATAGCATTACGTTATAACGTATAACGTCATAAGGTGTTACGTTATAACTTATAACGTTATATAGTATTACGTTATAACGTGTAACGTACTGTAGCATTCCTTTATAACGGATTACGTCACATGGTATTACGTTAAAATGTATAACGTTATATAGTATTACATTATGACGTGGAACGCTATATAGTAATACGATATAACTTAGAACGTTATATCGTATTACGTTATAACGTGTACCGTACTATAGCATTTCCTTATAACGTATAACGTCATATGGTATTACGTTATAACGTATAACGTCATAAGATTTTACGTTATAACTTATAGCGCCATATGGTATTACGTTATAACGTGTAACGTACTATAGCATTTCCTTATAACGTATAACGTCATATGGTATTACGTTATAACGTATAACGTTATATGGTATTGCGTTATAACGTATAACGTCAGATGGTATTACGTTATAACGTTTAACGTTATGTGGTATTACGTTATATCGTGTAACGTACGATAGCATTTCCCTATAACGTATAACTTCATATGGTATTACGTTATAACGTATAACGTTATATAGTATTTCGTTATTTCGTGTGACGTACTATACCATTTCCCTATAAAGTGTTACGTCATATGGTATTACGTTATAACGTATAACGTCATATGGTATAACCTTATATCGTGTAACGTACTATAGAATTTCCTTATAACGTATAACATCATATGGTATTACGTTATAACGTATAACGTCATAAGGTGTTACGTTATAACTTATAACGTTATATAGTATTACGTTATAACGTGTAACGTACTATAGCATTTCTTTATAACGTATAACGTCATATGGTATTACGTTATAACTTATAACGTTATATAGTATTACGTTATAACGTGTAACGTACTATAGCATTACGTTATAACGTATAACGTCATAAGGTATTACGTTATAACTTATAACGTTATATAGTACTACGTTATAGCCTGTAACGTACTATACCATTTCTTTATAACGTATAACGTTATGTGGTATTACATTATAACGTATAACGTTATATAGCATTACATTATAACGTATAACGTTATGTAGCATTACGTTAGAACCTATAACGTTATATAGTTTTACGTTATGACGTATAACGTCATAAGGTATTACGTTATAACTTATAACGTTATATAGTATTACGTTATAACGTGTAACGTACTATAGCATTTCTCTATAACGTATAACGTCATATGGTATTACGTTATAACGTATAACGTCATAAGGTATTACCTTATAAAGTATAACGTTATGTAGCATTACGTTATAACGTATAACGTTATATAGTATTACGTTATAACGTATAACGTCATAAGGCATTACATTATAAGTTATAACGTTATATAGTATGACGTTATAACGTGTAACGTACTGTAGCATTCCTTCATCACGTATAACGTCATATAGTATTACGTTATAACGTATAACGTTATGTCGTATTACGTTATAACGTATAACGTTATGTGGTATTACGTTATACCGTATAACGTTATGTAGCATTACGTTATAACGTATGAAGTTATATAGTATTACGTTATGACGAATAACGTCATAAGGCATTACATTATAAGTTATAACGTTATATAGTATTACGTTATATCGTGTAACGTACTATAGCCTTTCCTTATAACGTATAACATCATATGGTATTACGTATAACATTATATAGTATTACATTATAACGTATAACGTTATATAGCATTACGTTATCACGTCTAACGTACTATAGCATTTCTTTATAACGTATAACGTCATATGGTATTACGTTATAACGTATAACGTCATAAGGTATTACGTTATAAAGTATAACGTTATGTAGCATTACGTTATAACGTATAACGTTATATAGTATTACGTTATAACGTATAACGTCATAAGGCATTACATTATAAGTTATAACGTTATATAGTATGACGTTATAACGTGTAACGTACTGTAGCATTCCTTCATCACGTATAACGTCATATAGTATTACGTTATAACGTATAACGTTATGTCGTATTACGTTATAACGTATAACGTTATGTGGTATTACGTTATACCGTATAACGTTATGTAGCATTACGTTATAACGTATGAAGTTATATAGTATTACGTTATGACGAATAACGTCATAAGGCATTACATTATAAGTTATAACGTTATATAGTATTACGTTATATCGTGTAACGTACTATAGCCTTTCCTTATAACGTATAACATCATATGGTATTACGTTATAACTTATAACGTTATATAGTATTACGTTATAACGTATAACGTCATAAGGCATTACGTTATAACTTATAACGTTATATAGTATTACGTTATAACGTATAACGTCATAAGGCATTACATTATAAGTTATAACGTTATATAGTATTACGTTATAACGTGTAACGCACTGTAGCATTCCTTCATCACGTATAAAGTCATATAGTATTACGTTATAACGTATAACGTTATGTCGTATTACGTTATAACGTATAACGATATGTGGTATTACATTATAACGTATAACGTCATAAGGTATTACGTTATAACGTATAACGTTATATAGCATTTCCTTATAACGTATAACGTCATAAGGTATTACGTTATAACTTATAACGTTATATAGTATTACGTTATAACGTATAACGTCATAAGGCATTACATTATAAGTTATAACGTTATATAGTATTACGTTATAACGTGTAACGTACTGTAGCATTCCTTCATCACGTATAAAGTCATATAGTATTACGTTATAACGTATAACGTTATGTCGTATTACGTTATAACGTATAACGATATGTGGTATTACGTTATACCGTATAACGTTATGTAGCATTACGTTATAACGTATGAAGTTATATAGTATTACGTTATAACGTATAACGTTATATAGTATTACGTTATATCGTGTAACGTACTATAGCATTTCCTTATAACGTATAACATCATATGGTATTACGTTATAACGTATAACGTTATATAGCATTTCCTTATAACGTATAACGTCATATGGTATTACGTTATAACGTATAACGTTATATGGTCTTACGTTATAACGTATAACGTCAGATGGTATTACGTTATAACGTATAACGTTATATAGTATAACGTTATAACGTATAACGTTATGTGGTATTACGTTATAACGTATAACGTTATATAGTATTACGTTATAACGTATAACGTCATAAGGCATTACATTATAAGTTATAACGTTATATAGTATTACGTTATAACGTGTAACGTACTGTAGCATTCCTTCATAACGTATAACGTCATATAGTATTACGTTATAACGTATAACGTTATGTCGTATTACGTTATAACGTATAACGTTCTGTGGTATTACGTTATACCGTATAACGTTATGTAGCATTACGTTACAACGTATGAAGTTATATAGTATTACGTTATGACGTATAACGTCATAAGGCATTACATTATAAGTTATAACGTTATATAGTATTACGGTATAACGTGTAACGTACTATATCATTCCTTTATCACGTATAACGTCATATAGTATTACGTTATAACGTATAACGTTATGTCGTATTACGTTATAACGTATAACGTTATGTGGTATTACGTTATACCGTATAACGTTATATAGCATTACGTTATAGCGTATAACGTTATGTAGCATTACGTTATAACGTATAACGTTATACAGCAATACGTTATAACGCATAACGTTATGTAGCATTACGTTATAACAAATAACGTTATATAGTGTTACGTTATGACGTATAACGTTATAAGGTATTACGTTATAACTTATAACGTTATATAGTATTACGTTATAACGTATAACGTTATGTGGTATTACGTTATAACGTATAACGTTATACAGCATTACGTTATAACGCATAACGTTATGTAGCATTACGTTATAACAAATAACGTTATATAGTATTACGTTATAACGTATAACGTCGTAAGGTATTACGTTATACCTTATAACGTTATATAATATTACGTTATAGTGTGTAACGTACTATAGCATTCCTTTATAACGTATAACGTCATATGGTATTACGTTATATCGTATAACGTCATATAGTATTACGTTATAACGTATAACGTTATATAGTATTACGTTATAACGTGTAACGTACTGTAGCATTCCTTTATAACGGATTACGTCATATGGTATTACGTTAAAATGTATAACGTTATATAGTATTACATTATGACGTGGAACGCTATATAGTAATACGTTATAACTTAGAACGTTATATCGTATTACGTTATGACGTGTACCGTACCATAGCATTTCCTTATAACGTATAACGTCATATGGTATTACGTTATAACGTATAACGTCATAAGGTTTTACGTTATAACTTATAGCGTCATATGGTATTACGTTATAACGTGTAACGTACTATAGCATTTCCTTATAACTTATAACGTCATATGGTATTACGTTATAACGTATAACGTTATATGGTATTACGTTATAACGTATAACGTCAGATGGTATTACGTTATAACGTTTAACGTTATGTGGTATTACGTTATATCGTGTAACGTACGATAGCATTTCCCTATAACGTATAACTTCATATGGTATTACGTTATAACGTATAACGTTATATAGTATTTCGTTATTTCGTGTGACGTACTATAGCATTTCCCTATAAAGTGTTACGTCATATGGTATTACATTATAACGTATAACGTCATATGGTATTACGTTATATCGTGTAACGTACTATAGCATTTCCTTATAACGTATAACATCATATGGTATTACGTTATAACGTATAACGTTATATGGTATTACGTTATAACGTATAACGTCATAAGGTATTACGTTATAACTTATAACGTTATATAGTATTACGTTATAACGTGTAACGTACTATAGCATTTCTTTATAACGTATAACGTCATATGGTATTACGTTATAACTTATAACGTTATATAGTATTACGTTATAACGAGTAACGTACTATAGCATTACTTTATAACGTATAACGTCATATGGTAATACGTTATAACGTATAACGTCATACGGTATTACCTTATAACGTATAACGTTATGTAGCATTACGTTATAACGTATAACGTTATATAGTTTTACGTTATACCGTATAACGTCATAAGGTATTGCCTTATAACTAATAACGTTATGTAGCATTACGTTATAACGTATAACGTTATATAGTATTACGTTATAACGAGTAACGTACTATAGCATTACTTTATAACGTATAACGTCATACGGTAATACGTTATAACGTATAACGTCATACGGTATTACCTTATAACGTATAACGTTATGTAGCATTACGTTATAACGTATAACGTTATATAGTATTACGTTATAACGTATAACGTCATAAGGTATTACGTTATAACTTATAACGTTATATAGCACTACGTTATAGCCTGTAACGTACTATAGCATTTCTTTATAACGTATAACGTCATATGGTAATACGTTATGACGTATAACGTCATAAGGTATTACCTTATAACGTATAACGTTATGTAGCATTACGTTATAACGTAGAACGATATATAGCATTTCCTTGTAACGTATAACATCATACGGTATTACGATATAATATAACGTTATATAGTATTACGTTATAACCTATAACGTTATATAGAATTACGTTATGACGTATAACGTCATAAGGCATTACGTTATAAGTTATAACGTTATTTAGTATTACGTTATAACGTGTAACGTACTGTAGCATTCCTTTATAACGTATAACGTCATATAGTATTACGTTATAACGTATAACGTTATGTGGTATTACATTATAACGTATAACGTTATATAGCATTACATTATAGCGTATAACGTTATCTAGCATTACGTTAGAACCTATAACGTTATATAGTATTACGTTATAACGTGTAACGAACTATAGCATTTCTTTATAACGTATAACGTCATATGGTATTACGTTATAACGTATAACGTCATAAGGTATTACCTTATAACGTATAACGTTATGTAGCATTACGTTATAACGCATAACGTTATATAGTATTACGTTATAACGTATAACGTCATAAGGCATTACATTATAAGTTATAACGTTATATAGCATTACGTTATAACGTGAAACGTACTGTAGCATTCCTTCATCACGTATAACGTCATATAGTATTACGTTATAACGTATAACGTTATGTCGTATTACGTTATAACGTATAACGTTATGTGGTATTACGTTATACCGTATAACCATTATGTAGCATTACGTTATAACGTATGAAGTTATATAGTATTACGTTATGACGAATAACGTCATAAGGCATTACATTATAAGTTATAACGTTATATAGTATTACGTTATATCGTGTAACGTACTATAGCCTTCCCTTATAACGTATAACATCATATGGTATTACGTATAACGTTATATAGTATTACATTATAACGTATAACGTTATATAGCATTACGTTATCACGTCTAACGTACTATAGCATTTCTTTATAACGTATAACGTCATATGGTATTACGTTATAACGTATAACGTCATAAGGTATTACGTTATAACGTATAACGTTATATAGCATTTCCTTATAACGTATAACGTCATAAGGTATTACGTTATAACTTATAACGTTATATAGTATTACGTTATAACGTATAACGTCATAAGGCATTACATTATAAGTTATAACGTTATATAGTATTACGTTATAACGTGTAACGTACTGTAGCATTCCTTCATCACGTATAACGTCATATAGTATTACGTTATAACGTATAACGTTATGTCGTATTACGTTATAACGTATAACGTTATGTGGTATTACGTTATACCGTATAACGTTATGTAGCATTACGTTATAACGTATGAAGTTATATAGTATTACGTTATAACGTATAGCGTTATATAGTATTACGTTATATCGTGTAACGTACTATAGCATTTCCTTATAACGTATAACATCATATGGTATTACGTTATAACGTATAACGTTATATAGCATTTCCTTATAACGTATAACGTCATATGGTATTACGTTATAACGTATAACGTTATATGGTCTTACGTTATAACGTATAACGTCAGATGGTATTACGTTATAACGTATAACGTTATATAGTATAACGTTATAACGTATAACGTTATGTGGTATTACGTTATAACGTATAACGTTATATAGTATTACGTTATAACGTATAAAGTCATAAGGTATTACGCTATAACTTATAACGTTATATAGAATTACGTTATAACGTGTAACGTACTATAGCATTTCTTTATAACGTATAACGTCATATGGTATTACGTTATAACGTATAACGTCATAAGCTATTACCTTATAACGTATAACGTTATGTAGCATTACGTTATAACGTATAACGTTATATAGTATTACGTTATAACGTATAACGTCATAAGGCATTACATTATAAGTGATAACGTTATATAGTATTACGTTATAACGTGTAACGTACTGTAGCATTCCTTCATCACGTATAACGTCATATAGCATTACGTTATAGCGTATAACGTTATGTAGCATTAGGTTATAACGTATAACGTTATACAGCAATACGTTATAACGCATAACGTTATGTAGCATTACGTTATAACAAATAACGTTATATAGTATTACGTTATGACGTATAACGTTATGAGGTATTACGTTATAACTTATAACGTTATATAGTATTACGTTATAACGTGTAACGTACTATAGGATTTCTTTATAACGTATAACGTCATATGGTATTACGTTATAACTTATAACGTTATATAGTATTACGTTATAACGTGTAACGTACTATAGCATTACTTTATAACGTATAACGTCATATGGTAATACGTTATAACGTATAACGTCATAAGGTATTACCTTATAACTAATAACGTTATGTAGCATTACGTTATAACGTATAACGTTATATAGTATTACGTTATACCGTATAACGTTATGTGGTATTACGTTATAACGTATAACGTTATATAGCATTACGTTATAACGTATAACGTTATGTAGTATTACGTTATAACGTGTAACGTACTATAGCATTTCCTTATAACGTATAACATCATATGGTATTACGTTATAACGTATAACGTCATATGGTATTACGTTATAACGTATAACGTTATATAGTATTACGTTATAACGTATAACGTTATGTGGTATTACGTTATAACGTATAACGTTATACAGCATTACGTTATAACGCATAACGTTATGTAGCATTACGTTATAACAAATAACGTTATATAGTATTACGTTATAACGTATAACGTCATAAGGTATTACGTTATACCTTATAACGTTATATAATATTACGTTATAGTGTGTAACGTACTATAGCATTCCTTTATAACGTATAACGTCATATGGTATTACGTTATAACGTATAACGTCATATAGTATTACGTTATAACGTGTAACGTTATATAGTATTACGTTATAACGTATAACGTTATATAGTATTACGTTATGACGTATAACGTCATAAGGTATTACGTTATAACTTATAACGTTATATAGTATTACATTATAACGTGTAACGTTATATAGTATTACGTTATAACGTATAACGTCATATGGTATTACGTTATAACGTATAACGTTATATAGTATTACGTTATAACGTATAACGTTATGTGGGATTACGTTATAACGTATAACGTCATATGGTATTACGTTATAACGTATAGCGTTATATAGTACTACGTTATAACGTATAACGTCATATGGTATTACGTTATAACGTATAACGTTATATAGTATTACGTTATAACGTATAACGTTATATAGTATTACGTTATAACGTGTAACGTACTATAACATTTCCTTATAACGTATAACATCATATGGTATTACGTTATAACGTATAACGTCATATGGTATTACGTTATAACGTATAACGTTATATAGTATTACGTTATAACATATAAAGTTATGTAGCATTACGTTATAACGTATAACGTTATGTAGCATTACGTTATGACGTATAACGTTATATAGTATTACGATATAACGTATAACGTTATGTAGCATTACGTTATAACGTATAGCGTTATATAGTATTACGTTATAACGTATAACATCATATGGTATTACGTTATAACGTATAACGTTATATAGTATTACGTTATAACGTATAACGTTATATAGTATTACGTTATAACGTGTAACGTACTATAGCATTTCCTTATAACGTATAAGATCATATGGTATTACGTTATAACGTGTAACGTACTATAGCATTTCCTTATAACGTATAAGATCATATGGTATTACGTTATAACGTATAACGTTATATAGTATTACGTTATAACGTATAACGTTATATAGTATTACGTTATAACGTGTAACGTACTATAGCATTTCCTTATAACGTATAAGATCATATGGTATTACGTTATAACGTATAACGTTATATAGTATTACGTTATAACGTTTAACGTTATGTAGCATTACGTTATAACGTATAACGTTATATAGTATTACGTTATAACGTATAACGTCATATGGATTACGTTATAACGTATAACGTTATATAGCATAACGTTATAACGTATAACGTTATATAGTATTACGTTATAACGTATAACGTTATATAGTATTACGTTATAACGTGTAACGTACTATAGCATTTCCTTATAACGTATAAGATCATATGGTATTACGTTATAACGTATAACGTTATATAGTATTACGTTATAACGTATAACGTTATGTGGGATTACGTTATAACGTATAACGTCATATGGTATTACGTTATAACGTATAGCGTTATATAGTACTACGTTATAACGTATAACGTCATATGGTATTACGTTATAACGTATAACGTTATATAGTATTACGTTATAACGTATAAAGTTATGTAGCATTACGTTATAACGTATAACGTTATGTGGTATTACGTTATAACGTATAACGTTATGTCGTATTACGTTATAACGTATAACGTTTAGTGGTATTACGTTATAACGTATAATGTTATGTGGTATTACGTTATAACGTATAACGTTATATAGCATTACGTTATAAGGTATAACGTTATGTAGCATTACGTTATAACGTATAACGTTATATAGTATTACGTTATAACGTGTAACGTACTATAGCATTTCCTTATAACGTATAAGATCATATGGTATTACGTTATAACGTATAACGTCATATGGTATTACCTTATAACGTATAACGTTATATAGTATTACGTTATAACGTATTACGTTATGTGGTATTACGTTATAACGTTTAACGTTATGTAGAATTACGTTATAACGTATAACGTTATATAGTATTACGTTATAACGTATAACGTCATATGGATTACGTTATAACGTATAACGTTATATAGCATTACGTTATAAGGTATAACGTTATGTAGCATTACGTTATAACGTATAACGTTATATAGTATTACGTTATAACGTTTAACGTTATGTAGCATTACGCTATAACGTATAACGTTATATAGTATTACGTTATAACGTATAACGTCATATGGATTACGTTATAACGTATAACGTTATATAGCATAACGTTATAACGTATAACGTTATGTAGCATTACGTTATAACGTATAACGTTATATAGTATTACGTTATAACGTATAACGTCATATGGATTACGTTATAACGTATAACGTTATATAGCATTACGTTATAACGTATAACGTTATATAGTATTACGTTATAACGTTTAACGTACTATAGCATTTCTTCATAACGTATAACGTCATAAGGTATTACGTTATAACTTATAACGTTATATAGTATTACGTTATAACGTATAACGTTATATAGTATTACGTTATAACCTATAACGTTGTATAGTATTACGTTATGACGTATAACGTCATAAGGCATTACGTTATAAATTATAACGTTATATAGTATTACGTTATAACGTGTAACGTACTATAGCATTCCTTTATAACGTATAACGTCATATAGTATTACGTTATAACGTATAACGTTATGTCGTATTACGTTATAACGTATAACGTTATGTGGTATTACGTTATAACGTGTAATGTACTATAGCATTTCCTTATAACGTATAACATCATAGGGTATTACGTTATAACGTATAGCGTCATATGGTATTACGTTATAACGTATAACGTTATATAGTATTACGTTATAACGTTTAACGTACTATAGCATTTCTTCATAACGTATAACGTCATAAGGTATTACGTTATAACTTATAACGTTATATAGTATTACGTTATAACGTATAACGTTATATAGTATTACGTTATAACCTATAACGTTGTATAGTATTACGTTATGACGTATAACGTCATAAGGCATTACGTTATAAATTATAACGTTATATAGTATTACGTTATAACGTGTAACGTACTATAGCATTCCTTTATAACGTATAACGTCATATAGTATTACGTTATAACGTATAACGTTATGTCGTATTACGTTATAACGTATAACGTTATGTGGTATTACGTTATAACGTGTAACGTACTATAGCATTCCTTTATAACGTATAACGTCATATAGTATTACGTTATAACGTATAACGTTATGTCGTATTACGTTATAACGTATAACGTTATGTGGTATTACGTTATAACGTGTAACGTACTATAGCATTTCCTTATAACGTATAACATCATATGGTATTACGTTATAACGTATAACGTCATATGGTATTACGTTATAACGTATAACGTTATATAGTATTACGTTATAACGTATAACGTTATGTGGTATTACGTTATAACGTATAACGTTATACAGCATTACGTTATAACGCACAACGTTATGTAGCATTACGTTATAACAAATAACGTTATATAGTATTACGTTATAACGTATAACGTCATAAGGTATTACGTTATACCTTATAACGTTATATAATATTACGTTATAGTGTGTAACGTACTATAGCATTCCTTTATAACGTATAACGTCATATGGTATTACGTTATAACGTATAACGTCATATAGTATTACGTTATAACGTATAACGTTATATAGTATTACGTTATAACGTATAACGTTATATAGTATTACGTTATGACGTATAACGTCATAAGGTATTACGTTATAACTTATAACGTTATATAGTATTACATTATAACGTGTAACGTTATATAGTATTACGTTATAACGTATAACGTCATATGGTATTACGTTATAACGTATAACGTTATATAGTATTACGTTATAACGTATAACGTTATGTGGGATTACGTTATAACGTATAACGTCATATGGTATTACGTTATAACGTATAGCGTTATATAGTACTACGTTATAACGTATAACGTCATATGGTAATACGTTATAACGTATAACGTTATATAGTATTACGTTATAACGTATAACGTTATATAGTATTACGTTATAACGTGTAACGTACTATAACATTTCCTTATAACGTATAACATCATATGGTATTACGTTATAACATATAACGTCATATGGTATTACGTTATAACGTATAACGTTATATAGTATTACGTTATAACGTATAAAGTTATGTAGCATTACGTTATAACGTATAACGTTATATAGTATTACGTTATAACGTATTACGTTATGTGGTATTACGTTATAACGTTTAACGTTATGTAGAATTACGTTATAACGTATAACGTTATATAGTATTACGTTATAACGTATAACGTCATATGGATTACGTTATAACGTATAACGTTATATAGCATTACGTTATAAGGTATAACGTTATGTAGCATTACGTTATAACGTATAACGTTATATAGTATTACGTTATAACGTTTAACGTTATGTAGCATTACGCTATAACGTATAACGTTATATAGTATTACGTTATAACGTATAACGTCATATGGATTACGTTATAACGTATAACGTTATATAGCATAACGTTATAACGTATAACGTTATGTAGCATTACGTTATAACGTATAACGTTATATAGTATTACGTTATAACGTATAACGTCATATGGATTACGTTATAACGTATAACGTTATATAGCATTACGTTATAACGTATAACGTTATATAGTATTACGTTATAACGTTTAACGTACTATAGCATTTCTTCATAACGTATAACGTCATAAGGTATTACGTTATAACTTATAACGTTATATAGTATTACGTTATAACGTATAACGTTATATAGTATTACGTTATAACCTATAACGTTGTATAGTATTACGTTATGACGTATAACGTCATAAGGCATTACGTTATAAATTATAACGTTATATAGTATTACGTTATAACGTGTAACGTACTATAGCATTCCTTTATAACGTATAACGTCATATAGTATTACGTTATAACGTATAACGTTATGTCGTATTACGTTATAACGTATAACGTTATGTGGTATTACGTTATAACGTGTAATGTACTATAGCATTTCCTTATAACGTATAACATCATAGGGTATTACGTTATAACGTATAGCGTCATATGGTATTACGTTATAACGTATAACGTTATATAGTATTACGTTATAACGTTTAACGTACTATAGCATTTCTTCATAACGTATAACGTCATAAGGTATTACGTTATAACTTATAACGTTATATAGTATTACGTTATAACGTATAACGTTATATAGTATTACGTTATAACCTATAACGTTGTATAGTATTACGTTATGACGTATAACGTCATAAGGCATTACGTTATAAATTATAACGTTATATAGTATTACGTTATAACGTGTAACGTACTATAGCATTCCTTTATAACGTATAACGTCATATAGTATTACGTTATAACGTATAACGTTATGTCGTATTACGTTATAACGTATAACGTTATGTGGTATTACGTTATAACGTGTAACGTACTATAGCATTCCTTTATAACGTATAACGTCATATAGTATTACGTTATAACGTATAACGTTATGTCGTATTACGTTATAACGTATAACGTTATGTGGTATTACGTTATAACGTGTAACGTACTATAGCATTTCCTTATAACGTATAACATCATATGGTATTACGTTATAACGTATAACGTCATATGGTATTACGTTATAACGTATAACGTTATATAGTATTACGTTATAACGTATAACGTTATGTGGTATTACGTTATAACGTATAACGTTATACAGCATTACGTTATAACGCACAACGTTATGTAGCATTACGTTATAACAAATAACGTTATATAGTATTACGTTATAACGTATAACGTCATAAGGTATTACGTTATACCTTATAACGTTATATAATATTACGTTATAGTGTGTAACGTACTATAGCATTCCTTTATAACGTATAACGTCATATGGTATTACGTTATAACGTATAACGTCATATAGTATTACGTTATAACGTATAACGTTATATAGTATTACGTTATAACGTATAACGTTATATAGTATTACGTTATGACGTATAACGTCATAAGGTATTACGTTATAACTTATAACGTTATATAGTATTACATTATAACGTGTAACGTTATATAGTATTACGTTATAACGTATAACGTCATATGGTATTACGTTATAACGTATAACGTTATATAGTATTACGTTATAACGTATAACGTTATGTGGGATTACGTTATAACGTATAACGTCATATGGTATTACGTTATAACGTATAGCGTTATATAGTACTACGTTATAACGTATAACGTCATATGGTAATACGTTATAACGTATAACGTTATATAGTATTACGTTATAACGTATAACGTTATATAGTATTACGTTATAACGTGTAACGTACTATAACATTTCCTTATAACGTATAACATCATATGGTATTACGTTATAACATATAACGTCATATGGTATTACGTTATAACGTATAACGTTATATAGTATTACGTTATAACGTATAAAGTTATGTAGCATTACGTTATAACGTATAACGTTATGTAGCATTACGTTATAACGTATAACGTTATATAGTATTACGTTATAACGTATAACGTTATGTAGCATTACGTTATAACGTATAGCGTTATATAGTATTACGTTATAACGTATAACATCATATGGTATTACGTTATAACGTATAACGTTATATAGTATTACGTTCTAACGTATAACGTTATATAGTATTACGTTATAACGTATAACGTTATGTCGTATTACGTTATAACGTATAACGTTATGTGGTATTACGTTATAACGTGTAACGTACTATAGCATTCCTTTATAACGTATAACGTCATATAGTATTACGTTATAACGTATAACGTTATGTCGTATTACGTTATAACGTATAACGTTATGTGGTATTACGTTATAACGTGTAACGTACTATAGCATTTCCTTATAACGTATAACATCATATGGTATTACGTTATAACGTATAACGTCATATGGTATTACGTTATAACGTATAACGTTATATAGTATTACGTTATAACGTATAACGTTATGTGGTATTACGTTATAACTTATAACGTTATATAGTATTACGTTATAACGTATAACGTTATATAGTATTACGTTATAACCTATAACGTTGTATAGTATTACGTTATGACGTATAACGTCATAAGGCATTACGTTATAAATTATAACGTTATATAGTATTACGTTATAACGTGTAACGTACTATAGCATTCCTTTATAACGTATAACGTCATATAGTATTACGTTATAACGTATAACGTTATGTCGTATTACGTTATAACGTATAACGTTATGTGGTATTACGTTATAACGTGTAATGTACTATAGCATTTCCTTATAACGTATAACATCATAGGGTATTACGTTATAACGTATAGCGTCATATGGTATTACGTTATAACGTATAACGTTATATAGTATTACGTTATAACGTTTAACGTACTATAGCATTTCTTCATAACGTATAACGTCATAAGGTATTACGTTATAACTTATAACGTTATATAGTATTACGTTATAACGTATAACGTTATATAGTATTACGTTATAACCTATAACGTTGTATAGTATTACGTTATGACGTATAACGTCATAAGGCATTACGTTATAAATTATAACGTTATATAGTATTACGTTATAACGTGTAACGTACTATAGCATTCCTTTATAACGTATAACGTCATATAGTATTACGTTATAACGTATAACGTTATGTCGTATTACGTTATAACGTATAACGTTATGTGGTATTACGTTATAACGTGTAACGTACTATAGCATTCCTTTATAACGTATAACGTCATATAGTATTACGTTATAACGTATAACGTTATGTCGTATTACGTTATAACGTATAACGTTATGTGGTATTACGTTATAACGTGTAACGTACTATAGCATTTCCTTATAACGTATAACATCATATGGTATTACGTTATAACGTATAACGTCATATGGTATTACGTTATAACGTATAACGTTATATAGTATTACGTTATAACGTATAACGTTATGTGGTATTACGTTATAACGTATAACGTTATACAGCATTACGTTATAACGCACAACGTTATGTAGCATTACGTTATAACAAATAACGTTATATAGTATTACGTTATAACGTATAACGTCATAAGGTATTACGTTATACCTTATAACGTTATATAATATTACGTTATAGTGTGTAACGTACTATAGCATTCCTTTATAACGTATAACGTCATATGGTATTACGTTATAACGTATAACGTCATATAGTATTACGTTATAACGTATAACGTTATATAGTATTACGTTATAACGTATAACGTTATATAGTATTACGTTATGACGTATAACGTCATAAGGTATTACGTTATAACTTATAACGTTATATAGTATTACATTATAACGTGTAACGTTATATAGTATTACGTTATAACGTATAACGTCATATGGTATTACGTTATAACGTATAACGTTATATAGTATTACGTTATAACGTATAACGTTATGTGGGATTACGTTATAACGTATAACGTCATATGGTATTACGTTATAACGTATAGCGTTATATAGTACTACGTTATAACGTATAACGTCATATGGTATTACGTTATAACGTATAACGTTATATAGTATTACGTTATAACGTATAACGTTATATAGTATTACGTTATAACGTGTAACGTACTATAACATTTCCTTATAACGTATAACATCATATGGTATTACGTTATAACATATAACGTCATATGGTATTACGTTATAACGTATAACGTTATATAGTATTACGTTATAACGTATAAAGTTATGTAGCATTACGTTATAACGTATAACGTTATGTAGCATTACGTTATAACGTATAACGTTATATAGTATTACGTTATAACGTATAACGTTATGTAGCATTACGTTATAACGTATAACGTTATATAGTATTACGTTATAACGTATAACATCATATGGTATTACGTTATAACGTATAACGTTATATAGTATTACGTTCTAACGTATAACGTTATATAGTATTACGTTATAACGTATAACGTTATGTCGTATTACGTTATAACGTATAACGTTATGTGGTATTACGTTATAACGTGTAACGTACTATAGCATTCCTTTATAACGTATAACGTCATATAGTATTACGTTATAACGTATAACGTTATGTCGTATTACGTTATAACGTATAACGTTATGTGGTATTACGTTATAACGTGTAACGTACTATAGCATTTCCTTATAACGTATAACATCATATGGTATTACGTTATAACGTATAACGTCATATGGTATTACGTTATAACGTATAACGTTATATAGTATTACGTTATAACGTATAACGTTATGTGGTATTACGTTATAACGTATAACGTTATACAGCATTACGTTATAACGCACAACGTTATGTAGCATTACGTTATAACAAATAACGTTATATAGTATTACGTTATAACGTATAACGTCATAAGGTATTACGTTATACCTTATAACGTTATATAATATTACGTTATAGTGTGTAACGTACTATAGCATTCCTTTATAACGTATAACGTCATATGGTATTACGTTATAACGTATAACGTCATATAGTATTACGTTATAACGTATAACGTTATATAGTATTACGTTATAACGTATAACGTTATATAGTATTACGTTATGACGTATAACGTCATAAGGTATTACGTTATAACTTATAACGTTATATAGTATTACATTATAACGTGTAACGTTATATAGTATTACGTTATAACGTATAACGTCATATGGTATTACGTTATAACGTATAACGTTATATAGTATTACGTTATAACGTATAACGTTATGTGGGATTACGTTATAACGTATAACGTCATATGGTATTACGTTATAACGTATAGCGTTATATAGTACTACGTTATAACGTATAACGTCATATGGTATTACGTTATAACGTATAACGTTATATAGTATTACGTTATAACGTATAACGTTATATAGTATTACGTTATAACGTGTAACGTACTATAACATTTCCTTATAACGTATAACATCATATGGTATTACGTTATAACATATAACGTCATATGGTATTACGTTATAACGTATAACGTTATATAGTATTACGTTATAACGTATAAAGTTATGTAGCATTACGTTATAACGTATAACGTTATGTAGCATTACGTTATAACGTATAACGTTATATAGTATTACGTTATAACGTATAACGTTATGTAGCATTACGTTATAACGTATAGCGTTATATAGTATTACGTTATAACGTATAACATCATATGGTATTACGTTATAACGTATAACGTTATATAGTATTACGTTCTAACGTATAACGTTATATAGTATTACGTTATAACGTGTAACGTACTATAGCATTTCCTTATAACGTGTAACATCATATGGTATTACGTTATAACGTATAACGTCATATGGTATTACGTTATAACGTATAACGTTATATAGTATTACGTTATAACGTATAACGTTATGTGGTATTACGTTATAACGTATAACATTATGTCGTATTACGTTATAACGTATAACGTTTAGTGGTATTACGTTATAACGTATAATGTTATGTGGTATTACGTTATAACGTATAACGTTATGTAGCATTACGTTATAACGTATAACGTTATATAGTATTACGTTATAACGTATAACGTTATATAGTAATACGTTATAACGTTTAACGTTATGTAGCATTACGTTATAACGTATAACGTTATATAGTATTACGTTATAACGTATAACGTCATATGGATTACGTTATAACGTATAACGTTATATAGCATTACGTTATAACGTATAACGTTATGTAGCATTACGTTATAACGTATAACGTTATATAGTATTACGTTATAACGTTTAACGTTATGTAGCATTACGTTATAACGTATAACGTTATATAGTATTACGTTATAACGTATAACGTCATATGGATTACGTTATAACGTATAACGTTATATAGCATAACGTTATAACGTATAACGTTATGTAGCATTACGTTATAACGTATAACGTTATATAGTATTACGTTATAACGTATAACGTCATATGGATTACGTTATAACGTATAACGTTATATAGCATTACGTTACAACGTATAACGTTATATAGTAATACGTTATAACGTTTAACGTTATGTAGCATTACGTTATAACGTATAACGTTATATAGTATTACGTTATAACGTATAACGTCATATGGATTACGTTATAACGTATAACGCTATATAGCATTACGTTATAACGTATAACGTTATGTAGCATTACGTTATAACGTATAACGTCATATGGATTACGTTATAACGTATAACGTTATATAGCATAACGTTATAACGTATAACGTTATGTAGCATTACGTTATAACGTATAACGTTATATAGTATTACGTTATAACGTATAACGTCATATGGATTACGTTATAACGTATAACGTTATATAGCATTACGTTACAACGTATAACGTTATGTAGCATTACGTTATAACGTATAACGTTATATAGTATTACGTTATAACGTTTAACGTACTATAGCATTTCTTCATAACGTATAACGTCATAAGGTATTACGTTATATCTTATAACGTTATATAGTATTACGTTATAACGTATAACGTTATGTGGTATTACGTTATAACGTATAACGTTATACAGCATTACGTTATAACGCATAACGTTATGTAGCATTACGTTATAACAAATAACGTTATATAGTATTACGTTATAACGTATAACGTCATAAGGTATTACGTTATACCTTATAACGTTATATAATATTACGTTATAGTGTGTAACGTACTATAGCATTCCTTTATAACGTATAACGTCATATGGTATTACGTTATAACGTATAACGTCATATAGTATTACGTTATAACGTATAACGTTATATAGTATTACGTTATGACGTATAACGTCATAAGGTATTACGTTATAACTTATAACGTTATATAGTATTACATTATAACGTGTAACGTTATATAGTATTACGTTATAACGTATAACGTCATATGGTATTACGTTATAACGTATAACGTTATATAGTATTACGTTATAACGTATAACGTTATGTGGGAATACGTTATAACGTATAACGTCATATGGTATTACGTTATAACGTATAGCGTTATATAGTACTACGTTATAACGTATAACGTCATATGGTATTACGTTATAACGTATAACGTTATATAGTATTACGTTATAACGTATAACGTTATGTAGCATTACGTTATAACGTATAACGTTATGTAGCATTACGTTATAACGTATAACGTTATATAGTAATACGTTATAACGTTTAACGTTATGTAGCATTACGTTATAACGTATAACGTTATATAGTATTACGTTATAACGTATAACGTCATATGGATTACGTTATAACGTATAACGTTATATAGCATTACGTTATAACGTATAACGTTATGTAGCATTACGTTATAACGTATAACGTTATATAGTATTACGTTATAACGTTTAACGTTATGTAGCATTACGTTATAACGTATAACGTTATATAGTATTACGTTATAACGTATAACGTCATATGGATTACGTTATAACGTATAACGTTATATAGCATAACGTTATAACGTATAACGTTATGTAGCATTACGTTATAACGTATAACGTTATATAGTATTACGTTATAACGTATAACGTCATATGGATTACGTTATAACGTATAACGTTATATAGCATTACGTTACAACGTATAACGTTATGTAGCATTACGTTATAACGTATAACGTTATATAGTATTACGTTATAACGTTTAACGTACTACAGCATTTCTTCATAACGTATAACGTCATAAGGTATTACGTTATAACTTATAACGTTATATAGTATTACGTTATAACGTATAACGTTATGTGGTATTACGTTATAACGTATAACGTTATGTAGCATTACGTTATAACGTATAACGTTATATAGTATTACGTTATAACGTTTAACGTTATGTAGCATTACGTTATAACGTATAACGTTATATAGTATTACGTTATAACGTATAACGTCATATGGATTACGTTATAACGTATAACGTTATATAGCATAACGTTATATCGTATAACGTTATGTAGCATTACGTTATAACGTATAACGTTATATAGTATTACGTTATAACGTATAACGTCATATGGATTACGTTATAACGTATAACGTTATATAGCATTACGTTACAACGTATAACGTTATGTAGCATTACGTTATAACGTATAACGTTATATAGTATTACGTTATAACGTTTAACGTACTATAGCATTTCTTCATAACGTATAACGTCATAAGGTATTACGTTATAACTTATAACGTTATATAGTATTACGTTATAACGTATAACGTTATGTGGTATTACGTTATAACGTATAACGTTATACAGCATTACGTTATAACGCATAACGTTATGTAGCATTACGTTATAACAAATAACGTTATATAGTATTACGTTATAACGTATAACGTCATAAGGTATTACGTTATACCTTATAACGTTATATAATATTACGTTATAGTGTGTAACGTACTATAGCATTCCTTTATAACGTATAACGTCATATGGTATTACGTTATAACGTATAACGTCATATAGTATTACGTTATAACGTATAACGTTATATAGTATTACGTTATAACGTATAACGTTATGTCGTATTACGTTATAACGTATAACGTTATGTGGTATTACGTTATAACGTGTAACGTACTATAGCATTCCTTTATAACGTATAACGTCATATAGTATTACGTTATAACGTATAACGTTATGTCGTATTACGTTATAACGTATAACGTTATGTGGTATTACGTTATAACGTGTAACGTACTATAGCATTTCCTTATAACGTATAACATCATATGGTATTACGTTATAACGTATAACGTCATATGGTATTACGTTATAACGTATAACGTTATATAGTATTACGTTATAACGTATAACGTTATGTGGTATTACGTTATAACGTATAACGTTATACAGCATTACGTTATAACGCACAACGTTATGTAGCATTACGTTATAACAAATAACGTTATATAGTATTACGTTATAACGTATAACGTCATAAGGTATTACGTTATACCTTATAACGTTATATAATATTACGTTATAGTGTGTAACGTACTATAGCATTCCTTTATAACGTATAACGTCATATGGTATTACGTTATAACGTATAACGTCATATAGTATTACGTTATAACGTATAACGTTATATAGTATTACGTTATAACGTATAACGTTATATAGTATTACGTTATGACGTATAACGTCATAAGGTATTACGTTATAACTTATAACGTTATATAGTATTACATTATAACGTGTAACGTTATATAGTATTACGTTATAACGTATAACGTCATATGGTATTACGTTATAACGTATAACGTTATATAGTATTACGTTATAACGTATAACGTTATGTGGGATTACGTTATAACGTATAACGTCATATGGTATTACGTTATAACGTATAGCGTTATATAGTACTACGTTATAACGTATAACGTCATATGGTATTACGTTATAACGTATAACGTTATATAGTATTACGTTATATCGTATAACGTTATATAGTATTACGTTATAACGTGTAACGTACTATAACATTTCCTTATAACGTATAACATCATATGGTATTACGTTATAACATATAACGTCATATGGTATTACGTTATAACGTATAACGTTATATAGTATTACGTTATAACGTATAAAGTTATGTAGCATTACGTTATAACGTATAACGTTATGTAGCATTACGTTATAACGTATAACGTTATATAGTATTACGTTATAACGTATAACGTTATGTAGCATTACGTTATAACGTATAGCGTTATATAGTATTACGTTATAACGTATAACATCATATGGTATTACGTTATAACGTATAACGTTATATAGTATTACGTTCTAACGTATAACGTTATATAGTATTACGTTATAACGTGTAACGTACTATAGCATTTCCTTATAACGTGTAACATCATATGGTATTACGTTATAACGTATAACGTCATATGGTATTACGTTATAACGTATAACGTTATATAGTATTACGTTATAACGTATAACGTTATGTGGTATTACGTTATAACGTATAACATTATGTCGTATTACGTTATAACGTATAACGTTTAGTGGTATTACGTTATAACGTATAATGTTATGTGGTATTACGTTATAACGTATAACGTTATGTAGCATTACGTTATAACGTATAACGTTATATAGTATTACGTTATAACGTATAACGTTATATAGTAATACGTTATAACGTTTAACGTTATGTAGCATTACGTTATAACGTATAACGTTATATAGTATTACGTTATAACGTATAACGTCATATGGATTACGTTATAACGTATAACGTTATATAGCATTACGTTATAACGTATAACGTTATGTAGCATTACGTTATAACGTATAACGTTATATAGTATTACGTTATAACGTTTAACGTTATGTAGCATTACGTTATAACGTATAACGTTATATAGTATTACGTTATAACGTATAACGTCATATGGATTACGTTATAACGTATAACGTTATATAGCATAACGTTATAACGTATAACGTTATGTAGCATTACGTTATAACGTATAACGTTATATAGTATTACGTTATAACGTATAACGTCATATGGATTACGTTATAACGTATAACGTTATATAGCATTACGTTACAACGTATAACGTTATATAGTAATACGTTATAACGTTTAACGTTATGTAGCATTACGTTATAACGTATAACGTTATATAGTATTACGTTATAACGTATAACGTCATATGGATTACGTTATAACGTATAACGCTATATAGCATTACGTTATAACGTATAACGTTATGTAGCATTACGTTATAACGTATAACGTCATATGGATTACGTTATAACGTATAACGTTATATAGCATAACGTTATAACGTATAACGTTATGTAGCATTACGTTATAACGTATAACGTTATATAGTATTACGTTATAACGTATAACGTCATATGGATTACGTTATAACGTATAACGTTATATAGCATTACGTTACAACGTATAACGTTATGTAGCATTACGTTATAACGTATAACGTTATATAGTATTACGTTATAACGTTTAACGTACTATAGCATTTCTTCATAACGTATAACGTCATAAGGTATTACGTTATATCTTATAACGTTATATAGTATTACGTTATAACGTATAACGTTATGTGGTATTACGTTATAACGTATAACGTTATACAGCATTACGTTATAACGCATAACGTTATGTAGCATTACGTTATAACAAATAACGTTATATAGTATTACGTTATAACGTATAACGTCATAAGGTATTACGTTATACCTTATAACGTTATATAATATTACGTTATAGTGTGTAACGTACTATAGCATTCCTTTATAACGTATAACGTCATATGGTATTACGTTATAACGTATAACGTCATATAGTATTACGTTATAACGTATAACGTTATATAGTATTACGTTATGACGTATAACGTCATAAGGTATTACGTTATAACTTATAACGTTATATAGTATTACATTATAACGTGTAACGTTATATAGTATTACGTTATAACGTATAACGTCATATGGTATTACGTTATAACGTATAACGTTATATAGTATTACGTTATAACGTATAACGTTATGTGGGAATACGTTATAACGTATAACGTCATATGGTATTACGTTATAACGTATAGCGTTATATAGTACTACGTTATAACGTATAACGTCATATGGTATTACGTTATAACGTATAACGTTATATAGTATTACGTTATAACGTATAACGTTATGTAGCATTACGTTATAACGTATAACGTTATGTAGCATTACGTTATAACGTATAACGTTATATAGTAATACGTTATAACGTTTAACGTTATGTAGCATTACGTTATAACGTATAACGTTATATAGTATTACGTTATAACGTATAACGTCATATGGATTACGTTATAACGTATAACGTTATATAGCATTACGTTATAACGTATAACGTTATGTAGCATTACGTTATAACGTATAACGTTATATAGTATTACGTTATAACGTTTAACGTTATGTAGCATTACGTTATAACGTATAACGTTATATAGTATTACGTTATAACGTATAACGTCATATGGATTACGTTATAACGTATAACGTTATATAGCATAACGTTATAACGTATAACGTTATGTAGCATTACGTTATAACGTATAACGTTATATAGTATTACGTTATAACGTATAACGTCATATGGATTACGTTATAACGTATAACGTTATATAGCATTACGTTACAACGTATAACGTTATGTAGCATTACGTTATAACGTATAACGTTATATAGTATTACGTTATAACGTTTAACGTACTATAGCATTTCTTCATAACGTATAACGTCATAAGGTATTACGTTATAACTTATAACGTTATATAGTATTACGTTATAACGTATAACGTTATGTGGTATTACGTTATAACGTATAACGTTATGTAGCATTACGTTATAACGTATAACGTTATATAGTATTACGTTATAACGTTTAACGTTATGTAGCATTACGTTATAACGTATAACGTTATATAGTATTACGTTATAACGTATAACGTCATATGGATTACGTTATAACGTATAACGTTATATAGCATAACGTTATAACGTATAACGTTATGTAGCATTACGTTATAACGTATAACGTTATATAGTATTACGTTATAACGTATAACGTCATATGGATTACGTTATAACGTATAACGTTATATAGCATTACGTTACAACGTATAACGTTATGTAGCATTACGTTATAACGTATAACGTTATATAGTATTACGTTATAACGTTTAACGTACTATAGCATTTCTTCATAACGTATAACGTCATAAGGTATTACGTTATAACTTATAACGTTATATAGTATTACGTTATAACGTATAACGTTATGTGGTATTACGTTATAACGTATAACGTTATACAGCATTACGTTATAACGCATAACGTTATGTAGCATTACGTTATAACAAATAACGTTATATAGTATTACGTTATAACGTATAACGTCATAAGGTATTACGTTATACCTTATAACGTTATATAATATTACGTTATAGTGTGTAACGTACTATAGCATTCCTTTATAACGTATAACGTCATATGGTATTACGTTATAACGTATAACGTCATATAGTATTACGTTATAACGTATAACGTTATATAGTATTACGTTATAACGTATAACGTTATATAGTATTACGTTATGACGTATAACGTCATAAGGTATTACGTTATAACTTATAACGTTATATAGTATTACATTATAACGTGTAACGTTATATAGTATTACGTTATAACGTATAACGTCATATGGTATTACGTTATAACGTATAACGTTATATAGTATTACGTTATAACGTATAACGTTATGTGGGATTACGTTATAACGTATAACGTCATATGGTATTACGTTATAACGTATAGCGTTATATAGTACTACGTTATAACGTATAACGTCATATGGTATTACGTTATAACGTATAACGTTATATAGTATTACGTTATAACGTATAACGTTATATAGTACTACGTTATAACGTGTAACGTACTATAACATTTCCTTATAACGTATAACATCATATGGTATTACGTTATAACGTATAACGTCATATGGTATTACGTTATAACGTATAACGTTATATAGTATTACGTCATAACGTATAAAGTTATGTAGCATTACGTTATAACGTATAACGTTATGTAGCATTACGTTATAACGTATAACGTTATATAGTATTACGTTATAACGTATAACGTTATGTAGCATTACGTTATAACGTATAGCGTTATATAGTATTACGTTATAACGTATAACATCATATGGTATTACGTTATAACGTATAACGTTATATAGTATTACGTTATAACGTATAACGTTATATAGTATTACGTTATAACGTGTAACGTACTATAGCATTTCCTTATAACGTATAACATCATATGGTATTACGTTATAACGTATAACGTCATATGGTATTACGTTATAACGTATAACGTTATATAGTATTACGTTATAACGTATAACGTTATGTGGTATTACGTTATAACGTATAACATTACGTCGTATTACGTTATAACGTATAACGTTTAGTGGTATTACGTTATAACGTATAATGTTATGTGGTATTACGTTATAACGTATAACGTTATGTAGCATTACGTTATAACGTATAACGTTATATAGTATTACGTTATAACGTATAACGTTATATAGTAATACGTTATAACGTTTAACGTTATGTAGCATTACGTTATAACGTATAACGTTATATAGTATTACGTTATAACGTATAACGTCATATGGATTACGTTATAACGTATAACGTTATATAGCATTACGTTATAACGTATAACGTTATGTAGCGTTACGTTATAACGTATAACGTTATATAGTATTACGTTATAACGTTTAACGTTATGTAGCATTACGTTATAACGTATAACGTTATATAGTATTACGTTATAACGTATAACGTCATATGGATTACGTTATAACGTATAACGTTATATAGCATAACGTTATAACGTATAACGTTATGTAGCATTACGTTATAACGTATAACGTTATATAGTATTACGTTATAACGTATAACGTCATATGGATTACGTTATAACGTATAACGTTATATAGCATTACGTTACAACGTATAACGTTATGTAGCATTACGTTATAACGTATAACGTTATATAGTATTACGTTATAACGTTTAACGTACTATAGCATTTCTTCATAACGTATAACGTCATAAGGTATTACGTTATAACTTATAACGTTATATAGTATTACGTTATAACGTATAACGTTATATAGTATTACGTTATAACCTATAACGTTATATAGTATTACGTTATGACGTATAACGTCATAAGGCATTACGTTATAAATTATAACGTTATATAGTATTGCGTTATAACGTGTAACGTACTATAGCATTCCTTTATAACGTATAACGCCATATAGTATTACGTTATAACGTATAACGTTATGTCGTATTACGTTATAACGTATAACGTTATGTGGTATTACGTTATACCGTATAACGTTATGTAGCATTACGTTATAACGTATGAAGTTATATAGCATTACGTTATACCGTATAACGTTATGTAGCATTACGTTATAACGTATAACGTTATATAGCATTTCCTTCTAACGTATAACATCATACGGTATTACGATATAACGTATAACGTTATATAGTATTACGTTATAACCTATAACGTTATATAGTATTACGTTATGACGTATAACGTCATACGGCATTACGTTATAAGTTATAACGTTATGTAGTATTACGTTATAACGTGTAACGTACTATAGCATTCCTTTATAACGTATAACGTCATATAGTATTACGTTATAACGTACAACGTTATGTGGTATTACATTATAACGTATAACGTTATATAGCATTACGTTATGACGTATAACGTCATAAGATATTACGTTATAACTTATAACGTTATATAGTATTACGTTATAACGTGTAACGTACTATAGGATTTCTTGATAACGAATAACGTCATATGGTATTACGTTATAACTTATAACGTCTTATAGTATGACGTTATAACGTATAACGTTATATAGTATTACGTTATAACGTATAACGTTATATAGTATTACGTTATGACGTATAACTACATAAGGTATTACGTTATAACTTATAACGTTATATAGTTTTACGTTATGACGTATAACGTCATAAGGTATTACGTTATACCTTATAACGTTATTTAATCTTAAGTTATAGTGCGTAACGTACTATAGCATTCCTTTATAACGTATAACGTCATATGGTATTACGTTATAACGTATAACGTCTTATAGTATGACGTTATAACGTATAACGTTATATAGTATTACGTTATAACGTATAACGTTATATAGTTTTACGTTATGACGTATAACGTCATAAGGTATTACGTTATAACTTATAACGTTATATAGTATTACGTTATAACGTGTAACGTTATATAGTATTACGTTATAACGTATAACGTCATATGGTATTACGTTATAACGTATAACGTTATATAGTATTACGTTATGACGTATAACGTCATAAGGTATTACGTTATAACTTATAACGTTATATAGTATTACGTTATAACGTGTAACGTACTATAGGATTTCTTGATAACGTATAACGTCATATGGTATTACGTTATAACTTATAACGTCTTATAGTATGACGTTATAACGTATAACGTTATATAGTATTACGTTATAACGTATAACGTTATATAGTATTACGTTATGACGTATAACGTCATAAGGTATTACGTTATAACTTATAACGTTATATAGTATTACGTTATGACGTATAACGTCATAAGGTATTACGTTATACCTTATAACGTTATATAATTTTAAGTTATAGTGCGTAACGTACTATAGCATTCCTTTATAACGTATAACGTCATATGGTATTACGTTATAACGTATAACGTCTTATAGTATGATGTTATAACGTATAACGTTATATAGTATTACGTTATAACGTATAACGTTATATAGTATTACGTTATGACGTATAACGTCATAAGGTATTATGTTATAACTTATAACGTTATATAGTATTACGTTATAACGTGTAACGTTATATAGTATTACGTTATAACGTATAACGTCATATGGTATTACGTTATAACGTATAACGTTATATAGTATTACGTTACAACGTATAACGTTATGTGGTATTACGTTATAACGTATAAGGTCATATGGTATTACGTTATAACGTATAACGTCTTATAGTATGATGTTATAACGTATAACGTTATATAGTATTACGTTATAACGTATAACGTTATACAGTATTACGTTATGACGTATAACGTCATAAGGTATTATGTTATAACTTATAACGTTATATAGTATTACGTTATAACGTTTAACGTTATGTGGTATTACGTTATACCGAATAACGTTATGTAGCATTACGTTATAACGTATAAAGTAATATAGCATTACGTTATACCGTATAACGTTATGTAGCATTACGTTATAACGTATAACGTTATATAGCATTTCCTTATAACGTATAACGTCATAAGGTATTACGTTATCACTTATAACGTTATATAGTATTACGTTATAGCCTGTAACGTACTATAGCATCTCTTTATAACGTATAACGTCATATGGTATTACGTTATAACGTATAACGTCATATGGTAATACGGTATAACGTATAACGTTATATAGTATTACGTTATAACGTATAATGTCATAAGGTATTACCTTATAACGTATACCGTTATGTAGCATTACGTTATAACGTATAACGTTATATAGTATTACGTTATAACGTATAACGTCATAAGGCATTACATTATAAGTTATAACGTTATATAGTATTACGTTATAACGTGAAACGTACTATAGCATTCCTTTATCACGTATAACGTCATATAGTATTACGTTATAACGTATAACGTTATGTCGTATTACGTTATAACGTATAACGTTATGTGGTATTACGTTATACCGTATACCGTTATGTAGCATTACGTTATAACGTATGAAGTTATATAGCATTACGTTATACCGTATAACGTTATGTAGCATTACGTTATAACGTATAACGTTATATAGCATTTCCTTCTAACGTATAACATCATACGGTATTACGATATAACGTATAACGTTATATACTATTACGTTATAACCTATAACGTTATATAGTATTACGTTATGACGTATAACGTCATACGGCATTACGTTATAAGTTATAACGTTATGTAGTATTACGTTATAACGTGTAACGTACTATAGCATTCCTTTATAACGTATAACGTCATATAGTATTACGTTATAACGTATAACGTTATGTGGTATTACATTATAACGTATAACGTTATATAGCATTACGTTATAGCGTATAACGTTGTGTAGCATTACGTTATAACGTATAACGTTATACAGCATTACGTTATAACGCATAACGTTATCTAGCATTACGTTATAACAAATAACGTTATATAGTATTACGTTATGACGTATAACGTCATAAGGTATTACGTTATAACTTATAACGTTATATAGTATTACGTTATAACGTGTAACGTACTATAGGATTTCTTGATAACGTATAACGTCATATGGTATTACGTTATAACTTATAACGTCTTATAGTATGACGTTATAACGTATAACGTTATATAGTATTACGTTATAACGTATAACGTTATATAGTATTACGTTATGACGTATAACGTCATAAGGTATTACGTTATAACTTATAACGTTATATAGTATTACGTTATGACGTATAACGTCATAAGGTATTACGTTATACCTTATAACGTTATATAATTTTAAGTTATAGTGCGTAACGTACTATAGCATTCCTTTATAACGTATAACGTCATATGGTATTACGTTATAACGTATAACGTCTTATAGTATGATGTTATAACGTATAACGTTATATAGTATTACGTTATAACGTATAACGTTATATAGTATTACGTTATGACGTATAACGTCATAAGGTATTATGTTATAACTTATAACGTTATATAGTATTACGTTATAACGTGTAACGTTATATAGTATTACGTTATAACGTATAACGTCATATGGTATTACGTTATAACGTATAACGTTATATAGTATTACGTTATAACGTATAACGTTATGTGGTATTACGTTATAACGTATAAGGTCATATGGTATTACGTTATAACGTATAACGTCTTATAGTATGATGTTATAACGTATAACGTTATATAGTATTACGTTATAACGTATAACGTTATACAGTATTACGTTATGACGTATAACGTCATAAGGTATTATGTTATAACTTATAACGTTATATAGTATTACGTTATAACGTGTAACGTTATGTGGTATTACGTTATACCGAATAACGTTATGTAGCATTACGTTATAACGTATAAAGTAATATAGCATTACGTTATACCGTATAACGTTATGTAGCATTACGTTATAACGTATAACGTTATATAGCATTTCCTTATAACGTATAACGTCATAAGGTATTACGTTATAACTTATAACGTTATATAGTATTACGTTATAGCCTGTAACGTACTATAGCATCTCTTTATAACGTATAACGTCATATGGTATTACGTTATAACGTATAACGTCATATGGTAATACGGTATAACGTATAACGTTATATAGTATTACGTTATAACGTATAATGTCATAAGGTATTACCTTATAACGTATACCGTTATGTAGCATTACGTTATAACGTATAACGTTATATAGTATTACGTTATAACGTATAACGTCATAAGGCATTACATTATAAGTTATAACGTTATATAGTATTACGTTATAACGTGAAACGTACTATAGCATTCCTTTATCACGTATAACGTCATATAGTATTACGTTATAACGTATAACGTTATGTCGTATTACGTTATAACGTATAACGTTATGTGGTATTACGTTATACCGTATAACGTTATGTAGCATTACGTTATAACGTATGAAGTTATATAGCATTACGTTATACCGTATAACGTTATGTAGCATTACGTTATAACGTATAACGTTTTATAGCATTTCCTTATAACGTATAACATGATACGGTATTACGATATAACGTATAACGTTATATAGTATTACGTTATAACGTTTAACGTACTATAGCATTTCTTTATAACGTATAACGTCATAAGGTGTTACCTTATAACGTATAACGTTATGTAGCATTAGGTTATAACGTATAACGTTATATAGTATTACGTTATAACGTATAACGTCATACGGCATTACATTATAAGTTATAACGTTATATAGTATTACGTTATAACGTGTAACGTACTATAGCATTCCTTTATCACGTATAACGTCATATAGTATTACGTTATAACGTATAACGTTATGTCGTATTACGTTATAACGTATAACGTTATGTGGTATTACGTTATACCGTATAACGTTATGTAGCATTACGTTATAACGTATGAAGTTATATAGTATTACGTTATGACGTATAACGTCATAGGGCTTTACATTATAAGTTATAACGTTATATAGTATTACGTTATAACGTGTAACGTACTATAGCATTCCTTTATCACGTATAACGTCATATAGTATTACGTTATACCGTATAACGTTATGTAGCATTACGTTATAACGTATAACGTTATATAGCATTTCCTGATAACGTATAACATGATACGGTATTACGATATAACGTATAACGTTATATAGTATTACGTTATAACGTTTAACGTACTATAGCATTTCTTTATAACGTATAACGTCATAAGGTATTACGTTATAACTTATAACGTTATATAGTATTACGTTATAACGTATAACGTTATATAGTATTACGTTATAACCTATAACGTTATATAGTATTACGTTATGACGTATAACGTCATAAGGCATTACGTTATAAGTTATAACGTTATATAGTATTACGTTATACCGTATAACGTTATGTAGCATTACGTTATAACGTATGAAGTTATATAGCATTACGTTATACCGTATAACGTTATGTAGCATTACGTTATAACGTACAACGTTATATAGCATTTCCTTATAACGTATAACATCATACGGTATTACGATATAACGTATAACGTTATATAGTATTACGTTATAACCTATAACGTTATATAGTATTACGTTATGACGTATAACGTCATAAGGCATTACGTTATAACTTATAACGTTATGTAGTATTACGTTATAACGTGTAACGTACTATAGCATTCCTTTATAACGTATAACGTCATATGGTATTACGTTATAACGTATAACGTCATATGGTATTACGTTATAACGTATAACGTTATATAGTATTACGTTATAACGTATAACGTCATAAGGTATTACGTTATACCTTATAACGTTATATAATATTACGTTATAGTGTGTAACGTACTATAGCATTCCTTTATAACGTATAACGTCATATGGTATTACGATACAACGTATAACGTCATATAGTATTACGTTATAACTTATAACGTTATCTAGTATTACGTTATAACGTATAACGTTATATAGTATTACGTTATGACGTATAACGTCATATCGTACTACGTTATAACTTATAACGTTATATAGTATTACGTTATAACGTATAACGTTATATGGTATTACGTTATAACGTATAACGTTATATGGTATTACGTTATAACGTATAACGTTATATAGTATTACGTTATAACGTATAACGTTATGTCGTATTACGTTTTAACGTATAACGTTTAGCGGTATTACGTTATAACGTATAACGTTATGTGGTATTACGTTATAACGTATAAGGTTATATAGTATTACGTTATAACGTATAACGTTATGTGGTATTACGTTACAACGAATAACGTTATACAGCATTACGTTATAACGCATAACGTTATGTAGCATTACGTTATAACAAATAACGTTATATAGTATTACGATATAACGTATAACGTCATAAGGTATTACGTTATACCTTATAACGTTATATAATATTACGTTATAACATATAACGTCATATGGTATTACGTTATAACGTATAACGTTATGTCGTATTACGTTATAACGTATAACGTTTAGCGGTATTACGTTATAACGTATAACGTTATGTGGTATTACGTTATAACGTATAAGGTTTAGCGGTATTACGTTATAATGTATAACGTTATGTGGTATTACGTTATAACGTATAACGTTATGTAGCATTACGTTATAACGTATAAAGTTATATAGTATTACGTTATAACGTTTAACGTACTATAGCATTTCTTTATAACGTATAACGTCATAAGGTATTACGTTATAACTTATAACGTTATATAGTATTACGTTATAACGTATAACGTTACATAGTATTACGTTATAACCTATAACGTTATATACTACTACGTTATGACGTATAACGTCATAAGGCATTACGTTATAAGTTATAACGTTATATAGTATTACGTTATAACGTGTAACGTACTATAGCATTCCTTTATAACGTATAACGTCATATAGTATTACGTTATAACGTATAACGTTATGTCGTATTACGTTATAACGTATAACATTATGTGGTATTACGTTATACCGTATAACGTTATGTAGCATTACGTTATAACGTATGAAGTTATATAGCATTACGTTATACCGTATAACGTTATGTAGCATTACGTTATAACGTATAACGTTATATAGCATTTCCTTCTAACGTATAACATCATACGGTATTACGATATAACGTATAACGTTATATAGTATTACGTTATAACCTATAACGTTATATAGTATTACGTTATGACGTATAACGTCATACGGCATTACGTTATAAGTTATAACGTTATGTAGTATTACGTTATAACGTATAACGTTATATAGTATTACGTTATAACCTATAACGTTATATAGTATTACGTTATGACGTATAACGTCATAAGGCATTACGTTATAAGTTATAACGTTATATAGTATTACGTTATGCCGTATAACGTTATGTAGCATTACGTTATAACGTATGAAGTTATATAGCATTACGTTATACCGTATAACGTTATGTAGCATTACGTTATAACGTACAACGTTATATAGCATTTCCTTATAACGTATAACATCATACGGTATTACGATATAACGTATAACGTTATATAGTATTACGTTATAACCTATAACGTTATATAGTATTAGGTTATGACGTATAACGTCATAAGGCATTACGTTATAACTTATAACGTTATGTAGTATTACGTTATAACGTGTAACGTACTATAGGATTTCTTGATAACGTATAACGTCATATGGTATTACGTTATAACCTATAACGTTATGTAGCATTACGTTATAACGTGTAACGTACTATAGCATTACTTTATAACGTATAACGTCATATAGTAATACGTTATAACGTATAACGTCATAAGGTATTACCTTATAACTTATAACGTTATGTAGCATTACGTTATAACGTATAACGTTATATAGTATTACGTTATACCGTATAACGTTATGTGGTATTACGTTATAACGTATAACGTTATATAGCATTACGTTATAACGTGTAACGTTATGTAGTATTACGTTATAACGTATAACGTCATATGGTATTACGTGATAACGTGTAACGGTATATAGTATTACGTTATAACGTGTAACGTACTATAGCATTACTTTATAACGTATAACGTCATATAGTAATACGTTATAACGTATAACGTCATAAGGTATTACCTTATAACTTATAACGTTATGTAGCATTACGTTATAACGTATAACGTTATATAGTATTACGTTATACCGTATAACGTTATGTGGTATTACGTTATAACGTATAACGTACTATAGCATTCCTTTATAACGTATAACGTCATATGGTATTACGTTATAACGTATAACGTCTTATAGTATTACGTTATAACGTATAACGTTATGTGGTATTACGTTATAACGTATAACGTCATATGGTATTACGTTATAACGTATAGCGTTATATAGTATTACGTTATACCGTATAACGTTATGTGGTATTACGTTATAACGTATAACGTTATATAGCATTACGTTATAACGTATAACGTCATATAGTAATACGTTATAACGTATAACGTCATAAGGTATTACCTTATAACTTATAACGTTATATAGTATTACGTTATAACGTATAACGTTATGTGGTATTACGTTATAACGTATAACGTCATATGGTATTACGTTATAACCTATAACGTTATGTAGCATTACGTTATAACGTGTAACGTACTATAGCATTACTTTATAACGTATAACGTCATATAGTAATACGTTATAACGTATAACGTCATAAGGTATTACCTTATAACTTATAACGTTATGTAGCATTACGTTATAACGTATAACGTTATATAGTATTACGTTATACCGTATAACGTTATGTGGTATTACGTTATAACGTATAACGTACTATAGCATTCCTTTATAACGTATAACGTCATATGGTATTACGTTATAACGTATAACGTCTTATAGTATTACGTTATAACGTATAACGTTATATAGTATTACGTTATAACGTATAACGTTATATAGTATTACGTTATGACGTATAACGTCATAAGGTATTACGTTATAACGTGTAACGTTATATAGTATTACGTTATAACGTATAACGTCATATGGTATTACGTGATAACGTGTAACGTTATATAGTATTACGTTATAACGTATAACGTTATGTGGTATTACGTTATAACGTATAACGTCATATGGTATTACGTTATAACGTATAGCGTTATATAGTATTACGTTATATAGTATAACGTTATATAGTATTACGTTATAGCCTGTAACGTACTATAGCATCTCTTTATAACGTATAACGTCATATGGTATTATGTTATAACGTATAACGTCATATGGTAATACGATATAACGTATAACGTTATATAGTATTACGTTATAACGTATAACGTTATGTGGTATTACGTTATAACGTATAACGTTATACAGCATTACGTTATAGCGCATAACGTTATGTAGCATTACGTTATAACAAATAACGTTATATAGTATTACGTTATAACGTATAACGTCATAAGGTATTACGTTATACCTTATAACGTTATATAATATTACGTTATAGTGTGTAACGAACTATAGCATTCCTTTATAACGTATAACGTCATATGGTATTACGTTATAACGTATAACGTCATATAGTATTACGTTATAACGTATAACGTTGTATAGTATTACGTTATAACGTATAACGTCATTTGGTATAACGTTATAACGTATAACGTTATATAGTATTACGGTATAACGTATAACGTTATATAGTATTACTTTATAACGTGTAACGTACTATAGCATTTCCTTATAACGTATAACATCATATGGTATTACGTTAGAACGTATAACGTCATATGGTGTTACGTTACAACGTATAACGTTATATAGTATTACGTTATACCTTATAACGTTATATAATATTACGTTATAGTGTGTAACGAACTATAGCATTCCTTTATAACGTATAACGTCATATGGTATTACGTTATAACGTATAACGTCATTTGGTATAACGTTATAACGTATAACGTTATATAGTATTACGGTATAACGTATAACGTTATATAGTATTACTTTATAACGTGTAAGGTACTATAGCATTCCTTTATAACTTATAACGTCATATAGTAATACGTTATAACGTATAACGTCATAAGGTATTACCTTATAACTAATAACGTTATGTAGCATTACGTTATAACGTATAACGTTATATAGTATTACGTTATACCGTATAACGTTATGTGGTATTACGTTATACCGTATAACGTTATATAGCATTACGTTATAACGTGTAACGTTATGTAGTATTACGTTAAAACGTGTATCGTACTATAGCATTTCGTTGTAACGTATGACATCATATGGTATTACGTAATAACGTATAACGTCATATGGTATTACGTTATAACGTATAACGTTATATAGTATTACGTTATAACGTATAACGTTATGTGGTATTACGTTATAACGTATAACGTTATATAGCATTACGTTATAACGTGTAACGTTATGTAGTATTACGTTAAAACGTGTATCGTACTATAGCATTTCCTTGTAACGTATAACATCATATGGTATTACGTTATAACGTATAACGTCATATGGTAATACGATATAACGTATAACGTTATATAGTATTACGTTATAACGTATAACGTTATGTGGTACTACATTATAACGTATAACGTTATATAGCATTACGTTATAGCGTATAACGTTATGTAGCATTACGTTATAACGTATAACGTTATACAGCATTACGTTATAACGCATAACGTTATGTAGCATTACGTTATAACAAATAACGTTATATAGTATTACGTTATGACGTATAACGTCATAAGGTATTACGTTATAACTTATAACGTTATATAGTATTACGTTATAACGTGTAACGTACTATAGGATTTCTTGATAACGTATAACGTCATATGGTATTACGTTATAACTTATAACGTTATATAGTATTACGTTATAACGTGTAACGTACTATAGCATTACTTTATAACGTATAACGTCATATAGTAATACGTTATAACGTATAGCGTCATAAGGTATTACCTTATAACTAATAACGTTATGTAGCATTACGTTATAACGTATAACGTTATATAGTATTACGTTATACCGTATAACGTTATGTGGTATTACGTTATAACGTATAACGTTATATAGCATTACGTTATAACGTGTAACGTTATGTAGTATTACGTTAAAACGTGTATCGTACTATAGCATTTCGTTGTAACGTATAACATCATATGGTATTACGTAATAACGTATAACGTCATATGGTATTACGTTATAACGTATAACGTTATATAGTATTACGTTATAACGTATAACGTTATGTGGTATTACGTTATAACGTATAACGTTATATAGCATTACGTTATAACGTGTAACGTTATGTAGTATTACGTTAAAACGTGTATCGTACTATAGCATTTCCTTGTAACGTATAACATCATATGGTATTACGTAATAACGTATAACGTCATATGGTATTACGTTATAACGTATAACGTTATATAGTATTACGTTATAACGTATAACGTTATGTGGTATTACGTTATAACGTATAACGTTATACAGCATTACGTTATAACGCATAACGTTATGTAGCATTACGTTATAACAAATAACGTTATATAGTATTACGTTATAACGTATAACGTCATAAGGTATTACGTTATACCTTATAACGTTATATAATTTTAAGTTATAGTGTGTAACGTACTATAGCATTCCTTTATAACGTATAACGTCATATGGTATTACGTTATAACGTATAACGTCTTATAGTATTACGTTATAACGTATAACGTTATATAGTATTACGTTATAACGTATAACGTTATGTAGTATTACGTTATGACGTATAACGTCATATGGTATTACGTTATAACGTATAACGTTATATAGTATTACGTTATAACGTATAACGTTATGTGGTACTACATTATAACGTATAACGTTATATAGCATTACGTTATAGCGTATAACGTTATGTAGCATTACGTTATAACGTATAACGTTATACAGCATTACGTTATAACGCATAACGTTATGTAGCATTACGTTATAACAAATAACGTTATATAGTATTACGTTATGACGTATAACGTCATAAGGTATTACGTTATAACTTATAACGTTATATAGTATTACGTTATAACGTGTAACGTACTATAGGATTTCTTGATAACGTATAACGTCATATGGTATTACGTTATAACTTATAACGTTATATAGTATTACGTTATAACGTGTAACGTACTATAGCATTACTTTATAACGTATAACGTCATATAGTAATACGTTATAACGTATAGCGTCATAAGGTATTACCTTATAACTAATAACGTTATGTAGCATTACGTTATAACGTATAACGTTATATAGTATTACGTTATACCGTATAACGTTATGTGGTATTACGTTATAACGTATAACGTTATATAGCATTACGTTATAACGTGTAACGTTATGTAGTATTACGTTAAAACGTGTATCGTACTATAGCATTTCGTTGTAACGTATAACATCATATGGTATTACGTAATAACGTATAACGTCATATGGTATTACGTTATAACGTATAACGTTATATAGTATTACGTTATAACGTATAACGTTATGTGGTATTACGTTATAACGTATAACGTTATATAGCATTACGTTATAACGTGTAACGTTATGTAGTATTACGTTAAAACGTGTATCGTACTATAGCATTTCCTTGTAACGTATAACATCATATGGTATTACGTAATAACGTATAACGTCATATGGTATTACGTTATAACGTATAACGTTATATAGTATTACGTTATAACGTATAACGTTATGTGGTATTACGTTATAACGTATAACGTTATACAGCATTACGTTATAACGCATAACGTTATGTAGCATTACGTTATAACAAATAACGTTATATAGTATTACGTTATAACGTATAACGTCATAAGGTATTACGTTATACCTTATAACGTTATATAATTTTAAGTTATAGTGTGTAACGTACTATAGCATTCCTTTATAACGTATAACGTCATATGGTATTACGTTATAACGTATAACGTCTTATAGTATTACGTTATAACGTATAACGTTATATAGTATTACGTTATAACGTATAACGTTATGTAGTATTACGTTATGACGTATAACGTCATATGGTATTACGTTATAACGTATAACGTTATATAGTATTACGTTATAACGTATAACGTTATGTGGTATTACGTTATAACGTATAACGTCATATGGTATTACGTTATAACGTATAGGGTTATATAGTATTACGTTATAACGTATAACGTTATATAGTATTACGTTATAGCCTGTAACGTACTATAGCATCTCTTTATAACGTATAACGTCATATGTTATTACGTTATAACGTATAACGTCATATGGTAATACGATATATCGTATAACGTTATATAGTATTACGTTATAACGTATAACGTTATGTGGTATTACGTTATAACGTATAACGTTATACAGCATTACGTTATAGCGCATAACGTTATGTAGCATTACGTTATAACAAATAACGTTATATAGTATTACGTTATAACGTATATCGTTATATAGTATTACGTTATAACGTATAACGTTATAACGTATAACGTTATATAGTATTACGTTATAACGCATAACGTTATGTAGTATTACGTTATGACGTATAACATCATAAGGTATTACGTTATAACTTATAACGTTATGTAGTATTACGTTATGACGTATAACGTCATAAGGTATTACGTTATAACTTATAACGTTATATAGTATTACGTTATAACGTATAACGTCATAAGGTATTACGTTATACCTTATAACGTTATATAATTTTAAGTTATAGTGTGTAACGTACTATAGCATTCCTTTATAACGTATAACGTCATATGGTATTACGTTATAACGTATAACGTCTTATAGTATTACGTTATAACGTATAACGTTATATAGTATTACGTTATAACGTATAACGTTATGTAGTATTGCGTTATGACGTATAACGTCATAAGGTATTACGTTATAACTTATAACGTTATGTAGTATTACGTTATGACGTATAACGTCATAAGGTATTACGTTATAACTTATAACGTTATATAGTATTACGTTATGACGTGTAACGTTATATAGTATTACGTTATAACGTATAACGTCATATGGTAATACGTTATAACGTATAACGTTATATAGTATTACGTTATAACGTATAACGTTATGTGGTATTACGTTATAACGTATAACGTCATAAGGTATTACGTTATAACGTATAACGTCATATGGTATTTCGTTATAACGTATAACGTTATATAGTATTACGTTATAACGTATAACGTCATTTGGTATTACGTTATAACGTATAACGTTATGTCGTATTACGTTATAACGTATAACGTTATGTGGTATTACGTTATACCGTATAACGTTATGTAGCATTACGTTATAACGTATGAAGTTATATAGTATTACGTTATGACGTATAACGTCATAGGGCATTACATTATAAGTTATAACGTTATATAGTATTACGTTATAACGTGTAACGTACTATAGCATTCCTTTATCACGTATACCGTCATATAGTATTACGTTATACCGTATAACGTTATGTAGCATTACGTTATAACGTATAACGTTATATAGCATTTCCTGATAACATATAACATGATACGGTATTACGATATAACGTATAACGTTATATAGTATTACGTTATAACGTTTAACGTACTATAGCATTTCTTTATAACGTATAACGTCATAAGGTATTACGTTATAACTTATAACGTTATATAGTATTACGTTATAACGTATAACGTTATATAGTATTACGTTATAACCTATAACGTTATATAGTATTACGTTATGACGTATAACGTCATAAGGCATTACGTTATAAGTTATAACGTTATATAGTATTACGTTATACCGTATAACGTTATGTAGCATTACGTTATAACGTATGAAGTTATATAGCATTACGTTATACCGTATAACGTTATGTAGCATTACGTTATAACGTACAACGTTATATAGCATTTCCTTATAACGTATAACATCATACGGTATTACGATATAACGTATAACGTTATATAGTATTACGTTATAACCTATAACGTTATATAGTATTACGTTATGACGTATAACGTCATAAGGCATTACGTTATAACTTATAACGTTATGTAGTATTACGTTATAACGTGTAACGTACTATAGCATTCCTTTATAACGTATAACGTCATATGGTATTACGTTATAACGTATAACGTCATATGGTATTACGTTATAACGTATAACGTTATATAGTATTACGTTATAACGTATAACGTCATAAGGTATTACGTTATACCTTATAACGTTATATAATATTACGTTATAGTGTGTAACGTACTATAGCATTCCTTTATAACGTATAACGTCATATGGTATTACGATATAACGTATAACGTCATATAGTATTACGTTATAACTTATAACGTTATCTAGTATTACGTTATAACGTATAACGTTATATAGTATTACGTTATGACGTATAACGTCATATGGTATTACGTTATAACTTATAACGTTAGATAGTATTACGTTATAACGTGTAACGTTATATGGTATTACGTTATAACGTATAACGTTATATGGTATTACGTTATAACGTATAACGTTATATAGTATTACGTTATAACGTATAACGTTATGTCGTATTACGTTTTAACGTATAACGTTTAGCGGTATTACGTTATAACGTATAACGTTATGTGGTATTACGTTATAACGTATAAGGTTATATAGTATTACGTTATAACGTATAACGTTATGTGGTATTACGTTATAACGTATAACGTTATGTGGTATTACGTTATAACGTATAACGTTATATAGCATTACGTTATAACGTGTAACGTTATGTAGTATTACGTTAAAACGTGTATCGTACTATAGCATTTCGTTCTAACGTATAACATCATATGGTATTACGTAATAACGTATAACGTCATATGGTATTACGTTATAACGTATAACGTTATATAGTATTACGTTATAACGTATAACGTTATGTGGTATTACGTTATAACGTATAACGTTATATAGCATTACGTTATAACGTGTAACGTTATGTAGTATTACGTTAAAACGTGTATCGTACTATAGCATTTCCTTGTAACGTATAACATCATATGGTATTACGTAATAACGTATAACGTCATATGGTATTACGTTATAACGTATAACGTTATATAGTATTACGTTATAACGTATAACGTTATGTGGTATTACGTTATAACGTATAACGTTATACAGCACTACGTTATAACGCATAACGTTATGTAGCATTACGTTATAACAAATAACGTTATATAGTATTACGTTATAACGTATAACGTCATAAGGTATTACGTTATACCTTATAACGTTATATAATTTTAAGTTATAGTGTGTAACGTACTATAGCATTCCTTTATAACGTATAACGTCATATGGTATTACGTTATAACGTATAACGTCTTATAGTATTACGTTATAACGTATAACGTTATATAGTATTACGTTATAACGTATAACGTTATGTAGTATTACGTTATGACGTATAACGTCATATGGTATTACGTTATAACGTATCACGTTATATAGTATTACGTTATAACGTATAACGTTATGTGGTATTACGTTATAACGTATAACGTCATATGGTATTACGTTATAACGTATAGCGTTATATAGTATTACGTTATAACGTATAACGTTATATAGTATTACGTTATAGCCTGTAACGTACTATAGCATCTCTTTATAACGTATAACGTCATATGTTATTACGTTATAACGTATAACGTCATATGGTAATACGATATATCGTATAACGTTATATAGTATTACGTTATAACGTATAACGTTATGTGGTATTACGTTATAACGTATAACGTTATACAGCATTACGTTATAGCGCATAACGTTATGTAGCATTACGTTATAACAAATAACGTTATATAGTATTACGTTATAACGTATAACGTTATACAGTATTACGTTATAACGTATAACGTTATACCGTATAACGTTATATAGTATTACGTTATAACGTATAACGTTATGTAGTATTACGTTATGACGTATAACGTCATAAGGTATTACGTTATAACTTATAACGTTATGTAGTATTACGTTATGACGTATAACGTCATAAGGTATTACGTTATAACTTATAACGTTATATAGTATTACGTTATAACGTATAACGTCATAAGGTATTACGTTATACCTTATAACGTTATATAATTTTAAGTTATAGTGTGTAACGTACTATAGCATTCCTTTATAACGTATAACGTCATATGGTATTACGTTATAACGTATAACGTCTTATAGTATTACGTTATAACGTATAACGTTATATAGTATTACTTTACAACGTATAACGTTATGTAGTATTACGTTATGACGTATAACGTCATAAGGTATTACGTTATAACTTATAACGTTATGTAGTATTACGTTATGACGTATAACGTCATAAGGTATTACGTTATAACTTATAACGTTATATAGTATTACGTTATGACGTGTAACGTTATATAGTATTACGTTATAACGTATAACGTCATATGGTATTACGTTATAACGTATAACGTTATATAGTATTACGTTATAACGTATAACGTTATGTGGTATTACGTTATAACGTATAACGTCATAAGGTATTACGTTATAACGTATAACGTCATATGGTATTACGTTATAACGTATAACGTTATATAGTATTACGTTATAACGTATAACGTCATTTGGTATTACGTTATAACGTATAACGTTATATAGTATTACGTTATGACGTGTAACGTTATATAGTATTACGTTATAACGTATAACGTCATATGGTATTACGTTATAACGTATAACGTTATATAGTATTACGTTATAACGTATAACGTTATATAGTATTACGTTATAACCTATAACGTTATATAGTATTACGTTATGACGTATAACGTCATAAGGCATTACGTTATAAGTTATAACGTTATATAGTATTACGTTATACCGTATAACGTTATGTAGCATTACGTTATAACGTATGAAGTTATATAGCATTACGTTATACCGTATAACGTTATGTAGCATTACGTAATAACGTACAACGTTATATAGCATTTCCTTATAACGTATAACATCATACGGTATTACGATATAACGTATAACGTTATATAGTATTACGTTATAACCTCTAACGTTATATAGTATTACGTTATGACGTATAACGTCATAAGGTATTACGTTATAACGTGTAACGTTATATAGTATTACGTTACAACCTATAACGTTATATAGTATTACGTTATAACGTATAACGTCATAAGGTATTACGTTAAACCTTATAACGTTATATAATTTTAAGTTATAGTGTGTAACGTCATAAGGTATTACGTTAAACCTTATAACGTTATATAATTTTAAGTTATAGTGTGTAACGTACTATAGCATTCCTTTATAACGTATAACGTCATATGGTATTACGTTATAACGTATAACGTCTTATAGTATTACGTTATAACGTATAACGTTATATAGTATTACGTTATAACGTATAACGTTATATAGTATTACGTTATGACGTATAACGTCATAAGGTATTACGTTATAACGTGTAACGTTATATAGTATTACGTTATAACGTATAACGTCATATGGTATTACGTAATAACGTATAACGTCATATGGTATTACGTTATAACGTATAACGTTATATAGTATTACGTTATAACGTATAACGTTATATAGTATTACGTTATGACGTATAACGTCATAAGGTATTACGTTATAACGTGTAACGTTATATAGTATTACGTTATAACGTATAACGTCATATGGTATTACGTGATAACGTGTAACGTTATATAGTATTACGTTATAACGTATAACGTTATGTGGTATTACGTTATAACGTATAACGTCATATGGTATTACGTTATAACGTATAGCGTTATATAGTATTACGTTATATAGTATAACGTTATATAGTATTACGTTATAGCCTGTAACGTACTATAGCATCTCTTTATAACGTATAACGTCATATGGTATTACGTTATAACGTATAACGTCATATGGTAATACGATATAACGTATAACGTTATATAGTATTACGTTATAACGTATAACGTTATGTGGTATTACGTCATAACGTATAACGTTATACAGCATTACGTTATAGCGCATAACGTTATGTAGCATTACGTTATAACAAATAACGTTATATAGTATTACGTTATAACGTATAACGTCTTAAGGTATTACGTTATACCTTATAACGTTATATAATATTACGTTATAGTGTGTAACGAACTATAGCATTCCTTTATAACGTATAACGTCATATGGTATTACGTTATAACGTATAACGTCATATAGTATTACGTTATAACGTATAACGTTGTATAGTATTACGTTATAACGTATAACGTCATTTGGTATAACGTTATAACGTATAACGTTATATAGTATTACGGTATAACGTATAACGTTATATAGTATTACTTTATAACGTGTAACGTACTATAGCATTTCCTTATAACGTATAACATGATATGGTATTACGTTATAACGTATAACGTCATATGGTATTACGTTACAACGTATAACGTTATATAGTATTACGTTATACCTTATAACGTTATATAATATTACGTTATAGTGTGTAACGAACTATAGCATTCCTTTATAACGTATAACGTCATATGGTATTACGTTATAACGTATAACGTTATATAGCATTTCCTTCTAACGTATAACATCATACGGTATTACAATATAACGTATAACGTTATATAGTATTACGTTATAACCTATAACGTTATATAGTATTACGTTATGACGTATAACGTCATACGGCATTACGTTATAAGTTATAACGTTATGTAGTATTACGTTATAACGTGTAACGTACTATAGCATTCCTTTATAACGTATAACGTCATATAGTAATACGTTATAACGTATAACGTCATAAGGTATTACCTTATAACTAATAACGTTATGTAGCATTACGTTATAACGTATAACGTTATATAGTATTACGTTATACCGTATAACGTTATGTGGTATTACGTTATAACGTATAACGTTATATAGCATTACGTTATAACGTGTAACGTTATGTAGTATTACGTTAAAACGTGTATCGTACTATAGCATTTCGTTGTAACGTATAACATCATATGGTATTACGTAATACCGTATAACGTCATATGGTATTACGTTATAACGTATAACGTTATATAGTATTACGTTATAACGTATAACGTTATGTGGTATTACGTTATAACGTATAACGTTATATAGCATTACGTTATAACGTGTAACGTTATGTAGTATTACGTTAAAACGTGTATCGTACTATAGCATTTCCTTGTAACGTATAACATCATATGGTATTACGTTATAACGTATAACGTCATATGGTAATACGATATAACGTATAACGTTATATAGTATTACGTTATAACGTATAACGTTATGTGGTATTACATTATAACGTATAACGTTATATAGCATTACGTTATAGCGTATAACGTTATGTAGCATTACGTTATAACGTATAACGTTATACAGCATTACGTTATAACGCATAACGTTATGTAGCATTACGTTATAACAAATAACGTTATATAGTATTACGTTATGACGTATAACGTCATAAGGTATTACGTTATAACTTATAACGTTATATAGTATTACGTTATAACGTGTAACGTACTATAGGATTTCTTGATAACGTATAACGTCATATGGTATTACGTTATAACTTATAACGTTATATAGTATTACGTTATAACGTGTAACGTACTATAGCATTACTTTATAACGTATAACGTCATATAGTAATACGTTATAACGTATAACGTCATAAGGTATTACCTTATAACTAATAACGTTATGTAGCATTACGTTATAACGTATAACGTTATATAGTATTACGTTATACCGTATAACGTTATGTGGTATTACGTTATAACGTATAACGTTATATAGCATTACGTTATAACGTGTAACGTTATGTAGTATTACGTTAAAACGTGTATCGTACTATAGCATTTCGTTGTAACGTATAACATCATATGGTATTACGTAATAACGTATAACGTCATATGGTATTACGTTATAACGTATAACGTTATATAGTATTACGTTATAACGTATAACGTTATGTGGTATTACGTTATAACGTATAACGTTATATAGCATTACGTTATAGCGTGTAACGTTATGTAGTATTACGTTAAAACGTGTATCGTACTATAGCATTTCCTTGTAACGTATAACATCATATGGTATTACGTAATAACGTATAACGTCATATGGTATTACGTTATAACGTATAACGTTATATAGTATTACGTTATAACGTATAACGTTATGTGGTATTACGTTATAACGTATAATGTTATACAGCATTACGTTATAACGCATAACGTTATGTAGCATTACGATATAACAAATAACGTTATATAGTATTACGTTATAACGTATAACGTCATAAGGTATTACGTTATACCTTATAACGTTATATAATTTTAAGTTATAGTGTGTAACGTACTATAGCATTCCTTTATAACGTATAACGTCATATGGTATTACGTTATAACGTATAACGTCTTATAGTATTACGTTATAACGTATAACGTTATATAGTATTACGTTATAACGTATAACGTTATGTAGTATTACGTTATGACGTATAACGTCGTAAAGTATTACGTTATAACTTATAACGTTATATAGTATTACGTTATAACGTGTAACGTTATATAGTATTACGTTATAACGTATAACGTCATATGGTATTACGTTATAACGTATAACGTTATATAGTATTACGTTATAACGTATAACGTTATGTGGTATTACGTTATAACGTATAACGTCATATGGTATTACGTTATAACGTATAGCGTTATATAGTATTACGTTATAACGTATAACGTTATGTAGCATTACGTTATAACGTATAACGTTATGTAGCATTACGTTATAACGTATAACGTTATGTAGCATTACTTTATAACGTATAACGTTATATAGTATTACGTTATAACGTATAACGTTATGTAGCATTACGTTATAACGTATAACGTTATGTAGCATTACGTTATAACGTATAACGTTATGTAGCATTACTTTATAACGTATAACGTTATATAGTATTACGTTATAACGTATAACGTTATGTAGCATTACGTTATAACGAATAGCGTTATATTGTATTACGTTATAACGTATAACGTTATGTAGCACTACGTTATAACGTATAACGTCATAAGGTGTTACGTTATAACTTATAACGTTATATATTATTACGTTATAACGTGTAACGTTATATAGTATTACGTTATAACGTATAACGTTTATAGTATTACGTTATGACGTATAACGTCATAAGGTATTACCTTATAACGTATAACGTTATATAGTATTACGTTATAACGTATAACGTTATGTGGTGTTACGTTATAACGTTTAGCGTTATATAGCATTACGCTATAACGTATAACGTTATGTGGTATTACGTTATAACGTATAACGTTATACAGCATTACCTTATAACGCATAACGTTATGTAGCATTACGTTATAACAAATAACGTTATATAGTATTACGTTATAACGTATAACGTCATAAGGTATTACGTTATACCTTATAACGTTATATAATATTACGTTATAGTGTGTAACGAACTATAGCATTCCTTTATAACGTATAACGTCATATGGTATTACGTTATAACGTATAACGTCATATAGTATTACGTTATAACGTATAACGATATATAGTATTACGTTATAACGTATAACGTTATATAGTATTACGTTATAACGTATAACGTTATATAGTATTACGTTATGACGTATAACATCATAAGGTATTACGTTATAACTTATAACGTTATATAGTATTACGTTATAACGTGTAACGTTATATAGTATTACGTTATAACGTGTAACGTTATATAGTATTACGTTATAACGTATAACGTCATTTGGTATTACGTTATAACGTATAACGTTATATAGTATTACGTTATAACGTATAACGTCATTTGGTATTACGTTATAACGTATAACGTTATATAGTATTACGTTATAACGTATAACGTTATGTAGCATTACGTTATAACGTATAACGTCATAAGGTATTACGTTATAACTTATAACGTTATATAGTATTACGTTATAACGTGTAACGTTATATAGTATAACGTTATAACGTATAACGTTATATAGTATTACGTTATGACGTATAACGTCATAAGGTATTACGTTATAACGTATAACGTTATATAGCATTTCCTTATAACGTATAACATCATACGGTATTACGTTATAACGTATAACGTCATATGGTATTACGTTATAACGTATAACGTTATATAGTATTACGTTATAACGTGTAACGTTATATAGTATTACGTTCTAACGTATAACGTTATATGGTATTACGTTATGACGTGTAACGTCATAAGGTATTACGTTATACCTTATAACGTTATATAATATTACGTTATAGTGTGTAACGTACTATAGCATTCCTTTATAACGTATAACGTCATATGGTATTTCGTTATAACGTATAACGTTATATAGCATTACGTTATACCGTATAACGTTATGTAGCATTACGTTATAGCGTGTAACGTTATATAGCATTTCCTTATAACGTATAACATCATATGGTATTACGTCATAACGTATAACGTCATATGGTATTACGTTATATCGTATAACGTTATATAGTATTACGTTATAACGTATAACGTTATGTGGTATTACATTATAACGTATAACGTTATGTGGTATTACGTTATAACGTATAACGTTATACAGCATTACCTTATAACGCATAACGTTATGTAGCATTACGTTATAACAAATAACGTTATATAGTATTACGTTATAACGTATAACGTCATAAGGTATTACGTTATACCTTATAACGTTATATAATATTACGTTGTAGTGTGTAACGAGCTATAGCATTCCTTTATAACGTATAACGTCATATGGTATTACGTTATAACGTATAACGTCATATAGTATTACGTTATAACGTATAACGTTATATAGTATTACGTTATAACGTATAACGTTATGTAGCATTACGTTATAACAAATAACGTTATATAGTATTACGTTATAACGTATAACGTCATATGGTAATACGATATAACGTATAACGTTATATAGTATTACGTTATAACGTATAACGTTATATAGTATTACGTTATAACGTATAACGTCATTTGGTATTTCGTTATAACGTATAACGTTATATAGTATTACGTTATAACGTATAACGTTATGTAGCATTACGTTATAACGTATAGCGTCATAAGGTATTACGTTATAACTTATAACGTTATATAGTATTACGTTATAACGTGTAACGTTATATAGTATTACGTTATAACGTATAACGTTATATAGTATTACGTTATGACGTATAACGTCATAAGGTATTACGTTATAACTTATAACGTTATATAGCATTTCCTTATAACGTATAACATCATACGGAATTACGTTATAACGTATAACGTCATATGGTATTACGTTATAACGTATAACGTTATATAGTATTACGTTATAACGTGTAACGTTATATAGTATTACGTTCTAACGTATAACGTTATATGGTATTACGTTATGACGTGTAACGTCATAAGGTATTACGTTATACCTTATAACGTTATATAATATTACGTTATAGTGTGTAACGTACTATAGCATTCCTTTGTAACGTATAACGTCGTATGGTATTTCGTTATAACGTATAACGTTATATAGCATTACGTTATACCGTATAACGTTATGTAGCATTACGTTATAGCGTATAACGTTATATAGCATTTCCTTATAACGTATAACATCATATGGTATTACGTTATAACGTATAACGTCATATGGTATTACGTTATAACGTATAACGTTATATAGTATTACGTTATAACGTATAACGTTATGTGGTATTACATTATAACGTATAACGTTATATAGCATTGCGTTATAGCGTATAACGTTATATAGCATTACGTTATAACGTATAACGTTATATAGTATTACGTTATAACGTGTAACGACATAAGGTATTACGTTATAACTTATAACGTTATATAGTATTACGCTATAGCCTGTAACGTACTATAGCATTTCTTTGTAACGTATAACGTCATATGGTATTACGTTATAACGTATAACGTTATGTAGCATTTCCTTATAACGTAAAACATCATATGTTATTACGTTATAACGTATAACGTCATATAGTATTACGTTATAACGTATAACGTCATAAGGTATTACGTTATACCTTATAACGTTATATAATAATACGTTATAGTGTGTAACGTACTATAGCATTCCGTTATAACGTATAACGTCATAAGGTATTACGTTATAACTTATAACGTTATATAGTATTACGTTATAGCCTGTAACGTACTATAGCATTTCTTTATAACGTATAACGTCATATGGTATTACGTTATAACGTATAACGTCATGTAGCATTTCCTTATAACGTATAACGTTATATAGTATTACGTTATAACGTATAACGTTATGTAGCATTACGTTATAACGTATAACGTTATATAGTATTACGTTATAACGTATAACGTTATGTAGCATTCCTTTATAACGTATAACGTCATATTGTATTACGTTATAACGTGTAACGTAGTATAGCATTTCCTTATAACGTATAACATCATATGGTATTACGTTATAACGTATAACGTCATATGGTATTACGTTATAACGTATAACGTTATATAGTATTACGTTATAACGTATAACGTTATGTAGTATTACGTTATAACGTATAACGTTATGTAGCATTACGTTATAACGTATAACGTTATGCAGCATTACTTTATAACGTATAACGTTATATAGTATTACGTTATAACGTATAACGTTATGTAGCATTACGTTATAACGTATAGCGTTATATTGTATTACGTTATAACGTATAACATTATGCCGCATTACGTTATAACGTATAACGTCATAAGGTATTACGTTATAACTTATAACGTTATATAGTATTACGTTATAACGTGTAACGTTATATAGTATTACGTTATAACGTATAACGTTATATAGTATTACGTTATGACGTATAACGTCATAAGGTATTACCTTATAACGTATAACGTTATATAGTATTACGTTATAACGTATAACGTTATGTGGTGTTACGTTATAACGTTTAGCGTTATATAGCATTACGCTATAACGTATAACGTTATGTAGCATTACGTTATAACGTATAACGTTATATAGCATTACGTTATAGCGTATAACGTTATGTAGCATTACGTTATAACGTATAACGTTATATAGTATTACGTTATAACGTATAACGTCATAAGGTATTACGTTATAACTTATAACGTTATATAGTATTACGTTATAGCCTGTAACGTACTATAGCATCTCTTTATAACGTATAACGTCATATGGTGTTACGTTATAACGTATAACGTCATATGGTAATACGATATAACGTATAACGTTATATAGTATTACGTTATAACGTATAACGTTATGTGGTATTACGTTATAACGTATAACGTTATACAGCATTACCTTATAACGCATAACGTTATGTAGCATTACGTTATAACAAATAACGTTATATAGTATTACGTTATAACGTATAACGTCATAAGGTATTACGTTATACCTTATAACGTTATATAATATTACGTTATAGTGTGTAACGAACTATAGCATTCCTTTATAACGTATAACGTCATATGGTATTACGTTATAACGTATAACGTCATATAGTATTACGTTATAACGTATAACGTTATATAATATTACGTTATAACGTATAACGTCATATAGTATTACGTTATAACGTATAACGTTATATAGTATTACGTTATGACGTATAACACCATAAGGTATTACGTTATAACTTATAACGTTATATAGTATTACGTTATAACGTGTAACGTTATATAGTATTACGTTATGACGTATAACGTTATATAGTATTACGTTATGACGTATGACGTCATAAGGTATTACGTTATAACTTATAACGTTATATAGTATTACGTTATAACGTGTAACGTTATATAGTATTACGTTATAACGTATAACGTCATATGGTATTACGTTATAACGTATAACGTTATATAGTATTACGTTATAACGTATAACGTCATTTGGTATTACGTTATAACGTATAACGTTATATAGTATTACGTTATAACGTACAACGTTATGTAGCATTACGTTATAACGTATAACGTCATAAGGTATTACGTTATAACTTATAACGTTATATAGTATTACGTTATAACGTGTAACGTTATATAGTATTACGTTATAACGTATAACGTTATATAGTATTACGTTATGACGTATAACGTCATAAGGTATTACGTTATAACTTATAGCGTTATATAGCATTTCCTTATAACGTATAACATCATACGGTATTACGTTATAACGTATAACGACATATGGTATTACGTTATAACGTATAACGTTATATAGTATTACGTTATAACGTGTAACGTTATATAGTATTACGTTCTAACGTATAACGTTATGTGGTATTACGTTATAACGTATAACGTTATACAGCATTACCTTATAACGCATAACGTTATGTAGCATTACGTTATAACAAATAACGTTATATAGTATTACGTTATAACGTATAACGTCATAAGGTATTACGTTATACCTTATAACGTTATATAATATTACGTTATAGTGTGTAACGAACTATAGCATTCCTTTATAACGTATAACGTCATATGGTATTACGTTATAACGTATAACGTCATATAGTATTACGTTATAACGTATAACGTTATATAATATTACGTTATAACGTATAACGTCATATAGTATTACGTTATAACGTATAACGTTATATAGTATTACGTTATGACGTATAACACCATAAGGTATTACGTTATAACTTATAACGTTATATAGTATTACGTTATAACGTGTAACGTTATATAGTATTACGTTATGACGTATAACGTTATATAGTATTACGTTATGACGTATGACGTCATAAGGTATTACGTTATAACTTATAACGTTATATAGTATTACGTTATAACGTGTAACGTTATATAGTATTACGTTATAACGTATAACGTCATATGGTATTACGTTATAACGTATAACGTTATATAGTATTACGTTATAACGTATAACGTCATTTGGTATTACGTTATAACGTATAACGTTATATAGTATTACGTTATAACGTACAACGTTATGTAGCATTACGTTATAACGTATAACGTCATAAGGTATTACGTTATAACTTATAACGTTATATAGTATTACGTTATAACGTGTAACGTTATATAGTATTACGTTATAACGTATAACGTTATATAGTATTACGTTATGACGTATAACGTCATAAGTATTACGTTATAACTTATAGCGTTATATAGCATTTCCTTATAACGTATAACATCATACGGTATTACGTTATAACGTATAACGACATATGGTATTACGTTATAACGTATAACGTTATATAGTATTACGTTATAACGTATAACGTTATGTGGTATTACATTATAACGTATAACGTTATATAGCATTGCGTTATAGCGTATAACGTTATATAGCATTACGTTATAACGTATAACGTTATATAGTATTACGTTATAACGTGTAACGACATAAGGTATTACGTTATAACTTATAACGTTATATAGTATTACGCTATAGCCTGTAACGTACTATAGCATTTCTTTATAACGTATAACGTCATATGGTATTACGTTATAACGTATAACGTTATGTAGCATTTCCTTATAACGTAAAACATCATATGTTATTACGTTATAACGTATAACGTCATATAGTATTACGTTATAACGTATAACGTCATAAGGTATTACGTTATACCTTATAACGTTATATAATAATACGTTATAGTGTGTAACGTACTATAGCATTCCGTTATAACGTATAACGTCATAAGGTATTACGTTATAACTTATAACGTTATATAGTATTACGTTATAGCCTGTAACGTACTATAGCATTTCTTTATAACGTATAACGTCATATGGTATTACGTTATAACGTATAACGTCATGTAGCATTTCCTTATAACGTATAACGTTATATAGTATTACGTTATAACGTATAACGTTATGTAGCATTACGTTATAACGTATAACGTTATATAGTATTACGTTATAACGTATAACGTTATGTAGCATTCCTTTATAACGTATAACGTCATATAGTATTACGTTATAACGTGTAACGTAGTATAGCATTTCCTTATAACGTATAACATCATATGGTATTACGTTATAACGTATAACGTCATATGGTATTACGTTATAACGTATAACGTTATATAGTATTACGTTATAACGTATAACGTTATGTAGTATTACGTTATAACGTATAACGTTATGTAGCATTACGTTATAACGTATAACGTTATGCAGCATTACTTTATAACGTATAACGTTATATAGTATTACGTTATAACGTATAACGTTATGTAGCATTACGTTATAACGTATAGCGTTATATTGTATTACGTTATAACGTATAACATTATGCCGCATTACGTTATAACGTATAACGTCATAAGGTATTACGTTATAACTTATAACGTTATATAGTATTACGTTATAACGTGTAACGTTATATAGTATTACGTTATAACGTATAACGTTATATAGTATTACGTTATGACGTATAACGTCATAAGGTATTACCTTATAACGTATAACGTTATATAGTATTACGTTATAACGTATAACGTTATGTGGTGTTACGTTATAACGTTTAGCGTTATATAGCATTACGCTATAACGTATAACGTTATGTAGCATTACGTTATAACGTATAACGTTATATAGCATTACGTTATAGCGTATAACGTTATGTAGCATTACGTTATAACGTATAACGTTATATAGTATTACGTTATAACGTATAACGTCATAAGGTATTACGTTATAACTTATAACGTTATATAGTATTACGTTATAGCCTGTAACGTACTATAGCATCTCTTTATAACGTATAACGTCATATGGTGTTACGTTATAACGTATAACGTCATATGGTAATACGATATAACGTATAACGTTATATAGTATTACGTTATAACGTATAACGTTATGTGGTATTACGTTATAACGTATAACGTTATACAGCATTACCTTATAACGCATAACGTTATGTAGCATTACGTTATAACAAATAACGTTATATAGTATTACGTTATAACGTATAACGTCATAAGGTATTACGTTATACCTTATAACGTTATATAATATTACGTTATAGTGTGTAACGAACTATAGCATTCCTTTATAACGTATAACGTCATATGGTATTACGTTATAACGTATAACGTCATATAGTATTACGTTATAACGTATAACGTTATATAATATTACGTTATAACGTATAACGTCATATAGTATTACGTTATAACGTATAACGTTATATAGTATTACGTTATGACGTATAACACCATAAGGTATTACGTTATAACTTATAACGTTATATAGTATTACGTTATAACGTGTAACGTTATATAGTATTACGTTATGACGTATAACGTTATATAGTATTACGTTATGACGTATGACGTCATAAGGTATTACGTTATAACTTATAACGTTATATAGTATTACGTTATAACGTGTAACGTTATATAGTATTACGTTATAACGTATAACGTCATATGGTATTACGTTATAACGTATAACGTTATATAGTATTACGTTATAACGTATAACGTCATTTGGTATTACGTTATAACGTATAACGTTATATAGTATTACGTTATAACGTACAACGTTATGTAGCATTACGTTATAACGTATAACGTCATAAGGTATTACGTTATAACTTATAACGTTATATAGTATTACGTTATAACGTGTAACGTTATATAGTATTACGTTATAACGTATAACGTTATATAGTATTACGTTATGACGTATAACGTCATAAGGTATTACGTTATAACTTATAGCGTTATATAGCATTTCCTTATAACGTATAACATCATACGGTATTACGTTATAACGTATAACGACATATGGTATTACGTTATAACGTATAACGTTATATAGTATTACGTTATAACGTGTAACGTTATATAGTATTACGTTCTAACGTATAACGTTATGTGGTATTACGTTATAACGTATAACGTTATACAGCATTACCTTATAACGCATAACGTTATGTAGCATTACGTTATAACAAATAACGTTATATAGTATTACGTTATAACGTATAACGTCATAAGGTATTACGTTATACCTTATAACGTTATATAATATTACGTTATAGTGTGTAACGAACTATAGCATTCCTTTATAACGTATAACGTCATATGGTATTACGTTATAACGTATAACGTCATATAGTATTACGTTATAACGTATAACGTTATATAATATTACGTTATAACGTATAACGTCATATAGTATTACGTTCTAACGTATAACGTTATATGGTATTACGTTATGACGTGTAACGTTATGAGGTATTACGTTATACCTTATAACGTTATATAATATTACGTTATAGTGTGTAACGTACTATAGCATTCCTTTATAACGTATAACGTCATATGGTATTTCGTTATAACGTATAACGTTATATAGCATTACGTTATACCGTATAACGTTATGTAGCATTACGTTATAGCGTATGACGTTATATAGCATTTCCTTATAACGTATAACATCATATGGTATTACGTTATAACGTATAACGTCATATGGTATTACGTTATAACGTATAACGTTATATAGTATTACGTTATAACGTATAACGTTATGTGGTATTACATTATAACGTATAACGTTATATAGCATTACGTTATAGCGTATAACGTTATGTAGCATTACGTTATAACGTATAACGTTATATAGTATTACGTTATAACGTATAACGTCATAAGGTATTACGTTATACCTTATAACGTTATATAATATTACGTTATAGTGTGTAACGTACTATAGCATTACTTTATAACGTATAACGTCATATGGTATTTCGTTATAACGTATAACGTTATATAGCATTACGTTATACCGTATAACGTTATGTAGCAATACGTTATGGCGTATAACGTTATATAGCATTTCCTTATAACGTATAACATCATATGGTATTACGTTATAACGTATAACGTCATATGGTATTACGTTATAACGTATAACGTTATATAGTATTACGTTATAACGTATAACGTTATGTGGTATTACATTATAACGTATAACGTTATATAGCATTACGTTATAGCGTATAACGTTATGTAGCATTACGTGATAACGTATAACGTTATATAGTATTACGTTATAACGTATAACGTCATAAGGTATTACGTTATAACTTATAACGTTATATAGTATTACGCTATAGCCTGTAACGTACTATAGCATTTCTTTATAACGTATAACGTCATATGGTATTACGTTATAACGTATAACGTTATGTAGCATTTCCTTATAACGTATAACATCATATGTTATTACGTTATAACGTATAACGTCATATAGTATTACGTTATAACGTATAACGTCATAAGGTATTACGTTATACCTTATAACGTTATATAATAATACGTTATAGTGTGTAACGTACTATAGCATTCCGTTATAACGTATAACATCATAAGGTATTACGTTATAACTTATAACGTTATATAGTATTACGTTATAGCCTGTAACGTACTATAGCATTTCTTTATAACGTATAACGTCATATGGTATTACGTTATAACGTATAACGTTATGTAGCATATACTTATAACGTATAACGTTATATAGTATTACGTTATAACGTATAACGTTATGTAGCATTACGTTATAACGTATAACGTTATATAGTATTACGTTATAACGTATAACGTTATGTAGCATTCCTTTATAACGTATAACGTCATATAGTATTACGTTATAACGTATAACGTTATATAGTATTACGTTATAACGTATAACGCTATATAGTATTACGCTATAACGTATAACGTTATATAGTATTACGTTATAACGTATAACGTTATATAGTATTACGTTATAACGTATAACGTTATATAGTATTACGTTATAACGTATAACGTTATATAGTATTACGTTATAACGTATAACGTTATATAGTATAACGTTATATAGTATTACGTTATAACGTATAACGTTATATAGTATTACGTTATAACGTGTAACGTACTATAGCATTCCTTTATAACGTATAACGTCATATAGTATTACGTTATAACGTATAACGTTATATAGTATTACGTTATAACGTATGACGTCATAATGTATTACCTTATAACGTATAACGTTATGTAGCATTACGTTATAACGTATAACGTTCTACAGTATTATGTAATGACGTATAACGTTATATAGTATTACGTTATAACGTGTAACGTAATATAGCATTTCCTTATAACGTATAACATCACTCGGTATTACGTTATAACGTATAACGTCATAAGGTATTACCTTATAACGTATAACGTTATGCAGTACTACGTTATACCGTATAACGTTATGTGGTATTACGTTATAACGTATAATGTACTATAGCATTCCTTTATAACGTATAACGTCATATAGTGTTACGTTATAACGTATAACGTTATATAGTATTACGTTATGACGTATAACGTCATAAGGTATTACGTTATAACTTATAACGTTATATAGTATTACGTTATAACGTGTTACGTACTATAGCATTTCTTTATAACGTATAACGTTATATAGTATTACGTTATAACCTATAACGTTATATAGTATTACGTTATAACGTGTAACGTACTATGGCATTTCTTTATAACGTATAACGTCATATGGTATCACGTTATAACGTATAACGGTATATAGTATTGCGTTATAACGTATAACGTTATGTGGTATTACGTGATAACGTATAACGTTATATTGTATTACGTTATAACGTATAACGTTATATAGTATTGCGTTATGACGTATAACGTCATAAGGTATTACGTTATAACTTATAACGTTATATAGTATTACGTTATAACGTGTAACGTACTATAGCATTTCCTTATAACGTATAACATCATATGGTACTACGTTAGAACGTATAACGTCATATGGTATTATGTTATAACGTATAACGTTATACAGTATTACGTTATAACGTATAACGTTATATAGTATTACGTTATGACGTATAACGTCATAAGGCATTACGTTATGACGTATAACGTCACAAGGTATTACGTTATAACTTATAACGTTATATAGTATTACGTTATAACGTGTAACGTACTATAGCATTTCCTTATAACGTATAACATCATATGGTATTACGTTATAACGTATAACGTCATATGGTATTACGTTATAACGTATAACGTTATGTGGTATTACGTTATAACGTATAACGTTATATAGCATTACGTTATAACGTATAACGTTATGTAGCATTACGTTATAACGTATTACGTTATTTAGTATTACGTTATACCGTATAACGTTATGTGGTATTACGCTATAACGTATAACGTTATATAGTATTACGTTATGACGTATAACGTTATATAGTATTACGTTATAACGTGTAACGTACTATAGCATTTCTTTATAACGTATAACGTCATATGGTATCACGTTATAACGTATAACGGTATATAGTATTGCGTTATAACGTATAACATTATGTGGTATTACGTGATAACGTATAACGTTATATTGTATTACGTTATAACGTATAACGTTATATAGTATTGCGTTATGACGTATAACGTCATAAGGTATTACGTTATAACTTATAACGTTATGTGGTATTACGTTATAACGTATAACGTTATGTCGTATTACGTTATAACGTATAACGTTATGTCGTATTACGTTATAACGTATAACGTTATGTCGTATTACGTTATAACGTATAACGTTATATTGCATTACGTTATAACGTATAACGTTATGTAGCATTATGTTATAACGTATAACGTCATAAGGTATTACGTTATAACTTATAACGTTATGTGGTATTACGTTATAACGTATAACGTTATGTCGTATTACGTTATAACGTATAACGTTATGTCGTATTACGTTATAACGTATAACGTTATGTCGTATTACGTTATAACGTATAACGTTATATTGCATTACGTTATAACGTATAACGTTATGTAGCATTACGTTATAACGTATGACGTCATAAGGTATTACGTTATAACTTATAACGTTATATAGTATTACGTTATAACGTGTAACGTTATATAGTATTACGTTATAACGTATAACGTCATATGGTATTACGTTATAACGTATAACGTTATATAGTATTACGTTATAACGTATAACGTCATTTGGTATTACGTTATAACGTATAACGTTATATAGTATTACGTTATAACGTACAACGTTATGTAGCATTACGTTATAACGTATAACGTCATAAGGTATTACGTTATAACTTATAACGTTATATAGTATTACGTTATAACGTGTAACGTTATATAGTATTACGTTATAACGTATAACGTTATATAGTATTACGTTATGACGTATAACGTCATAAGGTATTACGTTATAACTTATAGCGTTATATAGCATTTCCTTATAACGTATAACATCATACGGTATTACGTTATAACGTATAACGACATATGGTATTACGTTATAACGTATAACGTTATATAGTATTACGTTATAACGTGTAACGTTATATAGTATTACGTTCTAACGTATAACGTTATATGGTATTACGTTATGACGTGTAACGTTATGAGGTATTACGTTATACTTTATAACGTTATATAATATTACGTTATAGTGTGTAACGTACTATAGCATTCCTTTATAACGTATAACGTCATATGGTATTTCGTTATAACGTATAACGTTATATAGCATTACGTTATACCGTATAACGTTATGTAGCATTACGTTATAGCGTATGACGTTATATAGCATTTCCTTATAACGTATAACATCATATGGTATTACGTTATAACGTATAACGTCATATGGTATTACGTTATAACGTATAACGTTATATAGTATTACGTTATAACGTATAACGTTATGTGGTATTACATTATAACGTATAACGTTATATAGCATTACGTTATAGCGTATAACGTTATGTAGCATTACGTTATAACGTATAACGTTATATAGTATTACGTTATAACGTATAACGTCATAAGGTATTACGTTATACCTTATAACGTTATATAATATTACGTTATAGTGTGTAACGTACTATAGCATTACTTTATAACGTATAACGTCATATGGTATTTCGTTATAACGTATAACGTTATATAGCATTACGTTATACCGTATAACGTTATGTAGCAATACGTTATAGCGTATAACGTTATATAGCATTTCCTTATAACGTATAACATCATATGGTATTACGTTATAACGTATAACGTTATATAGTATTACGTTATAACGTATAACGTCATTTGGTATTACGTTATAACGTATAACGTTATATAGTATTACGTTATAACGTACAACGTTATGTAGCATTACGTTATAACGTATAACGTCATAAGGTATTACGTTATAACTTATAACGTTATATAGTATTACGTTATAACGTGTAACGTACTATAGCATTTCCTTATAACGTATAACATCATATGGTACTACGTTAGAACGTATAACGTCATATGGTATTATGTTATAACGTATAACGTTATACAGTATTACGTTATAACGTATAACGTTATATAGTATTACGTTATGACGTATAACGTCATAAGGCATTACGTTATGACGTATAACGTCACAAGGTATTACGTTATAACTTATAACGTTATATAGTATTACGTTATAACGTGTAACGTACTATAGCATTTCCTTATAACGTATAACATCATATGGTATTACGTTATAACGTATAACGTCATATGGTATTACGTTATAACGTATAACGTTATGTGGTATTACGTTATAACGTATAACGTTATATAGCATTACGTTATAACGTATAACGTTATGTAGCATTACGTTATAACGTATTACGTTATTTAGTATTACGTTATACCGTATAACGTTATGTGGTATTACGTTATAACGTATAACGTTATATAGTATTACGTTATGACGTATAACGTTATATAGTATTACGTTATAACGTGTAACGTACTATAGCATTTCTTTATAACGTATAACGTCATATGGTATCACGTTATAACGTATAACGGTATATAGTATTGCGTTATAACGTATAACATTATGTGGTATTACGTGATAACGTATAACGTTATATTGTATTACGTTATAACGTATAACGTTATATAGTATTGCGTTATGACGTATAACGTCATAAGGTATTACGTTATAACTTATAACGTTATGTGGTATTACGTTATAACGTATAACGTTATGTCGTATTACGTTATAACGTATAACGTTATGTCGTATTACGTTATAACGTATAACGTTATGTCGTATTACGTTATAACGTATAACGTTATATTGCATTACGTTATAACGTATAACGTTATGTAGCATTATGTTATAACGTATAACGTCATAAGGTATTACGTTATAACTTATAACGTTATGTGGTATTACGTTATAACGTATAACGTTATATTGCATTACGTTATAACGTATAACGTTATGTAGCATTACGTTATAACGTATGACGTCATAAGGTATTACGTTATAACTTATAACGTTATATAGTATTACGTTATAACGTGTAACGTTATATAGTATTACGTTATAACGTATAACGTCATATGGTATTACGTTATAACGTATAACGTTATATAGTATTACGTTATAACGTATAACGTCATTTGGTATTACGTTATAACGTATAACGTTATATAGTATTACGTTATAACGTACAACGTTATGTAGCATTACGTTATAACGTATAACGTCATAAGGTATTACGTTATAACTTATAACGTTATATAGTATTACGTTATAACGTGTAACGTTATATAGTATTACGTTATAACGTATAACGTTATATAGTATTACGTTATGACGTATAACGTCATAAGGTATTACGTTATAACTTATAGCGTTATATAGCATTTCCTTATAACGTATAACATCATACGGTATTACGTTATAACGTATAACGACATATGGTATTACGTTATAACGTATAACGTTATATAGTATTACGTTATAACGTGTAACGTTATATAGTATTACGTTCTAACGTATAACGTTATATGGTATTACGTTATGACGTGTAACGTTATGAGGTATTACGTTATACTTTATAACGTTATATAATATTACGTTATAGTGTGTAACGTACTATAGCATTCCTTTATAACGTATAACGTCATATGGTATTTCGTTATAACGTATAACGTTATATAGCATTACGTTATACCGTATAACGTTATGTAGCATTACGTTATAGCGTATGACGTTATATAGCATTTCCTTATAACGTATAACATCATATGGTATTACGTTATAACGTATAACGTCATATGGTATTACGTTATAACGTATAACGTTATATAGTATTACGTTATAACGTATAACGTTATGTGGTATTACATTATAACGTATAACGTTATATAGCATTACGTTATAGCGTATAACGTTATGTAGCATTACGTTATAACGTATAACGTTATATAGTATTACGTTATAACGTATAACGTCATAAGGTATTACGTTATACCTTATAACGTTATATAATATTACGTTATAGTGTGTAACGTACTATAGCATTACTTTATAACGTATAACGTCATATGGTATTTCGTTATAACGTATAACGTTATATAGCATTACGTTATACCGTATAACGTTATGTAGCAATACGTTATAGCGTATAACGTTATATAGCATTTCCTTATAACGTATAACATCATATGGTATTACGTTATAACGTATAACGTCATATGGTATTACGTTATAACGTATAACGTTATATAGTATTACGTTATAACGTATAACGTTATGTGGTATTACATTATAACGTATAACGTTATATAGCATTACGTTATAGCGTATAACGTTATGTAGCATTACGTGATAACGTATAACGTTATATAGTATTACGTTATAACGTATAACGTCATAAGGTATTACGTTATAACTTATAACGTTATATAGTATTACGCTATAGCCTGTAACGTACTATAGCATTTCTTTATAACGTATAACGTCATATGGTATTACGTTATAACGTATAACGTTATGTAGCATTTCCTTATAACGTATAACATCATATGTTATTACGTTATAACGTATAACGTCATATAGTATTACGTTATAACGTATAACGTCATAAGGTATTACGTTATACCTTATAACGTTATATAATAATACGTTATAGTGTGTAACGTACTATAGCATTCCGTTATAACGTATAACATCATAAGGTATTACGTTATAACTTATAACGTTATATAGTATTACGTTATAGCCTGTAACGTACTATAGCATTTCTTTATAACGTATAACGTCATATGGTATTACGTTATAACGTATAACGTTATGTAGCATATACTTATAACGTATAACGTTATATAGTATTACGTTATAACGTATAACGTTATGTAGCATTACGTTATAACGTATAACGTTATATAGTATTACGTTATAACGTATAACGTTATGTAGCATTCCTTTATAACGTATAACGTCATATAGTATTACGTTATAACGTATAACGTTATATAGTATTACGTTATAACGTATAACGCTATATAGTATTACGCTATAACGTATAACGTTATATAGTATTACGTTATAACGTATAACGTTATATAGTATTACGTTATAACGTATAACGTTATATAGTATTACGTTATAACGTATAACGTTATATAGTAATACGTTATAACGTATAACGTTATATAGTATAACGTTATATAGTATTACGTTATAACGTATAACGTTATATAGTATTACGTTATAACGTGTAACGTACTATAGCATTCCTTTATAACGTATAACGTCATATAGTATTACGTTATAACGTATAACGTTATATAGTATTACGTTATAACGTATGACGTCATAATGTATTACCTTATAACGTATAACGTTATGTAGCATTACGTTATAACGTATAACGTTCTACAGTATTATGTAATGACGTATAACGTTATATAGTATTACGTTATAACGTGTAACGTAATATAGCATTTCCTTATAACGTATAACATCACTCGGTATTACGTTATAACGTATAACGTCATAAGGTATTACCTTATAACGTATAACGTTATGTAGTACTACGTTATACCGTATAACGTTATGTGGTATTACGTTATAACGTATAATGTACTATAGCATTCCTTTATAACGTATAACGTCATATAGTGTTACGTTATAACGTATAACGTTATATAGTATTACGTTATGACGTATAACGTCATAAGGTATTACGTTATAACTTATAACGTTATATAGTATTACGTTATAACGTGTTACGTACTATAGCATTTCTTTATAACGTATAACGTTATATAGTATTACGTTATAACCTATAACGTTATATAGTATTACGTTATAACGTGTAACGTACTATGGCATTTCTTTATAACGTATAACGTCATATGGTATCACGTTATAACGTATAACGGTATATAGTATTGCGTTATAACGTATAACGTTATGTGGTATTACGTGATAACGTATAACGTTATATTGTATTACGTTATAACGTATAACGTTATATAGTATTGCGTTATGACGTATAACGTCATAAGGTATTACGTTATAACTTATAACGTTATATAGTATTACGTTATAACGTGTAACGTACTATAGCATTTCCTTATAACGTATAACATCATATGGTACTACGTTAGAACGTATAACGTCATATGGTATTATGTTATAACGTATAACGTTATACAGTATTACGTTATAACGTATAACGTTATATAGTATTACGTTATGACGTATAACGTCATAAGGCATTACGTTATGACGTATAACGTCACAAGGTATTACGTTATAACTTATAACGTTATATAGTATTACGTTATAACGTGTAACGTACTATAGCATTTCCTTATAACGTATAACATCATATGGTATTACGTTATAACGTATAACGTCATATGGTATTACGTTATAACGTATAACGTTATGTGGTATTACGTTATAACGTATAACGTTATATAGCATTACGTTATAACGTATAACGTTATGTAGCATTACGTTATAACGTATTACGTTATTTAGTATTACGTTATACCGTATAACGTTATGTGGTATTACGTTATAACGTATAACGTTATATAGTATTACGTTATGACGTATAACGTTATATAGTATTACGTTATAACGTGTAACGTACTATAGCATTTCCTTATAACGTATAACATCATACGGTATTACGTTATAACGTATTACGTCATATGGTATTACGTTATAACGTATAACGTTATGTGGTATTACGTTATAACGTATAACGTTATATAGCATTACGTTATAACGTATAACGTTATGTAGCATTACGTTATAACGTATATCGTTATATAGTATTACGTTATAACGTATAACGTTATGTGGTATTACGTTATAACGTATAACGTTATGTCGTATTACGTTATAACGTATAACGTTATGTCGTATTACGTTATAACGTATAACGTTATATTGCATTACGTTATAACGTATAACGTTATGTAGCATTACGTTATAACGTATATCGTTATATAGTGTTACGTTATAACGTATAACGTTATATAGTATTACGTTATAACGTGTAACGTACTATAGCAGTCCTTTAGAACGTATAACGTCATATAGTGTTACGTTATAACGTATATCGTTATATAGTATTACGTTATGACGTATAACGTCATAAGGTATTACGTTATAACTTATAACGTTATATAGTATTGCGTTATAACGTGTAACGTACTATAGCATTTCCTTATAACGTATAACATCATACGGTATTACGATATAACGTATAACGTCATATGGTATTATGTTATAACGTATAACGTTATACAGTATTACGTTATAACATATAACGTTATATAGTGTTACGTTATGACGTATAACGTTATATAGTATTACGTTATAACGTGTAACGTACTATAGCATTTCCTTATAACGTATAACATCATATGGTATTACGTTATAACGTATAACGTCATAAGGTATTACCTTATAACGTATAACGTTATGTAGCATTACGTTATAACGTATAACGTTATTTAGTATTACGTTATACCGTATAACGTTATGTGGTATTACGTTATAACGTATAACGTTAAATAGCATTACGTTATAACGTATAACGTTATGTAGCATTACGTTATAACGTGTAACGTACTATAGCATTTCCTTATAACGTATAACATCATATGGTATTACGTTATAACGTATAACGTCATATGGTATTACGTTATAACGTATAACGTTATGTGTTATTACGTTATACCGTATAACGTTATGTAGCATTACGTTATAACTTATAAAGTTATATAGCATTACGTTATACCGTATAACGTTATGTAGCATTACGTTATAACGTATGACGTTATATAGCATTTCCTTATAACGTATAACATCATACGGTATCACGTTATAACGTATAACGACATATGGTATTACGTTATAACGTATAACGTCATAAGGTATTACTTTATACCTTATAACGTTATATAATATTACGTTATAGTGTGTAACGTACTATAGCAGTCCTTTAGAACGTATAACGTCATATGGTATTACGCTATAACGTATAACGTTATATAGTATTACGTTATAACGTATAACGTTATATGGTATTACGTTATAACGTATAACGTTATATAGTACTACGTTATAACGTATAAAGTTATATAGTATTACGTTATAACGTATAACGTTATATAGTATTACGTTATGACGTATAACGTCATAAGATATTACGTTATAACTTATAACGTTATATAGTATTACGTTATAACGTGTAACGTACTATAGCATTCCTTTATAACTTATAACGTCATATAGTATTACGTTATAACGTATAACGTTATATAGTATTACGTTATAACGTATAACGTCATAAGGTATTACCTTATAACGTATAACGTTATGTAGTATTACGTTATAACGTGTAACGTACTATAGCATTTCCTTGTAACGTATAACGTGATAAGGTATTGCGTTACAACTTATAACGTTATATAGTATTACGTTATAACGTGTAACCTACTATAGCATTCCTTTATAACGCATAACGTCATATAGTGTTACGTTATAACGTATAACGTTATATAGTATTAGGTTATGACGTATAAGGTCATAAGGTATTACGTTATGACGTATAACGTTATATACTATTACGTTATAACGTGTAACGTACTGTAGCATTTCCTTATAACGTATAACATCATACGGTATTACGTTATAACGTATAACGTCATATGGTATTACGTTATAACGTATAACGTTATATAGTATTACGTTATAACGTGTAACGTACTATAGCATTTCCTTATAACGTATAACATCATATGGTATTACGTTATAACGTATAACATCATAAGGTATTACCTTATAACGTATAACGTTATGTAGCATTACGTTATAACGTATAACGTTATTTAGTATTACGTTATACCGTATAACGTTATGTGGTATTACGTTATAACGTATAACGTTATGTGGTATTACGTTGTAACGTATGACGTTATATAGCATTACGTTATAAGGTATATCGTTATATATTATTACGTTATAACGTATAACATTATGTGGTATTACGTTTTAACGTATAACGTTATGTCGTATTACGTTATAACGTATAACGTTATGTCGTATTACGTTATAACGTGTAACGTACTATAGCATTCCTTTATAACGTATAACGTCATATAGTATTACGTTATAACGTATAACGTTATATAGTATTACGTTATAACGTATAACGTCATAAGGTATTACCTTATAACGTATAACGTTATGTAGCATTACGTTATGACGTATAACGTCATAAGGTATTACGTTATAACTTATAACGTTATACAGTATTACGTCATAACGTGTAACGTACTATAGCATTTCTTTATAACGTATAACGTCATATGGTATCACGTTATAACGTATAACGGTATATAGCATTACGTTATAACGTATAACGTTATGTGGTATTACGTTATAAAGTATAACGTTATATAGTATTACGTTATAACGTATAACGTTATATAGTATTACGTTATGAAGTATAACGTCATAAGGTATGACGCTATGACTTATAACGTTATATAGTATTACGTTATAACGTATAACGTTATATAGTATTACGTTATACCGTATAACGTTATGTGGTATTACGTTATAACGTATAACGTACTATAGCATTCCTTTATAACGTATAACGTCATATAGTGTTACGTTATAACGTATAACGTCATAAGGTATTACGTTATACCTTATAACGTTATATAATATTACGTTATAGTGTGTAACGTACTATAGCAGTCCTTTATAACGTATAACGTCATATGGTATTACGTTATAACGTATAACGTTATATAGTATTACGTTATAACGTATAACGTTATATAGTATTATGTTATAACGTATAACGTTATGTAGCATTACATTATAACGTATAAAGTTATATAGCATTACGTTATACCGTATAACGTTATGTAGCATTACGTTATAACGTATGACGTTATATAGCATTTCCTTATAACGTATAACATCATACGGTATTACGTTATAACGTATAACGTCATATGGTATTACGTTATAACGTATAACGTCATAAGGTATTACGTTATACCTTATAACGTTATATAATATTACGTTATAGTGTGTAACGTACTATAGCAGTCCCTTATAACGTATAACGTCATATGGTATTACGTTATAACGTATAACGTTATATAGTATTACGTTATAACGTATAACGTTATATAGTATTATGTTATAACGTATAACGTTATATAGTATTACGTTATAACGTATAACGTTATATAGTATTACGTTATAACGTATAACGTTATATAGTATTACGTTATGACTTATAACGTCATAAGGTATTACGTTATAACTTATAACGTTATATAGTATTACGTTATAACGTGTAACGTACTATAGCATTCCTTTATAACGTATAACGTCATATAGTATTACGTTATAACGTATAACGTTATATAGTATTACGTTATAACGTATAACGTCATAAGGTATTACCTTATAACGTATAACGTTATGTAGCATTACGTTATGACGTATAACGTCATAAGGTATTACGTTATAACTTATAACGTTATACAGTATTACGTCATAACGTGTAACGTACTATAGCATTTCTTTATGACGTATAACGTCATATGGTATCACGTTATAACGTATAACGGTATATAGCATTACGTTATAACGTATAACGTTATGTGGTATTACGTTATAAAGTATAACGTTATATAGTATTACGTTATAACGTATAACGTTATATAGTATTACGTTATGAAGTATAACGTCATAAGGTATGACGCTATGACTTATAACGTTATATAGTATTACGTTATAACGTATAACGTTATATAGTATTACGTTATACCGTATAACGTTATGTGGTATTACGTTATAACGTATAACGTACTATAGCATTCCTTTATAACGTATAACGTCATATAGTGTTACGTTATAACGTATAACGTCATAAGGTATTACGTTATACCTTATAACGTTATATAATATTACGTTATAGTGTGTAACGTACTATAGCAGTCCTTTATAACGTATAACGTCATATGGTATTACGTTATAACGTATAACGTTATATAGTATTACGTTATAACGTATAACGTTATATAGTATTATATTATAACGTATAACGTTATGTAGCATTACATTATAACGTATAAAGTTATATAGCATTACGTTATACCGTATAACGTTATGTAGCATTACGTTATAACGTATGACGTTATATAGCATTTCCTTATAACGTATAACATCATACGGTATTACGTTATAACGTATAACGTCATATGGTATTACGTTATAACGTATAACGTCATAAGGTATTACGTTATACCTTATAACGTTATATAATATTACGTTATAGTGTGTAACGTACTATAGCAGTCCCTTATAACGTATAACGTCATATAGTATTACGTTATAACGTATAACGTTATATAGTATTATGTTATAACGTATAACGTTATATAGTATTACGTTATAACGTATAACGTTATATAGTATTACGTTATGACTTATAACGTCATAAGGTATTACGTTATAACTTATAACGTTATATAGTATTACGTTATAACGTGTAACGTACTATAGCATTCCTTTATAACGTATAACGTCATATAGTATTACGTTATAACGTATAACGTTATATAGTATTACGTTATAACGTATAACGTCATAAGGTATTACCTTATAACGTATAACGTTATGTAGCATTACGTTATGACGTATAACGTCATAAGGTATTACGTTATAACTTATAACGTTATATAGTATTACGTCATAACGTGTAACGTACTATAGCATTTCTTTATAACGTAAAACGTCATATGGTATCACGTTATAACGTATAACGGTATATAGTATTACGTTATAACGTATAACGTTATGTGGTATTACGTTATAAAGTATAACGTTATATAGTATTACGTTATAACGTATAACGTTATATAGTATTACGTTATGAAGTATAACGTCATAAGGTATGACGTTATAACTTATAACGTTATATAGTATTACGTTATAACGTATAACGTTATATAGTGTTACGTTATGACGTAAAACGTTATATAGTATTACGTTATAACGTGTAACGTACTATAGCATTTCCTTATAACGTATAACATCATATGGTATTACGTTATAACGTATAACGTTATGTGGTATTACGTTATAACGTATAACGTTATATAGCATTACGTTATAACGTATAACGTTATGTAGCAATACGTTATAACGTATATCGTTATATAGTATTACGTTATAACGTATAACGTTATGTGGTATTACGTTATAACGTATAACGTTATGTCGTATTACGTTATAACGTATAACGTTATGTGGTATTACGTTATACCGTATAACGTTATGTAGCATTACGTTATAACGTATAAAGGTATATAGCATTACGTTATACCGTATAACGTTATGTAGCATTACGTTATAACGTATAACGTTATATAGCATTTCCTTATAACGTGTAACATCATACGGTATTACGTTATAACGTATAACGACATATGGTATTACGTTATAACGCATAACGTTATATAGTATTACGTTATAACGTATAACGTTATATAGTATTACGTTATAGCGTATAACGTCATAAGGTATTACGTTATAACTTACAACGTTATATAGTATTACGTTATAGCCTGTAACGTACCATAGCATTTCTTTATAACGTATAACGTCATATGGTATTACGTTATATCTTATAACGTTATGTAGCATTACGTTATAACGTATAACGTTATATAGTATTGCGTTATAACCTATAACGTTATATAGTATTACGTTATGACGTATAACGTCATAAGGCATTACGTTATAAGTTATAACGTTATATAATATTGCGTTATAACCTATAACGTTATATAGTATTACGTTATGACGTATAACGTCATAAGGCATTACGTTATAAGTTATAACGTTATATAGTATTACGTTATAACGTGTTAGGTACTATAGCATTTCCTTATGACGTATAACATCATACGGTATTACGTTATAACGTATAACGTCATAAGGTATTACCTTATAACGTATGACGTTATATAGTATTTCGTTATAACGTATAACGTTATGTCGTATTACGTTATAACGTTTAGCGTTATATAGCATTACGTTATAACATATAACGTTATGTAGCATTACGTTATAACATATAACATTATATGGTATTACGTTATAACGTATAACGTTATATAGTATTACGTTATAACGTATAACGTTATGTGGTATTACGTTATAACGTATAACGTTATATAGCACTACGTTATAACGCATAACGTTATGTAGCATTACGTTATAACGAATAACGTCATATAGTATTACGTTATAACGTATAACGTCATAAGGTATTACGTTATACCTTATGACGTTATATAATATTACGTTATAGTGTGTAACGTACTATAGCAGTCCTTTATAACGTATAACGTCATATAGTATTACGTTATGACGTATAACGGTACATAGTATTACGTTATAACGTATAACGTTATGTGGTATTACGTTATAACGTATAACGTTATGTAGTATTACGTTATAACGTGTAACGTACTATAGTATTTCCTTATAACGTATAACATCATATGGTATTACGTTATAACGTATAACGTCATATGGTATTACGTTATAACGTATAACGTTATATAGTATAACGTTATGAAGTATAACGTCATAAGGCATTACGTTATGACGTATAACGTCATAAGGCATTACGTTATAACGTATAACATCATATGGCATTACGTTATAACGTATAACGTCATAAGGCATTACGTTATAACTTATAACGTTATGTAGTATTACGTTATAACGTGTAACGTACTATAGCATTTCCTTATAACTTATAACGTTATATAGTATTACGTTATAACATGTAACGTACTATAGCATTTCCTTATAACGTATAACATCGTATGGTATTACGTTGTAACGTATAACGTCATATGGTATTACGTTATAACGTATAACGTTATATAGTATTACGTTATAACGTATAACGTTATGTGGTATTACGTTATAACGTATAACGTTATATAGCATTACGTTATTACGCATAACGTTATGTAGCATTACGTTATAACGAATAACGTTATATAGTATTACGTTATAACGTGTAACGTACTATAGCATTTCTTTATAACGTATAACATCATATGGTATTACGTTATAACGTATAACGTCATATGGTATTACGTTATAACGTATAACGTTATATAGTATTACGTTATAACGTATAACATCATATGGTGTTACGTTATAACGTATAACGTCATATGGTATTATGTTATAACGTGTAACGTACTATAGCATTTCTTTATAACGTATAACGTCATATGGTATCACGTTATAACGTATAACGGTATACAGTATTACGTTATAACGTATAACGTTATGTGGTATTACGTTATAACGTATAACGTTATATAGTATTACGTTATAACGTATAACGTTATATAGTACTACGTTATGACGTATAACGTTATATAGTATAACGTTATGACGTATAACGTCATAAGGCATTACGTTATGACGTATAACGTCATAAGGCATTACGTTATAACTTATAACGTTATGTAGTATTACGTTAGAACGTGTAACGTACTATAGCATTTCCTTATAACGTATAACATCATATGGTATTACGTTATAACGTGTAACGTACTATAGCATTTCTTTATAACGTATAACGTCATATGGTATCACTTTATAACGTATAACGGTATACAGTATTACGTTATAACGTATAACGTTATGTGGTATTGCGTTATAACGTATAACGTTATGTAGTATTACGTTATAACGTGTAACGTTATATAGCATTTCCTTATAACGTATAACATCATATGGTATTACGTTATAACGTATAACGTCATATGGTATTACGTTATAACGTATAACGTTATATAGTATTACGTTATAACGTATAACATCATATGGTGTTACGTTATAACGTATAACGTCATATGGTATTATGTTATAACGTGTAACGTACTATAGCATTTCTTTATAACGTATAACGTCATATGGTATCACGTTATAACGTATAACGGTATACAGTATTACGTTATAACGTATAACGTTATGTGGTATTACGTTATAACGTATAACGTTATGTAGTATTACGTTATAACGTGTAACGTACTATAGCATTTCCTTATAACGTATAACATCATATGGTATTACGTTATAACGTATAACGTCATATGGTATTACGTTATAACGTATAACGTTATAGAGTATTACGTTATAACGTATAACATCATATGGTATTACGTTATAACGTATATCGTCATATCGTATTATGTTATAACGTATAACGTTATATAGTATTACGTTATATCGTATAACGTTATATAGTATAACGTTATGACTTATAACGTCATAAGGCATTACGTTATGACGTATAACGTCATAAGGCATTACGTTATAACTTATAACGTTATGTAGCATTACGTTATAACGTATAACGTGATAAGGTATTACGCTATAACTTATAACGTTATATAGTATTACGTTATAACGTGTAACGTACTATAGCATTCCTTTATAACGTATAACGTTATATAGTATTACGTTATAACGTGTAACGTACTATAGCATTTCCTTATAACGTATAACATCATACGGTATTACGTTATAACGTATAACGTCATATGATATTACGTTATAACGCATAACGTTATATAGTATTACGTTATAACGTATAACCTTATGTGGTATTATGTTATAACGGATAACGTTATATAGCATTACGTTATAGCGTATAACGTTATGTAGCATTACGTTATAACGTATAACGTTATATAGCATTACGTTATAACGTATAACGTTATGTAGCATTACGTTATAACGTATAACGTTATGTAGCATTACGTTATAACGTATAACGTTATATAGTATTACGCTATGACGTATAACGTTATATAGTATTACGTTATAACGTGTAACGTACTATAGCATTTCCTTATAACGTATAACATCATACGGTATTACGTTATAACGTATAACGTCATATGGTATTACGTTATAACGTATAACGTTATATAGTATTACGTTATAACGTATACCGTTATATAGTATTACGCTATACCGTATAACGTTATGTGGTATTACGTTATAACGTATAACGTTATATAGCATTACGTTATAACGTATAACGTTATGTAGCATTACGTTATAACGTATAACGTTATATAGCATTACATTATAACGTATAACGTTATGTAGCATTACGTTATAACTTATAGCGTTATATAGTATTACGTTATAACGTATAACGTCATATGATATTACGTTATCACGTATAACGTCATATGATATTACGTTATAACGGATAACGTTATATAGCATTACGTTATAGCGTATAACGTTATGTAGCATTACGTTATAACGTATAACGTTATGTAGCACTACGTTATAACTTATATCGTCATATACTATTACCTTATAACGTTGTACGTTATATACTATTACCTTATAACGTTACACGTTATATACTATTACCTTATAACGTATAACGTTATACGCTATTACCTCATAACGTACAACATAATATACTATTACCTTATAACATATAACGTTATGTAGCACTACGTTATAACGTATAACGTTATGTAGCATTACCTTGTAACGTATAACGTTGTACACTATTTCGTTATAACGTATAACGTTATGTAGCAATGCGTCATAACGTATAACGTTATATACTATAAGCGTACAACGTATATCGTCATATACTATTACCTTATAACGTTATACGTTATACACTATTACCATATAACGTTACACGTTATATAATATTACCTTATAACGTATAACGTTATTCGCTATTATCTTATAACGTACAACATAATATACTATTACCGTATTACATATAACGTTATGTAGCATTACGTTATAACGTATAACATTATATAGTTTTACCATATAACGAATAACATTATGTAGCACTACGTTATAACGTGTAACGTTATGTAGCATTACGTTGTAACGTATACCGTTGTATACTATTTCGTTATAACGTATAACGTTATGTAGGACTCCTCTAGAACGTATAACGTCGTATACTATTACTTTATAACGTATAACGTTATATGCTATTACCTTATAATGGATAAAGTTATATATAATTACCTTATAACGTATAACGTTATGTAGCAATGCGTCATAACGTATAACGTTATATACTATAAGCGTACAACGTATATCGTCATATACTATTACCATCTAACGTTATACGTTATACACAATTACCATATAACGTTACACGTTATACAATATTACCTTATAACGTATAACGTTATACGCTATTATCTTATAACGTACAACATAATATACTATTACCGTATTACATATAACGTTATGTAGCATTACATTATAACGTATAACGTTGTATACTATTACGTTACAACATATAACGTTATGTAGCATTACGTTATAACGTCAACCGCTTTATACTATTTCGTAATGGCGTATGACGTAATGTAGTACAACGTTATAACATATAACGTTATATACCATTACCTTATAACGTATAACGTTATATGCTATTAAATTACAACGTTATACGTTATGTTATATTACCTTATAACGTTATACGTTATATACTGTCACCTTATAAAGTTTAACGTTACGTTGCATTGCGTTATAACGTATAACGTTATATACTATTACCATATAACGTATAACGTTATGTGGAATTACGTTATAACGTCTTCCGTTGTATACTATTTCGTTATGGCGTATGACGTAATGCAGTAAAACGTTAAAACATATAACGTTATATACTATTCCCTTATAACGTATAACGTTATATGCTATTAAATTACGACGTTATACGTTATGTAATATTACCTTATAACGTTACACGTTATATACTATTACCATATAACGTATAGCGTCATGTAGTATTACGTTATAACGTATAACACTATGTACTATTACCTTATAACGTATAACGTTATGTAGCATTACGTTATAACGTATAAGGTTGTATACAATTACCTTATAACGTATAACGTTATACGTTATATACTATTACCTTATACCGTTATACGTTATATACTATTACCTTATAACGTATAACGTTATGTAGCACTATGTCATAACGTATAACGTTATATACTATTACCGTATAACGTATATTGTTGTATACTATCACCTTATAACGTTATACGTCATATATTATTACATTATAACGTTATACGCTATATACTATTACATCATAACGTATTTCGTTATTTAGCACAACGTTATAACGTATGACGTTATATACTATTACCTTATAACGTATAACGTTATATGCTATTAAATTACAACGTTATACGTTATGTAATATTACCTTATAACGTTATACGTTATATACTGTTACCATATAACGTTTAACGTTACGTAGCATTGCGTAATAACGTATATCGTTATATAATATTACCTTATAACGTATAACGTTATATGCTATTACCTTACAACGTTATACGTTATGTACTATTACCTTATAGTGTTAGACTTTACATACTATTACCTTATAACGATATACTTTATATACTATTTCCTTATAACGTATAACGTTATGTAGAACTACGTTATAACGTATAACGTTATGTAGCATTATGTTATAACGTAAGACGTTATATACTATTACCCTATTACGTATAACGTTATATAGCATTACGTTATAACGTATAACGTTGTATACTATCACTTTATAACGAATAACGTTATATACTATCAGCTTATAACGTTTAGCGTTATATACTATTACCTTATATCGTTATACGTTATATACTATTACCTTATGACGTTACACGTTATATACTATTACCTTATAACGTACAACGTTATACGCTATTACCTTATAACGTATCACATAATATACTATTACCTTATAACGTATAACGTTATGTAGCACTACGTTATAACGTATAGCGTTATATTTTATTACCTTATAACGTATACCCTTATTTAGCATTTCGTTATAACGTATAACGTTGTATACAATTACCTGATAACGTATAACGACATATGCTATTACCATATAACGTATAACGTTATATACTATTACCTTATAACGTATACCGTTATGTAGCATTGCGTTATAACGTATAAAGTTGTATACTATTACCCTATAACGTATAACGTTATATGCTATTACCTTACAACGTTATACGTTATGTACTATTACCTTATACCGTTAGACTTTACATACTATTACCTTATAACGTTATACTTTATATACTATTTCCTTATAGCGTATAACGTTATGTAGCACTACGTTATAACGTATAACGTTATGTAGCATGACGTTGTAACGTATAACGTTGTATACTATTTCGTTATAACGTATAACGTTATGTAGCACTGCGTTATAACGTATAACGTCATGTAGCATTACGTTGTAACGTATACCGTTGTATACTATTTCGTTATAACGTATAACGTTATGTAGTACTACTTTATAACGTATAACGATGTATACTATTACTTTATAACATATAACATTATATGCTATTACCTTATAATGTATAATGTTATATATAATTACCTTATAATGTATAACGTTATGTACCATTACGTTATAACATATAACATTATATACTTTTACCATATAACGTATAACGTTATGAAGAACTACCTGATAACGTATAACGTTATGTACCATTACGTTATAACGTATAACATTATATACTTTTACCATATAACGAATAACGTTATGTAGTACTACGTTATAACGTATAACGTTATGTAGCATTACGTTGTAACGTATACCGTTGTATACTATTTCGTTATAACGTATAACGTTATGTAGTACTACTTTATAACGTATAATATTATATGCTATTACCTTATAATGTATAATGTTATATATAATTACCTTATAACGTATAACGTTATGTACCATTACGTTATAACATATAACATTATATACTTTTACCATATAACGTATAACGTTATGTAGCATTACATTATAACGTATAACGTTATGTAGCATTACGTTGTAACGTATTCCGTTGTATACTATTTCGTTATAACGTATAACGTTATGTAGTACTACGTCATAACGTATAACGTTATATACTATTACCTTATGACGTATATTGTTGTATACTATCACCTTATAACGTTATACGTTATATACTATTACCTTATTACGTTATAAGTTATATACTATTACCTTATAACATATAACGTTATGTAGCACTAAGTTATAACTTATAACGTTATATACTATTACCTTGTAACGTATAATGTTGTATACTATTACGTTATAACGTATATGGTTATATACTATCATCTTATATCGTTATACGTTATATACTATTACCTTATAAGGCAACTTGCACGTCCAAGGTGGTTGGCGGGCATGTGTGGTACAGGTGCGGCGGTAGCGGGTATCGTGCCAGGGGTTGTCCCTTCTCCGCGCCCAATTGTCCGTTGTGCGAGTCGCTGGGAGCGCCGGCCAACCACAGGATGTGCGGGGCAGCATGCGCTCCGTCGAAAGTCAAGAGGAAGCCACCGATCCGCTGACCGACGGCGGAGGTAACGCAAGAGGGGCGCACCGTCGAACAACCAACGGTGGATGGCCATTGGTGGAGGCCATGGAGGTGATCGAGTTAATTGAACCGTTTCCTCCAATGCAAAGCTTAAGGAAGCCGGTCTGAAGGCTAGCACTCCGCAGAGGAAGTACCCGAGGATGATCATGTATGAACAGGGAAAATTAGGAGAGAAGAAACGGCATCCACGCTGCAAACGCCACAAGGGACGACCTCCAACTGGCTAGCAACCGCAGAAGCGATACTGACACCCGACGACCAAGAATCCACGGACACGCCGGAACAAGCCACGATCAGGCGGAACATGGAGACCCTTCCCGATCGTCGAAGACACTGCAGAGTTCCGCATGGAAGAGCTCTGCGAAGCAGTCAAAAGGTTGACGAGAGGAAATGCCCTGGACCGGATATGATCGAAGTGGAAGTTATTCGGCGCGCCTGGGGAGTGCTCTACCAGGAAATACTAAGGACAATGAACGGATACCTCGCTTGGGGGACCTCCCAAGGATATGGAAAGTGGGAAACCTGATAACCATCCCTAAAGGACTGGAAAGGGACAGAAGCAGCCCGAAGTCCTACAGACCAATCTGCCTGCTCTCCATGGTGGGCAAATTGCTGGAGAGACTGATGGCTACCAGGATGTCAACCCTCTTCCACCAACACGAGCTGCCCTCAGACAGGCAACACGGCTTTCGCCCTGGAAGATCGACAACGGTCGCGATACTACAGCGAAGAGAGAAAGCTGCACATCTTAACAACTAAAACTATGTCCTCGCAATCGCGCTCGACATATCAGGAGCCTTTCACAAGGTGGCCAAACGTTCTACACGAGCTGAAAAGAAGAAGATGCCCTGATAACCTATACAGGCTAACACGGAACTAATTCTCGGACAGAACCGTGCAGATCGGTGGGAAAAACGAGGTAGTCACCAAACCAACACCAAAGGATGCCCGCAGGGTTCGGTATTGGGTCCAAGCTTTTGGAACATGATATTCGACGACCTCCTGGAAGAACTAAAAAGACATACACCGGAATGCGAGCCGATAGCATACGCGGACGACATAGTAATACTCGTTGCAAGCAATGCCAGAACAGAACTGCAGAAGAAAGGAGAGGAAGCAGTCATACGTATCTCCAACTGGTGCTCCAGGAAAAAACTAGCACTATCAGCAAGCAAGACAGAAATTCTCCAGCTGAAGGGTAAATTAGACGCCGAAAGGCCCGCAATTAGTAAGGTCAATGGGAACAGTATTCGTAGGAAGCAAGCCATAAAATACCTTGGAGTCCACTTCCAGAGTGACTTCAGGATAACCAAGCACGTAGAAGAAACCACTAACAAAGCAAGGAACCTACTCAGTAGCATCACAAAAGTGTCCAACGCGAAATGGGGCCTCGGACAAACAGCCATGCATACTATGTACAAAGGGCTGTTTGAACCGATAGTCACCTACGCCGCGGCTGGTTGGAGCGACCTACTGAACAAGAGCACGAAATCCTAACTGATTCGCACACAGAGGAAGGTGCATCTGCAGGTAATAAAAGCCTACAGAACGACATCCGCGGAAGCACTGCAGATAATAACAGGGGTCATGCCCATCGACCTCCTAATCGAGGTAAGGGCAAGACTGTATAAGAAAAAGAAAAACCTCACCGAAGAAAGCAGCGTGAAAACAATTATTCGAGAAGCTACTCAGGCGTGGCAGGCGCATTGGCACGCCACGCCAAAGAGAAGGACAACCTACGAATATTTTAAGAACCCAAAGGACAGACTAGCAAACCATTGGGTAAACCCAGACCACTAGATGACGCAGTTCATCAGTGGTCACGACAGCTTCAAAAGTAAGCTGGAGTCATTCCAGTTGAGTGTGGAGGACACGTGCGACTGCGGCATGGAGAACACACCGCAGGACATAATCGATGTATGCCGACTCTTCGAAGAAGAGCGACAGAAGCTGCGGAACTCCACACAGGCAGCAAAGTTAACGTGGCCTAAGGAGAAGCGGGAGTTCATCACAAAAGACGTGTACCCCCACTTCCAACAGTTCACTAAGAGCGTTCTACTGGCAAAAGAACACAAGAGGAGAGAGGCATTACAACGAACGAAGGGCCCTCTCCAACAGGGAGTACCAGCATCAAGAAAGCAAACCGAAGAGCAACCGGACCGTCCGCCAAGAAAAAGCGCAAGGAAAGCGCAACAGGCGAGAGAAGCGGATAACGAAGAGCCAGCCGACCCACAACAGCAAACCTGAAGGAAGAAGCCACTAAAACAAACAAACAACCAAATAGGGAATAGCACAAACGGAACACAGGACCATATAAAAAAAGGAGTAACAAACAATAGACACAACAGCACTCAATACAAATCACATGGAATAAGCAGGAACAAAAGTGCTAGAGCGCAGACCGAGGAGACTACCTGCGACCGTCGATGCAGGCGGTGCCCACACAATGGGTGCTGTGACGGTGCAGGTTATAATCGGCGGGAAAGCCAACCTGCTGGGACCGAGCCTCACGCTGGTAGCTCCGCCTCCTCGTGGCTCCCGCTGGTAACGGCGCAGCGCGACGCTCGCGTCGTGAGACGCCGGCTGAGCCAGCTGTCGCCCGAAAGGGTAGGTTCAACTTGTCCAATGATCCGCAAGGCGAGGGCAGGGTTTTGCCAAGTCGCGCGCCGACCATCAGCGCGCCGCTCCCTGGTAGGGGACGCTAGGAAGTACGAATAAGAAAGAATCTAACAACACCATGATTCAAGCCAGTATGAGTTTCCACTCGAGGTATGGCGCGGCCGTCCACTGGTCAGGCTCTCAAACTACTAGTCCGAACCTACCGCGAGGGGGTCATGCAGAAAAAGGAGCGGGCAGAATGAGAGCGCGAGTGAAGAGCCAATCCCATTAGATCGTCGCACCAACATCGCAGAGGCTACGAACGACGCAGGGCGCCGCGGGAACCGCTACCTCGGGAGCGTCAGACTAAGGGACGCGGCACTAGGGGGAGTGATCCCCCCTAGCTTTCCAACTCAAGACGGGATACCTCCCTAGACGACAACAACGGCAGGGCGTTAGACGACGAGGTTGCACCCAGGTAGTAATTCGCAAGAGATCCCGGGTGTACCACTAAACGTCGGGACGACCACGGTAGGGTTTTAGTCCGTAAGAGCCCGACATTACTCGGTCGTTGCTACGCAGCGCCGAGTGTCTATGAGGATATCCCCGCGTAAAATAAAGGTCTCCATAACCTGATTGCTTGCATTTTTCCCATTACTTCAGCGTTGCAATGATACTGTTACTTCTGAAAGCTTAGATATGACATCGTCTAAACTGCTTAATTCAGGACACAATTCAGGCTCTATGCAGGGATTGTTCTGCTGAGACATGTCTTCATCGTCGCAGCCTTTATGATTTATATAATTTGCCGTCTTCAATAATTGTTTTTTAAGTTTCCGCAATTTTAAAGCTCTAGCTAATAGCTTGATGCGTAATTCATCTTCAGCTTTCAAGAGAGTACACGTCAGCATTGCTTCAATCCGTAAATCTCGTCTGCTATTACGGCGACACCTTAACTTATTACGGCGGACTATGCGGATCCAAGTTACTAATCTTAAAGTGTCACTTGGCTTGGCGTCAATATCTTGAACTCTCTTCTTAGACTTCTCCATGAAGACGGCTTCGTAGTTTTCTTAATTAGCAGAAATACGTATGTCCTCTTTTTCGAGGTTAACACACTATCGATGATAACTTTCTTCAGAAATGGGTTAACACGAAATATCGACTGATACGATATTCACGTTTTCTTATAGCTATGAAAAAGCCACTTTATACACTGTGACGAAATAATATCCAAGAAACGTGTTAAAACATGCATAGAAAATACATGAATCAGACTGAGAAACCACTCCGCACTGTCGTCACTAACCTCGACACAACCGTCACCAACTAGTCGCAGAGTGAGACTGACCGTAGCGGCCCAGAGGGAACGCCAACGTACCCCAAGCGGCTACTGCTCCGTCATCTATATTAACCAGAAAGCACAGGATAATACGTGGATTCTGTCTTCCCCAAGTGTTTAATTCATTTACGTTAACGATATATATAATGTACAAAAATGTATCATAATTTATAATACAATTTACAATAACATGTAAACTATATTAACTAACTGACGAACGGAATTTGAGAAAGGGAAAGATGGCGACCAGCATGGCCGATGCGGTACTAACTCTATATCCGGTTGACGTCAACTCACAAAAGCGTACCTACACAATGACGCATATGCTTCGAATCCTTTGTGGAAATTTGAACGCTTCAATGGAAAACTTGTCGTTCTTATAATGCCTAACTAACGGACATGTACCTTTTATAATAGAATAGAACACGTAAATTTCGTAGCTGAGAATTATTGGAAGTTTCACATTTAATTCATAATTGCAATAATCTTTTCTAACGAAATAAGCCATTTATTTATGATCCGAGTTTGTATTATGACATTTATGTTATAATAGCATTGTGAAAATGAGGCAATCTGAATACAGAAATACTATTTCAAATCATTTCTCCCATATTCCTTATGTCGTTTAAAAATAATTCGTGTATGGCATTTGTTCTTTCTACCCCTACTCCGGGGAAACCATAACTTGTATTTAAACAACATCAAGTATGTTTCAGACCCTTCGCGGAGAAACGCGCTTGCGACATAGTATGTCAACGAGTATCGTAAATTCCCGTTACAGTATCCTTTTTTATGTACTTTGTTACGACTATTCGCGGAGAGACGCGGTCGCGAGGAAAACGCTTCAGCGAGAGGCGTAAATTCTCGCTACGATTCGGCTAATCAACGCCGCGAAATAGTCGTTCCCCTTGTTTCGATTAGAATGACAGTGGGTGATTAAACTGAAATCAAAGCTGTGTTAACAGGTTAATATGACATATATATTCAACAATGTATTACACAATATTACGAGCGTCACAAGTATTTGGCGATGACTACAGTTAATGCCTTACAGAAGTATGTCCCGACATGACGATATCTCTCGATGAGTTAGTTAGACTTTCGGAACGGACTGAGTTAAAGGTAGAACCGTGGTAGACTTGTTGACTGTTCTGAGGACGAAAATGGACTACACTGAAAGTGACGATGCTGTGTCACAGGAGAGCTAGGAAAGGGTGTGTCTAGCGCACGCGATCATCCGATTTGTTGATGACAGTTTTTGGCCAGAAAGTGAGGGTAATGGACATTGTTTCTTTTGGCAATTACGATTGTTGGTGGACTAGAAGTGGCCTTGCCGCCCTCGATAGAAGGTTGGTGGTGGGAAGCATCGCAAGTGTGAAAAGAACTAATTTTCGAGTGTTTTCCGGAAACAAACCAGAGCTCTTAGAAAACGCTTTCGTAGAAAAGATCTTTGTTCGATCTGAATGACTTTAGTTGGAATTTTCGAAGATTTGTGATAGGTCCTTGACATTGTTAAGGGTACGCAATAAGGATGTGCAGACACATGGTTACCATCCCGCTCGCGATGCGAGGTTCGGTCCAGGTATAAAGTCGGACGACGTAACATACTTATATATATTTAAATTATTCCAGATATGTTTGACGGGTTGCAACAGGTACTCCTCTTGTTATTTTATGATATTGATCCTCACACAATCCACCACAATGGTGACTCCGACCTGATTTGAAACGATGCATGGCAAACGCTAACGACGGTATAAAAGCAATGGATAGTGTTTCGATCACTACACCACAGTTGCAACCCGCGAACTTTCCGTACGGTTCGCTTTATTAGAGGCGCAACTCGACGCGGCAGACATTTGTTGCCAAATATAGCGTACATACACCGGTTTTCCTTATGACAATGCGGATAGATATCAATTTCAATGTTTTTGCAGTTCTGGTTATTCAGGCTACAATATTCAATTGAACGTATCTACGCTGCAATTATTGATATGGTGTCCATTCGATGCCCGTTATACTTTACGATGACTTCCAAATACAGAGCACATCAGCCTCCTCGCGCTATATCAACGCTGGCCATTGTCAAGTACGGCGTAGTTTCAGTTTTGCATATTTAGGGTTAAATATTGTAGTGATCTTATCTCATTCTCTATTTCAGATATGTCGACTATTCGAAGCGCTTTATACTCCACATTTGCTATCAAATACAGCGCACAGAATCCGGTTTGTGCTACGTCATCCCTGGTCCATAACAAACCAACGGCTTTGCAGTTTTGCAGATTCTGTCTTCTTTATTCTATTGAACGTATCTCCGTTGGTATTGGTGATATGTCGACAATTCGATGTGCGTTATACTCGACATATGCTGTCAAATACAGCGCCCATCAGTCGGCTTGTGCTATGTCAACTCTGGCCCCCGTCATATATAGCGTAATTGCAGTGTTTCATATTTAGTCTGAAATATTCAATTCATCGCAATTAGAGATATGTCGATAATTCGATGCGAACAATAATCTTCATGCTCTTCAATGCTATCGAGGATTTTGTCACCCCGCTACTTGTATATTCTACATAGTCCATACGTAACAGGAAACTTAATAAGTTGTAATAGGGAACGTCATGATAGACCAGTAATTGTATCACGAAAGGTATTTTATTCCATTTGGAAGAAGGCAGTAGACCTGGTTTCGATTGCTGAACAATTTCTGCGACACAGCCTTAAAGAAATGGCATGCAGTTTCACAGTGACAAACATCATGAAGGTTCACATTTTCTACTGTTCGCGTGTTTGGGGCGGATGTCGCACATTTAATGGAAAGTGTTTCCACGCTGTATCAGTGGAAGCTAAATACATGAAATTTCCGCTATTAATGTACACAATGCGGAAAGGTTTCTTTAATATAGATAACGTGGCTAAGACATCTGATGGCAAATTTTTTAATTGTTAATGAAAAACTTCGAAATCCAAGCACATTTATATATACCATTTACTCGCCTTCTTTCATTTCATGTTCCTGTTGATCGCAAGATATGGAATCAGTATGAAGGAAAGAGTAGCACTTCTCTCGGAGCTGAGTGGAGTGAAGACAGTTTACTCGAAACATTGCGTCGAATAAAAGATGATTAAAGCGGAAAACCTGAAGCCGTGCGATATTGGAATTCCAATATTGGACATAAGAATATTAGGTAGGTGACTTCGAACTGGCAATACTACGACAATTCAGTTATAACCTGGGATCAAGCATACACAGTCATTTTCTCTGTCTATTATTATATTATATCTGTGAATAATAATATATAATTTCTTGTACTTCTCTATATCTCTCAGGTATCTTAGGGGAAGAAAATGAATGTCGTCTATTTGTTGTGGACTCATTCGTAAACTACTGTAACGTAACTATTCCTGGCGTTACAATACGTGTCTCACAATGAGCCACGGGATTTTATGTAAAATCTTGAAAGCAGCCACAGCCTATATGTAAATCGGGCATTAGAGGCACGTGCTAAGTAATTTACGGACCAATAGTACGGTTGAAATGCGGTAGTAGTTGCTGTATTGATCGTAAAAATCAGCACTAAATTATCGTAGCTCCTCATTCCCGATCGGTCGCCTAGAATTATTAACAGCCATTACGATAAATGTCAACAGTGATATTCTCACGTAGATTGAGATTATTTCACGTTACGCACGTAAGGTGAGAGATTCGTACTCCAATTATGATAGTTCTTTCAAAATTTATTATAAACTGACAGAGTAACGATACAGAATGTTACACTAACAGAACAGGATAGGAATGGAATGTCGAGTGCTGACTTGGGAGAGTTTTTTATACCAAGGATCTGGTTCCTGTGGTGGGGATATCGTTGGATGCCGTCACACAGATATGCTGTTACTGCTTAGTTATAGTTTTGATGGCTATGGTATGCGAACTGATATACAAAATACGATAATCCTATCGGTATATGCGGAGATCAACGTGACAATATAGTTTTTCTACCTTGCACACTCGATTAGCATTATTTCAATTGTGATATTTTGTTGGGAAATGATACAACGCTTATCGATGTGGGTGATGGAAATCTGTTCCTGGCCGAAGGCAATGTGTGCAAGAACGCACAAGACAGATTCCGCATTGTACTTAGACACATTGCTTTCAAGATTCCGCTTGAACACATTCTATGCGGATAGTACAAGCGCGAATGAGCACGAATTAACAAGATATATATGTCGGAGATGAAAGTATAGCGGGCCTTCGGAATTGTTAGGAATATCCGTAACACTTCAATTTTATACCAACCCGATTATAATTGTCCGAGATTTCCGATAATGAGCTTGGACTGAAGGCGACAACTAGTCGCCGATCGTAGCCGCGGACACGGGATGAACGTTTCTGTCTAATAAAGGTATAGAGTAATTGTATAGTTCTCCTCAAAAAGAAATAGTTGTAGCGGCACTCGACAGTATACATTCCAACGATCTCTGCACCGTGGCTCGCCATACACAGACCGTATTCTTCGGGAAAGATGATTGCCAGATGTTGATTCATCATACATAGTATATGTTCAGCTAGCCTCAGAACCCGCTACAAATTTTAGGAGTTAGCTAACTGAAGTCCTTCAAATTGACAGACAGTCTTTATACTAACAATCTGTAAAGCTGTGGTGTGATATGTGTACTACGGAAATATACGGAAGATCTGCATTCCTCGACGAACGACGCTTCCCGCTAGCAACTTTCTCCCAAGGGCGGCTAGCATCATTTTCTAACCGTCTACATAGAAATTAACCAAATAAGAGCAACGTCTATTTCCCTTATTTTCCGAGCGGAGACTTTCCTCGACGCAGCCGATGATCTCGTGACCTTGGACACACCCCATCATAGGTTTCCTGTGCAGCATCAACGCGACGGATAATACATTCTCTCGTGCGATCTCATTAGCGAGGAAACGACGCCTCTTACGATCAGTGGATACTTCTCATTTTTCATGACGAGTTCGAATTAGACTTTGGAAGTACGTATATTTGTTATCACGGTGACCGTGGATTCGTTATCGAACCTAAGACCATTGTCATTAGCGAATAATCACCGCGGTTACTTGTCGATTCTGTAATACCCACACTTGTGCTAATCAACATTACCTCGATTGTATAACAACGATGGCTGATTCCAGTGAAGATTCGTGACACGCCGCTACCCTTCATCGTAACGTAAACACGAACATATATTCGTGAAAATACATGCATACGCGCCCGATTCTGACTGACCAGCGTTCTCACCCGGAACCGGAACTCGCAGTCCACCGTGACGAGCAGCACATATATAAGCCTCCATTCTCAGCCAAACCGTCAGTGCTGCTCGTGCAACAGTAGAAGCAACATGGAGTTTTTTAGATCCCTATTACGCGTCGTTGGTCTGTTCGTGCCAAGCAAGGTAGATATCATTTGCGAACTACCACTGGAGGTTTCGCACATGATACTTCGAAAATTGGATCCCTCGTCCCTGCAGAGCGCCGCGCTTGTCTCGCGCAAATGGTTGAACGTATGCAGATCCGACAAATGTCTACGGCGGACAGCAAGAAATCACATGCGGCGTACGAGCAAGCGGGTCAGGATAGAGTTTCTCGGAGCAGCAGCCGCTAAAGCCGCCCAACAACAATCGAAAAGTAGAGTACGTGGTGCGAGGAACCTCCGACTCGAAGTAGGCATATCCTCGGCTCGTACGACCGTCGTCGTTGGAAGGTTAGGTGGTCCTCCGAAAATTCCGATGCGTAATCGACCCATCGATGTTGAACCGCTAAAATGTATTAGACTGTAAATGATAGTATGTACCTTAATTCGACAGTTTGCTTTTGCGAGAACATGAAATGGTCTTGTCCGACGAAAATAATTCAGAACTGTAGCGCAAAGCTTGAAATAAAATGGTGCCATTGAGACGGCAATTTGATTCAGCCGCGGCAATTTTCTACAGAAATATCGACAGTGCAACTTACATTGACGCTCCGTCGTGTACCGCGTTACATTCTATCGGTCAATGTAAAATAATATCTTTATCGTTGCAGACACTTTATTGAAAATTAAATACAACGTATCACCGACGCTATTGGAAATCTGTCGCTAAGTAATTGCGAGACGTACACCTCGTTTTCTTCCAAATACAACGTACATCAGCCAGTTTGCCGTATATCTAATCCGGCCCACTGTCAAATCAAGCATAATTGCAGTTTAGCAGATTCAGACTTAAATATTCAATTGAACGTACCTTCGGATTCTGCGCAATTGTAATTTTGCAGATTTTGTCTTAAATAATCAATTGAAAGTAACTCGGCTGACATTGGAGATATGTGGACTGCTCGATGCGCGTTACAAGCCACATTAGCCGTCAAACAGAGCGCACGTTACTCGGTTTGCGCGGCAGATAAATACCCACGAATGTATCTCAGTATGATTAACTTCTACCAATGTTTAATGCCGGGGGCAGCAAGAATTTCTCAACAACTCAAGGATTTGTTGTAAAGCATAAAGGAGCGCAACGCGTCCATTGAGTGGTCCGAACAATCCGAAAAAAACTTCTGCGTGTCGAAACATGCCTTAGATGACAGGACAATGTTAGCTCAGCCGATTCGCTGCGCGCCCGTTAGCCTCGCTGTACACCGCGATGTACACCCGATGTAAACCGCGGTGAAACGATTTAGACACGACGTCGAAGGAAAAGAAATCGCAATCTTCACTGATCACAAACTTCTGATATACGCGATTGACCAATATCTTGACAAGTGTTGGCAAAGACAATTTTGACGGCAAGACCAGTTCGGACAATTTACGATATATGATCGGCACATTAAAGGGATAGACAATAACGTAGCAGATACTTTATCCCGGATTGATGCGATCGGTAAATCCGTACTTCATCAAACGTTAGCTGCCGCGCGAGAGAAGAGTAACGAGATGCGCGATATCATAACCGCCGGCTCTTACGCGCTGCAATTGAAAAAAGTACGATTTCCCGATCAAGAGGTCGGAACACACTGCGATATCTCGACCGAAATCCAACTTCAGTACGTACCGGAACTGTTACGGCACGCACAGTGTATTTTAGTCGCTACATGGACTTCCCCATCCGGGGATACCTGCTACGCAAAAATTGTTGACGACGCGGTACGTCTGGCCGTCCATTAGTAAAGATTGTCGAAGGTGGACGCGACAATGAATACCGTGTCAAAGCTCCTACGTCACCAGGCATGTATCTTCACACGTCGGAACGCTTGAAACGTATGTCGATCTTTTTCGCGTTGGCCTGAATTCGTTCCCGGCACGGATGTGGAAGCGTCAACCGTTGCTTCGGATTTCCTTTCTACTTGTGTAGCTCGCTTCGGCGTACCTCTAAAAATCACGACCGACCAAGGACGCCAAATTGAATCGCGATTGTTTGAGGAGGTTGCTCGGCGTAAAGCACTTAGGCACGACGGCCTATCATCCCGCGTCTACTGGGATAGAAGAGCGCCTACATAGATAACCAACAGCGGCGACTAAATGCAATGACACGAGCAACAGGGTCGAATTTCTGCCGATCGTTTTAGTAGGCATTAGAACAGTGATGAAGGAGGATCTTTACGCGACGGCGGTCGAAATGGTTTACGGCACCGGCATACGATTGCCGGCGAGATTCCTCGTGCTAAAGAAGCAGCGGGCCAATTCGAAATACAAGCACCGGCAAAACGAACGAACGGAGAAAGCCAGACCAGTCCCAGTTAAGAGTAATGGAGAAAAGAAAATCTTCATTTTTAGAGAGCTATGATCATCGTTGTATGTTTTCTTGGCGCAATAGGAGATGCATTACTGCCGTACCACGCAGTACCACGGGCCGTTTGAAGTAGTAGCAAGGAAAGAAAGTAATTATACTATTAAAATAAATAATCGCAACGTAGAGGTTTTTGTAGGCCGATTGAAACCCGCGTTTGTTTCGCTAGGCGACTCAAAGAAAAATAACGCCGAAACCCGTAACATACTGATTCCTGCAGGTCAAACGAACGCGACCATTGTGGCCAATGCGGTATTAACTCTACATACGATTGACGTCAACTTCCATCAGCGTACCTACACAATGACGCCTACGCTTCAAATTTTTGGTCGAAATATTTATGCTTTAACGAAATACTTGTCGTTCTTTCAATAACAAACTAACAGAAGTACACCATTTATAACGGAATAGAACATGTAAATATCGTCGCAGAGAATTATTGGAAGTTTCACATTTAATTCATGATTGCAATAATCTATTCTAGCCAAATAAGCCATTTATTTATCGTCCGAGTTTGTACTATGACATTTATATTGTAATAGCAATGTGAAAATGAGGCAATATTAATTCAGAAATATTATTTCAAATCATTTCTCACATATTCCTTAAGTCGCTTATAAATAACTCGTGTATGTCCTTTGTTCTGTCTGACCCTACTCCGGCGAAACCATAACTTGTATTTAAACAAAATCAACTATGTTTTAGACCTTTCGCGGAGAGACGCAGTTGCGACATAGCGCGTCAACGAGAGTCGCAAATTCCCTTGATGATTACGTAATCAACGTCCACGACATCATCGATACCCTGTTTCTGTTAGGATAATAGCCGTGGTTCAATTGAGTGTATACTGAATTAACTGGTTGTAAATTGCAATTGATTCAAACATCTTGTTGACTATAGCGACATAAACTGATATAGTATAGTTGGTCCTCGAGATGTCTGCATCTGGACAGGTCGCGTGCAGATCGCCTCGTATGCACTAATCGCAAAAGAGAGATTCGGAACTTAAAAAGTGATTCAAATTTGAAGGTTGATCAAATTTGAAGATTTGAAGGTTTAGTGCTTCTGAAGTGACGAGCCTGCAAAGTTTTGTGGAGTACGTTGAAAAACAAAATCTCGTGCTAAGATTATGCGGTTAAGCACGTGAGAACGCCATATTGGTACGTGCAACAGCAGCGCCGCCGCAAGGGCCACGCAGGCACTGCACACACACTCACATAGCGACCGCAGCTGCACACACAATGACGTACCGGCCGCATAATAGAGGAGCCACCGCACAGGCTACTTAGGAAACCTTGCGGACACCGGCATACTGAAGCGGGCGCTACAGCGCGGTACTTTTAAAAGAAGAAAAGAGAGGTATTTGCAACAACGGCCAATATAAGTCGCCATTACGTCTTTTCAAATAATGGCCTACACTCTAAAAGTAATACGCCGCTGGACTTTGTTGCAAGCACTCAAAAAGCAATACGTCGCTAGACTTAGCGGCACACGCTCCAAAAGCAATACGCTGCTAGTGTTCGGTACTAAAAAGAGAGCCACCACTGGATTTAAGCTGTGTTCACTCAAACTTAATACGCCGCTGACGTCTGGCACGGAAAATCAATACGCCGCCAGACTTAGACTCTGGGCGAGTAAAGCAATACGCCGCTGGAGTCTGATAGATAAAAGCAGTACGCCGCGAGACTCAGATTCTGGACGGCCAAGCAACACGTTGTTGGAGTCTGGTAGAAAAAAAGCAATCCGACGCTGGAATTGGACACTGGGCGAGCAACGCAACACGCAGTCGGACTTAAACTCCGAAAGGAAAATACAATACGCCGCTAAACTTAGACTCCGGGCGAGAAAAGCGATACGCCGCTGGACTCCGTCTCCGGACGCACAGGTGCAGTAGAGATCCGAAATACCGTCGTAGAAAGAATCGCCACCAACTACAACGGCAAGGTTTCTGCTACAAGCCTTGAGAACCCAGAAACTAGACAAAAGTTCGGAGGGCACCTCTCCGAAATGCCGGAGAAGCATAGCCGAGAACCCAATGAAACAACTGCAAAGGGAATAGAAACGCGACCAGTAACAGAACTAAAGGTACGGGCAAGTAAAGTCGAAAAAAGAGTCCTAGCATTCTGTCTTGGCCCCAGCAGAAAGGTCAATAAAGAGCAGATCGCCACAATCATGCGGTATTTCAAAGACATGAGGGGCATAATCGAAGTACTACTGCTCCACAATAGCTACCTGTCTGGCTGATTAGAACAAACCTCGTGCGTAGTAAAAAACAAAGAAACAGCTATACTGAGCGCCGTACATAAGTCACTACAGGCCTGCAAGCGGCTCGAGACAGCCGTTAGGAAACGGACACAAGTCGACGATAGAAAGCCCTTGTATGCAGGGAAGGTCAAAATGACAAGCAACGGGTGTTACGTCGGCCGACTCTCTACCTGGACCGGGCCTCACATCGCGGACGGGATGGCAGCCAGATGTCCGCACATCCTTATTGCGTATCCTTAAGAATCTCAAGGACCTACCATAAATCTTAGCAAATTTTAGCTAAAGTCATTCAGATCGAACAAAGATCTTTTTACGAGAGCGTTTTCTAAGGTCAATGGTTTGTTTCTGGAAAACACTTAAAAGTTAGTTTTTCCACACGTGCGATGCTTCCTACCTCCAACTTTCTATCGAGGGCGGCTATGACCCCTTCTAGTCCATCAACAATCGGAATAGCCAATACAAACAATGTCTATTACCCTCACTTCCCTGGCCAAAAACAGTCATCAACAAATCCGATAATCCCGTGCGCTAGACACACTCTTTCCTAGCTATCCTCTGACACAGCATCGTCACTTTCAGCGTAGTCCATTTTCGTCGTCAGAGCAGTCAAGCAGTCTACCACGATTCTACCCTTAAATTAATCCGTTTCGTTAAGTCTAACTAACTCATCGAGAGATATCGTCAAGTCGGGTCAGATTCCTGTAACGCATTAACTGTACTAATCGTCAAACACTTGTGACGCTCATAATATTGTCTAATCTATTGTTGACAACATGCGTTACATTAACCTGTTAACAGAGAGTTAATATCAGTTAACCACACCTGTTATTCTAATCGAAACAAGGGGAACGAATATTTCTCGGCGTAGATTAGCCGAATCGTAGCGAGAATTTACGCCTCTCGCTGACGCGTTTTCTTCGCGACCGCGTCTCTGCGCGAACGGTCGTAACATACAAAGTACATAGGGTTTTATGTAAATTGCCATACATGGGAAAATAAAAATATCGAATCAAAAATTTTTCAAATATATTTCGAACGCTCATTAATACTACAAAATTATATTATTACAAAATTACATTACTACAAAACTATATTACTACAATATTATATTACTACAAAATTATATTACTACAAAACTATATTACTACAATATTATATTACTACAAAATTATATTACTACAAAAAATTGTAAAGGTCCCGAATGCATCGGTACCGATACAGTTGACAAACCAAACCAATGAAACGTGCATAGACTAGAGAACATGGGGTCCCTAATCGTGTGGTACGCTTCAGCATCGTTGAGAACACCAACTCCCTCCTTCCGACTTCCCCAAAGTCATCTCAAACGGCAAGACTGCAAATAAAAAATATCTGGATAAACAAGAGGATAATAATGCGATTTCTATTCCTGCAGCACAAGATGAAATACACGGTGCTCCATACTCGCTCGAGATTCCATATAGTCGTTGTTGAAATGTCTGTGCAGTTGGTGGATTAAACGTTGCTAGAAATTATCCTCTTGTCAAAGTAGTCACATAACCTTCTAGGTCTTCATAACCTGATTGTTTGCATTTTTTCCATTACCTCAGCGTTGCAAAGATACTGTTTTCGCAATTTTAAAGCTTTAGATGAATGCTTGATGCGTAATTCATCTTCACCTGTGAAGAGAGTACACGTCAGCATTGCTTGAATCCGCAAATCCCGTCAGCGATTTCGACGACACCTTAATTTTTTACGGCGGACTCTTCGGATCCAAGTTACTAATCTTTCAGTGTCACTTGGCTCGGCGTCAATATCTTGAACTCTCTTCTTAGACTTCGCCATGAAGACGGCTTCGTAGTTTTCTTAATTAGCAGAAATACGAATGTTCTCTTTTTCGAGGTTAACACACTATCGATGATAACTTTCTTGAGAAATGGGTTAACACGAAATATCGACTGATACGATATTCACGTTTTCTTATAGCTATGAAAAAGCCACTTTATACACTGTGACGAAATAATATCCAAGAAACGTGTGAAAACATGCATAGAAAATACATGAATCAGACTGAGAAACCACACCGCACTGTCGTCACTAACCTCGACGCAACCGACACCAACTATTCGCAGAGTGATATTGACCGTAGCGGCCCAGAGGGAGCGCCAACGTACCCCAAGCGGCTACTGCCCCGCCATCTATATTAACCAGAAAGCACAGGATAATACTTGGATTCGTTCTTCCCCAAATGTAGAATTTATTTACGTTAAAGACATATATAATGTACAAAAATGTATAATAATTTATAATACAGTTTACAATAACATGTAAACTATATTAACTAACTGACGAACGGAATTTGAGAAAGGGAAAGATGGCGACCAGCATGGCCGATGCGGTACTAACTCTATATCCCGTTGACGTCAACTCACAAAAGCGTACCTACACAATGACGCATATGCTTCGAATCCTTTGTGGAAATTTTAACGCATCAATGGAAAACTTGTCGTTCTTATAATGTCTAACTAACAGACATGTACCTTTTATAATAGAATAGAATACGTAAATTTCGTAGCTGAGAATTATTGGAAATGTCACATTTAATTCATATTTGCAATAATCTTTTCTAACGAAATAAGCCATTTATTTATCATCCGAGTTTGTATTATGACATGTAATATTAGTCCTTTTCATTCCAGCATACTACACATAACAAACTTCTGTTGCAGGCAAGAGATCCGCAGATGTGTCCAGGCTGTTGGTCGTCATCTGGGACGATATTTGTCCTGCTGTGTATCAGATAAGGAGTGACGAGAGAAGACTGGTATGGGATAAAGAGAGGGGAAAATTCTTTGTTTTTAGCAAATCGTGCATGAAGATTGCTAACGATGAGTTGCACCATGAACACGTTGTACATAAACGTCTCATCACACCGTGCTTTCGTATCTTGAACATCCAAGCATCAACTAATTCGAAAATCGTTTGACGCGCGATACACATAGGCTTATTGTGACAAACTACAGCAAATTATAGCAAGTCTTGTTTGGTGAGCACAAATCCCCTTTGTACGTTGCCTGTCCAAATGTGTTTTCTCAGGGCCAGATAACTTTTTTCAACGCTTGTGCCACCAAGTTGTATGTGAGTTACTCTGGCTTATCAATATGCCTTGTTCAAAGTTGAGAGCTGAATACTGTCACAGCTCTCTATCTTCCCATGTGAATTATGATAATTGGAGCTTTTTGAAGTATGGAGTAAATTGAATGCATCGTTGTTAAAGTGAGATGATCCAGAATGGCGAATTATTGCAAGTAGCACAACTAATCAAAATAATAGACATGCACATATATGAAATATGTTTAATATGGATAGGAAATTACTTTGAAATTTGACAAGCATTGCAATAAAATGTCGGATCGGAAGTCATATTACTACTACACCCGCTTTCTCCGTAATAGTTAAGAACGTGCGACAAATATGCGGACCATCTGTAAACCGAAAATGTTTGTGTGAAGAGAAATGAAACTCAACAGGTTCGGGTTACGGTGTCTCCTGAGGCCTGTTGCGGGTTAGCGTTAACAATGGATTGCACCTAACGCCCAGACTATGAGGAACCTCGCAAGGACCATCGCATCTGGCGTGGCACGTGCTAAACAAAAATTGGATCCGTGACACCTGCACCAACGGTCGTAGGTAGACTCCTCAGTCTGCACGCTTGCGTTTTTACTCGCGCTTTAGTGCGCGTTGCATTATTTCTGCATCTTCTTGTTTGTTATTCCTCTTTTAGTTCTGTGGTCTGTTCTGTTATATTTCTTATTCGCTTTGGTTGTTTCGTGGTTTCTATTCTTTTATGGTTGCTGCTGTGTTTCGGTTGGTTCGCCACTTCTCTCTTCTGGTACTTGTGCTTTCCTTGTGTTTCTCCTTGGTGGTTGATTTCACTGTTCGTCTGCTTGTCTTTTTGCTGGTGGTCTTCGCTGTTGGAGAGGGCTCCTCATTCCTTGTAGTGCTGCTCTACTCATTTGTTCTTTTGTCAACAGATCACTCTTGGTGAAGTGCTGGACGTCGTGGTACACATCCTTAGTGATGAACTCCCCCTTTTCTTTCGGCCAAATTAGTTCAATGGCCTCTGTGGAATTCCGCAGCCTCTGTCCTTCTTCGTCGAAGAGTTGACATACTTCAAGTGTGTGCTGCGGAATTTCCTTCATGCTGCAGACTCCCGTGTCAACTTCGCTCAGCCGGAATGTCTTCAGCTCGCTGTTTAAGTCGTCGTGCTCACCGATGAACTGTGTGTTCTCCGTAGGGAGGGGCTCGCCGAGTGCGAGCCTATGGGAGCTAACAAACCCACGTTCCCGCAGCCAGGGAGGGCAATCGGGACGGGCGTCCCGCCTACGAGAGTCCTCTATGCGCACCGTTGGGTTTGTCGCCGGGAGTATACGTGCGCTTAAGCGCCTATACTCTCTCTGCGCGGCTTTTGTTAGTAGCGCACCCACGATCCCGATGCGAAGGCCGGGACCGCCGGAATAAATCCCTGGGTACAAAAATGCCGCTGGTCTGCTGAATGCTCGGCTAGCAGGTCATCAGACCAGCAGTGACGTGGCCGTACATCCGCAAGGTGGTCCCACCTATGACATAAGTTGGTACCACGGGCGCTTGAGTGTTAGCCTGGGGGGAGTAGCGACACCTCTGCTCGTCCAAAATTCGGGTATGGTATCGTGGTGGCAGTGCTCCAAGGCCCAGATGCTGGCAAGGCGGCCGTTCTCACCAGCCGGCCGCGGCGTACGTGATTATCGCCTTGGTCTCTTTTGCGAAGCTGTTGAACATATTACTGGCTTTCTGTGTTGTCAACTCAATGTGTTTATTAATGTTTAGGCCACTCTCGAAGTGCAGTCCGACGTAATTCATCGCATGTCGCCTTCGAATTCTTTTTCCATTTACTTCGATAATTGGAGGCCTTTCCGAGACCAATTTTCCGTTCAGCAGGAACATTCCTGTTTTTCCCGCCGGCAATGCCACTTTTGTTCCTGGAGCAGCAGTTGGAAACACTCGTGACTGCTTCCTGCCCTGTCTTCTGTGGCTCTGTCCTGTCGCTTCTTGCTACCAGCTTGATGATGACGTCCGCATACGCGACCGGCTCGCATTATGTTGTGTAAGTTCTTAGATCGTCCACAGATCATCGAATATCAGATCCCAAAAACTTGGACACATTACCGATTCCTGCTGGAACCCTTTGGTGACGGGCTTGGCGATCACTTCGTTTTTGCCTACAATTTGCAGTGTACTGTCTGTGAAGTAGCTCCGTCTTAGCCTGCATAGGTTGTTGGGGGATACACTTCTCGTTACCTCGTGCACGACGTTTGGCTACCATAGATTGTCGACGGCGCCTGATATGTCGAGCGCGATAGCGAAAACGTACATCTTGTCGCTCATCTGCCCGGTTATCTCCTTGAGTTGGCCTATCGCGTTCGTCTTCGATCCTCCGGGGCGGAAGCCGTATTGTCTGTCCGCGTTCAGCTCGAGATGATGAGAGAGGGTTGACATTCTGGCACCCAGTAGTCTCTCCAGTAATTCACACACCATGGAGAGCAGGCAGTTTGGCCTGTAAGACTTCGTGCTACTTCTGTCTCGTTTCGGTTCTTTTGGAATGGTGATGAAGTTTCCACTTACCATTTTCTTGTGAAGATCCCCCAAGAGAGGTAGCCGCTCACTAATTTTAGTATTTCTTGGTGGAGTCCATCCATGGCGCGTTGAAAGTCTTCCACATCGTTCATTTCGGGTCCAAGATACTTCCCTCCCGTCATTCTTTTGACTGATCCGCAGAGCTCTTCCATCCGGAACTGTGCGGTGTCTGCGACGTTCGGGAGGGTTTCCATATTCCACCTTATCTCGGCTGGTTCCTCCGTGTCAGAACGTCCTTGATCATCCGGTATGTGGGCTGCTAGCATCGCTTCTGCGGTTGATCACCAGTCGGAGATATCTCCTTGTGGCGTTTGCAGCGTTGATACTGTATCTGCCCTCCTTACTTTGCCCGTGACCGTACTGTCAACGATTCCCCAAGAACCCTTGTTACGCTCTTTAGTAACAAATTCTTGCCAGCTCTGGATCTTCGCTTTCGTTACTGCCTTCTTGTACTTCAACAGGGTGTCCTGGTACCGCAGTTTCTCTTGTTCCCTCGTTGCAGCGTCCTTGGCCCCTTGGTATCTTCTTGTTGCCCGGTAGGTGCGCCGCTTTTGTCTGGCGAGTTCACCATGGCACTGATCTATTGTGCCATTTCTTCTTTGGGATGACCGCGTTGCAGGCTCATATCAATGATTCCTGCAATCGCTCTGCTATTCTTTCAACATCGTCTGCTCGCTGGAGGGTTGTCTGTCGGAGGTCCTTTTGCTCCTCCAAGTGGACTCTTTGAAACACTTCCAGATAGCTGTTCTCGTGTTGTAACTCCTTTCCTGAGGATGTGGCGGTCTACTTTGTTTATTGAAATTCAGTCGCGTCTCCAGGATACTGTGGTCGCTGGAGGTTATATATATGTTCGATCGCCCATCGATAGGGTCGTCTGGAAGGTGTAAGCCTGCCCTGTTCTGTTAAGGACGTGGAGGCCGTATTGTGCAATGACGGCTTCCATGGCTTCTCCTCTCTCGTCGGTATTCCTGCTATAGAATTCCAGCTATGTGGTGTTCGCGTCTATGCCGACTATGACTCTCTTTCCGTTTAGGCTATGCAGTACTTTCTCCAGATGTTGGATGCCGACCCCGATGTTCCCGTTCGGCGGCAAGTAATGACATACTGCATAGATCGCCGTCGCTCCCGGGCTCCTTTGCCTATCTGTGCACATACGCAGTGAGTTGTGCACAGGCCGGCGATATCGAGCGGTCTCATGTGTCTGCCTCCTGTCGCTGCCACTGATGGGTTTTGTTTCGTGCCCCGACGGGCAATCGCGTTTTCTGTGCCGAGCCCGGGTATTTCACCTTCTATGCTTTTTACAGTTTACGCAGTTTGGTTCGTTGTCCTTGTTTGGGTACTCGTTGGTGCTGTGTCCACTATCTGCGCAGTGAGCGCAATTTTCGTAATTTACGCGGCAATATGTTGCCACGTATCCGTAACCTTGGCACTTATAGCATCAACTGATCGCTGTGTATTCCCTAAGTTTACACGGGTTCCAGGAGATGTATATTTTTCCTTTTAGTAACTTGTCCCCTACCTGTGGCATGGGGAAGGGTACTTCGAATTAACCAGCTGGTCTCCTGTTGATCCCGGCACCCCGTTCTTAAGCAGAACTTGATGGCTGCAACGTCGCTCTCCCTCAGTCTTTCCTGGTTTTACGTTCTTATGCATGCCAGTATCTTCTTCTCCGGGATGTCCCTCGGGACATCGTACATGATCATCCTGGGGGGCGGGGGGGGGGGCGTAGAGGTGTGTTGTCTTTTATTGCAGCCTCTTTTAGCTTCTCGGTCTCTGTAAATGCTTTGAGACTTTCTGACTTCGTCGTTTCTACGACTAGACCGTTGTCGCTTACCTTCCGGATTGCGGTGAGTTGTATCCCCTTTTTGCGGGGTTTACAAGTGTGAACACTGCGTCGCATGCTTGTTCGCTCTATTTTATTTCTCCGCCTTCTACTTCTGGGCGGATTATCACCACGTTTCTCTGTGGTCTAACTGCTTTGTGACCAACCCTGTTTTTTCGACCGTTCGTGGAGAAACGCGGTCGCGAGGAAAACGCCCCAGCGAGAGGCGTAAATTCTCGCTACGGTTCGGCTAATCGATGCCTCGAAATAGTCGTTCCCCTTGTTTCGATTAGGATAACGGGGGCTGGTTGAACTCAATTCAACTCTGAGTTAACAAGTTAATAGGACATATATATTCAACAATGGATTACACGATATTACGAGCGTCACAAGTATTTGACGGTGACTACAGTTAATGCGTTACAGAAGTATGACCCGACATGACGATATTTCTCGATGAGTTAGTTAGACGTTACGTACGGACTGAGTTAAAGGTAGAACCGTGGTAGCGTGGGACGTGACAGTTGACTGTTCTGAGGACGATAATGGACTACATGGAAAGTGACGATGGTGTGTCAGAGGAGAGCTAGGAAAGGGTGTGTCTAGCGCACGGGATCATCGGATTCGTTGATGACAATTTTTGGCCAGGAAAGTGAGAGTAATAGACATTGTTTCTATTGTCCATTACGATTGTTGGTGGACTAGGAGGGGTCTTAGCCGCCCTCGATAGAAGGTTGGTGGTAGGAAGCATTGCATGTCTGGAGACACTAATTTTCAAGTGTTTTCCGCACACAAACCAGAGATCTTAGAAAATGCTTTCGTAGAGAAGATCTTTGTTTGATCTGAAAGACTTTCGTTGGAATTTTCTAAGATTTATGGTCGGTCCTTCAGATTCGTATGGGTACCCAATAAGGATGTATAGAGTGGTTTTCTCGTTCGTGTTACGGCACGAGTGGAGCGCGGGACGTGTCATTATACAAAACGCCCGCTTAAGGAATTAAATGCACAAACGACCACACGGCACTACGAAACGAAGGGAAGGATTAACAAAACTAATAGATCCAACCAATAACCATAATACATATATACACAACTCTAAATAAACCTACCAATAACCGACTTGCAATTTGAAAACCTATGGTTCAATATAATATAAGCCCAACCAGTATAAAATAAAATAAATAGAACCAACTAATCGATTGAACGAGTCACGAACCAAACAAATAAACCAGAAAATAAGAATAACTACAGAAAGGGAAATGATTGAAACGCCAGGAATACATGTATATATAAATATATATTTTAATCAATCAACGCCGCAAAAACTCGGAAAGTTACATATAAGTATAAACATATATGCCAAACATGTAGTAACCTAGTAAATATTAGAGACAGTACTTCCAATACTATGCACAAATACAATATTATCAATTTATGAAATATATGTATATATGAAATAAATAAATTAATAGTCTAACGAATACAGAAAACATACAATATTATATTATTAAAGAAATAAAGGTTACATTGTCAGAAATATATATATATGTGTGTGCGCATTCTACATTATTAAATCAAATCAGTAATCTAAGATACATACTAAAAACTAGACTACGTTCCGGTAAAGAGTTATTAAATAAGAACTACATTACGAAGCATGCATGTCTATATATAAAATATATATAGGTCGGGTTGGGGTGAACACTTGGATTTGGGGCGTGTAACGAATCTGCGCCAGAGTCGCTCATCGTCGGTGTACAATCAATGATATCCTTTATTCTCGCAAATACAAGATAAACTACCGGTGTCGATACTCGAACGATAATGACAATGATCGCGGGGTCGGTATAGCGAATCCACGGCCCACGGGATAACTGACCTACTTTACTTCAAAGTCTAAGTCGAACTCGACTTACTCCTTGTGATGCAAGGATCGCTTGATTATCTCTTTACTAAGACGTGGATTATTCACTGATCGTACAAACACGATAAGTATCTATCTAGTGCAACTGTAAGAAAAAGAATGCCTTTCCGTCGCGACGACGCTGCAGCGGAAAACTATGGTGGAATGTGCCTAAGGGCACGAGGTCATAGGATTCGTCAAAGAAAACCTCCGCTCGGAGGGTGAGGGAAATAGACGTTGCTGTTAATTGGTTAATCTCCATGTTGGTGGTTAGAAAAGGATGCTAGCCGCTCTCGAGAGAGAGCTCCTAGCGGGAAACGTCGTACGTGAGGGAAGCAGATCTCACGTATCTTGCCGCAATAGGTGACAGATATACGGGCTGATATAATAAAGACTGTTTTCCAATCTAAAGGACTTTAGTTAACCAGATCCTAAGATCTGTAACGGTTTCTCAGGCTATCTGAACATAAACTGCGAATGATGCGACGGCATCTGGCGACCACTTCACCCAAAGAATGGGATCTGTGTGTGGCCGCTGGAATGCTTCATTGTCAAGTGCCGGTACGGCCAATTCTTTAAAGGAAAGCTATGTAACTTCGTATCTCTGTTAGGTGGAACGTTCATCCCGTGACCGTGGCAAAACTCGGCGACCGGTCGTCGTCTCGATCCCAAGCTCATTGTCTCAAGTTTCGAACGACTGTGTTTGGGTTATTTGTAAATGATATTGAGGTTTTCTAAGTAATTCCAACGGGTGGCCCCGTTGTCCTTTCATCTCCGACATATATATACATATATATATATATATATATATATGTTTATATATAGACATGCATGTTTCATAATGTAGTTCTTATTTCATAACTCTTTACCGGAACGTAGTCTAGTTTTAAGTATGTATCTTAGATTACTTATTTGATTTAATAATGTAGAATGCGCACACATGTATATATATATATTTCTGACAATGTAACCTTTATTTCTTTAATAATATAATATTGTATGTTTTCTGTATTCGTTAGACTATTAATTTTTTTATTTCATATATACATATATTTCATAAATTGATAATATTGTATTTGTGCATAGTATTGGAAGTACTGTCTCTAATAGTTACTAGGTTATTGCATGTTTGGCATATATGTTTATACTTATATGTAACTCTCCGGGTTTTTGCGGCGTTGATTGATTAAAATATATATTTATATATACATGTATTTCTGGCGTTTCAATCATTCTGTAGTTATTCTTATTTTCTGGTTTATTTGTTTGGTTCGTGACACGTTCAATCCATTAGTTGGTTCTATTTATTTTATTTTATACCGGTTGGGTTTATATTATATCGAACCATAGGTTTTCAAATTGCAAGCCGGTTATTGGTAGGTTTATTTAGAGTTGTGTGTATATGTATTATGATTATATGGATCTATTAGTCGCCCTCATTTTGTTAATCCTTCCCTTCGTTTCGTAGTACCGCGTGTTCGTTTGTGCATTCAAATCCTTATTCGCACGTTTTGTATAGAGTAGTTTTCTTCTTCTTGTCACGGCTCGTGATGAGCGCTGGACGTGACAGTAAAATGCAGTAGTTTGGGCGTTTAAAAGCCGAAATATCTCCAACGGGAAGCAGATTACGGACATTGTGCGTCAAAATCGACGAAATATCGCGCTTTGCAAGTTGTTGGGCTTGATCCGATGCCTAAAACGGCATGCTCTATGTTCTGCTTGTGAAACAGAGTGATTTGGGCGTTTAAACGTCGAAATATCTCCGACGGGAAGATAATTACTATCATGTTCCGTCAAAATCGACGAACGATTGCGTTTTGCGTGTCGTTGGGCTTGTTTCAACGCGTAATACAGCGTGCACTATGTTCTGCGTGGAAAATGTAGTGATTTGGGCGTTTAAACGTCGAAATATCTCCGACGGGAAGATAATTATGGACAGTTTTTGTCAAAATCGACGAAATATCGCGTTTTGCCGCATGTTAGGCTTGATTCGACATTTGATTCAGCGTGCACTATGTTCTGCATGTAAAATGTAGTGATTTCGGTGTTTAAAGGTCGACATATCTCCAACAGGAAGCAAGTTACGGTCATGTTTCGTCAAAAATAAATGACTGATCCCGTTTTGCGAGCAGTTAGGCTTGTTTCGACGCGTAATACAGCGTGCACTATGTTCTGCGCTTAAACTACAGTAATTTGGGCGTTTAAACGTCGAAAAATCTCCAACGGGAAGGAAATTGCGGTAGATCTGCATTCCTCGAAGAACGACGCTTCCCGCTAGCAACTTTCTCCCAAGGGCGGCTAGCATCGTTTTCTAACCGTCTACATAGAAATTAACCAAATAACAGCAACGTCTATTTCCCCCATTTTCCGAGTGGAGACTTTCCTCGACGCAGCCGATGATCTCGTGACTTTGGACACACCCCATCAGAGGTTTCCTGTGCTTCATCAACGCGACGGATAATACATTCTCTCGTGCGATCTCATTAGCGAGGAAACGACGCCTTTTGCGATCAGTGGATACTTCACATTTTTCATGACGAGTTCGAATTAGACTTTGGAAGTACGTATATTTGTAATCACGGTGACCGTGGATTCGTTATCGAACCTAAGACCATTGTCATTAGCGAATAATCACCGCGGTTACTTGTCGATTCTGTAATACCCACACTTGTGCTAATCAACATTACCTCGATTGTATAACAACGATGGCTGATTCCAGTGAAGATTCGTGACACGCCGCTACCCTTCATCGTAACGTAAACACGAACATATATTCGTGAAAATACATGCATACGCGCCCGATTCTGACTGACCAGCGTTCTCACCCGGAACCGGAACTCGCAGTCCACCGTGACGAGCAGCACATATATAAGCCTCCATTCTCAGCCAAACCGTCAGTGCTGCTCGTGCAACAGTAGAAGCAACATGGAGTTTTTTAGATCCCTATTACGCGTCGTTGGTCTGTTCGTGCCAAGCAAGGTAGATATCATTTGCGAACTACCACTGGAGGTTTCGCACATGATACTTCGAAAATTGGATCCCTCGTCCCTGCAGAGCGCCGCGCTTGTCTCGCGCAAATGGTTGAACGTATGCAGATCCGACAAATGTCTACGGCGGACAGCAAGAAATCACATGCGGCGTACGAGCAAGCGGGTCAGGATAGAGTTTCTCGGAGCAGCAGCCGCTAAAGCCGCCCAACAACAATCGAAAAGTAGAGTACGTGGTGCGAGGAACCTACGACTCGAAGTAGGCATATCCTCGGCTCGTACGACCGTCGTCGTTGGAAGGTTAGGTGGTCCTCCGAAAATTCCGATGCGTAATCGACCCATCGATGTTGAACCGCTAAAATGTATTAGACTGTAAATGATAGTATGTACCTTAATTCGACAGTTTGCTTTTGCGAGAACATGAAATGGTCTTGTCCGACGAAAATAATTCAGAACTGTAGCGCAAAGCTTGAAATAAAATGGTGCCATTGAGACGGCAATTTTCTACAGAAATATCGACAATGCAACTTACATTGACGCTCAGTCGTGTACCGCGTTACATTCTATCGGTTAATGTAGAATAATATCTTTATCGTTGCAGACATTTTATTGAAAATTAAATACAACGTATCACCGACGCTATCGGAAATTTGTCGCTAATTATTTGCGAGACGTACACCTCGTTTTCTTCCAAATACAACGTGCATCATCCAGTTTACCTTATATCTAATCCGGCCCACTGTCAAATTAAGCATAATTGCAGTTTAGCAGATTCTGACTTAAATATTCAATTGTACGTACCTTCGCTTTTGTTGAACATATGTCGTCAGTTCGATGAGCGCAATACTCATCACCTTCTGCCCAATGCAGCCTACACTATCGGATTTACGCTGCATCAACTCTGTTCACCGGCAAATCCAACGCAATTACAGTTCTGCACATTCAGACTTCAATATTCAATTGGACGTATCTCGGATGCAATTGTTGATACGTCAACAATTCGATGCGCGTTGTACTCCACGCCTGCTGCCATATGCAGCGCTCATCATTCGGTTTGCGTTATATGAATTCTGGTCCCTGTCTGTTTCTGCGTCGTGTCCTATTGTAATTCTTGAGATGTTTTTGTTTAATAGCTCTATCTCTGCTGATCGCTTCTTATTTTCACTGTCGGTTATCTGTCGCGTTTCCTCTATACGTCGCTCAAGAAGTTCGATTTGTGTGGTGAGGTCCTCGTATTGTTTGGTGAGGATCTCGTTTTGTTTGGTGAGGTTCTCGTTTTGTTTGGTGAGTATCTCGTTTTGTTTATGTATCGCGTCGAGTATGGCACGAGTCGACTTATCCATAACTCCGGTTGCAGAAGCGGTTTCCTTTTTGTCCTTTTGTGGCATGGACATGATTCCAATCAAGCTTATCGAATCGGAATTTTCGTCGTTTGAGTTGAAAACGCTTGGGAAACTTGGCTTTCTCGCACGGTATCGCGAAAATGAATTGAGATTTGTAGCTTACCGTTGTAGCTATGCCCGTCGAGGAGTCTCTGGGATGTATCCTCTCTGGTTGGTTCTAGATTTTGAATCTTATTCATTGGCTTGCTCTGCGCTGACCGTAGTCCTCTCGTCTAGTTTCACCGTAGCGGAACGTTGAAAGTTGCTGCAGGGCTTCGTGGTAGCGAAGATTCGCAATGGTCCGCTAATCCTTCGATCTTCAATGATGCGCGTACTCCGAAATCGTGATTTCGTTTACACTGAAGCGAATGGATCCTGGCAGGATCGCCAGAATGTCACGTAATTTTTAAAGTGAAAGCGCAAGATTCAGTATGAAATCAAGTTTATTTTTCACAGTTAGATTTTTTGTTACAAAGAGATCGGAAGAAGAACTGTTCGGACCTGGCTCGTACCATCAAGGAAGAAAGCTCGGTGTGGGTGTGTCCGTTTGAACTCAGAACGCGGATTCGTCGTCCGCACTTTTCGGTAGAAAAGTGTGAGTAATGATCCGCGATGCCCATTGGTTAGTAAATGAAGTTATTACGACAAAGAAAACCAGACGTGGGCATCCTTGTTCACGGGAAAAGTCTGTTATCTCGCCAGACACCCGCTTTAACCGTAATAGTTAAGAGCGTACAACAAGCATGAGGACCATCTATAAACCGAAAATGTTTATGTGAAGAGACATGAGACCGAACAGGTTCGGTTTACGGTGTCTCCTGAGGCCTGTTGGGGTTTAGCGTTAACAATGGATTGCTCTTGACTCCCAGACTATGAGGAATCCCGCAAGGACCATCGCATCTGGCGTAGCATGTGCTAAACAGAAATTTGATCCGTGACAACAGCATCGTCACTTTCAGCGTATTCCATTTTCGTCGTCAGAACAGTCAAGAAGTCTACCACGATTCTACCCTTAAGTTAATCCGTTTCGTTAAGACTGACTAAAGCATCGAGAGATATCGCCAAGTCGGATCAAATTTCTGTAACGCATTAACTGTACTCATCGTGAAATACTTGTGACGCTCGTAATATTGTGTAATCTATTGTTGACAATATACGTTATATTAACCTGTTAACACAGCGTTAATTTCAGTTAGCCACCTCTGTTATCCTAATCGAAACAAGGGCAAGGACTCTTTCGCGGCGTCGATAAGCCGAATCGTAACGAGAATTTACGCCTCTCGCTGGAGCGTTTTGCTCGCGACCGCGTCTCTCCGCGAACGGTCGTAACATTTTGGTACTTCGAGCCGGATTTTGTGGTAAGTGAAAAGTGCACATCAGTGACACCCACTACCATACAGTGCCATGTGAATCCAACATAACCAACAGCGGAAGCGTTACCACTCCAGCGAACTCAGTAACATCAAGAGGCCGTCACCTTGGAAGAGACATAATTCGATGGTTGAAGAACGCAACCATGCTGCCTCCCGCCGTAACTGGACAATCGTCAACATAACGATATTCAACAACTTCGATCGCACGGCAATGCACGTCACTTTCGGGAAGGATCGTCTTCCTCACGAAACGTACGTTAACAACATTCCGCTGCACAGGGACAAACGACAACCTGCAGTTGGAACAACTTCAGTTTCACTACAACACGAGTGATCTTCGGGAAGAACGCCTTCCTCAAGAACATCACGATATCCTGCTGCGCAGTGACGAGCGAGCACTGCAGCCGGAACAATTCCGCATCGGGAATCACCGATCGCACATCACAAGTACCATCTTCGTTAACGAAGTATCATCATCGCAAACAATGGCAAACGAAGCAAGAATCTCCTCCTTACATCAGGAGTACGACGATCTAAGCGAAGATTTCGAGACCATATGGAGACTACTCGACCAATACGAACAGTCCGGCCAGCGCAACAAGGGCATCTTAATATTTTATCAAACACTTGTCGACGACATTTGGAAACGATTCAAGATTGTCATTGACGAATTGCTGGAAATCGACGACAACGAACCTGAGGACGTAATAGATGTTCATATAGACCTGATGATACGATTGACCAGACTCAACAACATTGATTCTTCTTCAACGTATGCCTCCAACGCAGTGTCGAGTCCAAGACTATCGGAATGAAGCAGCAATACTTTGAGCAATTACCAGAGACGTAAGAATAGTCTCAATAATAACAGTAGCAATGATCATACTCCGCCGAAGGAGAATGTCGCATCGAATCTAGCGCCGATTTCGTCGCGTGACACACGAAGTTCATTGCATAATACTCGCAGCGCGTCAACACGCGACATCACGACGACCAAGCTTGTGTCATCTTTACTTGAACTCACTGATTCAAGGCTACCGATCGCCTTGAATCAGACAACCTCTAACACTCGCAACTCTTGGCCTACACGCGAATTGAGGACAACCTCTCACGATCCTCTGGACCGAAGAAAACTGAATCCCTTTCAGGACAACAGAATCAATTTCGAATCAAAACCTAGAGCAGAGGTTTCGAAATACACGATGGGATTATCTAGGAGTATTTCCTACTCAATCAGCATCTCAATGTTCAATCTGTCTTATACCACGCTGCTTATGTCATCTGAGAGCAGGAGTATCATATCGGGGAGTCATTTTCCTGAATATAACAGGAAGATGCCACCTTTGCCATTTCCGAAAGGGGCCACATCTGCGAATTACCCGAAGTGGAATAATCATCCCGTTGTCACCATGGTAAAGAATTCTACAAGGGAGGTTATTAGTTGTCAAAACACACCATCAACTCTCAACACCTATCCACTCAGACCACAGATTGCTGCATCGGACAAGTCTCGGGCCACAAATATCTCACTGGAGTCACCCTTGGCTCCAACGACGCCAACATATTCTCCAATACTAAGGCAAGTCACAGTCACGACGTCAACGTTACGACGCCCAACGCACATTCTCCACCAAGGATCATCATTAAGAGAGCTCGATTCGGGCGGCTCATCGGGGGGAGCCCCAACTCCCAATCAATTACAAAGCTCCGCATCGTGTTGGACGAATCAGCATCAAGCAACACAAAAGTTCCGTACAACGAGACCTCATGGGCAGAGGTGTTCCACGATACTTCCTGGGCAGAGGTGTTTCACGATACCTCCAGGATCTAGGCATATCACGACACTTCCTGGGCGGAAAAATACAACCGCAAATTCCTAACTAACAACGGGGACCATAGCGATCGAAACTACAAAGAGTTTCCGAACAGGACATAGACAGCAAACTTGTCAAATTACTATAACTCGGCAATCTTCAGATGTAATCCGTACTCTACGAATGGAATCAACCTCGGAATCACTTATTGCAAATGGTTTTACGTCAAAGAGCGAAAGGAGCGCAACCGTCGCAGAGTCCAGGTATTCGTATCCAACTTATACGTCTTGCAGTTAAGCCAGTCCACGCCGAGCTGGTCAGCGATCTCATAAGCGAGGCCTTCGTTGCGGCTCTGGGAAGATTCATCGCTCATCAAAAAATCAGTCTTTCCAGCCGACCGATGGATCGAATGGCACTTCACAACTCTCAACTCACCTTACTTCAGCGGATTGTGGAAGCTAGCAGTAATTCATCAAACGATATCTCAGACGTGTCGTCATTAAGAAGCTTCATACAATTAAAACGCGAATCACACTCATCATCCAAATCAAAACCAATCCTCAACTCCAGACCGCCAACTCCGATATCTCCAGACCGAAACGATCTCTTTATCCTTACACCCAGTCACATCCTCATCGGAGACATACAAGTTTGCGAGATCGAACATTCAGGGACACTCTATCCGACCGTCTCCAGCATTCGTCAAGTGTATCAACACGAGTTGAATATCCCAACTAGATGGAGTAAGGCAGTCACGGCATACGAAAAGACATCATTATCCTCCTCAGAGGAGACAACGTTACCCCAATGCAATGGCAACGCAATGGGCAGATTCATCAAGGTCCAGCCCGGCGCAGACGGCAGCATACGCCCGGCCACCGTTCGAACGGCTACCTGAATCGGAGCATCAAGCGGATAGTACCACTACCGAGCTGAACGACGCCAGATGACTCCGACACAATCAATAGCAACGAAGTCTGACGAGAAACCCAACTCACGACATTAACCATATCGTTTGATCGGGAACCTATCAACGGGGGAGGATGTTACGTCGGTCGACCCTCTACCAGGAACGGGCCGCACATCGCGGACGGGATGGCAGCCAGATGTCCGCACATCCTTCTTACGTACCCTTAAGAATCTCAAGGACCTACCATAAATCTTCGAAAATTTTAGCTAAAGTCATTCAGATCGAACAAGGATCTATTTACGCAAGCGTTTTCTAAGGTCTACGGTTTGTTTCTGGAAACCACTTAAAAGTTAGTATTTCCACACGTGCGATGCTTCCTACCTCCAACTTTCTATCGAGGGCGGCTAAGACCCCTTCTAGTCCACCCACAATCGTAATAGACAATACAAACAATGTCTTTACCCTCACTTCCCTGGCCAAAAACTGTCATTAACAAATCCGATGATCCCGTGCGCTAGACACACTCTTTCCTAGCTCTCCTCTGACACAGCATCGTCACTTTCAGCGTAGTCCATTTTCGTCGTCAGAGCAGTCAAGATGTCTACCACGATTCTACCCTTAAATTAATCCGTTTCGTTAAGTCTAACTAACTCATCGAGAGATATCCTCAAGTCGGGTCATATTCCTGTAACGCATTAACTGTACTCATCGTCAAACTCTTGTGACGCTCCTAATAGTGTGTAATCTATTGTTGACAACATGCGTTGCATTAACCTGTTAACACAGAGTTAATATCAGTTAACCACACCTGTTATTCTAATCGGAACAAGGGGAACGAATATTTCGCGGCGTAGATTAGCCGAATCGTAGCGAGAATTTACGCCTCTCGCTGACGCGTTTTTGTCGCGACCGCGTCTCTGCACGAACGGTCGAAACAACAGGGTTGGTCAAAAAGCAGTTAGACCACAGGGAAACGTGGTGATATTTCGCCCAGAAGCAGGAGACGGAGAAATAAAATAGAGCGAACCAGCATGCGACGCAGTGTTCACCCTTGTAAACCCCGCCAAAAGGGAATACAAGCCAGCGCAATCCGGAAGATAAGCGGCAACGGTCTAGTCGTAGAAACGACGAAATCAGGAAGTCTCAAAGCATTTACAGAGAACGAGAAGTTACAAGAGGCTGAACTAAAAGCCAGCACACCACAACGTCACCCCCCCTTCAGCATGATCATGTACGACGTCCCGAGGAAGAAGATACTGGCATGCATAAGAAGGTAAAACCAGGAAAGACTGAGGGAGCGCGACGTTGCAGCCATCAAGTTCTGCTCAAGAACGGGACGCCGGGATCAACAGGAGACCAGCTGGTTAATTCGAAGTACCCTTCCCCATGCCACAGGTAGGGGACAAGTTACTAAAAGGAAAAATATACATCTCCTGGAACCCGTGTAAACTTAGGGAATACACAGCGATCAGTTGATGCTATAAGTGCCAAGGTTACGGATACGTGGCAACATATTGCCGCGTAAATTACGAAAATTGCGCTCACTGCGCAGATAGTGGACACAGCACCAACGAGTACCCAAACAAGGACAACGAACCAAACTGCGTAAACTGTAAAAAGCATAGAAGGTGAAATACCCGGGCTCGGCACAGAAAACGCGATTGCCCGTCGGGGCACGAAACAAAACCCATCAGTGGCAGCGACAGGAGGCAGACACATGAGACCGCTCGATATCGCCGGCCTGTGCACAACTCACTGCGTATGTGCACAGATAGGCAAAGGAGCCCGGGAGCGACGGCGATCTATGCAGTATGTCATTACTTGCCGCCGAACGGGAACATCGGGGTCGGCATCCAACATCTGGAGAAAGTACTGCATAGCCTAAACGGAAAGAGAGTCATAGTCGGCATAGACGCGAACACCACATAGCTGGAATTCTATAGCAGGAATACCGACGAGAGAGGAGAAGCCATGGAAGCCGTCATTGCACAATACGGCCTCCACGTCCTTAACAGAACAGGGCAGGCTTACACCTTCCAGACGACCCTATCGATGGGCGATCGAACATATATATAACCTCCAGCGACCACAGTATCCTGGAGACGCGACTGAATTTCAATAAACAAAGTAGACCGCCACATCCTCAGGAAAGGAGTTACAACACGAGAACAGCTATCTGGAAGTGTTTCAAAGAGTCCACTTGGAGGAGCAAAAGGACCTCCGACAGACAACCCTCCAGCGAGCAGACGATGTTGAAAGAATAGCAGAGCGATTGCAGGAATCATTGATATGAGCCTGCAACGCGGTCATCCCAAAGAAGAAATGGCACAATAGATCAGTGCCATGGTGAACTCGCCAGACAAAAGCGGCGCACCTACCGGGCAACAAGAAGATACCAAGGGGCCAAGGACGCTGCAACGAGGGAACAAGAGAAACTGCGGTACCAGGACACCCTGTTGAAGTACAAGAAGGCAGTAACGAAAGCGAAGATCCAGAGCTGGCAAGAATTTGTTACTAAAGAGCGTAACAAGGGTTCTTGGGGAATCGTTGACAGTACGGTCACGGGCAAAGTAAGGAGGGCAGATACAGTATCAACGCTGCAAACGCCACAAGGAGATATCTCCGACTGGTGATCAACCGCAGAAGCGATGCTAGCAGCCCACATACCGGATGATCAAGGACGTTCTGACACGGAGGAACCAGCCGAGATAAGGTGGAATATGGAAACCCTCCCGAACGTCGCAGACACCGCACAGTTCCGGATGGAAGAGCTCTGCGGATCAGTCAAAAGAATGACGGGAGGGAAGTATCTTGGACCCGAAATGAACGATGTGGAAGACTTTCAACGCGCCATGGATGGACTCCACCAAGAAATACTAAAATTAGTGAGCGGCTACCTCTCTTGGGGGATCTTCACAAGAAAATGGTAAGTGGAAACTTCATCACCATTCCAAAAGAACCGAAACGAGACAGAAGTAGCACGAAGTCTTACAGGCCAAACTGCCTGCTCTCCATGGTGTGTGAATTACTGGAGAGACTACTGGGTGCCAGAATGTCAACCCTCTCTCATCATCTCGAGCTGAACGCGGACAGACAATACGGCTTCCGCCCCGGAGGATCGAAGACGAACGCGATAGGCCAACTCAAGGAGATAACCGGGCAGATGAGCGACAAGATGTACGTTTTCGCTATCGCGCTCGACATATCAGGCGCCGTCGACAATCTATGGTAGCCAAACGTCGTGCACGAGGTAACGAGAAGTGTATCCCCCAACAACCTATGCAGGCTAAGACGGAGCTACTTCACAGACAGTACACTGCAAATTGTAGGCAAAAACGAAGTGATCGCCAAGCCCGTCACCAAAGGGTTCCAGCAGGAATCGGTAATGTGTCCAAGTTTTTGGGATCTGATATTCGATGATCTGTGGACGATCTAAGAACTTACACAACATAATGCGAGCCGGTCGCGTATGCGGACGTCATCATCAAGCTGGTAGCAAGAAGCGACAGGACAGAGCCACAGAAGACAGGGCAGGAAGCAGTCACGAGTGTTTCCAACTGCTGCTCCAGGAACAAAAGTGGCATTGCCGGCGGGAAAAACAGGAATGTTCCTGCTGAACGGAAAATTGGTCTCGGAAAGGCCTCCAATTATCGAAGTAAATGGAAAAAGAATTCGAAGGCGACATGCGATGAATTACGTCGGACTGCACTTCGAGAGTGGCCTAAACATTAATAAACACATTGAGTTGACAACACAGAAAGCCAGTAATATGTTCAACAGCTTCGCAAAAGAGACCAAGGCGATAATCACGTACGCCGCGGCCGGCTGGTGAGAACGGCCGCCTTGCCAGCATCTGGGCCTTGGAGCACTGCCACCACGATACCATACCCGAATTTTGGACGAGCAGAGGTGTCGCTACTCCCCCCAGGCTAACACTCAAGCGCCCGTGGTACCAACTTATGTCATAGGTGGGACCACCTTGCGGATGTACGGCCACGTCACTGCTGGTCTGATGACCTGCTAGCCGAGCATTCAGCAGACCAGCGGCATTTTTGTACCCAGGGATTTATTCCGGCGGTCCCGGCCTTCGCATCGGGATCGTGGGTGCGCTACTAACAAAAGCCGCGCAGAGAGAGTATAGGCGCTTAAGCGCACGTATACTCCCGGCGACAAACCCAACGGTGCGCATAGAGGACTCTCGTAGGCGGGACGCCCGTCCCGATTGCCCTCCCTGGCTGCGGGAACGTGGGTTTGTTAGCTCCCATAGGCTCGCACTCGGCGAGCCCCTCCCTACGGAGAACACACAGTTCATCGGTGAGCACGACGACTTAAACAGCGAGCTGAAGACATTCCGGCTGAGCGAAGTTGACACGGGAGTCTGCAGCATGAAGGAAATTCCGCAGCACACACTTGAAGTATGTCAACTCTTCGACGAAGAAGGACAGAGGCTGCGGAATTCCACAGAGGCCATTGAACTAATTTGGCCGAAAGAAAAGGGGGAGTTCATCACTAAGGATGTGTACCACGACGTCCAGCACTTCACCAAGAGTGATCTGTTGACAAAAGAACAAATGAGTAGAGCAGCACTACAAGGAATGAGGAGCCCTCTCCAACAGCGAAGACCACCAGCAAAAAGACAAGCAGACGAACAGTGAAATCAACCACCAAGGAGAAACACAAGGAAAGCACAAGTACCAGAAGAGAGAAGTGGCGAACCAACCGAAACACAGCAGCAACCATAAAAGAATAGAAACCACGAAACAACCAAAGCGAATAAGAAATATAACAGAACAGACCACAGAACTAAAAGAGGAATAACAAACAAGAAGATGCAGAAATAATGCAACGCGCACTAAAGCGCGAGTAAAAACGCAAGCGTGCAGACTGAGGAGTCTACCTACGACCGTTGGTGCAGGTGTCACGGATCCAATTTTTGTTTAGCACGTGCCACGCCAGATGCGATGGTCCTTGCGAGGTTCCTCATAGTCTGGGCGTTAGGTGCAATCCATTGTTAACGCTAACCCGCAACAGGCCTCAGGAGACACCGTAACCCGAACCTGTTCAGTTTCATTTCTCTTCACACAAACATTTTCGGTTTACAGATGGTCCGCATATTTGTCGCACGTTCTTAACTATTACGGAGAAAGCGGGTGTCTGGCGAGATAACAGACTTTTCCCATGAACACGGATGCCCATATCTGGTTTTCTTTGTCGTAATAACTTCATTCAAGAGCCAATGGGCATCGCGGATCATTACCCTCACTATTCTACCGGAAAGTGCGGACGACAAATCCGCGTTCTGAGTTCAAACAGGCACACCCACACCGAGCTTTCTTCCTTGATGGTACGAGCTAGGACCGAATAGTTCTTCTTCCGATCTTATTTGTAACAAAACCCTGACTGTGAAAAATAAATTTGATTCCACACTGAATCTTGCGTTTTCACTTCAAAAATAACGTGACACAGGCGGCACCCACACGATAGGATCTGTGACGGTGCAGGTTATAATCGGCAGGAAAGCCAATCGGCCCGGACCGAGCCACGCGCTGATATCTCCGCCTCCTTGTGGCCTTCGCTGGAAACGGTGAAGCGCGACGCGTGCGTCGCGAGGCACCGGCTAAGCAAGCTGTCGCACAAATGGGTATTTTCAACTTATCCAATGACCCTCAAGGTGAGGGCAGGGTTTTTCCAAGTTGAGCGCCGACAATCAATGCACGCCGGTCCCAAGGTAGGGGACGCTGGAAAGTAGACAAAACTCAAATAGCACCTTGTAGCGACGCCAGCATGTGTTTCTATTCGAGGAACGGTACGGACAACCAATGATCGGACCCTATAAGCTAACACTACTTGATACAGTCTATTTAGGTTGCGATTGTCAGACAATGTTACAGTGAAGAGTACGCAACGTAAGCTTAGTTGGTGCGACTCAAAACATTTATAACGACTTCACAGATACTGATTGATCTAAAGATAAGAAACCAGTCACGAGATGTTGACTATTCTAAATATTAGGAAGGTTGGTTGACTAGGAAGGATCTTAGCAGTCCCTGAGATTCAGTTGCTAAACGGATGATAACGAACGTGAGGACAACCAACTTTTCCGTATCTGCACGCAGTAGACTATATATGTAAGGAACACTTGAATGAAATGGTGCGTGTTTGGCCTGAAGGACTTTAACTATGAAAATTCATAGATTTGTGGTGGCTCCTTAGAGCTATTGAGGGTATATAGTAAGGATGTGTAAACACCAGGTCGTCATCTTGCCCGCAGTCTGTGGTCTGGTTTCGGTAGAGGGACAGCCGACTTAACAAAGTAATAGTAAAAGAACAAGTTTGATAAATGGCAGAATGCAATTTGAGAATAGATCAGATGGCAGCCGGTGATGCCGATGCGGTTCCACTCAAAGTCCGAAAGTCGCCAAAGATAAACAGCCTCGAAAACTTGTTTTCATTACTACATCTAACTAACAAGCATGTGTCTTGTATAATAAAATAACAAAGATGAAGTTCGGAGATAATGATGACTGAAATCCTGTAACTTAATTCACATTTTCAACGAAATTTGGCTATTATGTATCGTCCGGGATACTACTATTACATTTACATTCTGAGGTGATGGATCGTCTCAGAGAGACCAAGAAACATTTGAGTTTATTTAACGAAAAAATCTATTGTAACATATTCATGGTGTACACTGCGCACAGGACTCGCGATCATTAAATCAGAGGTTCGCGGTATTACTAGTAGCGGTTCGCGATTCGCGATTACAAGTTCGAGTTCTGGTCAATGCGTCTTGATTCGCGCTATGTGTTCGGATGATGAATGCCTAAGATACCGAGAACTCCGTACAATTACTATGTACTGCCAATGATTGCTTCGGACCTACATGTAACGAGGAACGTGACTACAGTTTATTTGTTAATCTAATAACATGTAAAGTTCTTCAGTTGTACTAAGAACAATCAATGGATAAGTGAAGAGAATATTGAAATCTTTGAAAATAAGTATCTAGTCATATGATTTCCGATCCGACATTTTATTGCAATGCTTGTCAAATTTCAAAGTAATTTCCTATCCATATTAAACATATTTCATATATGTGCATGTCTATCACTTTGATCAGTTGTGCTACTTGCACTAATTCGCCATTGTGGATCATCTAAATTTAACAAAGATGCATTCAATTTACTCCATACTTCAAAAAGCTCCTATTATCATAATTCACATGGGAAGATAGAGAGCTGTGACAGTATTCAGCTCTCAACTTTGAACAAGGCATATTGATAAGCCAGAGTAACTCACATACAACTTGGTGGTACAAGCGTTGAAAAAAGTTATCTGGCCCTGAGAAAACACATTTGGACAGGCAACGTACAAAGGGGATTTGTGCTCACCAAACAAGACTTGCTATAATTTGCTGTAGTTTGTCACAATAAGCCTATGTGTATCGCGCGTCAAACGATTTTCGAATTAGTTGATGCTTGGATGTTCAAGATACGAAAGCACGGTGTGATGAGGCGTTTATGTACAACGTGTTCATGGTGCAACTCATCGTTAGCAATCTTCATGCACGATTTGCTAAAAACAATGAATTTTCCCCTCTGTTTATCCCATACCAGTCTTCTCTCGTCACTCCTTGTCTCATACACAGCAGGACAAATATCGTCCCAGATGACGACCAACAGCCTGGACACATCTGCGGATCTCTTGCCTGCGACAGAATTTTGTCATGTGTAGTATGCTGGAATGAAAAGGACTAATATGGCGAATCAGAAGATTGCGGGAAAATTGTAGACGTTTTCCAAATGTTATTAATTTCTTTTTATTTATTCAAAACTCTACAAAACTGTTGCCTAATTAAGCAAATATACACAATCTTGACGTTCAGAATAATGGAGCGAGTATTGGAAACGGTACTATTAAATCCACAGGTTAACATGTAATTCAAATTTTCTTTAAACTCTAAGACATACAAAGTACATAATGTTTTATGTAAATTGCCATACATTTGAAAATAAGAAATATCGAATCAAAAATTCTTTAAATATATTTCGAACGCCCATTAATACAAAAAAATTATATTACTACAATATTGCATTACTACAAAATTATATTACTACAAAAAATAGTAATGGTCCCGAATGCATTGGTCCCGATACAGTTGACAAACCAAACCAATGAAATGTGCAGAGACTAGAGAACATGGGGTCCCCAATCGTGTGGTATGCTTCAGCATCGTTGAGAACACCAACTCCCTCCTTCCTCCCTCCTCCTTCGGAGAAGTTGGTGGGCCCATGCGTGTCAAGACCACTCACCTCACCTTCTTGTGGGGCTCCGCGACACCCTGCACCGGCTTTGACCGGTGCAGGGTGCGAAAGAGTGAGTGGCACCAGGACGGACTTTGTTGATGACCGCGGGGACAACAAATTATATATTACTATGGATTGCGACCACAAAAGAAATATGGTTTACGGTGCAGGGGAGGGATATTCCAGTACCGGCGCAGCGATGGGTAGTCAAGTGGGCTCACCTGCGTCGTCATCTCACGACCACGGCCGTTCGGGGGTGGACCGCCAGGCCCCCGGATGTGTTTTCACGTCTGGCGAGGCGGGATGCAGTAGTACAGAGATTCACAAGGAACCTCCGAGAAAAATGACAGGAGCATCGCCGAGAACCAGGGGCGGAACGGACGGCGTCTTCCTCGCACCGGCCGCGGTAACGGGCCTCGCGCCGGTAAGGGCGCTACGAACGCGGATGAGGTCCGATGACGAGGATTCGGTCGCCTCTTTCGCGTCGCGATCATCCCTGGGATCGACTGTCTCCGTGGGGAAGAGAAGGCGCATTACGACGCTGACCTCGGAAATCTCTATGGATTTGGCACTGGATATACGGATTAACTCGGCGGCCGACGTGAGCGCAGAGTTCACAAGGCAGGTGTCAAAGATCTTGCGGGTGGCGGCGGTATCGTCGTATCTGAAGGGAGCAAGCATTAAGGACCTAAAGGATGCGGCGAGCTACGTCGCCGCCGCATGGAGGTAGCTGAACCTGCAGAGGGCTGAGGTGGTCCACAGCGGTAGCTCCACGGCCGCCAGGCTCGCGAAAGCAGAGCTGACAGCTTTGGAGGAGGAAAACGCGGCCTTGCGTAAAGAGATAACGAGGCTGGCCGCTCGCATCCACGAGTGCCCGCGGTGCAACGGTCGGGCTATTGAGTCCGGCCACCCTCCGCGGGAGGGGTAACAAGAAGGCGCGCGTCTGGACGCCCTAGAGGAAACGATGGACAAACTCGGACCCTCCATTATGAGGGCAATCGAGGAACGGTTCGGGGGCCGAAGACCGTGCAGCCCCGAACCTCGGCGCAAGGCGGACCAACCCGCTGCCCCACGCGTCACCCATGCCACAATGCTCCCGTGGGAGCAGGAGGATGGCGAATGGAGGGTGGTGGAAAGACGGCCGCGGAAGAAAAGGGCCGCAAGGAAGGCGGAGAAAAAAGAGGGAATGCCTGCTGCTCCTTCGTCACGACTAACGGGCGCAGGGAAGACGGGCGCCGCAATAGTGACTAAGAAAGGAATGGCGCAGGCGACGAAAACGGCCGGGCGTCCCGCGCACTGCGTACGTCCGCGGTGACGTTGACTATCAACGAGGGAGTTAAGACATCGTACGCCGATGTTCTCGCGACGGCGCGACAGTAGGTCCCGCTTGCGGAGATTGGCGTCGAGTCCCTCGGAATGAGGAAATTGATGACAGGGTGTATAATTATCCGACTCCCCGGCGACAAAGACAGAGGAAAGGCGTCGCGATTAGCGACGCGTCTGGCCGACGTGCTGCACCCGGCCACGGTGAGAGTAGCGGCCCCGAACAGGACGGCGGAATTGAAGGTGGCCGGGATAGACATATCGGTCGCTAAGGAGGAGCTGCGGCAGGCGCTGGCCTCAGCGGCGGGAAGCGGCAGCGCGGAGGGGCAGGTCGGAGAAATCCGTACCACCAGATACGGCCTCGGGACTGCATGGGTAAGGTGCCCAGTGGCCGGAGCCCGGAAATTAGCCCGGGACGGGAAAGTAGCTCTGGGCTGGTCCACGGAGAGGGTCACGGCTATCCCGCAGAGACCCTTGCAGTGTTTTAAGTTCCTGGAGCTGGTGCACGTGCGGGTAATCTGCACGTCCAATGTAGATCCCGGGCATCTGTGCTATAGGTGTGGCGGTGGCGGGCATCGTGCCAGGGGGTGTCCCGCCTCCTAGCCCAAGTGCCCGTTGTGCGAGTCGCTGGGGGCGCCAGCCAACCACAGGTTGTGCGGGGCGGCATGTGCTCCGCCGAGAACTAAGAGGAAGCCACCGATCCGCGAACCGACCGCGGTGGTAACGCAAGAGGGGAGCACCGTCGAACATTCAGCGGTGGATGGCCGGGAGGAGGCCATTGAGGTAATTGAGTGATTTTAACCGTCTCCTCCAATACAACTTGGGCAGATCGAGAAGGGCGCATGACCTGTTCCTCCAGACCATCCGGGAGGAAGAGGTGGCCCTCGCGACAGTGGCCGAGCCGTATCGCGTCCCTGACGCTCCCAACTGGATCGGGGACTGACGGCCGTAACTTGGACGCCGACCCGGGGCGCCTTTGGCGCCCTGCTTGACCGTGGCAACGGCTACGTCGAGGTCGAATGGGCAGGAATAGCGGTGGTGGTGGTCTACGTCTCCCCCAACAGCGGCCTGGCTGCATTCGGGGACTTTCTGGACAATGTCGGTGAATGCGTCAGAAGGTGCTTTCCCCGCCAGGTGCTGTTCCGTGGGGACTTCAATGCCCACTCGACGCAGTGGGGGAAGTCCGCGACGAACACCAGAGGAAGATAGCTGACCGACTGGGCTGCGGGACTCGGACTCCTGCTGGTAAACAAGGGTACGGCGAGCACCTGCGTGGCGTGGAGGGAGTCCTCCGTCGTCGACATCACGTGGGCCACGTCGGAGCTGTACCCGAAGATCCGTGACTGGAGAGTGGCCGAGGGAGTCGAGACCCTGTCCGTTCACTTCTACATAGTTATGGAGGTTGTCTCGGAGGACGTGGACAAGAATAACAACCGCGTCGCCCGAGGTGGTGCGAGCCGTTCCGGCCCATCACAACCACCGAGACGGCGCCTGAAGGAGCGGGACACGGAGTTGTTGCGGGCGGCAGCCATCGTCTCGGCGTGGAGCTGGGACGCCCGAGGGACGACCAGTCTGGGAAGTGTCGACGAGGAGGCGGAAATCCTCCAACGATACATGAGCGCCGCATGCGACGCCTCGATGTCGCGCTCCGTCCCGGGCGGTGGACGCAACCGCTGCGTTTCCTGGTGGACGCCGGAGATCGCGGAGTTGTGGGCGAGCTGCCTGCAAGCACGTAGAAGATTTCTGAGGGCCCGTCGCCGCAGAAGGATGCGCGACGAGGAAGAGATCTCCCGCTGCTACGGGTTCTACAGAGAGGCGAGACGTACTCTGCAGCGGGAGAACAAGATCGCGAAGGCTCGGTCTTGGAAGGAGCTGATCGAGGCGGTTGAGTCAGACCCGTGGGGGAGGCCGTACAAGGTGGTAACGAGGAAGTTACGACCTGCGGCCTCCCCGCAGACCGCCAACATGGATCCGGTGCTGCTGGCCAATGTCATCGGGACGCTGTTTCCGCGCCACGATAGCGACGCGGGGCTGTCGGGATCGTCCCTCTGCTCCGGTAACGACGAGACGGCGTCAACGGCAACGGCGGCGACTACGTCGACGGAGCGGAGCGAGGAGCTGCGGGTCACTCAGGAGGAGCTTCTCGCAGCTACTAAGAACATGGCGTCCCATGACGTGGCACTGGGTCCGGACGGAGTTCCGGGCCGAGTCTGGGCAGAGACGATGGAGGCGGTGGCCCCTCGCGTGCGGCATCAGTTCACCCGGTGCCTGAGGGAGGGCATCTACGCGCAGATGTGGCGGACGGCGAGATTGGTCCAGCTGCGTAGGGATGGTCGTCCGCCAGACTCGCCGTCGGCGTACAGGCCGATATGCCTGCTGGACGAGATCGGGAAGCTTTTCGAGAGGGTGATCGCCGCCCGCCTAGAGGCCCATATTTCGGGGCGGGAGCCCGGATGGCACGACAGTCAGTACGGCTATCGCCGGGGTCGCTCCACGGTGGACGCTGCCTAGTTGGTGAGGAGCATGGCGGAGGACACGGTTTCCCGCTACGAGATTGCGGTAGCGGTCTCCCTGGACGCCAGCAACGCCTTCAACTCTATCCCCTGGGTGAGAATAATGGAGGCTCTGCGACACATCGAGGAGCCGGCGTACCAGGTTGAGGTTATCGGAGCCTACCTGAACGATAGATGGATCACCTTCACTGGGAGGAACGGGGAAGAGAGAAGACGTGTGGAGCGTGGCGTCCCGCAGGGTTCGGTGCTAGGACCGATCTTGAGGAACACGGGCTACGACTCCGTCCTTCGATGCCCGATACCGCCGGACACGGGCTTGGTTTGCTACGCCGACGATACCATGGTGCAATCCGGGAGACGGTGGTGGAGCGAGACTGTGATTCTCACGGACGACGCTGTGGCGTGCGCGGTGCACGCTATTCAGCGACTGGGATTGAGCGTGTCGTAGGCCAATTCGGAGGCATTGTGGTTCTTCGACCACCGCCGCAGGGGATCCGCTCACGATGGTTTGTCCGTGGCCGTAAATGGCGAAGCGGTGCCGGTGAAGTGTCGTATGAGGTACCTGTGTCTCACCATCGACAGTCGGTGGACGTTCGGGCCACATTTCGAGCTCCTGGTCCCGAGAGTGACAGCCGCAGCCAACGCTCTGTGCGGCCTTCTTCCGAATATACGCGGAGAAGGGTCGGGAGTCCGCCGACTCTACGAGGGAGAGATCCGGTCCCGGGTCCTCTATGGAGCACCGGTGTCGGCCCAAGACCTGATGGCCAACCGTCGCAGTCGTACCCTGGTGAAGAGACTGCAGAGGATGACCGCTATCCGAATAGTCAGAGGATATCGGACAATATCCTACGAGACGGCGACAGTGCTGGCGGCGTCGCCCCCGATTGAGCTGCGGGCCGTCGAGCTCTGTCGGGTGTATGAACACCTGAGGGCACCGCCTTCGACGACGACGCTGCTGCCAGACGGCCTCTCGGCCTCGAACGTCCGGAAAGAGGCAAAGCTGGAGATCTGGAAGCGGTGGCGCTCCAAGGTGACGGTGGAGGTCGCCAGGCGGCCACACCGAGCCGTCCGCGCCGTGCTTCCCAATTGGCAGGCCTGGAGAGATCAAGGCAGTGTTCCGCTCACCTTCAGGACGACACAAATGCTCAACGGACACGGGGTCTTCGATGAGTACCTGATGACGATCGGGCGGGAGGTGGCGTCCATCTGACACCAACGCGGGGCAGAAGAGGTCACGACGCAGCACACGCTAGAGTTTTGTCCAGCGTGGGTGCAACCGCCGCGCGTCCTGCAGCTCGACATCGCCGAGAGGTTGACTCCGGAAGCAGTCGTTAAGGCCATGCTCCGAGGGCCCCAGGATTTTAACGCTGTCCGCACCTACTACGAGGAGGTTATGCAGAGAAAGGAGCGGGCAAAAAGGAGACCGGGAGAGAAGAGCAGATCCCAGTAGATCGTCGCATCAGCATCGCAGAGGATCCGTAAGACGCAGGGGCGCGGCGCCACCGTCGCTGCTCCGGGTGCGTCAGACTAGGGAACGTGGTGCTAGGAGGAGTGGTTCCCTTTAGCTTTCCAACTCAAGCCGAGACGCCTCCCTAGGCAACAACAACGGCAGGGAGATGGCCGACGAAGTTGCACTCGGTAGTGATTCGCAAGATACCCCGCGTGCACCTCTCAACGTCGGGATGACCACCGTGGGGTTTTAGTCGGTAAAAGTCCGACACTGCACGGTCGTTGCTACGCAACGCCGAGTGTACATGTTGATTACCCCACGATAAAGAAAAAAAAAAAAAAGAAAAAGAAAAAAGGTTCGAATACCGGGAAGTTATATCCCCTACATTATCCACAAATCTTTACCCAAGCAAAATATTACCGACCCACGACAGCAAACTTTTGCTCGGTCATCTGGACGACCATTAGACGATCACGTGAAATCGAAGTGACCCAAGTGTTTAAGAATCGGACACACGGCCGGAGGTTGGTACCTCCGACATTTTCCATTTGCCAACCACCCCCCCCCCCCCGCAACTACCACTACAAAACTAGTGCCGCATTCCCTGGGCCGTCGTGCGAGTCTGAGGGGGGGCCCTCCACAGTCTGACGGCTCCTTCGCCGCGCTCTTCTATGACGGCGATAATGGTGGTGCCACGGTCTCGTAGCGTCGTATCGGTCATCTTCGGCGAGCCACTTTGACAGGGTCGCCTCTCTTCTCTGTTTAACGTAACACGTTATATAGGTATTACCATACAACGGTATACTATATAACGTAATACGATATAACATAATACCATATAACATTTTATTAAATACGTTATAACGTAATACATTATAACGTCATAGGTTATCGCATAATACTGTATAAATTAATAACATATAATGTTACGCCCCGAGGCTTAGTATAGATCGTATTTCTAATCGTCGCTCGCGGTCTTACAGCGTCGCACATGGATCGTCTTATCTGCCCGACGAAAAACATACAATGTATCGACGAGCGCATAGTCGTCACCAAGCAGCGAGTTCTAGAAACGTCGATTTCGGTCGGTTATTTCATTCTCACAAAGAAGTCGGCCTACGTGATCATCGGAGCGAGCGGTGGCGTGATTCGAGCGTAGTGGGGGTTGTCTCCCCGAAAGACAAGGAATCGGTCTAAGGGCAATCGGTCTCATTTGAAAAGTCTAACTGCATACATCGAGAGCTCTGACGAACAAAGTCGCTTAGTCTAACGAATATCGAGAAATATCAAATATCGAGTCGGATTTCTGTAACGCATTAACTGTATTCATCGCAAAATAATTTGTGACGCTTTTATTATCATTTAACTTATTGTTAAAAATACAAGCTATATTAACCTGTTAACACAGTGTTAAATACATTGAACCACCCTTGTTATCATAATCGAAACAAGAGGAACGACTATTTCACGGCGTCGATTATACGAATCGTAGCGAGAATTTACGCCTCTCGCTAACGCGTTTGCCTCGCGACCGCGTCTCCCGCGATCGGTCGTAACAATTATGTATAATAAATATAATAAAATTAAAATTCATATATCTTTCTTTATACTGCGTTGCATATATTTTATAGATATAGTGTATCTTATATATCTCAAGCATCTAATAAACAAAGCTAGAAGCAAAACTCACTTTTGCTTAATGATGTCCATTCTTCGATAAAAGATAACCCACCAAGGAACTTTTACGCACAGGTTTCTTAGCAACATTTTTTTTTTTTTTTACGTGGGGAAATCCTCATGGACGCCCGGCAGCCCTCTGGGAGGCGGCGGATAGTGTCGGACTCTTACCGACTAAAACCCCACGGTGGTCGTTACGACGCTTGTCAGGAGTGTCCCGGTTCCTTTCTTTCGATATACTTCCGCGACACTCCTTCGACGTCGTCTCTCCCTTTGTTGTTGTGGGAGGCATCCTGGTTAAGCTGGGCAGCGCGGGTGGGGGGACCACTCACCCCCGAGGGCCACGTTCCCTGGGCCGTCGCGCGAGTCTGAGGGGGGACCCAGACCCTCCTCAGCTGACAGCTCCTACGCCGCGCGCTTCAATGACGGTTGTGGCGGTGGTGGTGCCGCGGTCTTTATTGGGAAAAGATTCTTTACTTGTACATATATATTATAGTCTCCTCAGTTTCATGCATTTAAATCTTAGCTTACGAATAGGGAGATTTCCCTACTTAAAAATACATTCCTGTCTGATCGATCGGGAGATATCACATATTGAGCTTGACAACGCATTCTTTCTTTTTTATTAACTAATTTACTGGTACTGAACTTAACCGTTATCATAAACTGATGTCATAAAAATATGCGAAATTTGAAAATTAATAAAATTAACCAAAAATCTTATATATGAAAGACATTGATAAAAATTTTTATTATCATTACAATATAATTAATATACATGTTATATATATATGATACATTATATTATGTTTTTATATATATATATATTAAAATTTATATAATACATGATATGATACATATATATATTATTATTATTTTATATTCATTATATACATTTTTAATTTCAGCATTACAGATAAGTAATTTTTCATCATTAAAATAATTCTTTTTCATTTTTTTCACTTTCTTTCGTTTTTAACAATTCCTTACGTTTTAATTTCGTATCTTATTTTGTCAAAAATAACAGAATTGTCCTAACTTCTATAATTATGAATTATAATTACAAATATAAGCTATTGAAGTTCTGTTATTTTTGATTATTTAGTATTCTGCTTCTGATTTTTCTTGTTGTTTTCTTTTTTTCATATTTTATGTTGGATTTTCCCGGCCGGCCTTTTTCTCGTCGTCCTCTTGCGGCAATTTGTTTGATGGTTGTACTGTGATTGGCGAAGCAACTGGTGCAACGGGCATAGGAATACTAGTTATACTGTCCAGTAATTCAATGTGGCTCATTTGTTCACCCAGTTTTACCAAATTCACGTTACATAGCTAGGACAGCTGAAGTTAATGGCTGCGGAGCTTCGTCCGACGATTGCGATGCAGATTTGTGGGGTGAAGACGTCGATTGTAGTAATGCCGGTAGGGATGTGAGGAGACCGTTATCGGAACTGTAAACATTATTAATCATGTTTTATTAACCATTTTGACGCTAATTCAATGATTTTCCATTAAAATTTTAATCAAGATTTTTTCCATTAAATTATCCAAGAAATGTTGCAGTAAGAAAAGTATTCTGCATATATATATGTTTATAAACTATATTTTTTCCAAACTATAAAAATTGTCTTAGTCGTTACGAGAAAGGAACGATCCTACGTGAAAAGGTAAGTTAATAATGTGAAACAAAATCTTTTTACATTAATCTCGTATAAAGAATTTCATATAAGACTTCGTTTGTGAAAGCATGAAGTGGGAAAATTTTTCCCAAAGCTAGAAATGGAAATTCTATGTTTCTTCTATACTTGTTGACTACTTTAAAAAGTTCAATTTAATACATAATATACTATAAAAAAATACTTTAGAATATGCTTTCTAACATAAATATATGAAATAGCAAAATTTATATGTACGTTATATCTACTATTTAAAATGATTTAATAATAGAGTGTAGAATTTGACTCACTTAGAAGAATGTCTCTTCTTGCGCGGTCTTCCAGGAATCTTCATCTTGTCTTTCTTCCTATTCAATTTAGCCAATTCCTTCAGCTTTTCTCTATATTGTCTTTGAATGTCAGCCATCCTGACTCTTATCTCAAGTTCCTTAGCATCCATATTCGGCCAGTCTGGCTCATTATCGATGTGTTCTTTTCTAGCGATATACTTCTTTGCGTCGAGTTTCCCTTGCAAATTTCTATAATCGTGACAATCAAGATGTTCTCCCAGGATATGACTTCTATCCTCATGTCTGCTATCTTCGTCGTTCTCCATCATTCTATCATCCGAACATATCTTTTCATCGTGCATTTCAGCATCAGAATCCGATAGATTATCATCAATAATCAAGAAATCTATAGATTCCTTGCTGCTAGAAATTTCACTCATATGATTGATTCCGTATAATTGTTCGTATATCTTTCTTTCATATTCTTCAAAGCCTTCTTCTCTTTCGTAGTTTACATTATGGCAAGGAGTACTAGTAGCAAGGGGAGCGTCATTTAACATATCATTATCTTCGTTATCGGTACAAATATCGTTTTCGGTAGGAGAATCTAAGCTTCCACTTGTATTATTGTTCGCGTTTATTATAGACACTGATATTTCCTGCTCACTTTCATCATACCGTTTATCATAATCATCGTCTTCGGAATACGAGTCGTATTTAGATTCCTCATCTACTAACTCGCCATCGGTTTTGAACCTCTTGAGGCTCTCGAAATCTTGCAAATGTTCTTGCACATACTTTCTCTTGCCCGATGTCTTTCTTTCATTTTCTGGGACATTATTCGCTCTGCCCAGGTTCAACAATAAGCTAACTGCATAAGATATATCATCGAAATTCTCCAGATTCGACTTCCGGTAAGTTATATCCTCTACCTTCTCCATAAATCGTTGTTCTCTTGAATCGCATAACACCCCCAAAGAGCTGTTCATGTTGTTGGTGTGGGTCCCTTCCGGAGGAAAAAGCGCCCTGCCCTTGATAACCGATCTATCTAATATATGTCTTCTATTTCCGTTGGATCTCACGCGTTCCAAGTGCTTAATACTGTTCGACAGCAATCCCAACACACTATAATCAACTTCAGGTCTCGGTTTAGAATTAATAACAAATCGATATTTGGGAGTTTCAGTATACAATGAGTCTTCTAGCGATTCCAATTTCCCTTTTTTAGGAGTCACCGCGTCATAGTTAGTGCATTGCACTTGCACTTCACAGACCTCGGGCGGCGAGACATTCTCCATTATCACGACAGATTCTTTATCGTCGTTTAACTCCATATTATCATTACTGCTTCTCGTGTCATGCTCCGAAGAATATATCTCAATTTCTCGTCCTATATCGTAGTTTTCAATGAATTGAGAGTTCTCGCAGGATCTCAGAATGTGTCTATTCAAACTGTTTTCTATTTCTCTCGGTATCGTTTCCGAATGTCTTCTCGAACGAAGATTTTCTGCATTCTTATCCTTCGAGTCGTCCACGTTTAGGGGTGTCGTCTCCTGTAAAGCAGCAGCTGCGTTCTTATTCAACTTCTCCACCACGTTTTCGATTCCAGGATGAGACTTTTCGACAATGTGCCTCTTAGACAGATCCTGGCACTTTGGCTTTTTCGTGGTTGATGTTGGTTCGCATCTGTATGAATAATCTTCATACATTGTTTCATCTGCTTTCTGCTTGAGTTCGACCACTTGTACGTCACAATCGATCCTCGACATATCGAACGATTTCACAATGATCTGTGGACGTCGAACGGTTGCCTGCGATCGCTCGTCTCGGCCCTTTTGATAACTATCGTAATTCGGATTGATCTCCACTTTCGATTCTATCGGATTCTCCGATAGTTTTGGAATTTGATTGACTTCCGGAGTTTCGGCCGAAGAATTTCCATGTCTGTGTAACTCATTCGCCGACATTTCATCTGGATTAACTAATTCGGCCTGTAAAATATAACGTGTTATGTTATTGAATGTTGTGTAAAATTTATACTTTGTAATTTCTTATCGGTCGATGAAGTCGAATGATTTTAACACTTAGACAACATAATAGGGAGTTTTTCCTTCTACGAGAACGTCGCTGCGTGACGGAACGGGAAGATCCCCTTTTTTGACTTTAGCAACGCGTTTTTTTTTTTTTTTGTTTTGTTAACCAATTTAGCGGCGTTAAACTTAATTAAAAAGATATTCAAATCGTGTTATTTATCTTTAATGTTTTTAATTCTACCTGTATTTTTTTATACTTTGAATATACTTTCAATTTGATGTTTTGTATAAACAATATGTAAAATCGTTAAATAAAATTATCACCGCAAAATATAACTGACCACTTAAATAATTTTTAAACTTCCTTGTTTTTTAAGTAGTGAGAATTAATCCTCGATACTTGAAAAAATGCACGGTGGACAGCGTATGGGTTGCTTGTCCGAGCGCGGTGGAAATAGCGTATAGCTCGCTGTGGCGCGCGCGGTTGGCTAAGTGTTAATAATTACATTGGGTTTGGTTTATTCTTTTCGTAAAGAGTAACGTTGAGAGACTCGCGCTTTCGTAAGATATTTTTTATTTAAGCTCAACGATAGTTATGAAATAATCAATTTTATTTTTTATGAGTGTTATATGTTCATATAAGCTAAACAGAATGGCATAAAAAAATTGCTCTTGCCTCTTTTCGTCATTAATATCAAGAGTTGACTATCGTATTGTATATATTAACAAATAACATTGTTTTGCATATTAATTTCCTTCATCTAATAATCAAAAAATTTTATACCTTTCTTATTTATCGATATCGAGCGTAGAGTGACTATCACGCGATATGTTATACAAAAAACCAAAGATGTTTCTCTATATGTCAATGTTACTGTTTCGTTAATATAATAACATATAATCGAATTATTAAACAAGTGACGTGTTAAAAAAAGCTAGCCGTGTGGACTAAGGACATATTTATAAACGTTTATCAATTTTCTTCGCCTCACTCGCGCTCGAGATTCTTTCATTAGCCTATGAACGATACAGGTGTATTTCATAGCGAACGGCAGTGAAGAACAGAAAAATGAAAGATGGCTCACCTTCTGAACGCTTCTTGAAAAGTACACTTGTAACTCCGCGATATTTGCGAGTACGTAAAATATGTCTTTGCACTCCGTTGTTGCTACGACTACGTTACAAACGAAACTAACAGGTCCACTATTGCGAAGATACGAAAATTTTGCAAGCCCTAACAAGTCGGCTGTTAACGTAGTGGGGACATTCTGGCCGAAGAATTACGAATCACTGGTACCAGTGGGAAACTCACTTGGCCGTAGTGGGGACATTCCGGGCGGAGTATTGCCAATCACAGGAGCCAATGGAAAACGCACTTGCTTACTCCTAACCCCTGAGAAATGTTATGGACAATTTTCGCTAGATCGTCGAGACGTCCAAAAATCAAAAGAATGTTATAACAGTGCAATCTATAAATGCAATTTATATTGATATTTATTTAAAAAGGCAGCCTGTCCTCAACGATGGCATTCGTTACTCGCGGACTCCCGCCGCAGGGGGCAGTAAGCACTCAAACAATTAATGCAACAATTAATATTTAATAATCAATATTTAATATTCAAAATTTAATATTCAATATGTAATATTTAATATTTAATATTCAATATGTAATATTCAATATTTAATATTTAATGTTCCATTTTTAATATTTAATATTTAATATTCAATATTTAATATTTAATAATCAATATTTAATATTCAATATTTAGTATTCAATATTTAATATTTAATATTTTATAATTAATATTTCATATTTATCCTGCAGCAATAACTTATAACGATGTAGGTATAGCAGAATAATTTCAACGTGCGAATAAGCAATTCTGATAGATAAATAAAATAAACAAAATAGAATTAAGTAAAAATATAAATTATTTGATCAACACCATAAATTGAAAAGCGGGACAAAATAATGTCGCAAACACTATTATCATACACACCCTTGTTATCATAATCGAAACAAGAGGAACGACTATTTCACGGCGTCGATTATACGAATCGTAGCGAGAATTTACGCCTCTCGCTAACGCGTTTGCCTCGCGACCGCGTCTCCCGCGATCGGTCGTAACAATTATGTATAATAAATATAATAAAATTAAAATTCATATATCTTTCTTTATACTGCGTTGCATATATTTTATAGATATAGTGTATCTTATATATCTCAAGCATCTAATAAACAAAGCTAGAAGCAAAACTCACTTTTGCTTGATGATGTCCATTCTTCGATAAAAGATAACCCACCAAGGAACTTTTACGCACAGGTTTCTTAGCAACATTTTTTTTTTTTTTTACGTGGGGAAATCCTCATGGACGCCCGGCAGCCCTCTGGGAGGCGGCGGATAGTGTCGGACTCTTACCGACTAAAACCCCACGGTGGTCGTTACGACGCTTGTCAGGAGTGTCCCGGTTCCTTTCTTTCGATATACTTCCGCGACACTCCTTCGACGTCGTCTCTCCCTTTGTTGTTGTGGGAGGCATCCTGGTTAAGCTGGGCAGCGCGGGTGGGGGGACCACTCACCCCCGAGGGCCACGTTCCCTGGGCCGTCGCGCGAGTCTGAGGGGGGACCCAGACCCTCCTCAGCTGACAGCTCCTACGCCGCGCGCTTCAATGACGGCGGTGGCGGTGGTGGTGCCGCGGTCTTTATTGGGAAAAGATTCTTTACTTGTACATATATATTATAGTCTCCTCAGTTTCATGCATTTAAATCTTAGCTTACGAATAGGGAGATTTCCCTACTTAAAAATACATTCCTGTCTGATCGATCGGGAGATATCACATATTGAGCTTGACAACGCATTCTTTCTTTTTTATTAACTAATTTACTGGTACTGAACTTAACCGATATCATAAACTGATGTCATAACAATATGCGAAATTTGAAAATTAATAAAATTAACCAAAAATCTTATATATGAAATACATTGATAAAAATCTTAATTATCATTACAATATAATTAATATACATGTTATATATATATGATACATTATATTATGTTTTTATATATATATATATTAAAATTTATATAATGCATGATATGATACATATATATATTATTATTATTTTATATACATTATATACATTTTTAATTTCAGCATTACAGATAAGTAATTTTTCAGCATTAAAGTAATGCTTTTTTATGTTTTTTCATAGTTCTTTCGTTTTTGACAATTCCTTGCGTTTTAATTTGGTATCTTATTTTGTCAAAAATAACAGAATTGTCCTAACTTCTATAATTATGAATTATAATTACAAATATAAGCTATTGAAGTTCTGTTATTTTTGATTATTTAGTATTCTGCTTCTGATTTTTCTTGTTGTTTTCTTTTTTTCATATTTCATGTTGGATTTTCCCGGCCGGCCTTTTTCTCGTCGTCCTCTTGCGGCAATTTGTTTGATGGTTGTACTGTGATTGGCGAAGCAACTGGTGCAACGGGCATAGGAATACTTGGTATACTGTCCAGTAATTCAATGTGGCTCATTTGTTCACCCAGTTTTACCAAATTCACGTTACATAGCTAGGACAGCTGAAGTTAATGGCTGCGGAGCTTCGTCCGACGATTGCGATGCAGATTTGTGGGGTGAAGACGTCGATTGTAGTAATGCCGGTAGGGATGTGAGGAGACCGTTATCGGAACTGTAAACATTATTAATCATGTTTTATTAACCATTTTGACGCTAATTCAATGATTTTCCATTAAAATTTTAATCAAGATTTTTTCCATTAAATTATCCAAGAAATGTTGCAGTAAGAAAAGTATTCTGCATATATATATGTTTATAAACTATATTTTTTCCAAACTATAAAAATTGTCTTAGTCGTTACGAGAAAGGAACGATTCTACGTGAAAAGGTAAGTTAATAATGTGAAACAAAATCTTTTTACATTAATCTCGTATAAAGAATTTCATATAAGACTTCGTTTGTGAAAGCATGAAGTGGGAAAATTTTTCCCAAAGCTAGAAATGGAAATTCTATGTTTCTTCTATACTTGTTTACTACTTTAAAAAGTTCAATTTAATACATAATATACTATAAAAAATACTTTAGAATATGCTTTTTAACATAAATATATGAAATAGCAAAATTTATATGTACGTTATATCTACTATTTAAAATGATTTAATAATAGAGTGTAGAATTTGACTCACTTAGAAGAATGTCTCTTCTTGCGCGGTCTTCCAGGAATCTTCATCTTGTCTTTCTTCCTATTCAATTTAGCCAATTCCTTCAGCTTTTCGCTATATTGTCTTTGAATGTCAGCCATCCTGACTCTTATCTCAAGTTCCTTAGCATCCATATTCGGTCAGTCTGGCTCATTATCGATGTGTGCTTTTCTAGCGATATACTTCTTTGCGTCGAGTTTCCCTTGCAAATTTCTATAATCGTGACAATCAAGATGTTCTCCCAGGATATGACTTCTATCCTCATGTCTGCTATCTTCGTCGTTCTCCATCATTCTATCATCCGAACATATCTTTTCATCGTGCATTTCAGCATCAGAATCCGATAGATTATCATCAATAATCAAGAAATCTATAGATTCCTTGCTGCTAGAAATTTCACTCATATGATTGATTCCGTATAATTGTTCGTATATCTTTCTTTCATATTCTTCAAAGCCTTCTTCTCTTTCGTAGTTTACATTATGGCAAGGAGTACTAGTAGCAAGGGGAGCGTCATTTAACATATCATTATCTTCGTTATCGGTACAAATATCGTTTTCGGTAGGAGGTTCTAAGCTTCCACTTGTATTATTGTTCGCGTTTATTATAGACACTGATATTTCCTGCTCACTTTCATCATACCGTTTATCATAATCATCGTCTTCGGAATACGAGTCGTATTTAGATTCCTCATCTACTAACTCGCCATCGGTTTTGAACCTCTTGAGGCTCTCGAAATCTTGCAAATTTTCTTGCACATACTTTCTCTTGTCCGATGTCTTTCTTTCATTTTCTGGGACATTATTCGCTCTGCCCAGGTTCAACAATAAGCTAACGGCATAAGATATATCATCGAAATTCTCCAGATTCGACTTCCGGTAAGTTATATCCTCTACCTTCTCCATAAATCGTTGTTCTCTTGAATCGCATAACACCCCCAAAGAGCTGTTCATGTTGTTGGTGTGGGTCTCTTCCGGAGGAAAAAGCGCCCTGCCCTTGATAACCGATCTATCTAATTTATGTCTTCTATTTCCGTTGGATCTCACGCGTTCCAAGTGCTTAATACTGTTCGACAGCAATCCCAACACACTATAATCAACTTTAGGCCTCGGTTTAGAATTAATAACAAATCGATATTTGGGAGTTTCAGTATACAATGAGTTTTCTAGCGATTCCAATTTCCCTTTTTTAGGAGTCACCGCGTCATTGTTAGTGCACTGCACTTGCACTTCACAGACCTTGGGCGGCGAGACATTCTCCATTATCACGACAGATTCTTTATCGTCGTTTAACTCCATATTATCATTACTGCTTCCCGTGTCATGCTCCGAAGAATATATCTCAATTTCTCGTCCTATATCGTAGTTTTCAATGAATTGAGAGTTCTCGCAGGATCTCAGAATGTGTCTATTCAAACTCTTTTCTAGTTCTCTCGGTATCTTCTCCGAATGTTTTCTCGAACGAAGATTTTCTGCATTCTTATCCTTCGAGTCGTCCACGTTTAGGGGTGTCGTCTCCTGTAAAGCAGCAGCTGCGTTCTTATTCAACTTCTCCACCACGTTTTCGATTCCAGGATGAGACTTTTCGACAATGTGCCTCTTAGACAGATCCTGGCACTTTGGCTTTTTCGTGGTTGATGTTGGTTCGCATCTGTATGAATAATCTTCATACATTGTTTCATCTGCTTTCTGCTTGAGTTCGACCACTTGTACGTCACAATCGATCCTCGACATATCGAACGATTTCACAATGATCTGTGGACGTGGAACGGTTGCCTGCGATCGCTCGTCTCGGCCCTTTTGATAACTATCGCAATTCGGATTGATCTCCACTTTCGATTCTATCGGATTCTCCGATAGTTTTGGAATTTGATTGATTTCCGGAGTTTCGGCCGAAGAATTTCCATGCCTGTGTAACTCATTCGCCGACATTTCATCTGGTTTAACTAATTCGGCCTGTAAAATATAACGTGTTATGTTATTGAATGTTGTGTAAAATTTATACGTTGTAATTTCTTATCGGTCGATGAAGTCGAATGATTTTAACACTTAGACAACATAATAGGGAGTTTTTCGTTCTACGAGGACATCGCTGCGTGACCGAACGGGAAGATCCCCTTTTTTGACTTTAGCAACGCGTTTTTTTTTTTTTTTTGTTTTGTTAACCAATTTAGCGGCGTTAAACTTAATTAAAAAGATATTCAAATCGTGTTATTTATCTTTAATGTTTTTAATTCTACCTGTATTTTTTTATACTTTGCATATTCATTCAATTTGATGTTTTGTATAAACAATATGTAAAATCGTTAAATAAAATTATCACCGCAAAATATAACTGACCACTTAAATAATTTTTAAACTTCTTTGTTTTTTAAGTAGTGAAAATTAATCCTCGATACTTGAAAAAATTCACGGTGGACAGCGTATGGGTTGCTTGTCCGAGCGCGGTGGAAATAGCGTATAGCTCGCTGTGGCGCGCGCGGTTGGCTAAGTGTTAATAATTACATTGCGTTTGGTTTATTCTTTTCGTAAAGAGTAACGTTGAGAGACTCGCGCTTTCGTAAGATATTTTTTATTTAAGCTCAACGATAGTTATGAAATAATCAATTTTATTTTTTATGAGTGTTATATGTTCATATAAGCTAAACAGTGTGGCATAAAAAAATTACTCTTGCCTCTTTTCGTCATTAATATCAAGAGTTGACTATCGTATTGTATATATTAACAAATAACATTGTTTTGCATATTAATTTCCTTCATCTAATAATCAAAAAATTTTATACCTTTCTTTTTTATCGATATCGAGCGTCGAGTGACTATCACGCGATATTTTATACAAAAAACCAAAAATGTTTCTCTATATGTCGATGTTACTTTTTCGTTAATATAATAACATATAATCGAATTATTAAACAAGTGACGTGTTAAAAAAAGCTAGCCGTGTGGACTAAGGACATATTTATAAGCGTTTATCAATTTTCTTCGCCTCACTCGCGCTCGAGATTCTTTCATTAGCCTATGAACGATGCACGTGTATTTCATAGCGAACGACAGTGAAGAACAGAAAAATGAAAGATGGCTCACCTTCTGAACGCTTCTTGAAAAGTACACTTGTAACTCCGCGATATTTGCGAGTACGTAAAATATGTCTTTGCACTCTGTTGTTGCTACGACCACGTTACAAACGAAACTAACAGGTCCACTATTGCGAAGATACGAAAATTTTGCAAGCCCTAACAAGTCGGCTGTTAACGTAGTGGGGACATTCTGGCCGAAGAATTATGAATCACTGGTACCAGTGGAAAACTCACTTGGCCGTAGTGGGGACATTCCGGGCGGAGTATTGCCAATCACAGGAGCCAATGGAAAACGCACTTGCTTACTCCTAACCCCTGAGAGATGTTATGGACAATTTTCGCTAGATCGTCGAGACGTCCAAAAATCAAAAGAATGTTATAACAGTGCAATCTATAAATGCAATTTATATTGATATTTATTTAAAAAGGCAGCCTGTCCTCAACGATGGCATTCGTTACTCGCGGACTCCCGCCGCAGGGGGCAGTAAGCACTCAAACAATTAATGCAACAATTAATATTTAATAATCAATATTTAATATTCAAAATTTAATATTCAATATTTAATATTTAATATTTAATATTCAATATGTAATATTTAATATTTAATATTCAATATGTAATATTCAATATTTAATATTTAATGTTCCATTTTTAATATTTAATATTTAATATTCCATGTTTAATATTCAATATTTAATATTCAATATTTAATATTTAATATTTTATAATTAATATTTCATATTTATCCTGCAGCAATAACTTATAATGATGTAGGTATAGCAGAATAATTTCAACGTGCGAATAAGCAATTCTGATAGATAAATAAAAGAAACGAAATAGAATTAAGTAAAAATATAAATTATTTGATCAACACCATAAATTGAAAAGCGGGACAAAATGATGTTGCAAACACTATTATCATACACACCCTTGTTATCATAATCGAAACAAGAGGAACGACTATTTCACGGCATCGATTATACGAATCGTAGCGAGAGTTTACGCCTGACGCTAACGCGTTTGCCACGCGACCGCGTCTCCCGCGAACGGTCATAACAATTATGTATAATAAATATAATAAAATTGAAATTCATATATCTTTCTTTATACTGCGTTGCATATATTTTATAGATATAGTGTATCTTATATATCTCAAGCATCTAATAAACAAAGCTAGAAGCAAAACTCACTTTTGCTTGATGATGTCCATTCTTCGATAAAAGATAACCCACCAAGGAACTTTTACTCACAGGTTTCTTAGCAACTTTTTTTTTTTTTTACGTGGGGAAATCCTCATGGACGCCCGGCAGCCCTCTGGGAGGCGGCGGGTTGTGTCGGACTCTTACCGACTAAAACCCCACGGTGGTCGTTACGACGCTTGTCAGGAGTGTCCCGGTTCCTTTCTTTCGATATACTTCCGCGACAATCCTTCGACGTCGTCTCTCCCTTTGTTGTTGTGGAAGGCATCCTGGTTAAGCTGGGCAGCGCGGGTGGGGGGACCACTCACCCCCGAGTGCCACGTTCCCTGGGCCGTCGCGCGAGTCTGAGGGTGGACCCAGACCCTCCTCAGCTGACAGCTCCTACGCCGCGCGCTTCAATGACGGTGGTGGCGGTGGTGGTGCCGCGGTCTTTATTGGGAAAAGATTCTTTACTTGTACATATATATTATAGTCTCCTCAGTTCCATGCATTTAAATCTTAGCTTACGAATAGGGAGATTTCCCTACTTAAAAATACATTCCTGTCTGATCGATAGGGAGATATCACATATTGAGCTTGACAACGCATTCTTTCTTTTTTATTAACAAATTTAGTGGTACTGAACTTAATCGTTATCATAAACTGATGTCACAAAAATATGCGAAATTTGAAAATTAATAAAATTAACCAAAAATCTTATATATGAAATACATTGATAAAAATCTTAATTATCATTACAATATAATTAATATACATGTTATATATATATGATACATTATATTATGTTTTTATATATATATATATATTAAAATTTATATAATACATGATATGATACGTATATATATTATTATTATTTTATATACATTATATACATTTTTAATTTCAGCATTACAGATAAGTAATTTTTCAGCATTAAAGTAATGCTTTTTTATGTTTCTTCATATTTCTTTCGTTTTTAACAATTCCTTGCGTTTTAATTTGGTATCTTATTTTGTCAAAAATAACAGAATTGTCCTAACTTCTATAATTATGAATTATAATTACAAATATAAGCTATTGAAGTTCTGTTATTTTTGATTATTTAGTATTCTGCTTTTGATTTTTCTTGTTGTTTTCTTTTTTTCATATTTTATGTTGGATTTTCCCGGCCGGCCTTTTTCTCGTCGTCCTCTTGCGGCAATTTGTTTGATGGTTGTACTGTGATTGGCGAAGCAACTGGTGCAACGGGCATAGGAATACTTGGTATACTGTCCAGTAATTCAATGTAGCTCATTTGTTCACCCAGTTTTACCAAATTCACGTTACATAGCTAGGACAGCTGAAGTTAATGGCTGCGGAGCTTCGTCCGACGATTGCGATGCAGATTTGTGGGGTGTAGACGTCGATTGTAGTAATGCCGGAAGGGATGTGAGGAGACCGTTATCGGAACTGTAAACATTATTAATCATGTTTTATTAACCATTTTGACGCTAATTCAATGATTTTCCATTAAAATTTTAATCAAGATTTTTTCCATTAAATTATCCAAGAAATGTTGCAGTAAGAAAAGTATTCTGCATATATATATGTTTATAAACTATATTTTTTCCAAACTATAAAAATTGTCTTAGTCGTTACGAGAAAGGAACGATCCTACGTGAAAAGGTAAGTTAATAATGTGAAACAAAATCTTTTTACATTAATCTCGTATAAAGAATTTCATATAAGACTTCGTTTGTGAAAGTATGAAGTGGGAAAATTTTTCCCAAAGCTAGAAATGGAAATTCTATGCTTCTTCTATACTTGTTTACTACTTTAAAAAGTTCAATTTAATACATAATATACTATAAAAAAATACTTTAGAATATGCTTTCTAACATAAATATATGAAATAGCAAAATTTATATGTACGTTATATCTACTATTTAAAATGATTTAATAATAGAGTGTAGAATTTGACTCACTTAGAAGAATGTCTCTTCTTGCGCGGTCTTCCAGGAATCTTCATCTTGTCATTCTTCCTATTCAATTTAGCCAATTCCTTCAGCTTTTCTCTATATTGTCTTTGAATGTCAGCCATCCTGACTCTTATCTCAAGTTCCTTAGCATCCATATTCGGCCAGTCTGGCTCATTATCGATGTGTTCTTTTCTAGCGATATACTTCTTTGCGTCGAGTTTCCCTTGCAAATTTCTATAATCGTGACAATCAAGATGTTCTCCCAGGATATGACTTCTATCCTCATGTCTGCTATCTTCGTCGTTCTCCATCATTCTATCATCCGAACATATCTTTTCATCGTGCATTTCAGCATCAGAATCCGATAGATTATCATCAATAATCAAGAAATCTATAGATTCCTTGCTGCTAGAAATTTCACTCATATGATTGATTCCGTATAATTGTTCGTATATCTTTCTTTCATATTCTTCAAAGCCTTCTTCTCTTTCGTAGTTTACATTATGGCAAGGAGTACTAGTAGCAAGGGGAGCGTCATTTAACATATCATTATCTTCGTTATCGGTACAAATATCGTTTTCGGTAGGAGGTTCTAAGCTTCCACTTGTATTATTGTTCGCGTTTATTATAGACACTGATATTTCCTGCTCACTTTCATCATACCGTTTATCATAATCATCGTCTTCGGAATACGAGTCGTATTTAGATTCCTCATCTACTAACTCGCCATCGGTTTTGAACCTCTTGAGGCTCTCGAAATCTTGCAAATTTTCTTGCACATACTTTCTCTTGTCCGATGTCTTTCTTTCATTTTCTGGGACATTATTCGCTCTGCCCAGGTTCAACAATAAGCTAACGGCATAAGATATATCATCGAAATTCTCCAGATTCGACTTCCGGTAAGTTATATCCTCTACCTTCTCCATAAATCGTTGTTCTCTTGAATCGCATAACACCCCCAAAGAGCTGTTCATGTTGTTGGTGTGGGTCTCTTCCGGAGGAAAAAGCGCCCTGCCCTTGATAACCGATCTATCTAATTTATGTCTTCTATTTCCGTTGGATCTCACGCGTTCCAAGTGCTTAATACTGTTCGATAGCAAACCCAACACACTATAATCAACTTTAGGTCTCGGTTTAGAATTAATAACAAATCGATATTTGGGAGTTTCAGTATACAATGAGTGTTCTAGCGATTCCAATTTCCCTTTTTTAGGAGTCACCGCGTCATTGTTAGTGCATTGCACTTGCACTTCACAGACCTCGGGCGGCGAGACATTCTCCATTATCACGACAGATTCTTTATCGTCGTTTAACTCCATAATATCATTACTGCTTCTCGTGTCATGCTCCGAAGAATATATCTCAATTTCTCGTCCTATATCGTAGTTTTCAATGAATTGAGAGTTCTCGCAGGATCTCAGAATGTGTCTATTCAAACTGTTTTCTAGTTCTCTCGGTATCGTTTCCGAATGTTTTCTCGAACGAAGATTTTCTGCATTCTTATCCTTCGAGTCGTCCACGTTTAGGGGTGTCGTCTCCTGTAAAGCAGCAGCTGCGTTCTTATTCAACTTCTCCACCACGTTTTCGATTCCAGGATGAGACTTTTCGACAATGTGCCTCTTAGACTGATCCTGACACTTTGGCTTTTTCGTGTTTGATGTTGGTTCGCATCTGTATGAATAATCTTCATACATTGTTTCATCTGCTTTCTGCTTGAGTTCGACCACTTGTACGTCACAATCGATCCTCGACATATCGAACGATTTCACAATGATCTGTGGACGTGGAACGGTTGCCTGCGATCGCTCGTCTCGGCCCTTTTGATAACTATCGCAATTCGGATTGATCTCCACTTTCGATTCTATCGGATTCTCCGATAGTTTTGGAATTTGATTGATTTCCGGAGTTTCGGCCGAAGAATTTCCATGCCTGTGTAACTCATTCGCCGACATTTCATCTGGTTTAACTAATTCGGCCTGTAAAATATAACGTGTTATGTTATTGAATGTTGTGTAAAATTTATACGTTGTAATTTCTTATCGGTCGATGAAGTCGAATGATTTTAACACTTAGACAACATAATAGGGAGTTTTTCGTTCTACGAGGACATCGCTGCGTGACCGAACGGGAAGATCCCCTTTTTTGACTTTAGCAACGCGTTTTTTTTTTTTTTTGTTTTGTTAACCAATTTAGCGGCGTTAAACTTAATTAAAAAGATATTCAAATCGTGTTATTTATCTTTAATGTTTTTAATTCTACCTGTATTTTTTTATACTTTGAATATACTTTCAATTTGATGTTTTGTATAAACAATATGTAAAATCGTTAAATAAAATTATCACCGCAAAATATAACTGACCACTTAAATAATTTTTAAACTTCCTTGTTTTTTAAGTAGTGAGAATTAATCCTCGATACTTGAAAAAATGCACGGTGGACAGCGTATGGGTTGCTTGCCCGAGCGCGGTGGAAATAGCGTATAGCTCGCTGTGGCGCGCGCGGTTGGCTAAGTGTTAATAATTACATTGCGTTTGGTTTATTCTTTTCGTAAAGAAAAGGTAAGAAAAAGTAACGTTGAGAGACTCGCACTTTCGTAAGATATTTTTTATTTAAGCTCAACGATAGTTATGAAATAATCAATTTTATTTTTTATGAGTGTTATATGTTCATATAAGCTAAACAGTGTGGCATAAAAAAATTACTCTTGCCTCTTTTCGTCATTAATATCAAGAGTTGACTATCGTATTGTATATATTAACAAATAACATTGTTTTGCATATTAATTTCCTTCATCTAATAATCAAAAAATTTTATACCTTTCTTTTTTATCGTAATCGAGCGTCGAGTGACTATCACGCGATATTTTATACACAAAACCAAAGATGTTTCTCTATATGTCGATGTTACTTTTTCGTTAATATAATAACATATAATCGAATTATTAAACAAGTGACGTGTTAAAAAAAGCTAGCCGTGTGGACTAAGGACATATTTATAAGCGTTTATCAATTTTCTTCGCCTCACTCGCGCTCGAGATTCTTTCATTAGCCTATGAACGATACACGTGTATTTCATAGCGAACGACAGTGAAGAACAGAAAAATGAAAGATGGCTCACCTTCTGAACGCTTCTTGAAAAGTACACTTGTAACTCCGCGATATTTGCGAGTACGTAAAATATGTCTTTGCACTCCGTTGTTGCTACGACCACGTTACAAACAGGTACACTATTGCGAAGATACGAAAATTTTGCAAGCCCTAACAAGTCGGCTGTTAACGTAGTGGGAACATTCTGGCCGAAGAATTACGAATCACTGGTACCAGTGGAAAACTCAATTGGCCGTAGTGGGGACATTCCGGGCGGAGTATTGCCAATCACAGGAGCCAATGGAAAACGCACTTGCTTACTCCTAACCCCTGAGAAATGTTATGGACAATTTTCGCTAGATCGTCGAGACGTCCAAAAATCAAAAGAATGTTATAACGGTGCAATCTATAAATGCAATTTATATTGATATTTATTTAAAAAGGCAGCCTGTCCTCAACGATGGCATTCGTTACTCGCGGACTCCCGCCGCTGGGGGCAGTAAGCACTCAAACAATTAATGCAACACTTAATATTTAATAATCAATATTTAATATTCAAAATTTAATATTCAATATTTAATATTTAATATTTAATATTCAATATGTAATATTTAATATTTAATATTCAATATGTAATATTCAATATTTAATATTTAATGTTCCATTCTTAATATTTAATATTTAATATTCAATATTTAATATTCAGTATTTAATATTCAATATTTAATATTTAATATTTTATAATTAATATTTCATATTTATCCTGCAGCAATAACATATAATGATGTAGGTATAGCAGAATAATTTCAACGTGCGAATAAGCAATTCTGATAGATAAATAAAATAAACAAAATAGAATTAAGTAAAAATATAAATTATTTAATCAACACCATAAATTGAAAAGCGGGACAAAATGATGTTGCAAACACTATTATCATACACACCCTTGTTATCATAATCGAAACAAGAGGAACGACTATTTCACGGCGTCGATTATACGAATCGTAGCGAGAATTTACGCCTCTCGCTAACGCGTTTGCCTCGCGACCGCGTCTCCCGCGAACGGTCGTAACAATTATGTATAATAAATATAATAAAATTAAAATTCATATATCTTTCTTTATACTGCGTTGCATATATTTTATAGATATAGTGTATCTTATATATCTCAAGCATCTAATAAACAAAGCTAGAAGCAAAACTCACTTTTGCTTGATGATGTCCATTCTTCGATAAAAGATAACCCACCAAGGAACTTTTACTCACAGGTTTCTTAGCAACTTTTTTTTTTTTTTTACGTCCGGAAATCCTCATGGACGCCCGGCAGCCCTCTGGGAGGCGGCGGGTTGTGTCGGACTCTTACCGACTAAAACCCCACGGTGGTCGTTACGACGCTTGTCAGGAGTGTCCGGGTTCCTTTCTTTCGATATACTTCCGCGTCACTCCTTCGACGTCGTCTCTCCCTTTGTTGTTGTGGAAGGCATTCTGGTTAAGCTGGGCAGCGCGGGTGGGGGGACCACTCACCCCCGAGTGCCACTTTCCCTGGGCCGTCGCGCGAGTCTGAGGGGGGACCCAGTCCCTCCTCAGCTGACAGCTCCTTCGCCGCGCGCTTCAATGACGGTTGTGGCGGTGGTGGTGCCGCGGTCTTTATTGGGAAAAGATTCTTTACTTTGACATATATATTATAGTCTCCTCGGTTTCATGCATTTACATCTTAGCTTACGAATAGGGAGATTTCCCTACATAAAAATACATTCCTGTCTGATCGATCGGGAGATGTCACATATTGAGCTTGACAACGCATTCTTTCTTTTTTATTAACTAATTTAGTGGTACTGAACTTAACCGTTATCATAAACTGATGTCATAAAAATATGCGAAATTTGAAAATTAATAAAATTAACCAAAAATCTTATATATGAAATACATTGATAAAAATCTTAATTATCATTAAAATATAATTAATATACATGTTATATATATATGATACATTATATTATGTTTTTATATATATATATATTAAAATTTATATAATACATGATATGATACATATATATTATTATTATTTTATATACATTATATATATTTTTAATTTCAGCATTACAGATAAGTAATTGTTCAGCATTACAGTAATGCTTTTTTATGTTTTTTCATATTTCTTTCGTTTTTAACAATTCCTTGCGTTTTAATTTGGTATCTTATTTTGTCAGAAATACCAGAATTGTCCTAACTTCTATAATTATGAATTATAATTACAAATATAAGCAATTGAAGTTCTGTTATTTTTGATTATTTAGTATTCTGCTTCTGATGTTTCTTGTTGTTTTCTTTTTTTCATATTTCATGTTGGATTTTCCCGGCCGGCCTTTTTCTCGTCGTCCTCTTGCGGCAATTTGTTTGATGGTTGTACTGTGATTGGCGAAGCAACTGGTGCAACGGGCATAGGAATACTTGGTATACTGTCCAGTAATTCAATGTGGCTCATTTGTTCACCCAGTTTTACCAAATTCACGTTACATAGCTAGGACAGCTGAAGTTAATGGCTGCGGAGCTTCGTCCGACGATTGCGATGCAGATTTGTGGGGTGAAGACGTCGATTGTAGTAATGCCGGTAGGGATGCGAGGAGACCGTTATCGGAACTGTAAACATTATTAATCATGTTTTATTAACCATTTTAACGCTAATTCAATGATTTTCCATTAAAATTTTAATCAAGATTTTTTCCATTAAATTATCCAAGAAATGTTGCAGTAAGAAAAGTATTCTGCATATATATATGTTTATAAACTATATTTTTTCCAAACTATAAAAATTGTCTTAGTCGTTACGAGAAAGGAACGATCCTACGTGAAAAGGTAAGTTAATAATGTGAAACAAAATCTTTTTACATTAATCTCGTATAAAGAATTTCATATAAGACTTCGTTTGTGAAAGTATGAAGTGGGAAAATTTTTCCCAAAGCTAGAAATGGAAATTCTATGTTTCTTCTATACTTGTTTACTACTTTAAAAAGTTCAATTTAATACATAATATACTATTAAAAAATACTTTAGAATATGCTTTTTAACATAAATATATGAAATAGCAAAATTTATATGTACGTTATATCTACTATTTAAAATGATTTAATAATAGAGTGTAGAATTTGACTCACTTAGAAGAATGTCTCTTCTTGCGCGGTCTTCCAGGAATCTTCATCTTGTCATTCTTCCTATTCAATTTAGCCAATTCCTTCAGCTTTTCTCTATATTGTCTTTGAATGTCAGCCATCCTGACTCTTATCTCAAGTTCCTTAGCATCCATATTCGGCCAGTCTGGCTCATTATCGATGTGTTCTTTTCTAGCGATATACTTCTTTGCGTCGAGTTTCCCTTGCAAATTTCTATAATCGTGACAATCAAGATGTTCTCCCAGGATATGACTTCTATCCTCATGTCTGCTATCTTCGTCGTTCTCCATCATTCTATCATCCGAACATATCTTTTCATCGTGCATTTCAGCATCAGAATCCGATAGATTATCATCAATAATCAAGAAATCTATAGATTCCTTGCTGCTAGAAATTTCACTCATATGATTGATTCCGTATAATTGTTCGTATATCTTTCTTTCATATTCTTCAAAGCCTTCTTCTCTTTCGTAGTTTACATTATGGCAAGGAGTACTAGTAGCAAGGGGAGCGTCATTTAACATATCATTATCTTCGTTATCGGTACAAATATCGTTTTCGGTAGGAGGTTCTAAGCTTCCACTTGTATTATTGTTCGCGTTTATTATAGACACTGATATTTCCTGCTCACTTTCATCATACCGTTTATCATAATCATCGTCTTCGGAATACGAGTCGTATTTAGATTCCTCATCTACTAACTCGCCATCGGTTTTGAACCTCTTGAGGCTCTCGAAATCTTGCAAATTTTCTTGCACATACTTTCTCTTGTCCGATGTCTTTCTTTCATTTTCTGGGACATTATTCGCTCTGCCCAGGTTCAACAATAAGCTAACGGCATAAGATATATCATCGAAATTCTCCAGATTCGACTTCCGGTAAGTTATATCCTCTACCTTCTCCATAAATCGTTGTTCTCTTGAATCGCATAACACCCCCAAAGAGCTGTTCATGTTGTTGGTGTGGGTCTCTTCCGGAGGAAAAAGCGCCCTGCCCTTGATAACCGATCTATCTAATTTATGTCTTCTATTTCCGTTGGATCTCACGCGTTCCAAGTGCTTAATACTGTTCGACAGCAATCCCAACACACTATAATCAACTTTAGGTCTCGGTTTAGAATTAATAACAAATCGATATTTGGGAGTTTCAGTATACAATGAGTTTTCTAGCGATTCCAATTTCCCTTTTTTAGGAGTCACCGCGTCATTGTTAGTGCACTGCACTTGCACTTCACAGACCTTGGGCGGCGAGACATTCTCCATTATCACGACAGATTCTTTATCGTCGTTTAACTCCATATTATCATTACTGCTTCCCGTGTCATGCTCCGAAGAATATATCTCAATTTCTCGTCCTATATCGTAGTTTTCAATGAATTGAGAGTTCTCGCAGGATCTCAGAATGTGTCTATTCAAACTGTTTTCTAGTTCTCTCGGTATCTTTTCCGAATGTTTTCTCGAACGAAGATTTTCTGCATTCTTATCCTTCGAGTCGTCCACGTTTAGGGGTGTCGTCTCCTGTAAAGCAGCAGCTGCGTTCTTATTCAACTTCTCCACCACGTTTTCGATTCCAGGATGAGACTTTTCGACAATGTGCCTCTTAGACAGATCCTGGCACTTTGGCTTTTTCGTGGTTGATGTTGGTTCGCATCTGTATGAATAATCTTCATACATTGTTTCATCTGCTTTCTGCTTGAGTTCGACCACTTGTACGTCACAATCGATCCTCGACATATCGAACGATTTCACAATGATCTGTGGACGTGGAACGGTTGCCTGCGATCGCTCGTCTCGGCCCTTTTGATAACTATCGCAATTCGGATTGATCTCCACTTTCGATTCTATCGGATTCTCCGATAGTTTTGGAATTTGATTGATTTCCGGAGTTTCGGCCGAAGAATTTCCATGCCTGTGTAACTCATTCGCCGACATTTCATCTGGTTTAACTAATTCGGACTGTAAAATATAACGTGTTATGTTATTGAATGTTGTGTAACATTTATACGTTGTAATTTCTTATCGGTCGATGAAGTCGAATGATTTTAACACTTAGACAACATAATAGGGAGTTTTTCGTTCTACGAGGACATCGCTGCGTGACCGAACGGGAAGATCCCCTTTTTTGACTTTAGCAACGCGTTTTTTTTTTTTTTTGTTTTGTTAACCAATTTAGCGGCGTTAAACTTAATTAAAAAGATATTCAAATCGTGTTATTTATCTTTAATGTTTTTAATTCTACCTGTATTTTTTTATACTTTGAATATACTTTCAATTTGATGTTTTGTATAAACAATATGTAAAATCGTTAAATAAAATTATCACCGCAAAATATAACTGACCACTTAAATAATTTTTAAACTTCCTTGTTTTTTAAGTAGTGAGAATTAATCCTCGATACTTGAAAAAATGCACGGTGGACAGCGTATGGGTTGCTTGTCCGTGCGCGGTGGAAATAGCGTATAGCTCGCTGTGGCGCGCGCGGTTGGCTAAGTGTTAATAATTACATTGCGTTTGGTTTATTCTTTTCGTAAAGAAAAGGTAAGAAAAAGTAACGTTGAGAGACTCGCACTTTCGTAAGATATTTTTTATTTAAGCTCAACGATAGTTATGAAATAATCAATTTTATTTTTTATGAGTGTTATATGTTCATATAAGCTAAACAGTGTGGCATAAAAAAATTACTCTTGCCTCTTTTCGTCATTAATATCAAGAGTTGACTATCGTATTGTATATATTAACAAATAACATTGTTTTGCATATTAATTTCCTTCATCTAATAATCAAAAAATTGTATACCTTTCTTTTTTATCGATATCGAGCGTCGAGTGACTATCACGCGATATTTTATACAAAGAACCAAAAATGTTTCTCTATATGTCGATGTTACTTTTTCGTTAATATAATAACATATAATCGAATTATTAAACAAGTGACGTGTTAAAAAAAGCTAGCCGTGTGGACTAAGGACATATTTATAAGCGTTTATCAATTTTCTTCGCCTCACTCGCGCTCGAGATTCTTTCATTAGCCTATGAACGATACACGTGTATTTCATAGCGAACGACAGTGAAGAACAGAAAAATGAAAGATGGCTCACCTTCTGAACGCTTCTTGAAAAGTACACTTGTAACTCCGCGATATTTGCGAGTACGTAAAATATGTCGTTGCACTCCGTTGTTGCTACGACCACGTTACAAACAGGTACACTATTGCGAAGATACGAAAATTTTGCAAGCCCTAACAAGTCGGCTGTTAACGTAGTGGGAACATTCTGGCCGAAGAATTACGAATCACTGGTACCAGTGGAAAACTCAATTGGCCGTAGTGGGGACATTCCGGGCGGAGTATTGCCAATCACAGGAGCCAATGGAAAACGCACTTGCTTACTCCTAACCCCTGAGAAATGTTATGGACAATTTTCGCTAGATCGTCGAGACGTCCAAAAATCAAAAGAATGTTATAACGGTGCAATCTATAAATGCAATTTATATTGATATTTATTTAAAAAGGCAGCCTGTCCTCAACGATGGCATTCGTTACTCGCGGACTCCCGCCGCTGGGGGCAGTAAGCACTCAAACAATTAATGCAACACTTAATATTTAATAATCAATATTTAATATTCAAAATTTAATATTCAATATTTAATATTTAATATTTAATATTCAATATGTAATATTTAATATTTAATATTCAATATGTAATATTCAATATTTAATATTTAATGTTCCATTTTTAATATTTAATATTTAATATTCAATATTTAATATTCAGTATTTAATATTCAATATTTAATATTTAATATTTTATAATTAATATTTCATATTTATCCTGCAGCAATAACATATGATGATGTAGGTATAGCAGAATAATTTCAACGTGCGAATAAGCAATTCTGATAGATAAATAAAATAAACAAAATAGAATTAAGTAAAAATATAAATTATTTGATCAACACCATAAATTGCAAAGCGGGAAAAAATGATGTTGCAAACACTATTTTATATTTACTAGAATTGATTCGTTATGGTAAATGGTCATATGATAGTAATTATGTATTAGGCTCAAAAAGTTCATTTTAAAAGAAAAATTTTCAAACCATTCGTCGTTGTTTCTATAACTCTAAAAGACACAAGTCTTTAATCAATGTCCAATAATCAAGGTACTGACAGAGATAAATGTTCTGTGAGATTGCTACGTGACAAAACACATTATGTGTTTAATTTTAATTATAACGTCTTATTTCCCGTTCGGTTCGATAGAACATATCATATCCAATATATGTAGTTACAATTAGCGAATGAGATAGAAAAATGACTTGATGAATGTATTCTTGCGTGACGGAATTCATCACTTGCCTGAAACATGATTGAAAGTGTGAATAGAAGGCAACGACGAATATTTTGATCGGACAAACATTGATCATGTTGAAGTGATCGCCACTTCTAAGAAAACTCTACATCTGGTCTTCGGTTTCCTCAAGCGCTGAGGCCATCGATAGCGCATAGACAAAAAAATGCGTCGATGACAGATCATAAGCGGTACATGTGCGACGTTGACTTCGGCGTTCTTTTAGACTCCGAATAACATTACTAGTGTCACACACTCAAGGAAACCATTCGCTCAGTAACCAGATAGACCGAACACCCTGCATGCCGCATCTGTTGAAACAACAGACTAAAGAGACCCCCTCAAAGGGACTAGATCCTCGGTAGAGGGACCTTCCCAAACCAGCGCTAAAACAGTCTGTCGTAGCATCTCGAAGCTATCTGTTCCAAGATTCCGAACCACGCTGTTGTAACCGTTACTCTGTTGGATTTTTGCAATAAATCTCATTTTCGCATACTAAGTTCTATTTGCTTCACCCTATTCGTGAAAGAATCATTTCGCTCGTGCCGCGAGCGAGGAGATCACCGGCGATCCGCTAATTTCGCGATCTTTTGTGTCTCCGACGTGACAAAATTGGCGATCCTTGCCAGGATATTCATCGCATCAAGAGGATACTTCAACGGGAACTCTACGGATTCTACAGCGAAGGACCACGGTCACGTCCTTGATCAAAAGAAGGATCTACAAAGAATCTCGGTAAGCTGGCTTTCGCATATTACCGAAATCCTGAACCCAAAATACGTTCTGAAGTTAGTGACTCTTCTGAAAATATCGCGTCTATCAAAATGAATCCAACTGACAAGAGTACGGCAAAGCGAAGTGAATCAATTATGACTATCCTCGAACAACTTCAAAGTCTGGCTCACGAGTTCGGAAACTTTAGAAGTAATACGGATCAGAATATTAACAGTATAAAAAGATTCGCGGAAACTAGTGACAGAAGTAGGGCCAAAGAAATAGGAGGTCTTGCAAAGGCTATGGAATTAAGGTACGACACCGAATCTGACCAACCGCTCACGAGCACGCCTTTAGCAACCGGTGTTGACCATATGACAGACGATGAAACCGACGAACCAAATATTTTACGAAGACAACGAATTAATCACGTTACCACTAGACAAAGAAACGACCACAACGGAGATCAAGGGCTAGACGCAGACAATGCCATACAAACTATCGAGAAACAAGGGCAACAAGGGCATCTTAAAATTTTATCAAACACTGCTCGACGACAAATGGAAACGATTCAACATTGTCGTTAACAAATTGCTCGACATCGACGACAACGAACCTGAGGACTTATTGGATGTCTATTTAGACCTGACGGTACGATTGATCAGACTCGACAACATTGATTCTTCCTCAATGGATGTCTCCAACGCAGTGGCGAATCCAAAGCTATCGGAATGCAACAGCAATACTTCCAGCAGTTACCAGAGACGTAAGAATAATCCAAATAATAGCATTAACAATGATCATACTCCGCCGATGGAGAATGTCGTATCGAATCTAGCACCGATTCCGTCGCATGACACGCGAAGTTCATTGCATGATACTCGCAGCGCGCTAGCACGCGACTTGGCGACGGCCAGGCTCGCGTCCTAAGTATCCGAAAAATCAGATTCAACGTTACCGATCGCCGTGAACCAGACAACCTCTAACGTTCGCTGCACATCGCCTACACGCGACTTGAGGACAACATCGCACGATCCTCTGGACCGGAAAAAACTGAATCCCGTTCAGGACTACAGAGTCAATTTCGAATCAAAATCTATAGCAGGGGTTTCGAAATCCACGATAGGATTATCTAGGAGCATTTCCTCCTCAAACAGCATCTCAATGTTTAGTCTGTCTTATAGCACGCTGCCATCATCTGAGAGCAGGAGTATCATATCGGAGAGCCATTTTCCTGAACATAACACGAAGATGCCACCCTGGCCATTTCCGAAAGGGGCCACATCTGCGAGTTACCCGTAGCGGAATAATCTTCACTTTATCACCACCGTAACGAATTCCTCAAATGATAGTTGTCAAAACACCCCATCACCTCTTCAACACTTATCCACTGAGCCCACAGATTTCTGCATCGGACAAGTCTCAGGCCACGAGGATCTCACTGGAGCCACCCCTGGCTCCAACAACGCCAACATATTCTCCAATACCAAGGCAAGTTACAGTCACGACGACCAACATCACGACGCCCAACGCTCATTCTCCACCAAGGATCATCACTAAGAGAGCGCGATTGGGGCGGCTCATCGCGGGGAGCCTAATCTCCCACTCAACTACAAAACTCCGCATCGTGTTGGACGAATCATCATCAAGCAACTCAGGAGTTCCTTTCAACGACACCTCATGGGCAGAGGTGTTCCACGATACTTCCTGGGTGGAGCTGCAGCTCAACACCACTAGGATCGAGGCATTCCGGGGAGCATGAGGCGGGCATGGGTTTTCGGGCCGTTGGACGACGTCCCGGGAAACCCCGACAGATCTGATGCTCTCTTACAGTCGGGTGGCCGCTGGTCGGTGCCTCTGGCGCCCGTCAATTTTGCCGATCCGTTGCGGAGAGTTTCGGAGAAGTTGGTGGGCCCATGCGTGTCATGACCACTCACCTCACCTGCTTGTGGGGCTCCGCGACACCTTGCACCGGCTTTGACCGGGGCAGGGTGCGAAAGAGTGAGTGGCACCAGGACGGACTTTGTTGATGACCGCGGGGACAACAAATTATATATTACTATGGATTGCGACCACAAAAGAAGAATGGTTTACGGTGCAGGGGAGGGATAATCCAGTACCGGCGCAGCGATGGGTCGTCAAGTGGACTCACCTGCGTCGTCATCTCACGACCACGGCCGTTCGGGGGTGGACCGCCAGGCCCCCGGATGTGTTTTCACGTCTGGCGAGGCGGGATGCAGTAGTACAGAGATTCACAAGGAACCTCCGAGAAAAATGACAGGAGCATCGCGGAGAACCAGGGGCGGAACGGACGGCGTCTTCCTCGCACCGGCCGCGGTAACGGGCCTCGCGCCGATAAGGGCGCTACGAACGCGGATGAGGTCGGATGACGAGGATTCGGTCGCCTCTTTGACTGGATATACGGATTAACTCGGCGGCCGACGTGAGCGCAGAGTTCACCAGGCAGGTGTCAAAGATCTTGCGGGTGGCGGCGGTATCGTAGTATCTGATGGTAGCAAGCATTAAGGACCTAAATGATGCGGCGAGCTACGTCGCCGCCGCATGGAGGTAGCTGAACCTGCAGAGGGCTGAGGTGGTCCACAGCGGTGGCTCCACGGCCGCCAGGCTCGCGAAAGCTGGGCTGACCGCTTTGGAGGAGGAAAACGCGGCCTTGCGTAAAGCGATAACGAGGCTGGCCGCTCGCATCCACGAGTGCCCGCGGTGCAACGGTCGGGCTATTGAGTCCGGCCACCCTCCGCGGGAGGGGAAACAAGAAGGCGCGCGTCTGGACGCCCTAGAGAAAACGATGGACAAACTCGGTCCCTCCATTATGAGGGCCATCGAGGAACGGTTCGGGGGCCGAAGACCGTGCAGCCCCGAACCTCGGCGCAAGGCGGACCAACCCGCTGCCCCACGCGTCACCCATGCCACAATGCTCCCGTGGGAGCAGGAGGGTGGCGAATGGAGGGTGGTGGAAAGACGGCCGCGGAAGAAAAGGGCCGCAAGGAAGGCGGAGAAGAAAGAGGGAATGCCTGCTGCTCCTTCGTCAATACTAACGGGCGCACGGAAGACGGGCGCCGCAATAGTGACTTAGAAAGGAATGGCGCAGGCGACGAAAACGGCCGGGCGTCCCGCGCACTGCGTACGTCCGCGGTGACGTTGACTATCAACGAGGGAGTTAAGACATCGTACGCCGATGTTCTCGCGACGGCGCGACAGTAGGTCCCGCTTGCGGAGATTGGCGTCGAGTCCCTCGGAATGAGGAAATTGACGACCGGGTGTATAATTATCCGGCTCCCCGGCGACAAAGACAGGGGAAAGGCGTCGCGATTAGCGACGCGTCTGGCCGACGTGCTGGACCCGGCCGCGGTGAGAGTAGCGGCCCCGAACAGGACGGCGGAATTGAGGGTGGCCGGGATAGACATATCGGTCGCTAAGGAGGAGCTGCGGCAGGCGCTGGCCTCAGCGGCGGGAAGCGGCAGCGCGGAGGTGCAGGTCGGAGAAATCCGTACCACCAGATACGGCCTCGGGACTGCATGGGTAAGGTGCCCAGTGGCCGGAGCCCGGAAATTAGCCCGGGACGGGAAAGTAGCTCTGGGCTGGTCCTCGGAGAGGGTCACGGCAATCCCGCAGAGACCCTTGCAGTGTTTTAAGTTCCTGGAGCTGGTGCACGTGCGGGTAATCTGCACGTCCAATGTGGATCCCTGGCATCTGTGCTATAGGTGTGGCGGTGGCGGGCATCGTGCCAGGGGGTGTCCCGCCTCCGAGCCCAAGTGCCCGTTGTGCGAGTCGCTGGGGGCGCCAGCCAACCACAGGATGTGCGCGGCGGCATGTGCTCCGCCGAGAACTAAGAGGAAGACACCGATCCGCGAACCGACCGCGGTGGTAACGCAAGAGGGGAGCACCGTCGAACATTCAGCGGTGGATGGCCGGGAGGAGGCCATTGAGGTAATTGAGTGATTTTAACCGTCTCCTCCAATACAACTTGGGCAGATCGAGAAGGGCGCATGACCTGTTCCTCCAGACCATCCGGGAGGAAGAGGTGGCCCTCGCGACAGTGGCCGAGCCGTATCGCGTCCCTGACGCTCCCAACTGGATCGGGGACTGACGGCCGTAACTTGGACGCCGACCCGGGAAGCCTTTGGCGCCCTGCTTGACCGTGGCAACGGCTACGTCGAGGTCGAATGGGCAGGAATAGCGGTGGTGGCGGTCTACGTCTCCCCCAACAGCGGCCTGGCTGCGTTCGGGGACTTTCTGGACAATGTCGGTGAATGCGTCAGAAGGTGCTTTCCCCGCCAGGTGCTGTTCCTTGGGGACTTCAATGCCCACTCGTCGCAGTGGGGGAAGTCCGCGACGAACACTAGAGGAAGATAGCTGACCGACTGGGCTGCGGGACTCGGAATCCTGCTGGTAAACAAGGGTACGGCGAGCACCTGCGTGGCGTGGAGGGGGTCCTCCGTGGTCGACATCACGTGGGCCACGTCGGAGCTGTACCCGAAGATCCGTGACTGGAGAGTGGCCGAGGGAGTCGAGACCATGTCCGTTCATTTCTACATAGTTATGGAGGTTGTCTCGGAGGACGTGGAGAAGAATAACAACCGCGTCGCCCGAGGTGGTGCGAGCCGTTCCGGCCCATCACAACCACCCAGAAGGCGCCTGAAGGAGCGGGACACGGAGTTGTTGCGGGCGGCAGCCATCGTCTCGGCGTGGAGCTGGGACGCCCGAGGGACGACCAGTCTGGGAAGCGTCGACGAGGAGGCGGAAATCCTCCAACGATACATGAGCGCGGCATGCGACGCCTCGATGTCGCGCTCCGTCCCGGGCGGTGGACGCAACCGCTGCGTTTCCTGGTGGACGCCGGAGATCGCGGAGTTGTGGGCGAGCTGCGTGCAAGCACGCAGAAGATTTCTGAGGGCCCGTCGCCGCAGAAGGATGCGCGACGAGGAAGAGATCTCCCGCTGCTACGGGGTGTACAGAGAGGCGAGACGGACTCTGCAGCGGGAGAACAAGATCGCGAAGGCTCGGTCTGGGAAAGAGCTGATCGAGGCGGTTGAGTCAGACCCGTGGGGGAGACCGTACAAGGTGGTAACGAGGAAGTTACGACCCGCGGCCTCCCCGCAGACCGCCAACATAGATCCGGTGCTGCTGGCCAATGTCATCGGGACGCTGTTTCCGAGCCACGATTGCGACGCGGGGCTGTCGGGATCGTCCCTCCGATCCGGCAACGACGATACGGCGTCAACGGCAACGGCGGCGACGACGTCGACGGAGCGGAGCGAGGAGCTGCGGGTCACTCAGGAGGAGCTTCTCGCGGCGACTAAGAACATGGCGTCCCATGACGTGGCACCGGGTCCGGACGGAGTTCCGGGCCGAGTCTGGGCAGAGACGATGGAGGTGGTGGCCCCTCGCGTGCGGCATCAGTTCACCCGATGCCTGAGGGAGGGCATCTACCCGCAGATGTGGCGGACGGCGAGATTGGTCCTGCTGCGAAAGGATGGTCGTCCGCCAGACTCGCCGTCGGCGTACAGGCCGATATGCCTGCTGGACGAGATCGGGATGCTTTTCGAGAGGGTGATCGCCGCCCGCTTGGAGGCCCATATTTCGGGGCGGGAGCCCGGATGGCACGACAGTCAGTACGGCTATCGCCGGGGTCGCTCCACGGTGGACGCTGTCTAGCGGGTGAGGAGCATGGCGGAGGACACGGTCTCCCGCAACGGGATTGCGGTAGCGGTCTCCCTGGACGCCAGCAACGCCTTCAACTCTATCCCCTGGGTGAGAATAATGGAGGTTCTGCGACACAACGAGGAGCCGGCGTACCATGTTGAGGTTATCGGAGCCTACCTGAACGATAGATGGATCACCTTCACTGGGAGGAACGGGGAAGAGAGAAGACGTGTGGAGCGTGGCGTCCCGCAGGGTTCGGTGCCAGGACCGATCTTGAGGAACACGGCCTACGACTCCGTCCTTCGATGCCCGATGCCGCCGGACACGGGCTTGGTATGCTACGCCGACGATACCATGGTGCTAGCCGGGCGACGGTGGTGGAGCGAGACCGTGATTCTCACGGAAGACGCTGTGGCGTGCGCGGTGCACGCTATTCAGCGACTGGGATTGCGCGTGTCAAAGGCCAATTCGGAGGCATTGTGGTTCTTCGACCACCGCCGCAGGGGATCCGCTCACGCTGGTTTGTCCGTGGCCGTAAATGGCGACGCGGTGCCGGTGAAGTGTCGTATGACGAACCTGGGTCTCACCATCGACAGTCGGTGGACGTTCGGGCCACATTTCGAGCTCCTGGTCCCGAGGGTGACAGCCGCAGCCAACGCTCTGTGCGGCCTTCTTCCGAATATAACCGGAGCAGGGTCGGGAGTCCGCGAATCTACGAGGGACTGATCCGGTCCCAGGTCCTCTATGGGGCACCGGTGTGGGCCCAAGGCCAACCGTCGCAGTCGTACCCTGGTGAGGAGACTGCAGAGGATGACCGCTATCCGAATAGCCAGAGTATATCGGACAATATCCTACGAGACGACGACAGTGCTGGCGGCGTCGCCCCCGATTGAGCTGCGGGCCCTCGAGCTCTGTCGGGTGTATGAACACCTGAGGGCACCGCCTTCGACGACGACGCTGCTGCCAGACGGCCTCTCGGCCTCGAACGTCCGGGAAGAGGCAAAGCTGGAGATCTGGGAGCGGTGGCGCTCCCAGGTGACGGAGGAGGTCGCCAGGCGGCCACACCGAGCCGTCCGCGTCGTGCTTCCCAATTGGCAGGCCTGGAGAGATCAAGGCAGTGTTCCGCTCACCTTCAGGACGACACAAATGCTCAACGGACACGGGGTCTGTGAGTACCTGATGACGATCGGGCGGGAGGTGGCGTCCATCTGACACCAACGCGGGGAAGAAGAGGTCACGACGCAGCACACGCTAGAGTTTTGTCCAGCGTGGGCGAAACCGCAGCGCGTCCTGCAGCTCGACATCGCCGAGAGGTTGGCTCCGGAAGCAGTCGTTAAGGCCATGCTCCTAGGGCCCCAGGATTTTAACGCTGTCCGCACCTACTACGAGGAGGTTATGCAGAGAAAGGAGCGGGCAAAAAGGAGACCGGGAGAGAAGAGCCGATCCCAGTAGATCGCCGCATCAACATCGCAGAGGCTCCGTAAGACGCAGGGGTGCGGCGCCACCGTCGTTGCTCCTGGTGCGTCAGACTAGGGAACGTGGTGCTAGGGGGAGTGGTTCCCGTTAGCTTTCCAACTCAGGCCGGGACGCCTCCCTAGACAACAACAACGGCAGGGAGATGGCCGACGAAGTTGCACTCGGTAGTGATTCGCAAGATACCCCGCGTGCACCTCTCAACGTCGGGATGACCACCGTGGGGTTTTAGTCGGTAAAAGTCCGACACTACACGGTCATTGCTACGCAACGCCGAGTGTACATGTTGATTGCCCCATGATAAAGAAAAAAAAAAAAGAAAAAGAAAAAAGGTTCGAATACCGGGAAGTTATATCCCCTACATTATCCATAAATCTTTACCCAAGCAAAATATTACCGACCCACGACTGCAAACTTTTGCTCGGTCATCTGGCCGACCATTAGACGATCACGTGAAATCGAAGTGATCCAAGTGTTTAAGAATCGGACACACGGCCGGAGGTTGTTACCTCCGAAATTGTCCATTTGCCAACCACCCCCACCCTCCGCAACTACCACTCCAAAACTAGTGCCGCATTCCCTGGGCCGTCGTGCGAGTCTGAGGGGGGGCCCTCCACAGTCTGACGGCTCCTTCGCCGCGCTCTTCTATGACGGCGATAATGGTGGTGCCACGGTCTCGTAGCGTCGTATCGGTCATCTTCGGCGAGCCACTTTGACAGGGTCGCCTCTCTTCTCTGTTTAACGTAACACGTTATATAGGTATTACCATACAACGGTATACTATATAACGTAATACGATATAACATAATACCGTATAACATTATATTAAATACGTTATAATGTAAAACAATATAACGTCATTGGTTATCGCATAATACTGTATAAATTAATAACATATACTGTTACGCCCCGAGGCTTAGTATAGATCGTATTTCTAATCGTCGCTCGCGGTCTTACAGCGTCGCACATGGATCGCCTTATCTGCCCGACGAAAAACATACAATGTATCGACGAGCGCATAGTCGTCACCAAGCAGCGAGTTCTAGAAACGTCGATTTCGGTCCGTTATTTCATTCTCACAAAGAAGTCGGCCTACGTGATCATCGGCGCGAGCGGTGGCGTGATTCGAGCGTAGTGGGAGTTGTCTCCCCGAAAGACAAGGAATCGGTCTAAGGGCAATCGGACTCATTTGAAAAGTCTAACTGCATTCATCGAGAGCTCTGACGAACAAAGTCGCTTAGTCTAACGAATATCGAGAAATATCAAATATCGAGTCGGATTTCTGTAACGCATTAACTGTATTCATCGCTAAATAATTTGTGACGCTTCTATTATCATTTAATTAATTGTTAAAAATACAAGCTATATTAACCTGTTAACACAGTGTTAAATACATTGAACCACCCTGGTTATCATAATCGAAACAAGAGGAACGACTATTTCACGGCGTCGATTATACGAATCGTAGCGAGAATTTACGCCTCTCGCTAACGCGTTTGCCTCGCGACCGCGTCTCCCGCGAACGGTCGTAACAATTATGTATAATAAATATAATAAAATTAAAATTCATATATCTTTCTTTATACTGCGTTGCATATATTTTATAGATATAGTGTATCTTATATATCTCAAGCATCTAATAAACAAAGCTAGAAGCAAAACTCACTTTTGCTTGATGATGTCCATTCTTCGATAAAAGATAACCCACCAAGGAACTTTTACTCACAGGTTTCTTAGCAACTTCTTTTTTTTTTTTACGTGGGGAAATTCTCATGGACGCCCGGCAGCCCTCTGGGAGGCGGCGGGTAGTGTCGGACTCTTACCGACTAAAACCACACGGTGATCGTTACGACGCTTGTCAGGAGTGTCCCGGTTCCTTTCTTTCGATATACTTCCGCGACACTCCTTCGACGTCGTCTCTCCCTTTGTTGTCGTGGGAGGCATTCTGGTTAAGCTGGACAGCGCGGGTGGGGGGACCACTCACCCCCGAGTGCCGCGCTCCCTGGGCCGTCACGCGAGTCTGAGGGGGTCCCAGACCCTCCTCAGCTGACAGCTCCTTCGCCGCGCGCTTCAATGACGGTGGTGGCGGTGGTGGTGCCGCGGTCTTTATTGGGAAAAGATTCTTTACTTGTACACATATATATTATAGTCTCCTCAGTTTCATGCATTTAAATCTTAGCTTACGAATAGGGAGATTTCCCTACTTAAAAATACATTCCTGTCTGATCGATCGGGAGATGTCACATATTGAGCTTGACAACGCATTCTTTCTTTTTTATTAACTAATTTAGTGGTACTGAACTTAACCGTTATCATAAACTGATGTCATAAAAATATGCGAAATTTGAAAATTAATAAAATTAACCAAAAATCTTATATATGAAATACATTGATAAAAATCTTAATTATCATTACAATATAATTAATATACATGTTATATATATATGATACATTATATTATGTTTTTATATATATATATATTAAAATTTATATAATACATGATATGATACATATATATATTATTATTATTTTATATACATTATATACATTTTTAATTTCAGCATTACAGATAAGTAAGTTTTCAGCATTAAAGTAATGCTTTTTTATGTTTTTTCATATTTCTTTCGTTTTTAACAATTCCTTGCGTTTTAATTTGGTATCTTATTTTGTCAGAAACAACAGAATTGTCCTAACTTCTATAATTATGAATTATAATTACAAATATAAGCTATTGAAGTTCTGTTATTTTTGATTATTTAGTATTCTGCTTCTGATTTTTCTTGTTGTTTTCCTTTTTTCATATTTTATGTTGGATTTTCCCGGCCGGCCTTTTTCTCGTCGTCCTCTTGCGGCAATTTGTTTGATGGTTGTACTGTGATTGGCGAAGCAACTGGTGCAACGGGCATAGGAATACTTGGTATACTGTCCAGTAATTCAATGTGGCTCATTTGTTCACCCAGTTTTACCAAATTCACGTTACATAGCTAGGACAGCTGAAGTTAACGGCTGCGGAGCTTCGTCCGACGATTGCGATGCAGATTTGTGGGGTGAAGACGTCGATTGTAGTAATGTCGGTAGGGATGTGAGGAGACCGTTATCGGAACTGTAAACATTATTAATCATGTTTTATTAACCATTTTGACGCTAATTCAATGATTTTCCATTAAAATTTTAATCAAGATTTTTTCCATTAAATTATCCAAGAAATGTTGCAGTAAGAAAAGTATTCTGCATATATATATGTTTATAAACTATATTTTTTCCAAACTATAAAAATTGTCTTAGTCGTTACGAGAAAGGAACGATTCTACGTGAAAAGGTAAGTTAATAATGTGAAACAAAATCTTTTTACATTAATCTCGTATAAAGAATTTCATATAAGACTTCGTTTGTGAAAGTATGAAGTGGGAAAATTTTTCCCAAAGCTAGAAATGGAAATTCTATGTTTCTTCTATACTTGTTTACTACTTTAAAAAGTTCAATTTAATACATAATATACTATTAAAAAATACTTTAGAATATGCTTTTTAACATAAATATATGAAATAGCAAAATTTATATGTACGTTATATCTACTATATAAAATGATTTAATAATAGAGTGTAGAATTTGACTCACTTAGAAGAATGTCTCTTCTTGCGCGGTCTTCCAGGAATCTTCATCTTGTCTTTCTTCCTATTCAATTTAGCCAATTCCTTCAGCTTTTCTCTATATTGTCTTTGAATGTCAGCCATCCTGACTCTTATCTCAAGTTCCTTAGCATCCATATTCGGCCAGTCTGGCTCATTATCGATGTGTTCTTTTCTAGCGATATACTTCTTTGCGTCGAGTTTCCCTTGCAAATTTCTATAATCGTGACAATCAAGATGTTCTCCCAGGATATGACTTCTATCCTCATGTCTGCTATCTTCGTCGTTCTCCATCATTCTATCATCCGAACATATCTTTTCATCGTGCATTTCAGCATCAGAATCCGATAGATTATCATCAATAATCAAGAAATCTATAGATTCGTTGCTACTAGAAATTTCACTCATATGATTGATTGCGTATAATTGTTCGTATACCTTTCTTTCATATTCTTCAAAGCCTTCTTCTCTTTCGTAGTTTACATTATGGCAAGGAGTACTAGTAGCAAGGGGAGCGTCATTTAACATATCATTATCTTCGTTATCGGTACAAATATCGTTTTCGGTAGGAGGTTCTAAGCTTCCACTTGTATTATTGTTCGCGTTTATTATAGACACTGATATTTCCTGCTCACTTTCATCATACCGTTTATCATAATCATCGTCTTCGGAATACGAGTCGTATTTAGATTCCTCATCTACTAACTCGCCATCGGTTTTGAACCTCTTGAGGCTCTCGAAATCTTGCAAATTTTCTTGCACATACTTTCTCTTGTCCGATGTCTTTCTTTCATTTTCTGGGACATTATTCGCTCTGCCCAGGTTCAACAATAAGCTAACGGCATAAGATATATCATCGAAATTCTCCAGATTCGACTTCCGGTAAGTTATATCCTCTACCTTCTCCATAAATCGTTGTTCTCTTGAATCGCATAACACCCCCAAAGAGCTGTTCATGTTGTTGGTGTGGGTCTCTTCCGGAGGAAAAAGCGCCCTGCCCTTGATAACCGATCTATCTAATTTATGTCTTCTATTTCCGTTGGATCTCACGCGTTCCAAGTGCTTAATACTGTTCGACAGCAATCCCAACACACTATAATCAACTTTAGGTCTCGGTTTAGAATTAATAACAAATCGATATTTGGGAGTTTCAGTATACAATGAGTTTTCTAGCGATTCCAATTTCCCTTTTTTAGGAGTCACCGCGTCATTGTTAGTGCACTGCACTTGCACTTCACAGACCTTGGGCGGCGAGACATTCTCCATTATCACGACAGATTCTTTATCGTCGTTTAACTCCATATTATCATTACTGCTTCCCGTGTCATGCTCCGAAGAATATATCTCAATTTCTCGTCCTATATCGTAGTTTTCAATGAATTGAGAGTTCTCGCAGGATCTCAGAATGTGTCTATTCAAACTGTTTTCTAGTTCTCTCGGTATCTTTTCCGAATGTTTTCTCGAACGAAGATTTTCTGCATTCTTATCCTTCGAGTCGTCCACGTTTAGGGGTGTCGTCTCCTGTAAAGCAGCAGCTGCGTTCTTATTCAACTTCTCCACCACGTTTTCGATTCCAGGATGAGACTTTTCGACAATGTGCCTCTTAGACAGATCCTGGCACTTTGGCTTTTTCGTGGTTGATGTTGGTTCGCATCTGTATGAATAATCTTCATACATTGTTTCATCTGCTTTCTGCTTGAGTTCGACCACTTGTACGTCACAATCGATCCTCGACATATCGAACGATTTCACAATCGATCCTCGACATATCGAACGATTTCACAATGATCTGTGGACGTGGAACGGTTGCCTGCGATCGCTCGTCTCGGCCCTTTTGATAACTATCGCAATTCGGATTGATCTCCACTTTCGATTCTATCGGATTCTCCGATAGTTTTGGAATTTGATTGATTTCCGGAGTTTCGGCCGAAGAATTTCCATGCCTGTGTAACTCATTCGCCGACATTTCATCTGGTTTAACTAATTCGGCCTGTAAAATATAACGTGTTATGTTATTGAATGTTGTGTAAAATTTATACTTTGTAATTTCTTATCGGTCGATGAAGTCGAATGATTTTAACACTTAGACAACATAATAGGGAGTTTTTCCTTCTACGAGAACGTCGCTGCGTGACCGAACGGGAAGATCCCCTTTTTTGACTGTAGCAACGCGATTGTTTTTTTTTGTTTTGTTAACCAATTTAGCGGCGTTAAACTTAATTAAAAAGATATTCAAATCGTGTTATTTATCTTTAATGTTTTTAATTCTACCTGTATTTTTTTATACTTTGAATATACTTTCAATTTGATGTTTTGTATAAACAATATGTAAAATCGTTAAATAAAATTATCACCGCAAAATATAACTGACCACTTAAATAATTTTTAAACTTCCTTGTTTTTTAAGTAGTGAAAATTAATCCTCGATACTTGAAAAAATGCACGGTGGACAGCGTATGGGTTGCTTGTCCGAGCGCGGTGGAAATAGCGTATAGCTCGCTGTGGCGCGCGCGGTTGGCTAAGTGTTAATAATTACATTGCGTTTGGTTCATTCTTTTCGTAAAGAGTAACGTTGAGAGACTCGCGCTTTCGTAAGATATTTTTTATTTAAGCTCAACGATAGTTATGAAATAATCAATTTTATTTTTTATGAGTGTTATTTGTTCATATAAGCTAAACAGTGTGGCATAAAAAAATTACGCTTGCCTCTTTTCGTCATTAATATCAAGAGTTGACTATCGTATTGTATATATTAACAAATAACATTGTTTCGCATATTAATTTCCTTCATCTAACAATCAAAAAATTTTATACCTTTCTGTTTTATCGATATCGAGCGTTATAACTCGTAACGTCATATGGTATTACGCTATAACGTATAATGTTATATAGTATTAGGTTATAACGTAGAACGTTATGTGGTATTACGTTATAACGTGTAACGTCATATGGTATTACGTTATAACGTCTAACGTTATATAGTATTACGTTATATCGTGTAACGTACTATAGCATTTCCTTATAACGTATAACATCATATGGTATTACGTTATATCGTATATCGTTATATAGTATTACGTTATAACGTATAACGTTATATAGCATTACGTTATAACGTGTAACGTACTATAGCATTCGTTTATAACGTATAACATCATATGGTATTACGTTATAACGTATAACGTCATATGGTATTACGTTATAACGTCTAACGTTATATAGTATTACGTTATATCGTATAACGTACTATAGCATTTCCTTATAACGTATAACATCATATGGTATTACGTTATAACGTCTAACGTTATATAGTATTACGTTATATCGTGTAACGTACTATAGCATTTCCTTATAACGTATAACATCATATGGTATTACGTTATAACGTATACCGTTATATAGTATTACGTTATATCGTATAACCTCATATGGTATTACGTTATAACGTCTAACGTTATATAGTATTACGTTATAACGTATAACGTCATATGGTATTTCGTTATAACGTGTAACGTACTATAGCATTTCCCTATAACGTATAACGTCATATGGTATTACGTTATAACGTGTAACGTACTATAGCATTTCCTTATAACGTGTAACATCATATGGTATTACATTATAACGTATAAAGTCATAAGGTATTACGTTATAACTTATAACGTCAAATGGTATTACGTTATAACGTGAAACGTACTATAGCATTTCCTTATAACGTGTAACGTCATATGGTATTACGTTATAACGTATAACGTCATATGGTATTACGTTATAACGTATAACGTTATATAGTATTACGTTATAACGTATAACGTTATATAGCATTACGTTATAACGTGTAACGTACTATAGCATTTCCTTATAACGTATAACCTCATATGGTATTACGTTATAAAGTATAACGTCATATGGTATTACGTTATAACGTATAACGTTATATAGTATTACATTATAACGTATAACGTTATATGGTATTACGTTATAACGTATAACGTCAGATGGTATTACGTTATAACGTATAACGTTATGTGGTATTACGTTATAACGTATAACGTTATATTGTATTACGTTATAACGTACAACTTTATATAGTATTACGTTATAACGTATAACGTTATATAGCATTACGTTATAACGTGTAACGTACTATAGCATTTCCTTATAACGTATAACGTCATATGGTATTACGCTATAACGTATAACGTTATATAATGTTACGTTATAACGTATAACGCTATATAGTATTACGTTATAACGTGTAACGTTATATGGTATTACGTTATAACGTATAACGTCAAAAGGTATTACGCTATAACGTATAATGTTATATAGTATTAGGTTATAACGTAGAACGTTATGTGGTATTACGTTATAACGTGTAACGTCATATGGTATTACGTTATAACGTCTAACGTTATATAGTATTACGTTATATCGTGTAACGTACTATAGCATTTCCTTATAACGTATAACATCATATGGTATTACGTTATAACGTATATCGTTATATAGTATTACGTTATAACGTATAACGTTATATAGCATTACGTTATAACGTGTAACGTACTATAGCATTCGTTTATAACGTATAACATCATATGGTATTACGTTATAACGTATAACGTCATATGGTATTACGTTATAACGTCTAACGTTATATAGTATTACGTTATATCGTGTAACGTACTATAGCATTTCCTTATAACGTATAAAGTCATAAGGTATTACGTTATAACTTATAACGTCAAATGGTATTACGTTATAACGTGTAACGTACTATAGCATTTCCTTATAACGTGTAACGTCATATGGTATTACGTTATAACGTACAACTTTATATAGTATTACGTTATAACGTATAACGTTATATAGCATTACGTTATAACGTGTAACGTACTATAGCATTTCCTTATAACGTATAACGTCATATGGTATTACGCTATAACGTATAACGTTATATAATGTTACGTTATAACGTATAACGCTATATAGTATTACGTTATAACGTGTAACGTTATATGGTATTACGTTATAACGTATAACGTCAAAAGGTATTACGCTATAACGTATAATGTTATATAGTATTAGGTTATAACGTAGAACGTTATGTGGTATTACGTTATAACGTGTAACGTCATATGGTATTACGTTATAACGTCTAACGTTATATAGTATTACGTTATATCGTGTAACGTACTATAGCATTTCCTTATAACGTATAACATCATATGGTATTACGTTATAACGTATATCGTTATATAGTATTACGTTATAACGTATAACGTTATATAGCATTACGTTATAACGTGTAACGTACTATAGCATTCGTTTATAACGTATATCATCATATGGTATTACGTTATAACGTATAACGTCATATGGTATTACGTTATAACGTCTAACGTTATATAGTATTACGTTATATCGTGTAACGTACTATAGCATTTCCTTATAACGTATAAAGTCATAAGGTATTACGTTATAACTTATAACGTCAAATGATATTACGTTATAACGTGTAACGTACTATAGCATTTCCTTATAACGTGTAACGTCATATGGTATTACGTTATAACGTACAACTTTATATAGTATTACGTTATAACGTATAACGTTATATAGCATTACGTTATAACGTGTAACGTACTATAGCATTCCTTTATAACGTATAACGTTATATATTATTACGTTATAACGTATAAAGTCATAAGGTATTACGTTATAACTTATAACGTCAAATGGTATTACGTTATAACGTGTAACGTACTATAGCATTTCCTTATAACGTGTAACGTCATATGGTATTACGTTATAACGTATAACGTCATATGGTATTACGTTATAACGTATAACGTTATATAGTATTACGTTATAACGTATAATGATATATGATATTACGTTATAACGTATAACATCATATGGTATTACGTTATAACGTATAACGTTATATAGCATTTCCTTATAACGTATAACGTCATATGGTATTACGTTATAACGTATAACGTTATATGGTCAACGTTATAACGTATAACGTCAGATGGTATTACGTTATAACGTATAACGTTATATAGTATAACGTCAGATGGTATTACGTTATCACGTATAACGTTATATAGTATAACGTTATAACGTATAACGTTATGTGGTATTACGTTATAACGTATAACGTTATATAGTATTACGTTATAACGTATAAAGTCATAAGGTATTACGTTATAACTTATAACGTCAAATGGTATTACGTTATAACGTGTAACGTACTATAGCATTTCCTTATAACGTGTAGCGTCATATGGTATTACGTTATAACGTACAACTTTATATAGTATTACGTTATAACGTATAACGTTATATAGCATCACGTTATAACGTGTAACGTACTATAGCATTTCCTTATAACGTATAACGTCATATGGTATTACGTTATAACGTATAACGTTATATAATGTTACGTTATAACGCATAACGCTATATAGTATTGCGTTATAACGTGTAACGTTATATGGTATTACGTTATAACGTATAACGTTATATAGCATTACGTTATAACGTGTAACGTACTATAGCATTCCTTTATAACGTATAACATCATATGGTATTACGCTATAACGTATAACGTCATATGGTATTACGTTATAACGTCTAACGTTATATAGTATTACGTTATATCGTGTAACGTACTATAGCCTTTCCTTATAACGTATAACATCATATGGTATTACGTTATAACTTATAACGTTATATAGTATTACGTTATAACTTATAACGTCAAATGGTATTACGTTATAACGTGTAACGTACTATAGCATTTCCTTATAACGCGTAACGTCATGTGATATTACGTTATAACGTATAACGTCATATGGTATTACGTTATAACGTATAACGTTATATAGTATTACGTTATAACGTTTAACGTTATATAGTATTACGTTATAACGTATAAAGTCATAAGGTATTACGTTATAACTTATAACGTCAAATGGTGTTACGTTATAACGTGTAGCGTACTATAGCATTTCTTTATAACGTATAACATCATATGGTATTACGTTATGACGTATAACGTCATATGGTATTACGTTATAACGTATAACGTTATATGGTATTACGTTATAACGTATAACGTCAGATGGTATTACGTTATAACGTATAACGTATAACGTTATGTGGTATTACGTTATAACGTATAACGTTATATAGTATTACGTTATAACGTATAAAGTCATAAGGTATTACGTTATAACTTATAACGTCAAATGGTGTTACGTTATAACGTGTAACGTACTATAGCATTTCTTTATAACGTATAACATCATATGGTATTACGTTATGACTTATAACGTCATATGGTATTACGTTATATCGTGTAACGTACTATAGCATTTCCTTATAACGTATAACATCATATGGTATTACGTTATGACGTATAACGTCATATGGTATTACGTTATAACGTATAAAATCATATGGTATTACGTTATAACGAATAACGTCATATGGTATTACGTTATAACGTATAAAATCATATGGTATTACGTTATAACGAATAACGTTGTATAGTATTACGTTATAACGTCTAACGTTATATAGTATTACGTTATATCGTGTAACGTACTGTAGCATTTCCTTATAACGTATAACATCATATGGTATTACGTTATAACGTATATCGTTATATAGTATTACGTTATAACGTATAACGTTATATAGCATTACGTTATAACGTGTAACGTACTATAGCATTTCTTTATAACGTATAACATCATATAGTATTACGTTATAGCGTATAACGTCATATGGTATTACGTTATATCGTGTAACGTACTATAGCATTTCCTTATAACGTATAACATCATATGGTATTACGTTACAACGCATAACGTTGTATAGTATTACGTTATAACGTCTAACGTTATATAGTATTACGTTATATCGTGTAACGTACTAGAGCATTTCCGTATAACGTATAACATCATATGGTATTACGTTATAACGTATAACGTTATATAGTATTACGTTATAACGTATAATGTTATAGAGCATTACGTTATAACTTGTAACGTACTATAGCATTTCTTTATAACGTATAACATCATACGGTATTACGTTATAACGTATAACGTCATATGGTATTACGTTATAACGTATAACGTTATATAGTATTACGTTATATCGTATAACGAACTATGGCCTTTCCTTATAACGTATAACATCATATGGTATTACGTTATAACGTATAACGTTATAACGTATAACGTTATGTGGTATTACGTTATAACGTATAACGTTATATAGTATTACGTCATAACGTATAAAGTCATAAGGTATTACGTTATAACTTATAACGTCAAATGGTGTTACGTTATAACGTGTAACGTACTATAGCATTTCTTTATAACGTATAACATCATATGGTATTACGTTATGACTTATAACGTCATATGGTATTACGTTATATCGTGTAACGTACTATAGCATTTCCATATAACGTATAACATCATATGGTATTACGTTATGACGTATTACGTCATATGGTATTACGTTATAACGTATAACATCATATGGTATTACGTTATAACGAATAACGTTGTATAGTATTACGTTATAACGTATAACGTTATATAGCATTAGGTTATAACGTGTAACGTACTATAGCATTCCTTTATAACGTATAACATCATATGGTATTACGCTATAACGTATAACGTCATATGGTATTACGTTATAACGTCTAACGTTATATAGTATTACGTTATATCGTGTAACGTACTATAGCCTTTCCTTATAACGTATAACATCATATGGTATTACGTTATAACTTATAACGTTATATAGTATTACGTTATAACTTATAACGTCAAATGGTATTACGTTATAACGTGTAACGTACTATAGCATTTCCTTATAACGCGTAACGTCATGTGATATTACGTTATAACGTATAACGTCATATGGTATTACGTTATAACGTATAACGTTATATAGTATTACGTTATAACGTTTAACGTTATATAGTATTACGTTATAACGTATAAAGTCATAAGGTATTACGTTATAACTTATAACGTCAAATGGTGTTACGTTATAACGTGTAACGTACTATAGCATTTCTTTATAACGTATAACATCATATGGTATTACGTTATGACTTATAACGTCATATGGTATTACGTTATATCGTGTAACGTACTATAGCATTTCCTTATAACGTATAACATCATATGGTATTACGTTATGACGTATAACGTCATATGGTATTACGTTATAACGTATAACATCATATGGTATTACGTTATAACGAATAACGTTGTATAGTATTACGTTATAACGTCTAACGTTATATAGTATTACGTTATATCGTGTAACGTACTGTAGCATTTCCTTATAACGTATAACATCATATGGTATTACGTTATAACGTATATCGTTATATAGTATTACGTTATAACGTATAACGTTATATAGCATTACGTTATAACGTGTAACGTACTATAGCATTTCTTTATAACGTATAACATCATATGGTATTACGTTATAGCGTATAACGTCATATGGTATTACGTTATATCGTGTAACGTACTATAGCATTTCCTTATAACGTATAACATCATATGGTATTACGTCACAACGCATAACGTTGTATAGTATTACGTTATAACGTCTAACGTTATATAGTATTACGTTATATCGTGTAAAGTACTAGAGCATTTCCTTATAACGTATAACATCATATGGTATTACGTTATAACGTATATCGTTATATAGTATTTCGTTATAACGTATAACGTTATATAGCATTACGTTATAACGTGTAACGTACTATAGCATTTCTTTATAACGTATAACATCATATGGTATTACGTTATAACTTATAACGTCATATGGTATTACGTTATAACGTCTAACGTTATATAGTATAACGTTATATCGTATAACGAACTATGGCCTTTCCTTATAACGTATAACATCATATGGTGTTACGTTATAACGTATAACGTTATATAGTATTACGTTATAACGTATAATGTTATAGAGCATTACGTTATAACGGGTAACGTACTATAGCATTTCTTTATAACGTATAACATCATACGGTATTACGTTATAACGTATAACGTCATATGGTATTCCGTTATAACGTATAACGTTATATAGTATTACGTTATAACGTATAACGCTATATAGTATTACGTTATAACGTATAACGTTATATAGTATTACGTTATATCGTGTAACGTACTATAGCATTTCCTTATAACGTATAACATCATATGGTATTACGTTATAACGTATAACGTTATATAGCATTTCCTTATAACGTATAACGTCATATGGTATTACGTTATAACGTATAACGTTATATGGTCTTACGTTATAACGTATAACGTCAGATGGTATTACGTTATAACGTATAACGTTATATAGTATAACGTTATAACGTATAACGTTATGTGGTATTACGTTATAACGTATAACGTTATATAGTATTACGTTATAACGTATAAAGTCATAAGGTATTACGTTATAACTTATAACGTCAAATGGTATTACGTTATAACGTGTAACGTACTATAGCATTTCCTTATAACGTGCAACGTCATATGGTATTACGTTATAACGTACAACTTTATATAGTATTACGTTATAACGTATAACGTTATATAGCATTACGTTATAACGTGTAACGTACTATAGCATTTCCTTATAACGTATAACGTCATATGGTATTATGTTATAACGTATAACGTTATATAATGTTACGTTATAACGCATAACGCTATATAGTATTACGTTATAACGTGTAACGTTATATGGTATTACGTTATAACGTATAACGTTATATAGCATTACGTTATAACGTGTAACGTACTATAGCATTCGTTTATAACGTATAACATCATATGGTATTACGCTATAACGTATAACGTCATACGGTATTACGTTATAACGTATAACGTTATATAGTATTACGTTATAACGTATGAAGTCATAAGGTATTACGTTATAACGTATAGCGTCATATGGTATTACGTTATAACGTATAGCGTTATATGGTATTACGTTATAACGTATAACGTCAAATGGTGTTACGTTATAACGTGTAACGTACTATAGCATTTCTTTATAACGTATAACATCATATGGTATTACGTTATGACGTATAACGTCATATGGTATTACGTTATATCGTGTTACGTACTATAGCATTTCCTTATAACGTATAACATCATATGGTATTACGCTATAACGTATAACGTCATATGGTATTACGTTATAACGTCTAACGTTATATAGTATTACGTTATATCGTGTAACGTACTATAGCCTTTCCTTATAACGTATAACATCATATGGTATTACGTTATAACGTATAACGTTATATAGTATTACGTTATAACGTATAACGTTATATAGTACTACGTTATAACGTATAAAGTCATAAGGTATTACGTTATAACTTATAACGTCAAATGGTATTACGTTATAACGTATAACGTTATATAGTATTACGTTATAACGTATAGCGTCATATGGTATTACGTTATAACGTATAACGTTATATAGTATTACGTTATAACGTATAACGTTATATAGTATTACGTTATAACGTATAAAGTCATAAGGTATTACGTTATAACTTATAACGTCAAATGGTGTTACGTTATAACGTGTAACGTACTATAGCATTTCTTTATAACGTATAACATCATATGGTATTACGTTATGACGTATAACGTCATATAGTATTACGTTATAACGTATAACGTTATATAGTATTACGTTATAACGTATAGCGTCATAACGTATTACGTTATAACGTATAACGTTATATAGTATTACGTTATAACGTATAACAGTATATAGTATTACGTTATAGCGTATAACGTTATATAGTATTACGTTATATCGTGTAACGTACTATAGCATTTCCTTATAACGTATAACATCATATGGTATTACGTTATAACGTATAACGTTATATAGCATTTCCTTATAACGTATAACGTCATATGGTATTACGTTATAACGTATAGCGTTATATGGTATTACGTTATAACGTATAACGTCAGATGGTATGACGTTATAACGTATAACGTTATATAGTATAAGGTTATAACGTATAACGTTATGTGGTATTACGTTATAACGTATAACGTTATATAGTATTACGTTATAACGTATAAAGTCATAAGGTATTACGTTATAACTTATAACGTCAAATGGTGTTACGTTATAACGTGTAACGTACTATAGCATTTCTTTATAACGTATAACATCATATGGTATTACGTTATGACGTATAACGTCATATGGTATTACGTTATAACTTATACCGTCAAATGGTGTTACGTTATAACGTGTAACGTACTATAGCATTTCTTTATAACGTATAACATCATATGGTATTACGTTATGACTTATAACGTCATATGGTATTACGTTATATCGTGTTACGTACTATAGCATTTCCTTATAACGTATAACATCATATGGTATTACGCTATAACGTATAACGTCATATGGTATTACGTTATAACGTCTAACGTTATATAGTATTACGTTATATCGTGTAACGTACTATAGCCTTTCCTTATAACGTATGACATCATATGGTATTACGTTATAACGTATAACGTTATATAGTATTACGTTATAACGTATAACGTTATATAGTACTACGTTATAACGTATAAAGTCATAAGGTATTACGTTATAACTTATAACGTCAAATGGTATTACGTTATAACGTGTAACGTACTATAGCATTTCCTTATAACGTGTAACGTCATGTGGTATTACGTTATAACGTATAACGTCATATGGTATTACGTTATAACGTATAACGTTATATAGTATTACATTATAACGTATAACGTTATGTGGTATTACGTTATAACGTATAACGTTATATAGTATTACGTTATAACGTATGAAGTCATAAGGTATTACGTTATAACTTATAACGTCAAAGGGTATTACGTTATAACGTGTAACGTCCTATAGCATTTCCTTATAACGTGTAACGTCATATGGTATTACGTTATAACGTACAACGTTATATAGTATTACGTTATAACGTATAACGTTATATAGCATTACGTGATAACGTGTAACGTACTATAGCATTTCCTTATAACGTATAACATCATATGGTATTACGTTATAACGTATATCGTTATATAGTATTACGTTATAACGTATAAAGTTATATAGCATTACGTTATAACGTGTAACGTACTATAGCATTTCTTTATAACGTATAACATCATACGGTATTACGTTATAACGTATAACGTCATATGGTATTACGTTATAACGTATAACGTTATATAGTATTACGTTATAACGTATAATGTTATATAGCATTACGTTATAACGTGTAACGTACTATAGCATTTCTTTATAACGTATAACATCATACGGTATTACGTTATAACGTATAGCGTCATATGGTATTACGTTATAACGTATAACGTTATATAGTATTACGTTATAACGTATAACAGTATATAGTATTACGTTATAGCGTATAACGTTATATAGTATTACGTTATATCATGTAACGTACTATAGCATTTCCTTATAACGTATAACATCATATGGTATTACGTTATAACGTATAACGTTATATAGCATTTCCTTATAACGTATAACGTCATATGGTATTACGTTATATCGTATAGCGTTATATGGTATTACGTTATAACGTATAACGTCAGATGGTATTACGTTATAACGTATAACGTTATATAGTATAACGTTATAACGTATAACGTTATGTGGTATTACGTTATAACGTATAACGTTATATAGTATTACGTTATAACGTATAAAGTCATAAGGTATTACGTTATAACTTATAACGTCAAATGGTGTTACGTTATAACGTGTAACGTACTATAGCATTTCTTTATAACGTATAACATCATATGGTATTACGTTATGACGTATAACGTCATATGGTATTACGTTATAACTTATAACGTCAAATGGTGTTACGTTATAACGTGTAACGTACTATAGCATTTCTTTATAACGTATAACATCATATGGTATTACGTTATGACTTATAACGTCATATGGTATTACGTTATATCGTGATACGTACTATAGCATTTCCTTATAACGTATAACATCATATGGTATTACGTTATAACGAATAACGTTGTATAGTATTACGTTATAACGTCTAACGTTATATAGTATTACGTTATATCGTGTAACGTACTGTAGCATTTCCTTATAACGTATAACATCATATGGTATTACGTTATAACGTATATCGTTATATAGTATTACCTTATAACGTATAACGTTATATAGCATTACGTTATAACGTGTAACGTACTATAGCATTTCTTTATAACGTATAACATCATATGGTATTACGTTATAGCGTATAACGTCATATGGTATTACGTTATAACGTCTAACGTTATATAGTATTACGTTATATCGTATAACGAACTATAGCATTTCCTTATAACGTATAACGTCATATGGTATTACGTTATAACGTATAACGTTATATAGTATTACGTTATAACGTATAACGCTATATAGTATTACGTTATAACGTATAACGTTATATAGTATTACGTTATATCGTGTAACGTACTATAGCATTTCCTTATAACGTATAACATCATATGGTATTACGTTATAACGTATAACGATATATAGCATTTCCTTATAACGTATAACGTCATATGGTATTACGTTATAACGTATAACGTTATATGGTCTTACGTTATAACGTATAACGTCAGATGGTATTACGTTATAACGTATAACGTTATATAGTATTACGTTATATCGTGTAACGTACTATAGCCTTTCCTGATAACGTATAACATCATATGGTATTACGTATAACGTTATATAGTATTACATTATAACGTATAACGTTATATAGCATTACGTTATCACGTCTAACGTACTATAGCATTTCTTTATAACGTATAACATCATATGGTATTACGTTATAACGTATAACGTTGTATAGTATTACGTTATAACGTCTAACGTTGTATAGTATTACGTTATAACGTCTAACGTTATATAGCATTACGTTATATCGTGTAACGTACTATAGCATTTCCCTATAACGTATAACATCATATGTAATCATATCATGTTATAACGTATATCGTTATATAGTATTACGTCATAACGTATAACGTTATATAGCATTACGTTATAACGTGTAACGTACTATAGCATTTCTTTATAACGTATAACATCATATGGTATTACGTTATAACGTATAACGTCATATGGTATTACGTTATAACGTCTAACGTTATATAGTATTACGTTATATCGTGTAACGTACTATAGCATTTCCTTATAACGTATAACGTCATATGGTATTACGCTATAACGTATAACGTTATATAATGTTACGTTATAACGTATAACGTCATAAGGTATTACGCTATATCGTGTAACGTACTATAGCATTTCTTTATAACGTATAACGTCATATGGTATTACGTTATAACGTCTAACGTTATATAGTATTACGTTATATCGTGTAACGTACTATAGCCTTTCCTTATAACGTATAACATCATATGGTATTACGTATAACGTTATATAGTATTACATTATAACGTATAACGTTATATAGCATTACGTTATCACGTCTAACGTACTATAGCATTTCTTTATAACGTATAACATCATATGGTATTACGTTATAACGTATAACGTCGTATGGTATTACGTTATAACGTATAACGTTATATGGTATTACGGTATAACGTATGACGTCAGATGGTATTACGTTATAACGTATAACGTTATATAGTATTACGTTATAACGTATAACGCTATGTGGTATTACGTTATAACGTATAACCTTATATAGGATTACGTTATAACGTATAACGTTATGTAGCATTACGTGATAACGTATAACGTCATATAGTATTACGTTATAACGAATAACGTTATATAGTATTACGTTATAACGTATAACGTTATATAGTATTACGTTAGCACGTATAACGTTATATGGTATTACGGTATAACGTATGACGTCAGATGGTATTACGTTATAACGTATAACGTTATGTAGCATTACGTGATAACGTATAACGTCATATAGTATTACGTTATAACGAATAACGTTATATAGTATTACGTTATAACGTATAACGTTATGTAGCATTACGTGATAACGTATAACATCATATGGTATTACGTTATAACGTATAACGTTGTATAGTATTACGTTATAACGTCTAACGTTGTATAGTATTACGTTATAACGTCTAACGTTATATAGCATTACGTTATATCGTGTAACGTACTATAGCATTTCCTTATAACGTATAACATCATATGGTATTACGTTATAACGTATATCGTTATATAGTATTACGTCATAACGTATAACGTTATATAGCATTACGTTATAACGTGTAACGTACTATAGCATTTCTTTATAACGTATAACATCATATGGTATTACGTTATAACGTATAACGTCATATGGTATTACGTTATAACGTCTAACGTTATATAGTATTACGTTATATCGTGTAACGTACTATAGCATTTCCTTATAACGTATAACATCATATGGTATTACGTTATAACGTATAACGTTGTATAGTATTACGTTATAACGTCTAACGTTATATAGCATTACGTTATCACGTGTAACGTACTATAGCATTTCTTTATAACGTGTAACGTCATATGGTATTACGTTATAACGTACAACGTTATATAGTATTACGTTATAACGTATAACGTTATATAGCATTTCCTTATAACGTATAACGTCATATGGTATTACGTTATAACGTATAACGTTATATGGTCTTACGTTATAACGTATAACGCCAGATGATATTACGTTATAACGTATAACGTTATATGGTCTTACGTTATAACGTATAACGTCAGATGGTATTACGTTATAACGTATAACGTTATATCGTATAACGTTATAACGTATAACGTTATAACGTATAACGTTATGTGGTATTACGTTATAACGTATAACGTTATATAGTATTACGTTATAACGTATAAAGTCATAAGGTATTACGTTATAACTTATAACGTCAAATGGTATAACGTTATAACGTGTAACGCACTATAGCATTTCCTTATAACGTGTAACGTCATATGGTATTACGTTATAACGTATAACGTTGTATAGTATTACGTTATAACGTCTAACGTCATATGGTATTACGTTATAACGTCTAACGTTATATAGTATTACGTTATATCGTGTAACGTACTATAGCCTTTCCTTATAACGTATAAGATCATATGGTATTACGTATAACGTTATATAGTATTACATTATAACGTATAACGTTATATAGCATTACGTTATCACGTCTAACGTACTATAGCATTTCTTTATAACGTATAACATCATATGGTATTACGTTATAACGTATAACGTCATATGGTATTACGTTATAACGTCTAACGTTATATAGTATTACGTTATATCGTGTAACGTACTATAGCCTTTCCTTATAACGTATAACATCATATGGTATTACGTATAACGTTATATAGTATTACATTATAACGTATAACGTTATATAGCATTACGTTATCACGTCTAACGTACTATAGCATTTCTTTATAACGTATAACATCATATGGTAGTATGTTATAACGTATAACGTCATATGGTATTACGTTATAACATATAACGTTATATAGTATTACGTTATAACGTATAACGATATGTAGCATTACGTTATAACGTAGAACGATATATAGCATTTCCTTATAACGTATAACATCATACGGTATTACGATATAATATAACGTTATATAGTATTACGTTATAACCTATAACGTGATATAGTATTACGTTATGACGTATAACGTCATAAGGCCTTACGTTATAAGTTATAACGTTATATAGTATTACGTTATAACGTGTAACGTACTGTAGCATTCCTTTATAACGTATAACGTCATATAGTATTACGTTATAACGTATAACGTTATGTGGTATTACATTATAACGTATAACGTTATATAGCGTTACATTATAGCGTATAACGTTATGTAGCATTACGTTAGAACCTATAACGTTATATAGTATTACGTTATGACGTATAACGTCATAAGGTATTACGTTATAACTTATAACGTTATATAGTATTAAGTTATAACCTGTAACGTACTATAGCATTTCTTTATAACGTATAACGTCATATGGTATTACGTTATAACGTATAACGTCATAAGGTATTACCTTATAACGTATAACGTTATGTAGCATTACGTTATAACGTATAACGTTATATAGTATTACGCTATAACGTATAACGTCATAAGGCATTACATTATAAGTTATAACGTTATATAGTATTACGTTATAACGTATAACGTCATAAGGCATTACATTATAAGTTATAACGTTATATAGTATTACGTTATATCGTGTAACGTAATATAGCCTTTCCTTATAACGTATAACATCATATGGTATTACGTATAACGTTATATAGTATTACATTATAACGTATAACGTTATATAGCATTACGTTATCACGTCTAACGTACTATAGCATTTCTTTATAACTTATAACGTTATATGGTATTACGTTATACCGTATAACGTTATGTAGCATTACGTTATAACGTATGAAGTTATATAGTATTACGTTATGACGAATAACGTCATAATGCATTACATTATAAGTTATAACGTTATACAGTATTACGTTATATCGTGTAACGTACTATAGCCTTTCCTTATAACGTATAACATCATATGGTATTACGTATAACGTTATATAGTATTACATTATAACGTATAACGTTATATAGCATTACGTTATCACGTCTACCGTACTATAGCATTTCTTTATAACGTATAACGTCATATGGTATTACGTTATAACGTATAACGTCATAAGGTATTACGTTATAACGTATAACGTTATATAGCATTTCCTTATAACGTATAACGTCATAAGGTATTACGTTATAACTTATAACGTTATATAGTATTACGTTATAACGTATAACGTCATAAGGCATTACATTATAAGTTATACCGTTATATAGTATTACGTTATAACGTGTAACGTACTGTAGCATTCCTTCATCACGTATAACGTCATATAGTATTACGTTATAACGTATAACGTTATGTCGTATTACGTTATAACGTATAACGTTATGTGGTATTACGTTATACCGTATAACGTTATGTAGCATTACGTTATAACGTATGAAGTTATATAGTATTACGTTATAACGTATAACGTTATATAGTATTACGTTATATCGTGTAACGTACTTCCTAGCAGCTTCCTAACGTACTTTCCTAAGCATTTCCTTATAACGTATAACATCATATGGTATTACGTTATAACGTATAACGTTATATAGTATTACGTTATATCGTGTAACGTTCTATAGCATTTCCTTATAACGTATAACATCATATGGTATTACGTTATAACGTATAACGTCATATGGTATTACGTTATAACGTATAACGTTATATAGTATTACGTTATAACGTATAACGTCATACCGTATTTCGTTATAACGTGTAACGTACTATAGCATTTCTTTATAACGTATAACATCATATGGTATTACGTTATAACGTATAACGTCATATGGTATTACGTTATATCGTGTAGCGTACTATAGCATTCCCTTATAACGTATAACATCATATGGTATTACGTTATAACGTATAACGTTGTATAGTATTACGTTATAACGTATAACGTTATATAGCATTACGTTATAACGTCATATGGTATAACGTTATAACGTATAACGTTATATAGTATTACGTTATAACGTATAACCTTATATAGTATTACGTTATAACGTATAACGTCATATGGTATTACGTTATAACGTATAACATCATATGGTATTACGTTATAACGTATAACGTTGTATAGTATTACGTTATAACGTCTAACGTTGTATAGTATTACGTTATAACGTCTAACGTTATATAGCATTACGTTATATCGTGTAACGTACTATAGCATTTCCCTATAACGTATAACATCATATGGTATTACGTTATAACGTATATCGTTATATAGTATTACGTCATAACGTATAACGTTATATAGCATTACGTTATAACGTGTAACGTACTATAGCATTTCTTTATAACGTATAACATCATATGGTATTACGTTATAACGTATAACGTCATATGGTATTACGTTATAACGTCTAACGTTATATAGTATTACGTTATATCGTGTAACGTACTATAGCATTTCCTTATAACGTATAACGTCATATGGTATTACGTTATAACGTATAACGTTATATGGTCTTACGTTATAACGTATAACGCCAGATGATATTACGTTATAACGTATAACGTTATATGGTCTTACGTTATAACGTATAACGTCAGATGGTATTACGTTATAACGTATAACGTTATATCGTATAACGTTATAACGTATAACGTTATGTGGTATTACGTTATAACGTATAACGTTATATAGTATTACGTTATAACGTATAAAGTCATAAGGTATTACGTTATAACTTATAACGTCAAATGGTATAACGTTATAACGTGTAACATACTATAGCATTTCCTTATAACGTGTAACGTCATATGGTATTACGTTATAACGTCTAACGTTATATAGTATTACGTTATATCGTGTAACGTACTATAGCCTTTCCTTATAACGTATAAGGTCATATGGTATTACGTATAACGTTATATAGTATTACATTATAACGTATAACGTTATATAGCATTACGTTATCACGTCTAACGTACTATAGCATTTCTTTATAACGTATAACATCATATGGTATTACGTTATAACGTATAACGTCATATGGTATTACGTTATAACATATAACGTTATATAGTATTACGTTATAACGTATAACGATATATGATATTACGTTATAACGTATAACGTCATATGGTATTACGTTATAACGTATAACGTCATATGGTATTTCGCTATAACGTGTAACGTACTATAGCATTTCCCTATAACGTATAACGTCATATGGTATTACGTTATAACGTATAACGTCATAAGGTTTTACGTTATAACTTATAGCGTCATATGGTATTACGTTATAACGTGTAACGTACTGTAGCATTCCTTTATAACGGATTACGTCATATGGTATTACGTTAAAATGTATAACGTTATATAGTATTACATTATGACGTGGAGCGCTATATAGTAATACGTTATAACTTAGAACGTTATATCGTATTACGTTATAACGTGTACCGTACTATAGCATTTCCTTATAACGTATAACGTCAGATGGTATTACGTTATAACGTTTAACGTTATGTGGTATTACGTTATATCGTGTAACGTACGATAGCATTTCCCTATAACGTATAACTTCATATGGTATTACGTTATAACGTATAACGTTATATAGTATTTCGTTATTTCGTGTGACGTACTATAGCATTTCCTTATAACGTATAACATCATATGGTATTACGTTATAACGTATAGCGTCATAACGTATTACGTTATAACTTATAACGTTATATAGTATTACGTTATAACGTGTAACGTACTATAGCATTTCTTTATAAAGTATAACGTCATATGGTATTACGTTATAACTTATAACGTTATATAGTATTACGTTATAACGTGTAACGTACTATAGCATTACGTTATAACCTATAACGTCATAAGGTATTACGTTATAACTTATAACGTTATATAGTACTACGTTATAGCCTGTAACGTACTATAGCATTTCTTTATAACGTATAACGTCATATGGTAATACGTTATAACGTATAACGTCATAAGGTATTACCTTATAACGTATAACGTTATGCAGCATTACGTTATAACGTAGAACGATATATAGCATTTCCTTATAACGTATAACATCATACGGTATTACGATATAATATAACGTTATATAGTATTACGTTATAACCTATAACGTTATATAGTATTACGTTATGACGTATAACGTCATAAGGCATTACGTTATAAGTTATAACGTTATATAGTATTACGTTATAACGTGTAACGTACTGTAGCATTCCTTTATAACGTATAACGTCATATAGTATTACGTTATAACGTATAACGTTATGTGGTATTACATTATAACGTATAACGTTATATAGCGTTACATTATAGCGTATAACGTTATGTAGCATTACGTTAGAACCTATAACGTTATATAGTATTACGTTATGACGTATAACGTCATAAGGTATTATGTTATAACTTATAACGTTATATAGTATTAAGTTATAACCTGTAACGTACTATAGCATTTCTTTATAACGTATAACGTCATATGGTATTACGTTATAACGTATAACGTCATAAGGTATTACCTTATAACGTATAACGTTATGTAGCATTACGTTATAACGTATAACGTTATATAGTATTACGCTATAACGTATAACGTCATAAGGCATTACATTATAAGTTATAACGTTATATAGTATTACGTTATAACGTATAACGTCATAAGGCATTACATTATAAGTTATAACGTTATATAGTATTACGTTATATCGTGTAACGTACTATAGCCTTTCCTTATAACGTATAACATCATATGGTATTACGTATAACGATATATAGTATTACATTATAACGTATAACGTTATATAGCATTACGTTATCACGTCTAACGTACTATAGCATTTCTTTATAACTTATAACGTTATATGGTATTACGTTATACCGTATAACGTTATGTAGCATTACGTTATAACGTATGAAGTTATATAGTATTACGTTATGACGAATAACGTCATAATGCATTACATTATAAGTTATAACGTTATACAGTATTACGTTATATCGTGTAACGTACTATAGCCTTTCCTTATAACGTATAACATCATATGGTATTACGTATAACGTTATATAGTATTACATTATAACGTATAACGTTATATAGCATTACGTTATCACGTCTACCGTTCTATAGCATTTCTTTATAACGTATAACGTCATATGGTATTACGGTATAACGTATAATGTCATAAGGTATTACGTTATAACGTATAACGTTATATAGCATTTCCTTATAACGTATAACGTCATAAGGTATTACGTTATAACTTATAACGTTATATAGTATTACGTTATAACGTATAACGTCATAAGGCATTACATTATAAGTTATACCGTTATATAGTATTACGTTATAACGTGTAACGTACTGTAGCATTCCTTCATGACGTATAACGTCATATAGTATTACGTTATAACGTATAACGTTATGTCGTATTACGTTATAACGTATAACGTTATGTGGTATTACGTTATACCGTATAACGTTATGTAGCATTACGTTATAACGTGTAACGTACTATAGCATTTCTTTATAACGTATAACATCATATGGTATTACGTTATAACGTATAACGTCATATGGTATTACGTTATATCGTGTAGCGTACTATAGCATTCCCTTATAACGTATAACATCATATGGTATTACGTTATAACGTATAACGTTGTATAGTATTACGTTATAACGTATAACGTTATATAGCATTACGTTATAACGTATAACGTCATATGGTATAACGTTATAACGTATAACGTTATATAGTATTACGTTATAACGTATAACCTTATATAGTCTTACGTTATAACGTATAACGTCATATGATATTACGTTATAACGTATAACGTCATATGGTATTACGTTATAACGTATAACGTCATATGGTATTTCGCTATAACGTGTAACGTACTATAGCATTTCCCTATAACGTATAACGTCATATGGTATTACGTTATAACGTATAACGTCATAAGGTTTTACGTTATAACTTATAGCGTCATATGGTATTACGTTATAACGTGTAACGTACTGTAGCATTCCTTTATAACGGATTACGTCATATGGTATTACGTTAAAATGTATAACGTTATATAGTATTACATTATGACGTGGAGCGCTATATAGTAATACGTTATAACTTAGAACGTTATATCGTATTACGTTATAACGTGTACCGTACTATAGCATTTCCTTATAACGTATAACGTCAGATGGTATTACGTTATAACGTTTAACGTTATGTGGTATTACGTTATATCGTGTAACGTACGATAGCATTTCCCTATAACGTATAACTTCATATGGTATTACGTTATAACGTATAACGTTATATAGTATTTCGTTATTTCGTGTGACGTACTATAGCATTTCCTTATAACGTATAACATCATATGGTATTACGTTATAACGTATAGCGTCATAACGTATTACGTTATAACTTATAACGTTATATAGTATTACGTTATAACGTGTAACGTACTATAGCATTTCTTTATAAAGTATAACGTCATATGGTATTACGTTATAACTTATAACGTTATATAGTATTACGTTATAACGTGTAACGTACTATAGCATTACGTTATAACCTATAACGTCATAAGGTATTACGTTATAACTTATAACGTTATATAGTACTACGTTATAGCCTGTAACGTACTATAGCATTTCTTTATAACGTATAACGTCATATGGTAATACGTTATAACGTATAACGTCATAAGGTATTACCTTATAACGTATAACGTTATGCAGCATTACGTTATAACGTAGAACGATATATAGCATTTCCTTATAACGTATAACATCATACGGTATTACGATATAATATAACGTTATATAGTATTACGTTATAACCTATAACGTTATATAGTATTACGTTATGACGTATAACGTCATAAGGCATTACGTTATAAGTTATAACGTTATATAGTATTACGTTATAACGTGTAACGTACTGTAGCATTCCTTTATAACGTATAACGTCATATAGTATTACGTTATAACGTATAACGTTATGTGGTATTACATTATAACGTATAACGTTATATAGCGTTACATTATAGCGTATAACGTTATGTAGCATTACGTTAGAACCTATAACGTTATATAGTATTACGTTATGACGTATAACGTCATAAGGTATTATGTTATAACTTATAACGTTATATAGTATTAAGTTATAACCTGTAACGTACTATAGCATTTCTTTATAACGTATAACGTCATATGGTATTACGTTATAACGTATAACGTCATAAGGTATTACCTTATAACGTATAACGTTATGTAGCATTACGTTATAACGTATAACGTTATATAGTATTACGCTATAACGTATAACGTCATAAGGCATTACATTATAAGTTATAACGTTATATAGTATTACGTTATAACGTATAACGTCATAAGGCATTACATTATAAGTTATAACGTTATATAGTATTACGTTATATCGTGTAACGTACTATAGCCTTTCCTTATAACGTATAACATCATATGGTATTACGTATAACGATATATAGTATTACATTATAACGTATAACGTTATATAGCATTACGTTATCACGTCTAACGTACTATAGCATTTCTTTATAACTTATAACGTTATATGGTATTACGTTATACCGTATAACGTTATGTAGCATTACGTTATAACGTATGAAGTTATATAGTATTACGTTATGACGAATAACGTCATAATGCATTACATTATAAGTTATAACGTTATACAGTATTACGTTATATCGTGTAACGTACTATAGCCTTTCCTTATAACGTATAACATCATATGGTATTACGTATAACGTTATATAGTATTACATTATAACGTATAACGTTATATAGCATTACGTTATCACGTCTACCGTTCTATAGCATTTCTTTATAACGTATAACGTCATATGGTATTACGGTATAACGTATAATGTCATAAGGTATTACGTTATAACGTATAACGTTATATAGCATTTCCTTATAACGTATAACGTCATAAGGTATTACGTTATAACTTATAACGTTATATAGTATTACGTTATAACGTATAACGTCATAAGGCATTACATTATAAGTTATACCGTTATATAGTATTACGTTATAACGTGTAACGTACTGTAGCATTCCTTCATGACGTATAACGTCATATAGTATTACGTTATAACGTATAACGTTATGTCGTATTACGTTATAACGTATAACGTTATGTGGTATTACGTTATACCGTATAACGTTATGTAGCATTACGTTATAACGTGTAACGTACTATAGCATTTCTTTATAACGTATAACATCATATGGTATTACGTTATAACGTATAACGTCATATGGTATTACGTTATATCGTGTAGCGTACTATAGCATTCCCTTATAACGTATAACATCATATGGTATTACGTTATAACGTATAACGTTGTATAGTATTACGTTATAACGTATAACGTTATATAGCATTACGTTATAACGTATAACGTCATATGGTATAACGTTATAACGTATAACGTTATATAGTATTACGTTATAACGTATAACCTTATATAGTCTTACGTTATAACGTATAACGTCATATGGTATTACGTTATAACGTATAACGTTATATGGTATTACGATATAACGTATAACGTCAGATGGTATTACGTTATAACGTATAACGTTATGTGGTATTACGTTATAACGTATAACGTTATATAGCATTACGTTATAACGTATAACGTCATAAGGAGTTACGTTATAACTTATAACATTATATGGTATTACGTTATAACGTATAACGTCAGATGGTATTACGTTATAACGTATAACGTCATAAGGTTTTACGATATAACTTATAGCGTCATATGGTATTACGTTATAACGTGTAACGTACTATAGCATTTCCTTATAACGTATAACGTCATATGGTAATACGTTATAACGTATAACGTTATATGGTATTACGTTATAACGTATAACGTCAGATGGTATTACGTTATAACGTATAACGTTATATAGCATTACGTTATAGCGTATAACGTTATGTAGCATTACGTTATAACGTATAACGTTATACAGCAATACGTTATAACGCATAACGTTATGTAGCATTACGTTATAACAAATAACGTTATATAGTATTACGTTATGACGTATAACGTTATAAGGTATTACGTTATAACTTATAACGTTATATAGTATTACGTTATAACGTGTAACGTACTATAGGATTTCTTTATAACGCATAGCGTCATATGGTATTACGTTATAACTTATAACGTTATATAGTATTACGTTACAACGTATAACGATATATGATATTACGTTATAACGTATAACGTCATATGGTATTACGTTATAACGTCTAACGTTATATAGCATTACGTTATAACGTGTAACGTACCATAGCATTTCCTTATAACGTATAACGTCATATGGTATTACGTTATAACGTGTAACGTACTATAGCATTTCCCTATAACGTATAACGTCATATGGTATTACGTTATAACGTGTAACGTACTATAGCATTTCCTTATAACGTATAACGTCATATGGTATTACGTTATAACGTATAACGTTATATGGTATTACGGTATAACGTATGACGTCAGATGGTATTACGTTATAACGTATAACGTTATATAGTATTACGTTATAACGTATAACGCTATGTGGTATTACGTTATAACGTATAACGTTATATAGGATTACGTTATAACGTATAACGTTATGTAGCATTACGTGATAACGTATAACGTCATATAGTATTACGTTATAACGAATAACGTTATGTAGTATTACGTTATAACGTATAACGTTATATAGTATTACGTTATAACGTATAACGTTATATGGTATTACGGTAAAACGTATGACGTCAGATGGTATTACGTTATAACGTATAACGTTATATAGTATTAGGTTATAACGTATAACGTTATGTGGTATTACGTAATAACGTATAACGTTATATAGTATTACGTTGTAACGTATAACGTCATTGGTATTTCGTTATAACGTGTAACGTACTATAGCATTTCCCTGTAACGTATAACGTCATATGGTATTACGTTATCACGTATAACGTTATATAGTTTTACGTTATATCGTGTGACGTACTATAGCATTTCCTTATAAAGTGTTACGTCATATGGTATTACGTTATAACGTATAACGTCATATGGTATTACGTTATATCGTGTAACGTACTATAGCATTTCCTTATAGCGTATAACATCATATGGTATTACGTTATAACGTATAACGTTGTATAGTATTACGTTATAACGTATAACGTCATATGGTATGTCGTTATAACGTGTAACGTACTATAGCATTTCTTTATAACATATAGCATCATATGGTATTACGTTATAACGTATAACGTCATATGGTATTACGTTATAACGTATAACGTTATATAGCATTTCCTTATAAAGTGTTACGTCATATGGTATTACGTTATATCGTATAACGTCATAAGGTATTACGTTATAACGTATAACGTTATATAGTATTACGTTATAACGTATAACGTCATACGGTATTTCGTTATATCGTGTAACGTACTATAGCATTTCTTTATAACGTATAACATCATATGGTATTACGTTATAACGTATAACGTCATATGGTATTACGTTATATCGTGTAGCGTACTGTAGCATTCCCTTATAACGTATAACATCATATGGTATTACGTTATAACGTATAACGTTGTATAGTATTACGTTATAACGTATAACGTTATATAGCATTACGTTATAACGTATAACGTCATATGGTATTCCGTTATAACGTATAACGTTATATAGTATTACGTTATAACGTATAACCTTTTATAGTATTACGTTATAACGTATAACGTCATATGGTATTACGTTATAACGTATAACGTTATATGGTATTACGTTATAACGTATAACGTCAGATGGTATTACGTTATAACGTATAACGTTATGTGGTATTACGTTATAACGTATAACGTCATATAGCATTACGTTATAACGTATAACGTCATAAGGTGTTACGTTATAACTTATAACGTTATATAGTATTACGTTATAACGTGTAACGTACTGTAGCATTCCTTTATAAAGGATTACGCCATATGGTATTACGTTAAAATGTATAACGTTATATAGTATTACATTATGACGTGGAACGCTATATAGTAATACGATATAACTTAGAACGTTATATCGTATTACGTTATAACGTGTACCGTACTATAGCATTTCCTTATAACGTATAACGTCATATGGTATTACGTTATAACGTATAACGTCATAAGGTTTTACGTTATAACTTATAGCGTCATATGGTATTACGTTATAACGTGTAACGTACTATAGCATTTCCTTATAACGTATAACGTCATATGGTATTACGTTATAACGTATAACGTTATATGGTATTGCGTTATAACGTATAACGTCAGATGGTATTACGTTATAACGTTTAACGTTATGTGGTATTACGTTATATCGTGTAACGTACTATAGCATTACTTTATAACGTATAACGTCATAAGGTATTACGTTATAACTTATAACGTTATATAGTACTACGTTATAGCCTGTAACGTACTATACCATTTCTTTATAGCGTATAACGTTATGTGGTATTACATTATAACGTATAACGTTATATAGCATTACATTATAGCGTATAACGTTATGTAGCATTACGTTAGAACCTATAACGTTATATAGTATTACGTTATGACGTATAACGTCATAAGGTATTACGTTATAACTTATAACGTTATATAGTATTACGTTATAACGTGTAACGTACTATAGCATTTCTTTATAACGTATAACGTCATATGGTATTACGTTATAACGTATAACGTCATAAGGTATTACCTTATAACGTATAACGTTATGTAGCATTACGTTATAACGTATAACGTTATATAGTATTACGTTATAACGTATAACGTCATAAGGCATTACATTATAAGTTATAACGTTATATAGTATTACGTTATAACGTGTAACGTACTGTAGCATTCCTTCATCACGTATAACGTCATATAGTATTACGTTATAACGTATAACGTTATGTCGTATTACGTTATAACGTATAACGTTATGTGGTATTACGTTATACCGTATAACGTTATGTAGCATTACGTTGTAACGTATGAAGTTATATAGTATTACGTTATGACGAATAACGTCATAAGGCATTACGTTATAACTTATAACGTTATATAGTATTACGTTATATCGTGTAACGTACTATAGCCTTTCCTTATAACGTATAACATCATATGGTATTACGTATAACGTTATATAGTATTACCTTATAACGTATAACGTTATATAGCATTACGTTATCACGTCTAACGTACTATAGCATTTCTTTATAACGTATAACGTCATATGGTATTACGTTATAACGTATAACGTCATAAGGTATTACGTTATAACGTATAACGTTATATAGCATTTCCTTATAACGTATAACGTCATAAGGTATTACGTTATAACTTATAACGTTATATAGTATTACGTTATAACGTATAACGTCATAAGGCATTACCTTATAAGTTATAACGTTATATAGTATTACGTTATAACGTGTAACGTACTGTAGCATTCCTTCATCACGTATAAAGTCATATAGTATTACGTTATAACGTATAACGTTATGTCGTATTACGTTATAACGTATAACGATATGTGGTATTACGTTATACCGTATAACGTTATGTAGCATTACGTTATAACGTATGAAGTTATATAGTATTACGTTATAACGTATAACGTTATATAGTATTACGTTATATCGTGTAACGTACTATAGCATTTCCTTATAACGTATAACATCATATGGTATTACGTTATAACGTATAACGTTATATAGCATTTCCTTATAACGTATAACGTCATATGGTATTACGTTATAACGTATAACGTTATATGGTCTTACGTTATAACGTATAACGTCAGATGGTATTACGTTATAACGTATAACGTTATATAGTATAACGTTATAACGTATAACGTTATGTGGTATTACGTTATAACGTATAACGTTATATAGTATTACGTTATAACGTATAAAGTCATAAGGTATTACGCTGTAACTTATAACGTTATATAGTATTACGTTATAACGTGTAACGTACTATAGCATTTCTTTATAACGTATAACGTCATATGGTATTACGTTATAACGTATAACGTCATAAGGTATTACCTTATAACGTATAACGTTATGTAGCATTACGTTATAACGTATAACGTTATATAGTATTACGTTATAACGTATAACGTCATAAGACATTACATTATAAGTTATAACGTTATATAGTATTACGTTATAACGTGTAACGTACTGTAGCATTCCTTCATCACGTATAACGTCATATAGTATTACGTTATAACGTATAACGTTATGTCGTATTACGTTATAACGTATAACGTTCTGTGGTATTACGTTATACCGTATAACGTTATGTAGCATTACGTTATAACGTATGAAGTTATATAGTATTACGTTATGACGTATAACGTCATAAGGCATTACATTATAAGATATAACGTTATATAGTATTACGGTATAACGTGTAACGTACTATATCATTCCTTTATCACGTATAACGTCATATAGTATTACGTTATAACGTATAACGTTATGTCGTATTACGTTATAACGTATAACGTTATGTGGTATTACGTTATACCGTATAACGTTATATAGCATTACGTTATAGCGTATAACGTTATGTAGCATTACGTTATAACGTATAACGTTATACAGCAATACGTTATAACGCATAACGTTATGTAGCATTACGTTATAACAAATAACGTTATATAGTGTTACGTTATGACGTATAACGTTATAAGGTATTACGTTATAACTTATAACGTTATATAGTATTACGTTATAACGTGTAACGTACTATAGGATTTCTTTATAACGTATAACGTCATATGGTATTACGTTATAACTTATAACGTTATATAGTATTACGTTATAACGTGTAACGTACTATAGCATTACTTTATAACGTATAACGTCATATGGTAATACGTTATAACGTATAACGTCATAAGGTATTACCTTATAACTAATAACGTTATGTAGCATTACGTTATAACGTATAACGTTATATAGTATTACGTTATACCGTATAACGTTATATTGTATTACGTTATAACGTATAACGTTATATTGTATTACGTTATAACGTATAACGTTATATAGCATTACGTTATAACGTATAACGTTATGCAGTATTACGTTATAACGTGTAACGTACTATAGCATTTCCTTATAACGTATAACATCATATGGTATTACGTTATAACGTATAACGTCATATGGTATTACGTTATAACGTATAACGTTATATAGTATTACGTTATACCGTATAACGTTATGTGGTATTACGTTATAACGTATAACGTTATACAGCATTACGTTATAACGCACAACGTTATGTAGCATTCCTTTATAACGTATAACGTCATATGGTATTACGTTATAACGTATAACGTCATATAGTATTACGTTATAACGTATAACGTTATATAGTATTACGTTATAACGTGTAACGTACTGTAGCATTCCTTTATAACGGATTACGTCATATGGTATTACGTTAAAATGTATAACGTTATATAGTATTACATTATGACGTGGAACGCTATATAGTAATACGTTATAACTTAGAACGTTATATCGTATTACGTTATAACGTGTACCGTACTATAGCATTTCCTTATAACGTATAACGTCATATGGTATTACGTTATAACGTATAACGTCATAAGGTTTTACGTTATAACTTATAGCGTCATATGGTATTACGTTATAACGTGTAACGTCAGATGGTATTACGTTATAACGTTTAACGTTATGTGGTATTACGTTATATCGTGTAACGTACGATAGCATTTCCCTATAACGTATAACTTCATATGGTATTACGTTATAACGTATAACGTTATATAGTATTTCGTTATTTCGTGTGACGTACTATAGCATTTCCCTATAAAGTGTTACGTCATATGGTATTACATTATAACGTATAACGTCATATGGTATTACGTTATATCGTGTAACGTACTATAGCATTTCCTTATAACGTATAACATCATATGGTATTACGTTATAACGTATAACGTTATATCGTATTACGTTATAACGTATAACGTCATAAGGTATTACGTTATAACTTATAACGTTATATAGTATTACGTTATAACGTGTAACGTACTATAGCATTTCTTTATAACGTATAACGTCATATGGTATTACGTTATAACTTATAACGTTATATAGTATTACGTTATAACGAGTAACGTACTATAGCATTACTTTATAACGTATAACGTCATATGGTAATACGTTATAACGTATAACGTCATAAGGTATTACCTTATAACGTATAACGTTATGTAGCATTACGTTATAACGTAGAACGATATATAGCATTTCCTTATAACGTATAACATCATACGGTATTACGATATAATATAACGTTATATAGTATTACGTTATAACCTATAACGTTATATAGAATTACGTTATGACGTATAACGTCATAAGGCATTACGTTATAAGTTATAACGTTATATAGTATTACGTTATAACGTGTAACGTACTGTAGCATTCCTTTATAACGTATAACGTCATATAGTATTACGTTATAACGTATAACGTTATGTGGTATTACATTATAACGTATAACGTTATATAGCATTACATTATAGCGTATAACGTTATGTAGCATTACGTTAGAACCTATAACGTTATATAGTATTACGTTATGGCGTATAACGTCATAAGGTATTACGTTATAACTTATAACGTTATATAGTATTACGTTATAACGTGTAACGAACTATAGCATTTCTTTATAACGTATAACGTCATATGGTATTACGTTATAACGTATAACGTCATAAGGTATTACCTTATAACGTATAACGTTATGTAGCATTACGTTATAACGCATAACGTTATATAGTATTACGTTATAACGTATAACGTCATAAGGCATTACATTATAAGTTATAACGTTATATAGTATTACGTTATAACGTGTAACGTACTGTAGCATTCCTTCATCACGTATAACGTCATATAGTATTACGTTATAACGTATAACGTTATGTCGTATTACGTTATAACGTATAACGTTATGTGGTATTACGTTATACCGTATAACCATTATGTAGCATTACGTTATAACGTATGAAGTTATATAGTATTACGTTATAACGTATAACGTTATATAGTATTACGTTATATCGTGTAACGTACTATAGCATTTCCTTATAACGTATAACATCATATGGTATTACGTTATAACGTATAACGTTATATAGCATTTCCTTATAACGTATAACGTCATATGGTATTACGTTATAACGTATAACGTTATATGGTCTTACGTTATAACGTATAACGTCAGATGGTATTACGTTATAACGTATAACGTTATATAGTATAACGTTATAACGTATAACGTTATGTGGTATTACGTTATAACGTATAACGTTATATAGTATTACGTTATAACGTATAAAGTCATAAGGTATTACGCTATAACTTATAACGTTATATAGTATTACGTTATAACGTGTAACGTACTATAGCATTTCTTTATAACGTATAACGTCATATGGTATTACGTTATAACCTATAACGTCATAAGCTATTACCTTATAACGTATAACGTTATGTAGCATTACGTTATAACGTATAACGTTATATAGTATTACGTTATAACGTATAACGTCATAAGGCATTACATTATAAGTTATAACGTTATATAGTATTACGTTATAACGTGTAACGTACTGTAGCATTCCTTCATCACGTATAACGTCATATAGTATTACGTTATAACGTATAACGTTATGTCGTATTACGTTATAACGTATAACGTTATGTGGTATTACGTTATACCGTATAACGTTATGTAGCATTACGTTATAACGTATGAAGTTATATAGTATTACGTTATGACGTATAACGTCATAAGGCATTACATTATAAGTTATAACGTTATATAGTATTACGTTATAACGTGTAACGTACTATATCATTCCTTTATCACGTATAACGTCATATAGTATTACGTTATAACGTATAACGTTATGTGGTATTACATTATAACGTATAACGTTATATAGCATTACGTTATAGCGTATAACGTTATGTAGCATTAGGTTATAACGTATAACGTTATACAGCAATACGTTATAACGCATAACGTTATGTAGCATTACGTTATAACAAATAACGTTATATAGTATTACGTTATGACGTATAACGTTATAAGGTATTACGTTATAACTTATAACGTTATATAGTATTACGTTATAACGTGTAACGTACTATAGGATTTCTTTATAACGTATAACGTCATATGGTATTACGTTATAACTTATAACGTTATATAGTATTACGTTATACCGTATAACGTCATAAGGTATTGCCTTATAACTAATAACGTTATGTAGCATTACGTTATAACGTATAACGTTATATACTATTACGTTATAACGAGTAACGTACTATAGCATTACTTTATAACGTATAACGTCATATGGTAATACGTTATAACGTATAACGTCATACGGTATTACCTTATAACGTATAACGTTATGTAGCATTACGTTATAACGTATAACGTTATATAGTATTACGTTATAACGTATAACGTCATAAGGTATTACGTTATAACTTATAACGTTATATAGCACTACGTTATAGCCTGTAACGTACTATAGCATTTCTTTATAACGTATAACGTCATATGGTAATACGTTATAACGTATAACGTCATAAGGTATTACCTTATAACGTATAACGTTATGTAGCATTACGTTATAACGTAGAACGATATATAGCATTTCCTTATAACGTATAACATCATACGGTATTACGATATAATATAACGTTATATAGTATTACGTTATAACCTATAACGTTATATAGAATTACGTTATGACGTATAACGTCATAAGGCATTACGTTATAAGTTATAACGTTATTTAGTATTACGTTATAACGTGTAACGTACTGTAGCATTCCTTTATAACGTATAACGTCATATAGTATTACGTCATAACGTATAACGTTATGTGTTATTACATTATAACGTATAACGTTATATAGCATTACATTATAGCGTATAACGTTATGTAGCATTACGTTAGAACCTATAACGTTATATAGTATTACGTTATAACGTGTAACGAACTATAGCATTTCTTTATAACGTATAACGTCATATGGTATTACGTTATAACGTATAACGTCATAAGGTATTACCTTATAACGTATAACGTTATGTAGCATTACGTTATAACGCATAACGTTATATAGTATTACGTTATAACGTATAACGTCATAAGGCATTACATTATAAGTTATAACGTTATATAGTATTACGTTATAACGTGTAACGTACTGTAGCATTCCTTCATCACGTATAACGTCATATAGTATTACGTTATAACGTATAACGTTATGTCGTATTACGTTATAACGTATAACGTTATGTGGTATTACGTTATACCGTATAACCATTATGTAGCATTACGTTATAACGTATGAAGTTATATAGTATTACGTTATGACGAATAACGTCATAAGGCATTACATTATAAGTTATAACGTTATATAGTATTACGTTATATCGTGTAACGTACTATAGCCTTTCCTTATAACGTATAACATCATATGGTATTACGTATAACGTTATATAGTATTACATTATAACGTATAACGTTATATAGCATTACGTTATCACGTCTAACGTACTATAGCATTTCTTTATAACGTATAACGTCATATGGTATTACGTTATAACGTATAACGTCATAAGGTATTACGTTATAACGTATAACGTTATATAGCATTTCCTTATAACGTATAACGTCATAAGGTATTACGTTATAACTTATAACGTTATATAGTATTACGTTATAACGTATAACGTCATAAGGCATTACATTATAAGTTATAACGTTATATAGTATTACGTTATAACGTGTAACGTACTGTAGCATTCCTTCATCACGTATAACGTCATATAGTATTACGTTATAACGTATAACGTTATGTCGTATTACGTTATAACGTATAACGTTATGTGGTATTACGTTATATCGTATAACGTTATGTAGCATTACGTTATAACGTATGAAGTTATATAGTATTACGTTATAACGTATAACGTTATATAGTATTACGTTATATCGTGTAACGTACTATAGCATTTCCTTATAACGTATAACTTCATATGGTATTACGGTATAACGTATAACGTTATATAGCATTTCCTTATAACGTATAACGTCATATGGTATTACGTTATAACGTATAACGTTATATGGTCTTACGTTATAACGTATAACGTCAGATGGTATTACGTTATAACGTATAACGTTATATAGTATAACGTTATAACGTATAACGTTATGTGGTATTACGTTATAACGTATAACGTTATATAGTATTACGTTATAACGTATAAAGTCATAAGGTATTACGCTATAACTTATAATGTTATATAGTATTACGTTATAACGTGTAACGTACTATAGCATTTCTTTATAACGTATAACGTCATATGGTATTACGTTATAACGTATAACGTCATAAGCTATTACCTTATAACGTATAACGTTATGTAGCATTACGTTATAACGTATAACGTTATATAGTATTACGTTATAACGTATAACGTCATAAGGCATTACATTATAAGTTATAACGTTATATAGTATTACGTTATAACGTGTAACGTACTGTAGCATTCCTTCATCACGTATAACGTCATATAGCATTACGTTATAGCGTATAACGTTATGTAGCATTAGGTTATAACGTATAACGTTATACAGCAATACGTTATAACGCATAACGTTATGTAGCATTACGTTATAACAAATAACGTTATATAGTATTACGTTATGACGTATAACGTTATAAGGTATTACGTTATAACTTATAACGTTATATAGTATTACGTTATAACGTGTAACGTACTATAGGATTTCTTTATAACGTATAACGTCATATGGTATTACGTTATAACTTATAACGTTATATAGTATTACGTTATAACGTGTAACGTACTATAGCATTACTTTATAACGTATAACGTCATATGGTAATACGTTATAACGTATAACGTCATAAGGTATTACCTTATAACTAATAACGTTATGTAGCATTACGTTATAACGTATAACGTTATATAGTATTACGTTATACCGTATAACGTTATGTGGTATTACGTTATAACGTATAACGTTATATAGCATTACGTTATAACGTATAACGTTATGTAGTATTACGTTATAACGTGTAACGTACTATAGCATTTCCTTATAACGTATAACATCATATGGTATTACGTTATAACGTATAACGTCATATGGTATTACGTTATAACGTATAACGTTATATAGTATTACGTTATAACGTATAACGTTATGTGGTATTACGTTATAACGTATAACGTTATACAGCATTACGTTATAACGCATAACGTTATGTAGCATTACGTTATAACAAATAACGTTATATAGTATTACGTTATAACGTATAACGTCATAAGGTATTACGTTATACCTTATAACGTTATATAATATTACGTTATAGTGTGTAACGTACTATAGCATTCCTTTATAACGTATAACGTCATATGGTATTACGTTATAACGTATAACGTCATATAGTATTACGTTATAACGTGTAACGTTATATAGTATTACGTTATAACGTATAACGTTATATAGTATTACGTTATGACGTATAACGTCATAAGGTATTACGTTATAACTTATAACGTTATATAGTATTACATTATAACGTGTAACGTTATATAGTATTACGTTATAACGTATAACGTCATATGGTATTACGTTATAACGTATAACGTTATATAGTATTACGTTATAACGTATAACGTTATGTGGGATTACGTTATAACGTATAACGTCATATGGTATTACGTCATAACGTATAGCGTTATATAGTACTACTTTATAACGTATAACGTCATATGGTATTACGTTATAACGTATAACGTTATATAGTATTACGTTATAACGTATAACGTTATATAGTATTACGTTATAACGTGTAACGTACTATAACATTTCCTTATAACGTATAACATCATATGGTATTACGTTATAACGTATAACGTCATATGGTATTACGTTATAACGTATAACGTTATATAGTATTACGTTATAACGTATAAAGTTATGTAGCATTACGTTATAACGTATAACGTTATGTAGCATTACGTTATAACGTGTAACGTTATATAGTATTACGATATAACGTATAACGTTATGTAGCATTACGTTATAACGTATAGCGTTATATAGTATTACGTTATAACGTATAACGTTATGTAGCATTACGTTATAACGTATAACGTTATGTAGCATTACGTTATAACGTATAACGTTATATAGTATTACGTTATAACGTATAACGTCATATGGATTACGTTATAACGTATAACGTTATATAGCATAACGTTATAACGTATAACGTTATGTAGCATTACGTTATAACGTATAACGTTATATAGTATTACGTTATAACGTATAACGTCATATGGATTACGTTATAACGTATAACGTTATATAGCATTACGTTACAACGTATAACGTTATGTAGCATTACGTTATAACGTATAACGTTATATAGTATTACGTTATAACGTTTAACGTACTATAGCATTTCTTCATAACGTATAACGTCATAAGGTATTACGTTATAACTTATAACGTTATATAGTATTACGTTATAACGTATAACGTTATATAGTATTACGTTATAACCTATAACGTTTTATAGTATTACGTTATGACGTATAACGTCATAAGGCATTACGTTATAAATTATAACGTTATATAGTATTACGTTATAACGTGTAACGTACTATAGCATTCCTTTATAACGTATAACGTCATATAGTATTACGTTATAACGTATAACGTTATGTCGTATTACGTTATAACGTATAACGTTATGTGGTATTACGTTATAACGTGTAATGTACTATAGCATTTCCTTATAACGTATAACATCATATGGTATTACGCTATAACGTATAGCGTCATATGGTATTACGTTATAACGTATAACGTTATATAGTATTACGTTATAACGTTTAACGTACTATAGCATTTCTTCATAACGTATAACGTCATAAGGTATTACGTTATAACTTATAACGTTATATAGTATTACGTTATAACGTGTAACGTACTGTAGCATTCCTTCATCACGTATAACGTCATATAGTATTACGTTATAACGTATAACGTTATGTCGTATTACGTTATAACGTATAACGTTATGTGGTATTACGTTATACCGTATAACCATTATGTAGCATTACGTTATAACGTATGAAGTTATATAGTATTACGTTATGACGAATAACGTCATAAGGCATTACATTATAAGTTATAACGTTATATAGTATTACGTTATATCGTGTAACGTACTATAGCCTTTCCTTATAACGTATAACATCATATGGTATTACGTATAACGTTATATAGTATTACATTATAACGTATAACGTTATATAGCATTACGTTATCACGTCTAACGTACTATAGCATTTCTTTATAACGTATAACGTCATATGGTATTACGTTATAACGTATAACGTCATAAGGTATTACGTTATAACGTATAACGTTATATAGCATTTCCTTATAACGTATAACGTCATAAGGTATTACGTTATAACTTATAACGTTATATAGTATTACGTTATAACGTATAACGTCATAAGGCATTACATTATAAGTTATAACGTTATATAGTATTACGTTATAACGTGTAACGTACTGTAGCATTCCTTCATCACGTATAACGTCATATAGTATTACGTTATAACGTATAACGTTATGTCGTATTACGTTATAACGTATAACGTTATGTGGTATTACGTTATATCGTATAACGTTATGTAGCATTACGTTATAACGTATGAAGTTATATAGTATTACGTTATAACGTATAACGTTATATAGTATTACGTTATATCGTGTAACGTACTATAGCATTTCCTTATAACGTATAACATCATATGGTATTACGGTATAACGTATAACGTTATATAGCATTTCCTTATAACGTATAACGTCATATGGTATTACGTTATAACGTATAACGTTATATGGTCTTACGTTATAACGTATAACGTCAGATGGTATTACGTTATAACGTATAACGTTATATAGTATAACGTTATAACGTATAACGTTATGTGGTATTACGTTATAACGTATAACGTTATATAGTATTACGTTATAACGTATAAAGTCATAAGGTATTACGCTATAACTTATAACGTTATATAGTATTACGTTATAACGTGTAACGTACTATAGCATTTCTTTATAACGTATAACGTCATATGGTATTACGTTATAACGTATAACGTCATAAGCTATTACCTTATAACGTATAACGTTATGTAGCATTACGTTATAACGTATAACGTTATATAGTATTACGTTATAACGTATAACGTCATAAGGCATTACATTATAAGTTATAACGTTATATAGTATTACGTTATAACGTGTAACGTACTGTAGCATTCCTTCATCACGTATAACGTCATATAGCATTACGTTATAGCGTATAACGTTATGTAGCATTAGGTTATAACGTATAACGTTATACAGCAATACGTTATAACGCATAACGTTATGTAGCATTACGTTATAACAAATAACGTTATATAGTATTACGTTATGACGTATAACGTTATAAGGTATTACGTTATAACTTATAACGTTATATAGTATTACGTTATAACGTGTAACGTACTATAGGATTTCTTTATAACGTATAACGTCATATGGTATTACGTTATAACTTATAACGTTATATAGTATTACGTTATAACGTGTAACGTACTATAGCATTACTTTATAACGTATAACGTCATATGGTAATACGTTATAACGTATAACGTCATAAGGTATTACCTTATAACTAATAACGTTATGTAGCATTACGTTATAACGTATAACGTTATATAGTATTACGTTATACCGTATAACGTTATGTGGTATTACGTTATAACGTATAACGTTATATAGCATTACGTTATAACGTATAACGTTATGTAGTATTACGTTATAACGTGTAACGTACTATAGCATTTCCTTATAACGTATAACATCATATGGTATTACGTTATAACGTATAACGTCATATGGTATTACGTTATAACGTATAACGTTATATAGTATTACGTTATAACGTATAACGTTATGTGGTATTACGTTATAACGTATAACGTTATACAGCATTACGTTATAACGCATAACGTTATGTAGCATTACGTTATAACAAATAACGTTATATAGTATTACGTTATAACGTATAACGTCATAAGGTATTACGTTATACCTTATAACGTTATATAATATTACGTTATAGTGTGTAACGTACTATAGCATTCCTTTATAACGTATAACGTCATATGGTATTACGTTATAACGTATAACGTCATATAGTATTACGTTATAACGTGTAACGTTATATAGTATTACGTTATAACGTATAACGTTATATAGTATTACGTTATGACGTATAACGTCATAAGGTATTACGTTATAACTTATAACGTTATATAGTATTACATTATAACGTGTAACGTTATATAGTATTACCTTATAACGTATAACGTCATATGGTATTACGTTATAACGTATAACGTTATATAGTATTACGTTATAACGTATAACGTTATGTGGGATTACGTTATAACGTATAACGTCATATGGTATTACGTTATAACGTATAGCGTTATATAGTACTACGTTATAACGTATAACGTCATATGGTATTACGTTATAACGTATAACGTTATATAGTATTACGTTATAACGTATAACGTTATATAGTATTACGTTATAACGTGTAACGTACTATAACATTTCCTTATAACGTATAACATCATATGGTATTACGTTATAACGTATAACGTCATATGGTATTACGTTATAACGTATAACGTTATATAGTATTACGTTATAACGTATAAAGTTATGTAGCATTACGTTATAACGTATAACGTTATGTAGCATTACGTTATAACGTGTAACGTTATATAGTATTACGATATAACGTATAACGTTATGTAGCATTACGTTATAACGTATAGCGTTATATAGTATTACGTTATAACGTATAACGTTATGTAGCATTACGTTATAACGTATAACGTTATGTAGCATTACGTTATAACGTATAACGTTATATAGTATTACGTTATAACGTATAACGTCATATGGATTACGTTATAACGTATAACGTTATATAGCATAACGTTATAACGTATAACGTTATGTAGCATTACGTTATAACGTATAACGTTATATAGTATTACGTTATAACGTATAACGTCATATGGATTACGTTATAACGTATAACGTTATATAGCATTACGTTACAACGTATAACGTTATGTAGCATTACGTTATAACGTATAACGTTATATAGTATTACGTTATAACGTTTAACGTACTATAGCATTTCTTCATAACGTATAACGTCATAAGGTATTACGTTATAACTTATAACGTTATATAGTATTACGTTATAACGTATAACGTTATATAGTATTACGTTATAACGTATAAAGTCATAAGGTATTACGCTATAACTTATAACGTTATATAGTATTACGTTATAACGTGTAACGTACTATAGCATTTCTTTATAACGTATAACGTGATATGGTATTACGTTATAACGTATAACGTCATAAGCTATTACCTTATAACGTATAACGTTATGTAGCATTACGTTATAACGTATAACGTTATATAGTATTACGTTATAACGTATAACGTCATAAGGCATTACATTATAAGTTATAACGTTATATAGTATTACGTTATAACGTGTAACGTACTGTAGCATTCCTTCATCACGTATAACGTCATATAGCATTACGTTATAGCGTATAACGTTATGTAGCATTAGGTTATAACGTATAACGTTATACAGCAATACGTTATAACGCATAACGTTATGTAGCATTACGTTATAACAAATAACGTTATATAGTATTACGTTATGACGTATAACGTTATAAGGTATTACGTTATAACTTATAACGTTATATAGTATTACGTTATAACGTGTAACGTACTATAGGATTTCTTTATAACGTATAACGTCATATGGTATTACGTTATAACTTATAACGTTATATAGTATTACGTTATAACGTGTAACGTACTATAGCATTACTTTATAACGTATAACGTCATATGGTAATACGTTATAACGTATAACGTCATAAGGTATTACCCTATAACTAATAACGTTATGTAGCATTACGTTATAACGTATAACGTTATATAGTATTACGTTATACCGTATAACGTTATGTGGTATTACGTTATAACGTATAACGTTATATAGCATTACGTTATAACGTATAACGTTATGTAGTATTACGTTATAACGTGTAACGTACTATAGCATTTCCTTATAACGTATAACATCATATGGTATTACGTTATAACGTATAACGTCATATGGTATTACGTTATAACGTATAACGTTATATAGTATTACGTTATAACGTATAACGTTATGTGGTATTACGTTATAACGTATAACGTTATACAGCATTACGTTATAACGCATAACGTTATGTAGCATTACGTTATAACAAATAACGTTATATAGTATTACGTTATAACGTATAACGTCATAAGGTATTACGTTATACCTTATAACGTTATATAATATTACGTTATAGTGTGTAACGTACTATAGCATTCCTTTATAACGTATAACGTCATATGGTATTACGTTATAACGTATAACGTCATATAGTATTACGTTATAACGTGTAACGTTATATAGTATTACGTTATAACGTATAACGTTATATAGTATTACGTTATGACGTATAACGTCATAAGGTATTACGTTATAACTTATAACGTTATATAGTATTACATTATAACGTGTAACGTTATATAGTATTACGTTATAACGTATAACGTCATATGGTATTACGTTATAACGTATAACGTTATATAGTATTACGTTATAACGTATAACGTTATGTGGGATTACGTTATAACGTATAACGTCATATGGTATTACGTTATAACGTATAGCGTTATATAGTACTACGTTATAACGTATAACGTCATATGGTATTACGTTATAACGTATAACGTTATATAGTATTACGTTATAACGTATAACGTTATATAGTATTACGTTATAACGTGTAACGTACTATAACATTTCCTTATAACGTATAACATCATATGGTATTACGTTATAACGTATAACGTCATATGGTATTACGTTATAACGTATAACGTTATATAGTATTACGTTATAACGTATAAAGTTATGTAGCATTACGTTATAACGTATAACGTTATGTAGCATTACGTTATAACGTGTAACGTTATATAGTATTACGATATAACGTATAACGTTATGTAGCATTACGTTATAACGTATAGCGTTATATAGTATTACGTTATAACGTATAACGTTATGTAGCATTACGTTATAACGTATAACGTTATGTAGCATTACGTTATAACGTATAACGTTATATAGTATTACGTTATAACGTATAACGTCATATGGATTACGTTATAACGTATAACGTTATATAGCATAACGTTATAACGTATAACGTTATGTAGCATTACGTTATAACGTATAACGTTATATAGTATTACGTTATAACGTATAACGTCATATGGATTACGTTATAACGTATAACGTTATATAGCATTACGTTACAACGTATAACGTTATGTAGCATTACGTTATAACGTATAACGTTATATAGTATTACGTTATAACGTTTAACGTACTATAGCATTTCTTCATAACGTATAACGTCATAAGGTATTACGTTATAACTTATAACGTTATATAGTATTACGTTATAACGTATAACGTTATATAGTATTACGTTATAACCTATAACGTTTTATAGTATTACGTTATGACGTATAACGTCATAAGGCATTACGTTATAAATTATAACGTTATATAGTATTACGTTATAACGTGTAACGTACTATAGCATTCCTTTATAACGTATAACGTCATATAGTATTACGTTATAACGTATAACGTTATGTCGTATTACGTTATAACGTATAACGTTATGTGGTATTACGTTATAACGTGTAATGTACTATAGCATTTCCTTATAACGTATAACATCATATGGTATTACGCTATAACGTATAGCGTCATATGGTATTACGTTATAACGTATAACGTTATATAGTATTACGTTATAACGTTTAACGTACTATAGCATTTCTTCATAACGTATAACGTCATAAGGTATTACGTTATAACTTATAACGTTATATAGTATTACGTTATAACGTATAACGTTATATAGTATTACGTTATAACCTATAACGTTGTATAGTATTACGTTATGATGTATAACGTCATAAGGCATTACGTTATAAATTATAACGTTATATAGTATTACGTTATAACGTGTAACGTACTATAGCATTCCTTTATAACGTATAACGTCATATAGTATTACGTTATAACGTATAACGTTATGTCGTATTACGTTATAACGTATAACGTTCTGTGGTATTACGTTATAACGTGTAACGTACTATAGCATTCCTTTATAACGTATAACGTCATATAGTATTACGTTATAATGTATAACGTTATGTCGTATTACGTTATAACGTATAACGTTATGTGGTATTACGTTATAACGTGTAACGTACTATAGCATTTCCTTATAACGTATAACATCATATGGTATTACGTTATAACGTATAACGTCATATAGTATTACGTTATAACGTGTAACGTTATATAGTATTACGTTATAACGTATAACGTTATATAGTATTACGTTATGACGTATAACGTCATAAGGTATTACGTTATAACTTATAACGTTATATAGTATTACATTATAACGTGTAACGTTATATAGTATTACGTTATAACGTATAACGTCATATGGTATTACGTTATAACGTATAACGTTATATAGTATTACGTTATAACGTATAACGTTATGTGGGATTACGTTATAACGTATAACGTCATATGGTATTACGTTATAACGTATAGCGTTATATAGTACTACGTTATAACGTATAACGTCATATGGTATTACGTTATAACGTATAACGTTATATAGTATTACGTTATAACGTATAACGTTATATAGTATTACGTTATAACGTGTAACGTACTATAACATTTCCTTATAACGTATAACATCATATGGTATTACGTTATAACGTATAACGTCATATGGTATTACGTTATAACGTATAACGTTATATAGTATTACGTTATAACGTATAAAGTTATGTAGCATTACGTTATAACGTATAACGTTATGTAGCATTACGTTATAACGTGTAACGTTATATAGTATTACGATATAACGTATAACGTTATGTAGCATTACGTTATAACGTATAGCGTTATATAGTATTACGTTATAACGTATAACGTTATGTAGCATTACGTTATAACGTATAACGTTATGTAGCATTACGTTATAACGTATAACGTTATATAGTATTACGTTATAACGTATAACGTCATATGGATTACGTTATAACGTATAACGTTATATAGCATAACGTTATAACGTATAACGTTATGTAGCATTACGTTATAACGTATAACGTTATATAGTATTACGTTATAACGTATAACGTCATATGGATTACGTTATAACGTATAACGTTATATAGCATTACGTTACAACGTATAACGTTATGTAGCATTACGTTATAACGTATAACGTTATATAGTATTACGTTATAACGTTTAACGTACTATAGCATTTCTTCATAACGTATAACGTCATAAGGTATTACGTTATAACTTATAACGTTATATAGTATTACGTTATAACGTATAACGTTATATAGTATTACGTTATAACCTATAATGTTTTATAGTATTACGTTATGACGTATAACGTCATAAGGCATTACGTTATAAATTATAACGTTATATAGTATTACGTTATAACGTATAACGTTATATAGTATTACGTTATAACCTATAACGTTGTATAGTATTACGTTAAGACGTATAACGTCATAAGGTATTACGTTATAACTTATAACGTTATATAGTATTACGTTATAACGTATAACGTTATATAGTATTACGTTATAACCTATAACGTTGTATAGTATTACGTTATGATGTATAACGTCATAAGGCATTACGTTATAAATTATAACGTTATATAGTATTACGTTATAACGTGTAACGTACTATAGCATTCCTTTATAACGTATAACGTCATATAGTATTACGTTATAACGTATAACGTTATGTCGTATTACGTTATAACGTATAACGTTCTGTGGTATTACGTTATAACGTGTAACGTACTATAGCATTCCTTTATAACGTATAACGTCATATAGTATTACGTTATAATGTATAACGTTATGTCGTATTACGTTATAACGTATAACGTTATGTGGTATTACGTTATAACGTGTAACGTACTATAGCATTTCCTTATAACGTATAACATCATATGGTATTACGTTATAACGTATAACGTCATATGGTATTACGTTATAACGTATAACGTTATATAGTATTACGTTATAACGTATAACGTTATGTGGTATTACGTTATAACGTATAACGTTATACAGCATTACGTTATAACGCATAACGTTATGTAGCATTACGTTATAACAAATAACGTTATATAGTATTACGTTATAACGTATAACGTCATAAGGTATTACGTTATACCTTATAACGTTATATAATATTACGTTATAGTGTGTAACGTACTATAGCATTCCTTTATAACGTATAACGTCATATGGTATTACGTTATAACGTATAACGTCATATAGTATTACGTTATAACGTATAACGTTATATAGTATTACGTTATAACGTATAACGTTATATAGTATTACGTTAAGACGTATAACGTCATAAGGTATTACGTTATAACTTATAACGTTATATAGTATTACATTATAACGTGTAACGTTATATAGTATTACGTTATAACGTATAACGTCATATGGTATTACGTTATAACGTATAACGTTATATAGTATTACGTTATAACGTATAACGTTATGTGGGATTACGTTATAACGTATAACGTCATATGGTATTACGTTATAACGTATAGAGTTATATAGTACTACGTTATAACGTATAACGTCATATGGTATTACGTTATAACGTATAACGTTATATAGTATTACGTTATAACGTATAACGTTATATAGTATTACGTTATAACGTGTAACGTACTATAACATTTCCTTATAACGTATAACATCATATGGTATTACGTTATAACATATAACGTCATATGGTATTACGTTATAACGTATAACGTTATATAGTATTACGTTATAGCGTATAAAGTTATGTAGCATTACGTTATAACGTATAACGTTATGTAGCATTACGTTATAACGTATAACGTTATATAGTATTACGTTATAACGTATAACGTTATGTAGCATTACGTTATAACGTATAGCGTTATATAGTATTACGTTATAACGTATAACATCATATGGTATTACGTTATAACGTATAACGTCATATGGTATTACGTTATAACGTATAACGTTATATAGTATTACGTTATAACGTATAACGTTATGTGGTATTACGTTATAACGTATAACATTATGTCGTATTACGTTATAACGTATAACGTTTAGTGGTATTACGTTATAACGTATAATGTTATGTGGTATTACGTTATAACGTATAACGTTATGTAGCATTACGTTATAACGTATAACGTTATATAGTATTACGTTATATCGTATAACGTTATATAGTAATACGTTATAACGTTTAACGTTATGTAGCATTACGTTATAACGTATAACGTTATATAGTATTACGTTATAACGTATAACGTCATATGGATTACGTTATAACGTATAACGTTATATAGCATTACGTTATAACGTATAACATCATATGGTATTACGTTATAACGTATAACGTTATGTGGTATTACGTTATAACGTATAACATTATGTCGTATTACGTTATAACGTATAACGTTTAGTGGTATTACGTTATAACGTATAATGTTATGTGGTATTACGTTATAACGTATAACGTTATGTAGCATTACGTTATAACGTATAACGTTATATAGTATTACGTTATATCGTATAACGTTATATAGTAATACGTTATAACGTTTAACGTTATGTAGCATTACGTTATAACGTATAACGTTATATAGTATTACGTTATAACGTATAACGTCATATGGATTACGTTATAACGTATAACGTTATATAGCATTACGTTATAACGTATAACGTTATGTAGCATTACGTTATAACGTATAGCGTTATATAGTATTACGTTATAACGTATAACATCATATGGTATTACGTTATAACGTATAACGTTATATAGTATTACGTTATAACGTATAACGTTATATAGTATTACGTTATAACGTGTAACGTACTATAGCATTTCCTTATAACGTATAACATCATATGGTATTACGTTATAACGTATAACGTCATATGGTATTACGTTATAACGTATAACGTTATATAGTATTACGTTATAACGTATAACGTTATGTGGTATTACGTTATAACGTATAACGTTATGTAGCATTACGTTATAACGTATAACGTTATGTAGCATTACGTTATAACGTATAACGTTATATAGTATTACGTTATAACGTATAATGTTATGTGGTATTACGTTATAACGTATAACGTTATGTAGCATTACGTTATAACGTATAACGTTATATAGTATTACGTTATAACGTATAACGTCATATGGATTACGTTATAACGTATAACGTTATATAGCATTACGTTATAACGTATAACATCATATGGTATTACGTTATAACGTATAACGTTATGTGGTATTACGTTATAACGTATAACATTATGTCGTATTACGTTATAACGTATAACGTTTAGTGGTATTACGTTATAACGTATAATGTTATGTGGTATTACGTTATAACGTATAACGTTATGTAGCATTACGTTATAACGTATAACGTTATATAGTATTACGTTATATCGTATAACGTTATATAGTAATACGTTATAACGTTTAACGTTATGTAGCATTACGTTATAACGTATAACGTTATATAGTATTACGTTATAACGTATAACGTCATATGGATTACGTTATAACGTATAACGTTATATAGCATTACGTTATAACGTATAACGTTATGTAGCATTACGTTATAACGTATAGCGTTATATAGTATTACGTTATAACGTATAACATCATATGGTATTACGTTATAACGTATAACGTTATATAGTATTACGTTATAACGTATAACGTTATATAGTATTACGTTATAACGTGTAACGTACTATAGCATTTCCTTATAACGTATAACATCATATGGTATTACGTTATAACGTATAACGTCATATGGTATTACGTTATAACGTATAACGTTATATAGTATTACGTTATAACGTATAACGTTATGTGGTATTACGTTATAACGTATAACGTTATGTAGCATTACGTTATAACGTATAACGTTATGTAGCATTACGTTATAACGTATAACGTTATATAGTATTACGTTATAACGTATAATGTTATGTGGTATTACGTTATAACGTATAACGTTATGTAGCATTACGTTATAACGTATAACGTTATATAGTATTACGTTATAACGTATAACGTTATATAGTAATACGTTATAACGTTTAACGTTATGTAGCATTACGTTATAACGTATAACGTTATATAGTATTACGTTATAACGTATAACGTCATATGGATTACGTTATAACGTATAACGTTATATAGCATTACGTTATAACGTATAACGTTATGTAGCATTACGTTATAACGTATAACGTTATATAGTATTACGTTATAACGTTTAACGTTATGTAGCATTACGTTATAACGTATAACGTTATATAGTATTACGTTATAACGTATAACGTCATATGGATTACGTTATAACGTATAACGTTATATAGCATAACGTTATAACGTATAACGTTATGTAGCATTACGTTATAACGTATAACGTTATATAGTATTACGTTATAACGTATAACGTCATATGGATTACGTTATAACGTATAACGTTATATAGCATTACGTTACAACGTATAACGTTATGTAGCATTACGTTATAACGTATAACGTTATATAGTATTACGTTATAACGTTTAACGTACTATAGCATTTCTTCATAACGTATAACGTCATAAGGTATTACGTTATAACTTATAACGTTATATAGTATTACGTTATAACGTATAACGTTATGTGGTATTACGTTATGACGTATAACGATATACAGCATTACGTTATAACGCATAACGTTATGTAGCATTACGTTATAACAAATAACGTTATATAGTATTACGTTATAACGTATAACGTCATAAGGTATTACGTTATACCTTATAACGTTATATAATATTACGTTATAGTGTGTAACGTACTATAGCATTCCTTTATAACGTATAACGTCATATGGTATTACGTTATAACGTATAACGTCATATAGTATTACGTTATAACGTATAACGTTATATAGTATTACGTTATAACGTATAACGTTATATAGTATTACGTTATGACGTATAACGTCATAAGGTATTACGTTATAACGTATAACGTTATATAGTATTACGTTATAACGTATAACGTTATGTGGGATTACGTTATAACGTATAACGTCATATGGTATTACGTTATGACGTATAGCGTTATATAGTACTACGTTATAACGTATAACGTCATATGGTATTACGTTATAACGTATAACGTTATATAGTATTACGTTATAACGTATAACGTTATATAGTACTACGTTATAACGTGTAACGTACTATAACATTTCCTTATAACGTATATCATCATATGGTATTACGTTATAACGTATAACGTCATATGGTATTACGTTATAACGTATAACGTTATATAGTATTACGTTATAACGTATAAAGTTATGTAGCATTACGTTATAACGTATAACGTTATGTAGCATTACGTTATAACGTATAACGTTATATAGTATTACGTTATAACGTATAACGTTATGTAGCATTACGTTATAACGTATAGCGTTATATAGTATTACGTTATAACGTATAACATCATATGGTATTACGTTATAACGTATAACGTTATATAGTATTACGTTATAACGTATAACGTTATATAGTATTACGTTATAACGTGTAACGTACTATAGCATTTCCTTATAACGTATAACATCATATGGTATTACGTTATAACGTATAACGTCATATGGTATTACGTTATAAATTATAACGTTATATAGTATTACGTTATAACGTGTAACGTACTATAGCATTCCTTTATAACGTATAACGCCATATAGTATTACGTTATAACGTATAACGTTATGTCGTATTACGTTATAACGTATAACGTTATATAGTATTACGTTATGACGTATAACGTCATAAGGCATTACGTTATAAATTATAACGTTATATAGTATTACGTTATAACGTGTAACGTACTATAGCATTCCTTTATAACGTATAACGCCATATAGTATTACGTTATAACGTATAACGTTATGTCGTATTACGTTATAACGTATAACGTTATGTGGTATTACGTTATAACCTATAACGTTATATAGCATTTCCTTCTAACGTATAACATCATACGGTATTACGATATAACGTATAACGTTATATAGTATTACGTTATAACCTATAACGTTATATAGTATTACGTTATGACGTATAACGTCATACGGCATTACGTTATAAGTTATAACGTTATGTAGTATTACGTTATAACGTGTAACGTACTATAGCATTCCTTTATAACGTATAACGTCATATAGTATTACGTTATAACGTATAACGTTATGTGGTATTACATTATAACGTATAACGTTATATAGCATTACGTTATAGCGTATAACGTTTTGTAGCATTACGTTATAACGTATAACGTTATACAGCATTACGTTATAACGCATAACGTTATGTAGCATTACGTTATAACAAATAACGTTATATAGTATTACGTTATGACGTATAACGTCATAAGATATTACGTTATAACTTATAACGTTATATAGTATTACGTTATAACGTGTAACGTACTATAGGATTTCTTGATAACGTATAACGTCATATGGTATTACGTTATAACTTATAACGTCTTATAGTATGACGTTATAATGTATAACGTTATATAGTATTACGTTATAACGTATAACGTTATATAGTATTACGTTATGACGTATAACGTCATAAGGTATTACGTTATAACTTATAACGTTATATAGTTTTACGTTATGACGTATAACGTCATAAGGTATTACGTTATACCTTATAACGTTATTTAATTTTAAGTTATAGTGCGTAACGTACTATAGCATTCCTTTATAACGTATAACGTCATATGGTATTACGTTATAACGTATAACGTCTTATAGTATGACGTTATAACGTATAACGTTATATAGTATTACGTTATAACGTATAACGTTATATAGTATTACGTTATGACGTATAACGTCATAAGGTATTACGTTATAACTTATAACGTTATATAGTATTACGTTATAACGTGTAACGTTATATAGCAGTACGTTATAACGTATAACGTCATATGGTATTACGTTATAACGTATAACGTTATATAGTATTACGTTATAACGTATAACGTTATGTGGTATTACGTTATAACGTATAACGTCATATGGTATTACGTTATAACGTATAGCGTTATATAGTAGTACGTTATGACGTATAACGTTATATAGTATTACGTTATGACGTATAACGTTATGTTGTATTTCGTTATAACGTATAACGTTATATAGTATTACGTTATAACGTATAACGTTATATAGTACTACGTTATAACGTGTAACGTACTATAACATTTCCTTATAACGTATATCATCATATGGTATTACGTTATAACGTATAACGTCATATGGTATTACGTTATAACGTATAACGTTATATAGTATTACGTTATAACGTATAAAGTTATGTAGCATTACGTTATAACGTATAACGTTATGTAGCATTACGTTATAACGTATAACGTTATATAGTATTACGTTATAACGTATAACGTTATGTACCATTACGTTATAACGTATAGCGTTATATAGTATTACGTTATAACGTATAACATCATATGGTATTACGTTATAACGTATAACGTTATATAGTATTACGTTATAACGTATAACGTTATATAGTATTACGTTATAACGTGTAACGTACTATAGCATTTCCTTATAACGTATAACATCATATGGTATTACGTTATAACGTATAACGTCATATGGTATTACGTTATAACGCATAACGTTATATAGTATTACGTTATAACGTATAACGTTATGTGGTATTACGTTATAACGTATAACATTATGTCGTATTACGTTATAACGTATAACGTTTAGTGGTATTACGTTATAACGTATAATGTTATGTGGTACTACGTTATAACGTATAACGTTATGTAGCATTACGTTATAACGTATAACGTTATATAGTATTACGTTATAACGTATAACGTTATATAGTAATACGTTATAACGTTTAACGTTATGTAGCATTACGTTATAACGTATAACGTTATATAGTATTACGTTATAACGTATAACGTCATATGGATTACGTTATAACGTATAACGTTATATAGCATTACGTTATAACGTATAACGTTATGTAGCATTACGTTATAACGTATAACGTTATATAGTATTACGTTATAACGTTTAACGTTATGTAGTATTACGTTATAACGTATAACGTTATATAGTATTACGTTATAACGTATAACGTCATATGGATTACGTTATAACGTATAACGTTATATAGCATAACGTTATAACGTATAACGTTATGTAGCATTACGTTATAACGTATAACGTTATGTAGTATTACGTTATAACGTATAACGTCATATGGATTACGTTATAACGTATAACGTTATATAGCATTACGTTACAACGTATAACGTTATGTAGCATTACGTTATAAGGTATAACGTTATATAGTATTACGTTATAACGTTTAACGTACTATAGCATTTCTTCATAACGTATAACGTCATAAGGTATTACGTTATAACTTATAACGTTATATAGTATTACGTTATAACGTATAACGTTATATAGTATTACTTTATAACCTATAACGTTATATAGTATTACGTTATGACGTATAACGTCATAAGGCATTACGTTATAAATTATAACGTTATATAGTATTACGTTATAACGTGTAACGTACTATAGCATTCCTTTATAACGTATAACGCCATATAGTATTACGTTATAACGTATAACGTTATGTCGTATTACGTTATAACGTATAACGTTATGTGGTATTACGTTATAACCTATAACGTTATATAGCATTTCCTTCTAACGTATAACATCATACGGTATTACGATATAACGTATAACGTTATATAGTATTACGTTATAACCTATAACGTTATATAGTATTACGTTATGACGTATAACGTCATACGGCATTACGTTATAAGTTATAACGTTATGTAGTATTACGTTATAACGTGTAACGTACTATAGCATTCCTTTATAACGTATAACGTCATATAGTATTACGTTATAACGTATAACGTTATGTGGTATTACATTATAACGTATAACGTTATATAGCATTACGTTATAGCGTATAACGTTTTGTAGCATTACGTTATAACGTATAACGTTATACAGCATTACGTTATAACGCATAACGTTATGTAGCATTACGTTATAACAAATAACGTTATATAGTATTACGTTATGACGTATAACGTCATAAGATATTACGTTATAACTTATAACGTTATCTAGTATTACGTTATAACGTGTAACGTACTATAGGATTTCTTGATAACGTATAACGTCATATGGTATTACGTTATAACTTATAACGTCTTATAGTATGACGTTATAATGTATAACGTTATATAGTATTACGTTATAACGTATAACGTTATATAGTATTACGTTATGACGTATAACGTCATAAGGTATTACGTTATAACTTATAACGTTATATAGTTTTACGTTATGACGTATAACGTCATAAGGTATTACGTTATACCTTATAACGTTATTTAATTTTAAGTTATAGTGCGTAACGTACTATAGCATTCCTTTATAACGTATAACGTCATATGGTATTACGTTATAACGTATAACGTCTTATAGTATGACGTTATAACGTATAACGTTATATAGTATTACGTTATAACGTATAACGTTATATAGTATTACGTTATGACGTATAACGTCATAAGGTATTACGTTATAACTTAGAACGTTATATAGTATTACGTTATAACGTGTAACGTTATATAGTAGTACGTTATAACGTATAACGTCATATGGTATTACGTTATAACGTATAACGTTATATAGTATTCCGTTATAACGTATAACGTTATGTGGTATTACGTTATAACGTATAACGTCATATGGTATTACGTTATAACGTATAGCGTTATATAGTAGTACGTTATGACGTATAACGTTATATAGTATTACGTTATGACGTATAACGTCATAAGGTATTACGTTATAACTTATAACGTTATATAGTATTACGTTATAACGTATAACGTTATGTTGTATTTCGTTATAACGTATAACGTTATGTGGTATTACGTTATACCGAATAACGTTATGTAGCATTACGTTATAACGTATAAAGTTATATAGCATTACGTTATACCGTATAACGTTATGTAGCATTACGTTATAACGTATAACGTTATATAGCATTTCCTTATAACGTATAACGTCATAAGGTATTACGTTATAACTTATAACGTTATATAGTATTACGTTATAGCCTGTAACGTACTATAGCATCTCTTTATAACGTATAACGTCATATGGTATTACGTTATAACGTATAACGTCATATGGTAATACGATATAACGTATAACGTTATATAGTATTACGTTATAACGTATAATGTCATAAGGTATTACCTTATAACGTATAACGTTATGTAGCATTACGTTATAACGTATAACGTTATATAGTATTACGTTATAACGTGAAACGTACTATAGCATTCCTTCATCACGTATAACGTCATATAGTATTACGTTATAACGTATAACGTTATGTCGTATTACGTTATAACGTATAACGTTATGTGGTATTACGTTATACCGTATACCGTTATGTAGCATTACGTTATAACGTATGAAGTTATATAGCATTACGTTATACCGTATAACGTTATGTAGCATTACGTTATAACGTATAACGTTATATAGCATTTCCTTCTAACGTATAACATCATACGGTATTACGATATAACGTATAACGTTATATAGCATTACGTTATAACCTATAACGTTATATAGTATTACGTTATGACGTATAACGTCATACGGCATTACGTTATAAGTTATAACGTTATGTAGTATTACGTTATAACGTGTAACGTACTATAGCATTCCTTTATAACGTATAACGTCATATAGTATTACGTTATAACGTATAACGTTATGTGGTATTACATTATAACGTATAACGTTATATAGCATTACGTTATAGCGTATAACGTTATAACGCATAACGTTATGTAGCATTACGTTATAACAAATAACGTTATATAGTATTACGTTATGACGTATAACGTCATAAGGTATTACGTTATAACTTATAACGTTATATAGTATTACGTTATAACGTGTAACGTACTATAGGATTTCTTGATAACGTATAACGTCATATGGTATTACGTTATAACTTATAACGTCTTATAGTATGACGTTATAACGTATAACGTTATATAGTATTACGTTATAACGTATAACGTTATATAGTATTACGTTATGACGTATAACGTCATAAGGTATTACGTTATAACTTATAACGTTATATAGTATTACGTTATGACGTATAACGTCATAAGGTATTACGTTATACCTTATAACGTTATATAATTTTAAGTTATAGTGCGTAACGTACTATAGCATTCCTTTATAACGTATAACGTCATATGGTATTACGTTATAACGTATAACGTCTTATAGTATGACGTTATAACGTATAACGTTATATAGTATTACGTTATAACGTATAACGTTATATAGTATTACGTTATGACGTATAACGTCATAAGGTATTACGTTATAACTTATAACGTCATAAGGTATTACGTTATAACTTATAACGTTATATAGTATTACGTTATAACGTGTAACGTTATATAGTATTACGTTATAACGTATAACGTCATATGGTATTACGTTATAACGTATAACGTTATATAGTATTACGTTATAACGTATAACGTTATGTGGTATTACGTTATAACGTATAAGGTCATATGGTATTACGTTATAACGTATAGCGTTATATAGTAGTACGTTATGACGTATAACGTTATATAGTATTACGTTATGACGTATAACGTCATAAGGTATTACGTTATAACTTATAACGTTATATAGTATTACGTTATAACGTATAACGTTATGTTGTATTTCGTTATAACGTATAACGTTATGTGGTATTACGTTATACCGAATAACGTTATGTAGCATTACGTTATAACGTATAAAGTTATATAGTATTACGTTATACCGTATAACGTTATGTAGCATTACGTTATAACGTATAACGTTATATAGCATTTCCTTATAACGTATAACGTCATAAGGTATTACGTTATAACTTATAACGTTATATAGTATTACGTTATAGCCTGTAACGTACTATAGCATCTCTTTATAACGTATAACGTCATATGGTATTACGTTATAACGTATAACGTCATATGGTAATACGGTATAACGTATAACGTTATGTAGTATTACGTTATAACGTATAATGTCATAAGGTATTACCTTATAACGTATAACGTTATGTAGCATTACGTTATAACGTATAACGTTATATAGTATTACGTTATAACGTATAACGTCATAAGGCATTACATTATAAGTTATAACGTTATATAGTATTACGTTATAACGTGAAACGTACTATAGCATTCCTTCATCACGTATAACGTCATATAGTATTACGTTATAACGTATAACGTTATGTCGTATTACGTTATAACGTATAACGTTATGTGGTATTACGTTATACCGTATAACGTTATGTAGCATTACGTTATAACGTATGAAGTTATATAGTATTACGTTATGACGTATAACGTCATAAGGCATTACATTATAAGTTATAACGTTATATAGTATTACGTTATAACGTGTAACGTACTATAGCATTCCTTTATCACGTATAACGTCATATAGTATTACGTTATAACGTATAACGTTATGTCGTATTACGTTATAACGTATAACGTTATGTGGTATTACGTTATACCGTATAACGTTATGTAGCATTACGTTATAACGTATGAAGTTATATAGCATTACGTTATACCGTATAACGTTATGTAGCATTACGTTATAACGTATAACGTTATATAGCATTTCCTTATAACGTATAACATGATACGGTATTACGATATAACGTATAACGTTATATAGTATTACGTTATAACGTTTAACGTACTATAGCATTTCTTTATAACGTATAACGTCATAAGGTGTTACCTTATAACGTATAACGTTATGTAGCATTAGGTTATAACGTATAACGTTATATAGTATTACGTTATAACGTATAACGTCATACGGCATTACATTATAAGTTATAACGTTATATAGTATTACGTTATAACGTGTAACGTACTATAGCATTCCTTTATCACGTATAACGTCATATAGTATTACGTTATAACGTATAACGTTATGTCGTATTACGTTATAACGTATAACGTTATGTGGTATTACGTTATACCGTATAACGTTATGTAGCATTACGTTATAACGTATGAAGTTATATAGTATTACGTTATGACGTATAATGTCATAGGGCATTACATTATAAGTTATAACGTTATATAGTATTACGTTATAACGTGTAACGTACTATAGCATTCCTTTATCACGTATAACGTCATATAGTATTACGTTATACCGTATAACGTTATGTAGCATTACGTTATAACGTATAACGTTATATAGCATTTCCTGATAACGTATAACATGATACGGTATTACGATATAACGTATAACGTTATATAGTATTACGTTATAACGTTTAACGTACTATAGCATTTCTTTATAACGCATAACGTCATAAGGTATTACGTTATAACTTATAACGTTATATAGTATTACGTTATAACGTATAACGTTATATAGTATTACGTTATAACCTATAACGTTATATAGTATTACGTTATGACGTATAACGTCATAAGGCATTACGTTATAAGTTATAACGTTATATAGTATTACGTTATACCGTATAACGTTATGTAGCATTACGTTATAACGTATGAAGTTATATAGCATTACGTTATACCGTATAACGTTATGTAGCATTACGTTATAACGTACAACGTTATATAGCATTTCCTTATAACGTATAACATCATACGGTATTACGATATAACGTATAACGTTATATAGTATTACGTTATAACCTATAACGTTATATAGTATTACGTGATGACGTATAACGTCATAAGGCATTACGTTATAACTTATAACGTTATGTAGTATTACATTATAACGTGTAACGTACTATAGCATTCCTTTATAACGTATAACGTCATATGGTATTACGTTATAACGTATAACGTCATATGGTATTACGTTATAACGTATAACGTTATATAGTATTACGTTATAACGTATAACGTCATAAGGTATTACGTTATACCTTATAACGTTATATAATATTACGTTATAGTGTGTAACGTACTATAGCATTCCTTTATAACGTATAACGTCATATGGTATTACGATATAACGTATAACGTCATATAGTATTACGTTATAACTTATAACGTTATCTAGTATTACGTTATAACGTATAACGTTATATAGTATTACGTTATGACGTATAACGTCATATGGTATTACGTTATAACTTATAACGTTATATAGTATTACGTTATAACGTGTAACGTTATATGGTATTACGTTATAACGTATAACGTTATATGGTATTACGTTATAACGTATAACGTTATATAGTATTACGTTATATCGTATAACGTTATGTCGTATTACGTTATAACGTATAACGTTTAGCGGTATTACGTTATAACGTATAACGTTATGTGGTACTACGTTATAACGTATAACGTTTAGCGGTATTACGTTATAACGTATAACGTTATGTGGTATTACGTTATAACGTATAACGTTATGTAGCATTACGTTATAACGTATAACGTTATATAGTATTACGTTGTAACGTTTAACGTACTATAGCATTTCTTTATAACGTATAACGTCATAAGGTATTACGTTATAACTTATAACGTTATATAGTATTACGTTATAACGTATAACGTTATATAGTATTACGTTATAATCTATAACGTTATATAGTATTACGTTATAACGTATAACGTCATAAGGTATTACGTTATACCTTATAACGTTATATAATATTACGTTATAACATATAACGTCATATGGTATTACGTTATAACGTATAACGTTATATGGTATTACGTTATAACGTATAACGTTATATAGTATTACGTTATAACGTATAACGTTATGTCGTATTACGTTATAACGTATAACGTTTAGCGGTATTACGTTATAACGTATAACGTTATGTGGTATTACGTTATAACGTATAACGTTTAGCGGTATTACGTTATAACGTATAACGTCATGTGGTATTACGTTATAACGTATAACGTTATGTAGCATTACGTTATAACGTATAACGTTATATAGTATTACGTTATAACGTTTAACGTACTATAGCATTTCTTTATAACGTATAACGTCATAAGGTATTACGTTATAACTTATAACGTTATATAGTATTACGTTATAACGTATAACGTTATATAGTATTACGTTATAACCTATAACGTTATATAGTATTACGTTATGACGTATAACGTCATAAGGCATTACGTTATAACTAATAACGTTATGTAGCATTACGTTATAACGTATAACGTTATATAGTATTACGTTATACCGTATAACGTTATGTGGTATTACGTTATAACGTATAACGTTATATAGCATTACGTTATAACGTGTAACGTTATGTAGTATTACGTTAAAACGTGTATCGTACTATAGCATTTCCTTGTAACGTATAACATCATATGGTATTACGTAATAACGTATAACGTCATATGGTATTACGTTATAACGTATAACGTTATATAGTATTACGTTATAACGTATAACGTTATGTGGTATTACGTTATAACGTATAACGTTATATAGCATTACGTTATAACGTGTAACGTTATGTAGTATTACGTTAAAACGTGTATCGTACTATAGCATTTCCTTGTAACGTATAACATCATATGGTATTACGTAATAACGTATAACGTCATATGGTATTACGTAATAACGCATAACGTTATGTAGCATTACGTTATAACAAATAACGTTATATAGTATTACGTTATAACGTATAACGTCATAAGGTATTACGTTAAACCTTATAACGTTATATAATTTTAAGTTATAGTGTGTAACGTACTATAGCATTCCTTTATAACGTATAACGTCATATGGTATTACGTGATAACGTGTAACGTTATATAGTATTACGTTATAACGTATAACGTTATGTGGTATTACGTTATAACGTATAACGTCATATGGTATTACGTTATAACGTATAGCGTTATATAGTATTACGTTATATAGTATAACGTTATATAGTATTACGTTATAGCCTGTAACGTACTATAGCATCTCTTTATAACGTATCACGTCATATCGTATTACGTTATAACGTATAACGTCATATGGTAATACGATATAACGTATAACGTTATATAGTATTACGTTATAACGTATAACGTTATGTGGTATTACGTTATAACGTATAACGTTATACAGCATTACGTTATAGCGCATAACGTTATGTAGCATTACGTTATAACAAATAACGTTATATAGTATTACGTTATAACGTATAACGTCATAAGGTATTACGTTATACCTTATAACGTTATATAATATTACGTTATAGTGTGTAACGAACTATAGCATTCCTTTATAACATATAACGTCATATGGTATTACGTTATAACGTATAACGTCATATAGTATTACGTTATAACGTATAACGTTGTATAGTATTACGTTATAACGTATAACGTCATTTGGTATAACGTTATAACGTATAACGTTATATAGTATTACGGTATAACGTATAACGTTATATAGTATTACTTTATAACGTGTAACGTACTATAGCATTTCCTTATAACGTATAACATCATATGGTATTACGTTATAACGTATAACGTCATATGGTATTACGTTACAACGTATAACGTTATATAGTATTACGTTATACCTTATAACGTTATATAATATTACGTTATAGTGTGTAACGAACTATAGCATTCCTTTATAACGTATAACGTCATATGGTATTACGTTATAACGTATATCGTTATATAGCATTTCCTTCTAACGTATAACATCATACGGTATTACGATATAACGTATAACGTTATATAGTATTACGTTATAACCTATAACGTTATATAGTATTACGTTATGACGTATAACGTCATACGGCATTACGTTATAAGTTATAACGTTATGTAGTATTACGTTATAACGTGTAACGTACTATAGCATTCCTTTATAACGTATAACGTCATATAGTAATACGTTATAACGTATAACGTCTTAAGGTATTACCTTATAACTAATAACGTTATGTAGCATTACGCTATAACGTATAACGTTATATAGTATTACGTTATACCGTATAACGTTATGTGGTATTACGTTATAACGTATAACGTTATATAGCATTACGTTATAACGTGTAACGTTATGTAGTATTACGTTAAAACGTGTATCGTACTATAGCATTTCGTTGTAACGTATAACATCATATGGTATTACGTAATAACGTATAACGTCATATGGTATTACGTTATAACGTATAACGTTATATAGTATTACGTTATAACGTATAACGTTATGTGGTATTACGTTATAACGTATAACGTTATATAGCATTACGTTATAACGTGTAACGTTATGTAGTATTACGTTAAAACGTGTATCGTACTATAGCATTTCCTTGTAACGTATAACATCATATGGTATTACGTTATAACGTATAACGTCATATGGTAATACGATATAACGTATAACGTTATATAGTATTACGTTATAACGTATAACGTTATGTGGTATTACATTATAACGTATAACGTTATATAGCATTACGTTATAGCGTATAACGTTATGTAGCATTACGTTATAACGTATGAAGTTATATAGCATTACGTTATACCGTATATCGTTATGTAGCATTACGTTATAACGTATAACGTTATATAGCATTTCCTTCTAACGTATAACATCATACGGTATTACGATATAACGTATAACGTTATATAGTATTACGTTATAACCTATAACGTTATATAGTATTACGTTATGACGTATAACGTCATACGGCATTACGTTATAAGTTATAACGTTATGTAGTATTACCTTATAACGTGTAACGTACTATAGCATTCCTTTATAACGTATAACGTCATATAGTATTACGTTATAACGTATAACGTTATGTGGTATTACATTATAACGTATAACGTTATATAGCATTACGTTATAGCGTATAACGTTATGTAGCATTACGTTATAACGTATAACGTTATACAGCATTACGTTATAACGCATAACGTTATGTAGCATTACGTTATAACAAATAACGTTATATAGTATTACGTTATGACGTATAACGTCATAAGGTATTACGTTATAACTTATAACGTTATATAGTATTACGTTATAACGTGTAACGTACTATAGGATTTCTTGATAACGTATAACGTCATATGGTATTACGTTATAACCTATAACGTTATGTAGTATTACGTTATAACGTGTAACGTACTATAGCATTACTTTATAACGTATAACGTCATATAGTAATACGTTATAACGTATAACGTCATAAGGTATTACCTTATAACTAATAACGTTATGTAGCATTACGTTATAACGTATAACGTTATATAGTATTACGTTATACCGTATAACGTTATGTGGTATTACGTTATAACGTATAACGTTATATAGCATTACGTTATAACGTGTAACGTTATGTAGTATTACGTTAAAACGTGTATCGTACTATAGCATTTCCTTGTAACGTATAACATCATATGGTATTACGTAATAACGTATAACGTCATATGGTATTACGTTATAACGTATAACGTTATATAGTATTACGTTATAACGTATAACGTTCTGTGGTATTACGTTATAACGTATAACGTTATATAGCATTACGTTATAACGTGTAACGTTATGTAGTATTACGTTAAAACGTGTATCGTACTATAGCATTTCCTTGTAACGTATAACATCATATGGTATTACGTAATAACGTATAACGTCATATGGTATTACGTTATAACGTATAACGTTATATAGTATTACGTTATAACGTATAACGTTATGTGGTATTACGTTATAACGTATAACGTTATACAGCATTACGTTATAACGCATAACGTTACGTAGCATTACGTTATAACAAATAACGTTATATAGTATTACGTTATAACGTATAACGTCATAAGGTATTACGTTAAACCTTATAACGTTATATAATTTTAAGTTATAGTGTGTAACGTACTATAGCATTCCTTTATAACGTATAACGTCATATGGTATTACGTTATAACGTATAACGTCTTATAGTATTACGTTATAACGTATAACGTTATATAGTATTACGTTATAACGTATAACGTTATATAGTATTACGTTATGACGTATAACGTCATAAGGTATTACGTTATAACGTGTAACGTTATATAGTATTACGTTATAACGTATAACGTCATATGGTATTACGTGATAACGTGTAACGTTATATAGTATTACGTTATAACGTATAACGTTATGTGGTATTACGTTATAACGTATAACGTCATATGGTATTACGTTATAACGTATAGCGTTATATAATATTACGTTATATAGTATAACGTTATATAGTATTACGTTATAGCCTGTAACGTACTATAGCATCTCTTTACAACGTATCACGTCATATGGTATTACGTTATAACGTATAACGTCATATGGTAATACGATATAACGTATAACGTTATATAGTATTACGTTATAACGTATAACGTTATGTGGTATTACGTTATAACGTATAACGTTATACAGCATTACGTTATAGCGCATAACGTTATGTAGCATTACGTTATAACAAATAACGTTATATAGTATTACGTTATAACGTATAACGTCATAAGGTATTACGTTATACCTTATAACGTTATATAATATTACGTGATAGTGTGTAACGAACTATAGCATTCCTTTATAACATATAACGTCATATGGTATTACGTTATAACGTATAACGTCATATAGTATTACGTTATAACGTATAACGTTGTATAGTATTACGTTATAACGTATAACGTCATTTGGTATAACGTTATAACGTATAACGTTATATAGTATTACGGTATAACGTATAACGTTATATAGTATTACTTTATAACGTGTAACGTACTATAGCATTTCCTTATAACGTATAACATCATATGGTATTACGTTATAACGTATAACGTCATATGGTATTACGTTACAACGTATAACGTTATATAGTATTACGTTATACCTTATAACGTTATATAATATTACGTTATAGTGTGTAACGAACTATAGCATTCCTTTATAACGTATAACGTCATATGGTATTACGTTATAACGTATATCGTTATATAGCATTTCCTTCTAACGTATAACATCATACGGTATTACGATATAACGTATAACGTTATATAGTATTACGTTATAACCTATAACGTTATATAGTATTACGTTATGACGTATAACGTCATACGGCATTACGTTATAAGTTATAACGTTATGTAGTATTACGTTATAACGTGTAACGTACTATAGCATTCCTTTATAACGTATAACGTCATATAGTAATACGTTATAACGTATAACGTCTTAAGGTATTACCTTATAACTAATAACGTTATGTAGCATTACGCTATAACGTATAACGTTATATAGTATTACGTTATACCGTATAACGTTATGTGGTATTACGTTATAACGTATAACGTTATATAGCATTACGTTATAACGTGTAACGTTATGTAGTATTACGTTAAAACGTGTATCGTACTATAGCATTTCGTTGTAACGTATAACATCATATGGTATTACGTAATAACGTATAACGTCATATGGTATTACGTTATAACGTATAACGTTATATAGTATTACGTTATAACGTATAACGTTATGTGGTATTACGTTATAACGTATAACGTTATATAGCATTACGTTATAACGTGTAACGTTATGTAGTATTACGTTAAAACGTGTATCGTACTATAGCATTTCCTTGTAACGTATAACATCATATGGTATTACGTTATAACGTATAACGTCATATGGTAATACGATATAACGTATAACGTTATATAGTATTACGTTATAACGTATAACGTTATGTGGTATTACATTATAACGTATAACGTTATATAGCATTACGTTATAGCGTATAACGTTATGTAGCATTACGTTATAACGTATAACGTTATACAGCATTACGTTATAACGCATAACGTTATGTAGCATTACGTTATAACGTATAACGTTATATAGTATTACGTTATACCGTATAACGTTATGTGGTATTACGTTATAACGTAGAACGTTATATAGCATTACGTTATAACGTGTAACGTTATGTAGTATCACGTTAAAACGTGTATCGTACTATAGCATTTCGTTGTAACGTATAACATCATATGGTATTACGTAATAACGTATAACGTCATATGGTATTACGTTATAACGTATAACGTTATATAGTATTACGTTATAACGTATAACGTTATGTGGTATTACGTTATAACGTATAACGTTATATAGTATTACGTTATAACGTGTAACGTTATGTAGTATTACGTTAAAACGTGTATCGTACTATAGCATTTCCTTGTAACGTATAACATCACATGGTATTACGTAATAACGTATAACGTCATATGGTATTACGTTATAACGTATAACGTTATATAGTATTACGTTATAACGTATAACGTTATGTGGTATTACGTTATAACGTATAACGTTATACAGCATTACGTTATAACGCATAACGTTATGTAGCATTACGTTATAACAAATAACGTTATATAGTATTACGTTATAACGTATAACGTCATAAGGTATTACGTTATACCTTATAACGTTATATAATTTTAAGTTATAGCGTGTAACGTACTATAGCATTCCTTTATAACGTATAACGTCATATGGTATTACGTTATAACGTATAACGTCTTATAGTATTACGTTATAACGTATAACGTTATATAGTATTACGTTATAACGTATAACGTTATGTAGTATTACGTTATGACGTATAACGTCATAAGGTATTACGTTATAACTTATAACGTTATATAGTATTACGTTATAACGTGTAACGTTATATAGTATTACGTTATAACGTATAACGTCATATGGTATTACGTTATAACGTATAACGTTATATAGTATTACGTTATAACGTATAACGTTATGTGGTATTACGTTATAACGTATAACGTCATATGGTATTACGTTATAACGTATAGCGTTATATAGTATTACGTTATAACGTATAACGTTATATAGTATTACGTTATAGCCTGTAACGTACTATAGCATCTCTTTATAACGTATAACGTCATATGTTATTACGTTATAACGTATAACGTCATATGGTAATACGATATATCGTATAACGTTATATAGTATTACGTTATAACGTATAACGTTATGTGGTATTACGTTATAACGTATAACGTTATACAGCATTACGTTATAGCGCATAACGTTATGTAGCATTACGTTATAACAAATAACGTTATATAGTATTACGTTATAACGTATAACGTCATAAGGTATTTCGTTATAACGTATAACGTCATATGGTATTACGTTATAACGTATAACGTTATATAGTATTACGTTATAACGTATAACGTCATTTGGTATTACGTTATAACGTATAACGTTATATAGTATTACGTTATAACGTATAACGTTATGTAGCATTACGTTATAACGTATAACGTTATATAGTATTACGTTATAACGTATAACGTTATGTAGCATTACGTTATAACGTATAGAGTTATATAGTATTACGTTATAACGTATAACGTCATATAGTATTACGTTATAACGTATAACGTTATATAGTATTACGTTATAACGTATAACGTTATATAGTATTACGTTATAACGTATAACGTTATATAGTATTACGTTATAACGTATAACGTTATATAGTACTACGTTATAACGTATAACGTTATATAGTATTACGTTATAACGTATAACGTTATATAATATTACGTTATTACGTATAACGTCATTTGGTATTACGTTATAACGTATAACGTTATATAGTATTACGTTATAACGTATAACGTTATGTAGCATTACGTTATAACGTATAACGTTATATAGTATTACGTTATAACATATAACGTTATGTAGCATTACGTTATAACGTATAGCGTCATATAGTATTACGATATAACGTATAACGTCATATAGTATTACGTTATAACGTATAACGTTATATAGTATTAGGTTATAACGTATAACGTTATATAGTATTAGGTTATAACGTATAACGTTATATAGTATTACGTTATAACGTGTAACGTACTATAGCATTTCCTTATAACGTATAACATCATATCGATTACGTTATAACGTATAACGTTATATAGTATTACGTTATAACGTATAACGTCATATGGTATTTCGCTATAACGTGTAACGTTATATAGTATTACGTTATAACGTATAACGTTATGTGGTATTACGTTATAACGTATAACGTTATGTCGTATTACGTTATAACGTATAACGTTATGTGATATTACGTTATACCGTATAACGTTATGTAGCATTACGTTATAACGTTTGAAGTTATATAGCATTACCTTATACCGTATAACGTTACGTAGCATTACGTGATAACGTATAACGTTATATAGTATTACGTTATAACGTATAACTTTATATAGTATTACGTTATGACGTATAACGTCATAAGGTATTACGTTATAACTTATAACGTTATATAGCATTTCCTTATAACGTATAACATCACATGGAATTACGTTATAACGTATAACGTCATATGGTATTACGTTATAACGTATAACGTTATATAGTATTACGTTATAACGTATAACGTTATGTGGTATTACGTTATAACGTATAACGTTATATAGCATTACGTTATAACGCATAACGTTATGTAGCATTACGTTATAACGAATAACGTTATATAGTATTACGTTATAACGTATAACGTCATAAGGTATTACGTTATACCTTATAACGTTATATAATATTACGTTATAGTGTGTAACGTTCTATAGCATTCCTTTATAACATATGACGTCATAAGGTATTACGTTATAACTTATAACGTTATATAGTATTACGTTATAACGTGTAACGTACTATAGCATTCCTTTATAACGTATAACGTCATATAGTATTACGTTATAACGTATAACGTTATATAGTATTACGTTATAACGTATAACGTTATATGGTAATACGTTATAGCGTATAACGTTATGTAGTATTACGTTACAACGTATAACGTTATGTGGTATTACGTTATAACGTATAACCTCATATGGTATTACGTTATAACTTATAACATTATATAGTATTACGTTATAGCCTGTAACGTACTATAGCATTTCCTTATAACGTATATCATCATATGGTATTACGTTATAACGTATAACGTCATATGGTAATACGTTATAACGTATAACGTTATATAGTATTACGTTATAACGTATAACGTTATCTGGTATTCCATTATAACGTATAACGTTATATAGCATTACGTTATAGCGTATAACGTTATGTAGCATTACGTTATAACGTATAACGTTATATAGTATTACGTATTACGTATAACGTCATAAGGTATTACGTTATAACTTATAACATTATATAGTATTACGTTATAGGCTGTAACGTACTATAGTATTTCTTTATAACGTATAACGTCATATGGTATTACGTTATAAGGTATAACGTTATGTAGCATTTCCTTATAACGTATAACATCATATGGTATTACGTTATAACGTATAACGTCATATAGTATTACGTTATAACGTATAACGTCATAAGGTATTACGTTATACCTTATAACGTTATATAATATTACGTTATAGTGTGTAACGTACTATAGCATTCCGTTATAACGTATAACGTCATAAGGTATTACGTTATAACTTATAACGTTATATAGTATTACGTTATAACGTATAACGTCATATAGTATTACGTTATAACGTATAACTTTATGTAGCATTACGTTATAACGTATAACGTTATGTAGCATTACGTTATAACGTATAACGCTATATAGTATTACGTTATAACGTATAACGTTATGTAGCATTACGTTATAACGTATAACGTCATAAGGTATTACGTTATAACTTATAACGTTATATAGTATTACGTTATAACGTGTAACGTTATATAGTATTACGTTATAACGTATAACGTTATATAGTATTACGTTATGACGTATAACGTCATAAGGTATTACGTTATAACTTATAACGTTATATAGTATTACGTTATAACGTATAACGTTTTATAGTATTACGTTATAACGTATAACGTCATAAGGTATTACGTTATAACTTATAACGTTATATAGTATAACGTTATAACGTGTAACGTACCATAGCATTTCCTTATAACGTATAACATCATATGGTATTACGTTATAACGTATAACGTCATATGGTATTACGTTATAACGTATAACGTTATAGAGTATTACGTTATAACGTATAACGTTATGTAGCATTACGTTATAACGTATAACGTTATGTAGCATTACGTTATAACGTATAACGTTATATAGTATTACGTTATAACGTATAACGTTATGTAGCATTACGTTATAACGTATAGCGTTATATAGTATTACGTTATAACGTATAACGTCATATGGTATTACGTTATAACGTATAACGTTATATAGTATTACGTTATGACGTATAACGTCATAAGGTATTACGTTATAACTTATAACGTTATATACTATTACGTTATAACGTGTAACGTTATATATAATTACGTTATAACGTATAACGTCATAAGGTATTACATTATAACTTATAACGTTATATATTATTACGTTATAGTGTGTAACGAACTATAGCATTCCTTTATAACGTATAACGTCATATGGTATTACGTTATAACGTATAACGTCATATAGTATTACGTTATAACGTATAACGTTATATAGTATTACGTTATAACGTATAACGTTATATAGTATTACGTTATAACGTATAACGTTATATAGTATTACGTTATGACGTATAACATCATAAGGTATTACGTTATAACGTATAACGTCATATGGTATTACGTTATAACGTATAACGTTATATAGTATTACGTTATGACGTATAACGTCATAAGGTATTACGTTATAACTTATAACGTTATATACTATTTCGTTATAACGTGTAACGTTATATAGTATTACGTTATAACGTATAACGTCATATGGTATTACGTTATAACGTATAGCGTTATATAGTATTACGTTATAACGTATAACGTCATTTGGTATTACGTTATAACGTATAACGTTATATAGTATTACGTTATAACGTATAACGTTATATAGTATTACGTTATAACGTATAACGTCATAAGGTATTACATTATAACTTATAACGTTATATATTATTACGTTATAACGTGTAACGTACTATAGCATTTCCTTATAACGTATAACATCATATGGTATTACGTTATAACGTATAACGTCATATGGTATTACGTTATAACGTATAACGTTATATAGTATTACGTTATAACGTATAACGTTATGTAGCATTACGTTATAACGTATAACGTTATGTAGCATTACGTTATAACGTATAACGTTATGTAGCATTACTTTATAACGTATAACGTTATATAGTATTACGTTATAACGTATAACGTTATGTAGCATTACGTTATAACGTATAGCGTTATATTGTATTACGTTATAACGTATAACGTTATGTAGCACTACGTTATAACGTATAACGTCATAAGGTGTTACGTTATAACGTATAACGTTATACAGCATTACCTTATAACGCATAACGTTATGTAGCATTACGTTATAACAAATAACGTTATATAGTATTACGTTATAACGTATAACGTCATAAGGTATTACGTTATACCTTATAACGTTATATAATATTACGTTATAGTGTGTAACGAACTATAGCATTCCTTTATAACGTATAACGTCATATGGTATTACGTTATAACGTATAACGTCATATAGTATTACGTTATAACGTATAACGTTATATAGTATTACGTTATAACGTATAACGTTATATAGTATTACGTTATAACGTATAACGTTATATAGTATTACGTTATGACGTATAACATCATAAGGTATTACGTTATAACTTATAACGTTATATAGTATTACGTTATAACGTGTAACGTTATATAGTATTGCGTTATAACGTATAACGTTATATAGTATTACGTTATGACGTATAACGTCATAAGGTATTACGTTATAACGTATAACGTCATAAGGTATTACGTTATACCTTATAACGTTATATAATATTACGTTATAGTGTGTAACGAACTATAGCATTCCTTTATAACGTATAACGTCATATGGTATTACGTTATAACGTATAACGTCATATAGTATTACGTTATAACGTATAACGTTATATAGTATTACGTTATAACGTATAACGTTATATAGTATTACGTTATAACGTGTAACGTTATATAGTATTACGTTATAACGTATAACGTCATTTGGTATTACGTTATAACGTATAACGTTATATAGTATTACGTTATAACGTATAACGTTATGTAGCATTACGTTATAACGTATAACGTCATAAGGTATTACGTTATAACTTATGACGTTATATAGTATTACGTTATAACGTGTAACGTTATATAGTATAACGTTATAACGTATAACGTTATATAGTATTACGTTATGACGTATAACGTCATAAGGTATTACGTTATAACTTATAACGTTATATAGCATTTCCTTATAACGTATAACATCATACGGTATTACGTTATAACGTATAACGTCATATGGTATTACGTTATAACGTATAACGTTATATAGTATTACGTTATAACGTGTAACGTTATATAGTATTACGTTATAACGTATAATGTTATATGGTATTACGTTATGACGTGTAACGTCATAAGGTATTACGTTATACCTTATAACGTTATATAATATTACGTTATAGTGTGTAACGTACTATAGCATTCCTTTGTAACGTATAACGTCATATGGGATTTCGTTATAACGTATAACGTTATATAGCATTACGTTATACCGTATAACGTTATGTAGCATTACGTTATAGCGTATAACGTTATATAGCATTTCCTTATAACGTATAACATCATATGGTATTACGTTATAACGTATAACGTCATATGGTATTACGTTATAACGTATAACGTTATATAGTATTACGTTATAACGTATAACGTTATGTGGTATTACATTATAACGTATAACGTTATATAGCATTACGTTATAGCGTATAACGTTATATAGCATTACGTTATAACGTATAACGTTATATAGTATTACGTTATAACGTGTAACGTCATAAGGTATTACGTTATAACTTATAACGTTATATAGTATTACGCTATAGCCTGTAACGTACTATAGCATTTCTTTATAACGTATAACGTCATATGGTATTACGTTATAACGTATAACGTTATGTAGCATTTCCTTATAACGTAAAACATCATATGTTATTACGTTATAACGTATAACGTCATATAGTATTACGTTATAACGTATAACGTCATAAGGTATTACGTTATACCTTATAACGTTGTATAATAATACGTTATAGTGTGTAACGTACTATAGCATTCCGTTATAACGTATAACGTCATAAGGTATTACGTTATAACTTATAACGTTATATAGTATTACGTTATAGCCTGTAACGTACTATAGCATTTCTTTATAACGTATAACGTCATATGGTATTACGTTATAACGTAAAACGTTATGTAGCATTTCCTTATAACGTATAACGTTATATAGTATTACGTTATAACGTATAACGTTATGTAGCATTACGTTATAACGTATAACGTTATATAGTATTACGTTATAACGTATAACGTTATATAGCATTCCTTTATAACGTATAACGTCATATAGTATTACGTTATAACGTGTAACGTAGTATAGCATTTCCTTATAACGTATAACATCATATGGTATTACGTCATAACGTATAACGTCATATGGTATTACGTTATAACGTATGACGTTATATAGTATTACGTTATAACGTATAACGTTATGTAGCATTACGTTATAACGTATAACGTTATGTAGCATTACGTTATAACGTATAACGTTATGTAGCATTACTTTATAACGTATAACGTTATATAGTATTACGTTATAACGTATAACGTTATGTAGCATTACGTTATAACGTATAGCGTTATATTGTATTACGTTATAACGTATAACATTATGCCGCATTACGTTATAACGTATAACGTCATAAGGTATTACGTTATAACTTATAACGTTATATAGTATTACGTTATAACGTGTAACGTTATATAGTATTACGTTATAACGTATAACGTTATATAGTATTACGTGATGACGTATAACGTCATAAGGTATTACCTTATAACGTATAACGTTATATAGTATTACGTTATAACGTATAACGTTATGTGGTGTTACGTTATAACGTTTAGCGTTATATAGCATTACGCTATAACGTATAACGTTATGTAGCATTACGTTATAACGTATAACGTTATATAGCATTACGTTATAGCGTATAACGTTATGTAGCATTACGTTATAACGTATAACGTTATATAGTATTACGTTATAACGTATAACGTCATAAGGTATTACGTTATAACTTATAACGTTATATAGTATTACGTTATAGCCTGTAACGTACTATAGCATCTCTTTATAACGTATAACGTCATATGGTGTTACGTTATAACGTATAACGTCATATGGTAATACGATATAACGTATAACGTTATATAGTATTACGTTATAACGTATAACGTTATGTGGTATTACGTTATAACATATAACGTTATACAGCATTACCTTATAACGCATAACGTTATGTAGCATTACGTTATAACAAATAACGTTATATAGTATTACGTTATAACGTATAACGTCATAAGGTATTACGTTATACCTTATAACGTTATATAATATTACGTTATAGTGTGTAACGAACTATAGCATTCCCTTATAACGTATAACGTCATATGGTATTACGTTATAACGTATAACGTCATATAGTATTACGTTATAACGTATAACGTTATATAATATTACGTTATAACGTATAACGTCATATAGTATTACGTTATAACGTATAACGTTATATAGTATTACGTTATGACGTATAACACCATAAAGTATTACGTTATAACTTATAACGTTATATAGTATTACGTTATAACGTGTAACGTTATATAGTATTACGTTATGACGTATAACGTTATATAGTATTACGTTATGACGTATGACGTCATAAGGTATTACGTTATAACTTATAACGTTATATAGTATTACGTTATAACGTGTAACGTTATATAGTATTACGTTATAACGTATAACGTCATATGGTATTACGTTATAACGTATAACGTTATATAGTATTACGTTATAACGTATAACGTCATTTGGTATTACGTTATAACGTATAACGTTATATAGTATTACGTTATAACGTATAACGTTATGTAGCATTACGTTATAGCGTATAACGTCATAAGGTATTACGTTATAACTTATAACGTTATATAGTATTACGTTATAACGTGTAACGTTATATAGTATTACGTTATAACGTATAACGTTATATAGTATTACGTTATGACGTATAACGTCATAAGGTATTACGTTATAACTTATAACGTTATATAGCATTTCCTTATAACGTATAACATCATACGGTATTACGTTATAACGTATAACGACATATGGTATTACGTTATAACGTATAACGTTATATAGTATTACGTTATAACGTGTAACGTTATATAGTATTACGTTCTAACGTATAACGTTATATGGTATTACGTTATGACGTGTAACGTTATAAGGTATTACGTTATACCTTATAACGTTATATAATATTACGTTATAGTGTGTAACGTACTATAGCATTCCTTTATAACGTATAACGTCATATGGTATTTCGTTATAACGTATAACGTTATATAGCATTACGTTATACCGTATAACGTTATGTAGCATTACGTTATAGCGTATAACGTTATATAGCATTTCCTTATAACGTATAACATCATATGGTATTACGTTATAACGTATAACGTCATATGGTATTACGTTATAACGTATAACGTTATATAGTATTACGTTATAACGTATAACGTTATGTGGTATTACATTATAACGTATAACGTTATATAGCATTACGTTATAGCGTATAACGTTATATAGCATTACGTTATAACGTATAACGTTATATAGTATTACGTTATAACGTGTAACGTCATAAGGTATTACGTTATAACTTATAACGTTATATAGTATTACGCTATAGCCTGTAACGTACTATAGCATTTCTTTATAACGTATAACGTCATATGGTATTACGTTATAACGTATAACGTTATGTAGCATTTCCTTATAACGTAAAACATCATATGTTATTACGTTATAACGTATAACGTCATATAGTATTACGTTATAACGTATAACGTCATAAGGTATTACGTTATACCTTATAACGTTGTATAATAATACGTTATAGTGTGTAACGTACTATAGCATTCCGTTATAACGTATAACGTCATAAGGTATTACGTTATAACTTATAACGTTATATAGTATTACGTTATAGCCTGTAACGTACTATAGCATTTCTTTATAACGTATAACGTCATATGGTATTACGTTATAACGTAAAACGTTATGTAGCATTTCCTTATAACGTATAACGTTATATAGTATTACGTTATAACGTATAACGTTATGTAGCATTACGTTATAACGTATAACGTTATATAGTATTACGTTATAACGTATAACGTTATATAGCATTCCTTTATAACGTATAACGTCATATAGTATTACGTTATAACGTGTAACGTAGTATAGCATTTCCTTATAACGTATAACATCATATGGTATTACGTTATAACGTATAACGTCATATGGTATTACGTTATAACGTATAACGTTATATAGTATTACGTTATAACGTATAACGTTATGTAGCATTACGTTATAACGTATAACGTTATGTAGCATTACGTTATAACGTATAACGTTATGTAGCATTACTTTATAACGTATAACGTTATGTAGTATTACGTTATAACGTATAACGTTATGTAGCATTACGTTATAACGTATAGCGTTATATTGTATTACGTTATAACGTATAACATTATGCCGCATTACGTTATAACGTATAACGTCATAAGGTATTACGTTATAACTTATAACGTTATATAGTATTACGTTATAACGTGTAACGTTATATAGTATTACGTTATAACGTATAACGTTATATAGTATTACGTGATGACGTATAACGTCATAAGGTATTACCTTATAACGTATAACGTTATATAGTATTACGTTATAACGTATAACGTTATGTGGTGTTACGTTATAACGTTTAGCGTTATATAGCATTACGCTATAACGTATAACGTTATGTAGCATTACGTTATAACGTATAACGTTATATAGCATTACGTTATAGCGTATAACGTTATGTAGCATTACGTTATAACGTATAACGTTATATAGTATTACGTTATAACGTATAACGTCATAAGGTATTACGTTATAACTTATAACGTTATATAGTATTACGTTATAGCCTGTAACGTACTATAGCATCTCTTTATAACGTATAACGTCATATGGTGTTACGTTATAACGTATAACGTCATATGGTAATACGATATAACGTATAACGTTATATAGTATTACGTTATAACGTATAACGTTATGTGGTATTACGTTATAACATATAACGTTATACAGCATTACCTTATAACGCATAACGTTATGTAGCATTACGTTATAACAAATAACGTTATATAGTATTACGTTATAACGTATAACGTCATAAGGTATTACGTTATACCTTATAACGTTATATAATATTACGTTATAGTGTGTAACGAACTATAGCATTCCCTTATAACGTATAACGTCATATGGTATTACGTTATAACGTATAACGTCATATAGTATTACGTTATAACGTATAACGTTATATAATATTACGTTATAACGTATAACGTCATATAGTATTACGTTATAACGTATAACGTTATATAGTATTACGTTATGACGTATAACACCATAAGGTATTACGTTATAACTTATAACGTTATATAGTATTACGTTATAACGTGTAACGTTATATAGTATTACGTTATGACGTATAACGTTATATAGTATTACGTTATGACGTATGACGTCATAAGGTATTACGTTATAACTTATAACGTTATATAGTATTACGTTATAACGTGTAACGTTATATAGTATTACGTTATAACGTATAACGTCATATGGTATTACGTTATAACGTATAACGTTATATAGTATTACGTTATAACGTATAACGTCATTTGGTATTACGTTATAACGTATAACGTTATATAGTATTACGTTATAACGTATAACGTTATGTAGCATTACGTTATAGCGTATAACGTCATAAGGTATTACGTTATAACTTATAACGTTATATAGTATTACGTTATAACGTGTAACGTTATATAGTATTACGTTATAACGTATAACGTTATGTAGCATTCCTTTATAACGTATAACGTCATATAGTATTACGTTATAACGTATAACGTTATATAGTATTACGTTATAACGTATAACGTTATATAGTATTACGTTATAACGTATAACGTTATGTAGCATTACGTTATAGCGTATAACGTCATAAGGTATTACGTTATAACTTATAACGTTATATAGTATTACGTTATAACGTGTAACGTTATATAGTATTACGTTATAACGTATAACGTTATGTAGCATTCCTTTATAACGTATAACGTCATATAGTATTACGTTATAACGTATAACGTTATGTAGCATATCCTTATAACGTATAACGTTATATAGTATTACGTTATAACGTATAACGTTATGTTGCATTACGTTATAACGTATAACGTTATATAGTATTACGTTATAACGTATAACGTTATGTAGCATTCCTTTATAACGTATAACGTCATATAGTATTACGTTATAACGTATAACGTTATATAGTATTACGTTATAACGTATAACGTTATATAGTATTACGTTATAACGTATAACGTTATATAGTATTACGTTATAACGTATAACGTTATATAGTATTACGTTATAACGTATAACGTTATATAGTATTACGTTATAACGTATAACGTTATATAGTATAACGTTATATAGTATTACGTTATAACGTATAACGTTATATAGTATTACGTTATAACGTGTAACGTACTATAGCATTCCTTTATAACGTATAACGTCATATAGTATTACGTTATAACGTATAACGTTATATAGTATTACGTTATAACGTATGACGTCATAAGGTATTACCTTATAACGTATAACGTTATGTAGCATTACGTTATAACGTATAACGTTCTACAGTATTATGTAATGACGTATAACGTTATATAGTATTACGTTATAACGTGTAACGTAATATAGCATTTCCTTATAACGTATAACATCACTCGGTATTACGTTATAACGTATAACGTCATAAGGTATTACCTTATAACGTATAACGTTATGTAGTATTACGTTATACCGTATAACGTTATGTGGTATTACGTTATAACGTATAATGTACTATAGCATTCCTTTATAACGTATAACGTCATATAGTGTTACGTTATAACGTATAACGTTATATAGTATTACGTTATGACGTATAACGTCATAAGGTATTACGTTATAACTTATAACGTTATATAGTATTACGTTATAACGTGTTACGTACTATAGCATTTCTTTATAACGTATAAAGTTATATAGTATTACGTTATAACCTATAACGTTATATAGTATTACGTTATAACGTGTAACGTACTATAGCATTTCTTTATAACGTATAACGTCATATGGTATCACGTTATAACGTATAACGGTATATAGTATTGCGTTATAACGTACAACGTTATGTGGTATTACGTGATAACGTATAACGTTATATTGTATTACGTTATAACGTATAACGTTATATAGTATTGCGTTATGACGTATAACGTCATAAGGTATTACGTTATAACTTATAACGTTATATAGTATTACGTTATAACGTGTAACGTACTATAGCATTTCCTTATAACGTATAACATCATATGGTACTACGTTAGAACGTATAACGTCATATGGTATTATGTTACAACGTATAACGTTATATAGTATTACGTTATAACGTATAACGTTATATAGTATTACGTTATGACGTATAACGTCATAAGGCATTACGTTATGACGTATAACGTCATAAGGCATTACGTTATAACTTACAACGTTATATTGCATTACGTTATAACGTATAACGTGATAAGGTATTACGTTGTAACTTATACCGTTATATAGTATTACGTTATAACGTGTAACATACTATAGCATTCCTTTATAACGTATAACGTCATATAGAGTTACGTTATAACGTATAACGTTATATAGTATTAGGTTATGACGCATAATGTCATAAGGTATTACGTTATGACGTATAACGTTATATAGTATTACGTTATAACGTGTAACGTACTATAGCATTTCCTTATAACGTATAACATCATATGGTACTACGTTATAACGTATAACGTCATATGGTATTATGTTACAACGTATAACGTTATATAGTATTACGTTATGACGTATAACGTCACAAGGTATTACGTTATAACTTATAACGTTATATAGTATTACGTTATAACGTGTAACGTACTATAACATTTCCTTATAACGTATAACATCATATGGTATTACGTTATAACGTATAACGTCATATGGTATTATGTTATAACTTATAACGTTATACAGTATTACGTTATAACGTATAACGTTATATAGTGTTACGTTATGACGTATAACGCTATATAGTATTACGTTATAACGTGTAACGTACTATAGCATTTCCTTATAACGTATAACATCATATGGTATTACGTTATAACGTATAACGTCATAAGGTATTACCTTATAACGTATAACGTTATGTAGCATTACGTTATAACGTATAACGTTATTTAGTATTACGTTATACCGTATAACGTTATGTGATATTACGTTATAACGTATAACGTCATAAGGTATTACGTTATAACTTATGACGTTATATAGTATTACGTTATAACGGGTTACGTACGATAGCATTTCTTTATAACGTACAACATTATATAGTATTACGTTATAACCTATAACGTTATATAGTATTACGTTATAACGTGTAACGTACTATAGCATTTCCTTATAACGTATAACATAATACGGTATTACGTTATAACGTATTACGTCATATGGTATTACGTTATAACGTATAACGTTATATAGTATTACGTTATAACGTATAACGTTATATAGTTTTACGTTATGACGTATAACGTCACAAGGTATTACGTTATAACTTATAACGTTATATAGTATTACGTTATAACGTGTAACGTACTATAGCATTTCCTTATAACGTATAACATCATATGGTATTACGTTATAACGTATAACGTCATATGGTATTATGTTATAACGTATAACGTTATACAGTATTACGTTATAACGTATAACGTTATATAGTGTTACGTTATGACGTATAACGTTATATAGTATTACGTTATAACGTGTAACGTACTATAGCATTTCCTTATAACGTATAACATCATATGTTATTACGTTATAACGTATAACGTCATAAGGTATTACCTTATAACGTATAACGTTATGTAGCATTACGTTATAACGTATAACGTTATTTAGTATTACGTTATACCGTATAACGTTATGTGGTATTACGTTATAACGTATAACGTTATATAGTATTACGTTATGACGTATAACGTTATATAGTATTACGTTATAACGTGTAACGTACTATAGCATTTCCTTATAACGTATAACATCATACGGTATTACGTTATAACGTATTACGTCATATGGTATTACGTTATAACGTATAACGTTATATAGTATTACGTTATAACGTGTAACGTACTATAGCATTTCCTTATAACGTATAACATCATATGGTATTACGTTATAACGTATAACGTCATATGGTATTACGTTATAACTTATAACGTTATATAGTATTACGTTATTACGTGTAACGTTATATAGTATTACGTTATAACGTATAACGTTATATAGTATTACGTTATAACGTGTAACGTACTATAGCATTCCTTTATAACGTATAACGTCATATAGTATTACGTTATAACGTATAACGTTATATAGTATTACGTTATAACGTATAACGTCATAAGGTATTACCTTATAACGTATAACGTTATGTAGCATTACGTTATAACGTATAACGTTCTATAGTATTACGTTATGACGTATAACGTTATATAGTATTACGTTATAACGTGTAACGTACTATAGCATTTCCTTATAACGTATAACATCATACGGTTTTACGTTATAACGTATAACGTCATATGGTATTACGTTATAACGTATAACGTTATATAGTATTACGTTATAACATATAACGTTATATAGTATTACGTTATGACGTATAACGTCATAAGGTATTACGTTATAACTTATAACGTTATATAGTATTACGTCATAACGTGTAACGTACTATAGCATTTCCTTATAACGTATAACATCATACGGTTTTACGTTATAACGTATAACGTCATAAGGTATTACCTTATAACGTATAACGTTATGTAGCATTACGTTATAACGTATAACGTTATTTAGTATTACGTTATACCGTATAACGTTATGTGGTATTACGTTATAACGTATAACGTTATATAGTATTACGTTATGACGTATAACGTTATATAGTATTACGTTATAACGTGTAACGTACTATAGCATTTCCTTATAACGTATAACATCATACGGTATTACGTTATAACGTATTACGTCATATGGTATTACGTTATAACGTATAACGTTATATAGTATTACGTTATAACGTGTAACGTACTATAGCATTTCCTTATAACGTATAACATCATATGGTATTACGTTATAACGTATAACGTCATATGGTATTACGTTATAACTTATAACGTTATATAGTATTACGTTATTACGTGTAACGTTATATAGTATTACGTTATAACGTATAACGTTATATAGTATTACGTTATAACGTGTAACGTACTATAGCATTCCTTTATAACGTATAACGTCATATAGTATTACGTTATAACGTATAACGTTATATAGTATTACGTTATAACGTATAACGTCATAAGGTATTACCTTATAACGTATAACGTTATGTAGCATTACGTTATAACGTATAACGTTCTATAGTATTACGTTATGACGTATAACGTTATATAGTATTACGTTATAACGTGTAACGTACTATAGCATTTCCTTATAACGTATAACATCATACGGTTTTACGTTATAACGTATAACGTCATATGGTATTACGTTATAACGTATAACGTTATATAGTATTACGTTATAACATATAACGTTATATAGTATTACGTTATGACGTATAACGTCATAAGGTATTACGTTATAACTTATAACGTTATATAGTATTACGTCATAACGTGTAACGTACTATAGCATTTCCTTATAACGTATAACATCATACGGTTTTACGTTATAACGTATAACGTCATAAGGTATTACCTTATAACGTATAACGTTATGTAGCATTACGTTATAACGTATAACGTTATTTAGTATTACGTTATACCGTATAACGTTATGTGGTATTAAGTTATAACGTATAACGTCATATGGTATCACGTTATAACATATAACGGTATATAGTATTACGTTACAACGTATAACGTTATATGGTATTACGTTATAACGTATAACGTTATGTGGTATTACGTTATAACGTATAACGTTATATAGCATTACGTTATAACGTATAACGTTATGTAGCATTACGTTATAACGTATATCGTTATATAGTATTACGTTATAACGTATAACGTTATGTGGTATTACGTTATAACGTATAACGTTATGTCGTATTACGTTATAACGTATAACGTTATGTCGTATTACGTTATAACGTATAACGTTATATTGCATTACGTTATAACGTATAACGTTATGTAGCATTACGTTATAACGTATATCGTTATATAGTATTACGTTATAACGTATAACGTTATGTGTTATTACGTTATACCGTATAACGTTATGTAGCATTACGTTATAACTTATAAAGTTATATAGCATTACGTTATACCGTATAACGTTATGTCGTATTACGTTATAACGTATAACGTTATGTCGTATTACGTTATAACGTATAAAGTTATATAGTATTACGTTATAACGTATAACGTTATATAGTATTACGTTATAACGTGTAACGTACTATAGCAGTCCTTTAGAACGTATAACGTCATATAGTGTTACGTTATAACGTATAACGTTATATAGTATTACGTTATAACGTATTACGTCATATGGTATTACGTTATAACTTATAACGTTATATAGTATTACGTTATAACGTGTAACGTACTATAACATTTCCTTATAACGTATAACATCATATGGTATTACGTTATAACGTATAACGTCATATGGTATTATGTTATAACGTATAACGTTATACAGTATTACGTTATAACATATAACGTTATATAGTGTTACGTTATGACGTATAACGTTATATAGTATTACGTTATAACGTGTAACGTACTATAGCATTTCCTTATAACGTATAACATCATATGGTATTACGTTATAACGTATAACGTCATAAGGTATTACCTTATAACGTATAACGTTATGTAGCATTACGTTATATCGTATAACGTTATTTAGTATTACGTTATACCGTATAACGTTATGTGGTATTACGTTATAACGTATAACGTTAAATAGCATTACGTTATAACGTATAACGTTATGTAGTATTACGTTATAACGTGTAACGTACTATAGCATTTCCTTATAACGTATAACATCATATGGTATTACGTTATAACGTATAACGTCATATGGTATTACGTTATAACGTATAACGTTATATAGCATTACGTTATAACGTATAACGTTATGTAGCATTACGTTATAACGTATATCGTTATATAGTATTACGTTATAACGTATAACGTTATGTGTTATTACGTTATACCGTATAACGTTATGTAGCATTACGTTATAACTTATAAAGTTATATAGCATTACGTTATACCGTATAACGTTATGTAGTATTACGTTATAACGTATAACGTTATATGGTATTATGTTATAACGTATAACGTTATGTGGTATTACGTTATACCGTATAACGTTATGTAGCATTACGTTATAACTTATAAAGTTATATAGCATTACGTTATACCGTATAACGTTATGTAGCATTACGTTATAACGTATGACGTTATATAGCATTTCCTTATAACGTATAACATCATACGGTATCACGTTATAACGTATAACGTCATATGGTATTACGTTATAACGTATAACGTCATAAGGTATTACGTTATACCTTATAACGTTATATAATATTACGTTATAGTGTGTAACGTACTATAGCAGTCCTTTAGAACGTATAACGTCATATGGTATTACGCTATAACGTATAACGTTATATAGTATTACGTTATAACGTATAACGTTATATGGTATTACGTTATAACGTATAACGTTATATAGTATTACGTTATAACGTATAACGTCATAAGGTATTACCTTATAACGTATAACGTTATGTAGTATTACGTTATAACGTGTAACGTACTATAGCATTCCCTTGTAACGTATAACGTGATAAGGTATTGCGTTACAACTTATAACGTTATATAGTATTACGTTATAACGTGTAACCTACTATAGCATTCCTTTATAACGCATAACGTCATATAGTGTTACGTTATAACGTATAACGTTATCTAGTATTAGGTTATGACGTATAAGGTCATAAGGTATTACGTTATGACGTATAACGTTATATACTATTACGTTATAACGTGTAACGTACTATAGCATTCCTTTATAACTTATAACGTCATATAGTATTACGTTATAACGTATAACGTTATATAGTATTACGTTATAACGTATAACGTTATATAGTATTACGTTATAACGTATAACGTTATATAGTATTACGTTATAACGTATAACGTTATATAGTATTACGTTATGACGTATAACGTCATAAGGTATTACGTTATAACTTATAACGTTATATAGTATTACGTTATAACGTGTAACGTACTATAGCATTCCTTTATAACGTATAACGTCATATAGTATTACGTTATAACGTATAACGTTATATAGTATTACGTTATAACGTATAACGTCATAAGGTATTACCTTATAACGTATAACGTTATGTAGCATTACGTTATGACGTATAACGTCATAAGGTATTACGTTATAACTTATAACGTTATACAGTATTACGTCATAACGTGTAACGTACTACAGCATTTCTTTATAACGTATAACGTCATATGGTATCACGTTATAACGTATAACGGTATATAGCATTACGTTATAACGTATAACGTTATGTGGTATTACGTTATAAAGTATAACGTTATATAGTATTACGTTATAACGTATAACGTTATATAGTATTACGTTATGAAGTATAACGTCATAAGGTATGACGTTATAACTTATAACGTTATATAGTATTACGTTATAACGTATAACGTTATATAGTATTACGTTATACCGTATAACGTTATGTGGTATTACGTTATAACGTATAACGTACTATAGCATTCCTTTATAACGTATAACGTCATATAGTGTTACGTTATAACGTATAACGTCATAAGGTATTACGTTATACCTTATAACGTTATATAATATTACGTTATAGTGTGTAACGTACTATAGCAGTCCTTTATAACGTATAACGTCATATGGTATTACGTTATAACGTATAACGATATATAGTATTACGTTATAACGTATAACGTTATATAGTATTATGTTATAACGTATAACGTTATGTAGCATTACATTATAACGTATAAAGTTATATAGCATTACGTTATACCGTATAACGTTATGTAGCATTACGTTATAACGTATAACGTTATATAGCATTTCCTTATAACGTATAACATCATACGGTATTACGTTATAACGTATAACGTCATATGGTATTACGTTATAACGTATAACGTCATAAGGTATTACGTTATACCTTATAACGTTATATAATATTACGTTATAGTGTGTAACGTACTATAGCAGTCCCTTATAACGTATAACGTCATATGGTATTACGTTATAACGTATAACGTTATATAGTATTACGTTATAACGTATAACGTTATATAGTATTATGTTATAACGTATAACGTTATATAGTATTACGTTATAACGTATAACGTTATATAGTATTACGTTATAACGTATAACGTTATATAGTATTACGTTATGACTTATAACGTCATAAGGTATTACGTTATAACTTATAACGTTATATAGTATTACGTTATAACGTGTAACGTACTATAGCATTCCTTTATAACGTATAACGTCATATAGTATTACGTTATAACGTATAACGTTATATAGTATTACGTCATAACGTATAACGTCATAAGGTATTACCTTATAACGTATAACGTTATGTAGCATTACGTTATGACGTATAACGTCATAAGGTATTACGTTATAACTTATAACGTTATATAGTATTACGTCATAACGTGTAACGTACTATAGCATTTCTTTATAACGTAAAACGTCATATGGTATCACGTTATAACGTATAACGGTATATAGTATTACGTTATAACGTATAACGTTATGTAGCAATACGTTATAACGTATATCGTTATATAGTATTACGTTATAACGTATAACGTTATGTGGTATTACGTTATAACGTATAACGTTATGTCGTATTACGTTATAACGTATAACGTTATGTGGTATTACGTTATACCGTATAACGTTATGTAGCATTACGTTATAACGTATAAAGATATATAGCATTACGTTATACCGTATAACGTTATGTAGCATTACGTTATAACGTATAACGTTATATAGCATTTCCTTATAACGTGTAACATCATACGGTATTACGTTATAACGTATAACGTCATATGGTATTACGTTATAACGCATAACGTTATATAGTATTACGTTATAACGTATAACGTTATATAGTATTACGTTATAACGTATAACGTCATAAGGTATTACGTTATAACTTACAACGTTATATAGTATTACGTTATAGCCTGTAACGTACTATAGCATTTCTTTATAACGTATAACGTCATATGGTATTACGTTATATCTTATAACGTTATGTAGCATTACGTTATAACGTATAACGTTATATAGTATTGCGTTATAACCTATAACGTACTATAGCATTTCTTTATAACGTATAACGTCATATGGTATTACGTTATATCTTATAACGTTATGTAGCATTACGTTATAACGTATAACGTTATATAGTATTGCGTTATAACCTATAACGTTATATAGTATTGCGTTATAACCTATAACGTTATATAGTATTACGTTATGACGTATAACGTCATAAGGTATTACGTTATCACTTATAACGTTATATAGTATTACGTTATAACGTGTAACGTACTATAGCATTCCTTTATAACGTATAACGTCATATAGTATTACGTTATAACGTATAACGTTATATAGTATTACGTTATAACGTATAACGTCATAAGGTATTACCTTATAACGTATAACGTTATGTAGCATTACGTTATAACGTATAACGTTCTACAGTATTATGTTATGACGTTTAACGTTATATAGTATTACGTTATAACGTGTAACGTACTATAGCATTTCCTTATAACGTATAACATCATATAGTATTACGTTACAACGTATAACGTCATATGGTATTACGTTATAACGTATAACGTTATATAGTATTACGTTATAACGTATAACGTTATGTGGTATTACGTTATAACGTATAACGTTATATAGCATTACGTTATAACGCATAATGTTATGTAGCATTACGTTATAACGAATAACGTTATATAGTATTACGTTATAACGTATAACGTCAGAAGGTATTACGTTATACCTTATAACGTTATATAATATTACGTTATAGTGTGTAACGTACTATAGCATTCCTTTATAACGTATAACGTCATATGGTATTACGCTATAACGTATAACGTCATATGGTATTACGTTATAACGTATAACGTTATATAGTATTACGTTATAACGCATAACGTTATATAGTATTACGTTATAAGGTATAACGTTATATAGTATTACGTTATAACGTATAACGTCATAAGGTATTACGTTATAACTTACAACGTTATATAGTATCACGTTATAGCCTGTAACGTACTATAGCATTTCTTTATAACGTATAACGTCATATGGTATTACGTTATATCTTATAACGTTATGTAGCATTACGTTATAACGTATAACGTTATATAGTATTGCGTTATAACCTATAACGTACTATAGCATTTCTTTATAACGTATAACGTCATATGGTATTACGTTATATCTTATAACGTTATGTAGCATTACGTTATAACGTATAACGTTATATAGTATTGCGTTATAACCTATAACGTTATATAGTATTGCGTTATAACCTATAACGTTATATAGTATTACGTTATGACGTATAACGTCATAAGGTATTACGTTACCACTTATAACGTTATATAGTATTACGTTATAACGTGTAACGTACTATAGCATTCCTTTATAACGTATAACGTCATATAGTATTACGTTATAACGTATAACGTTATATAGTATTACGTTATAACGTATAACGTCATAAGATATTACCTTATAACGTATAACGTTATGTAGCATTACGTTATAACGTATAACGTTCTACAGTATTATGTTATGACGTTTACCGTTATATAGTATTACGTTATAACGTGTAACGTACTATAGCATTTCCTTATAACGTATAACATCATATGGTATTACGTTATAACGTATAACGTCATATGGTATTACGTTATAACGTATAACGTTATATAGTATTACGTTATAACGTATAACGTTATGTGGTATTACGTTATAACGTATAACGTTATATAGCATTACGTTATAACGCATAATGTTATGTAGCATTACGTTATAACGAATAACGTTATATAGTATTACGTTATAACGTATAACGTCAGAAGGTATTACGTTATACCTTATAACGTTATATAATATTACGTTATAGTGTGTAACGTACTATAGCATTCCTTTATAACGTATAACGTCATATGGTATTACGCTATAACGTATAACGTTATATATTATTACGTTATAACGTATAACGTTATATAGTATTACGTTATAACGTATAACGTTATATAGTATTACGTTATAACGTATAACGTTATATAGTATTACGTTATGACGTATAACGTCATAAGGTATTACGTTATCACTTATAACGTTATATAGTATTACGTTATAACGTGTAACGTACTATAGCATTCCTTTATAACGTATAACGTCATATAGTATTACGTTATAACGTATAACGTTCTATAGTATTACGTTATGAGGTATAACGTTATATAGTATTACGTTATCACGTGTAACGTACTACAGCATTTCTTTATAACGTATAACGTCATATGGTATTACGTTATAACGTATAACGGTATATAGTATTACGTTATAACGTATAACGTTATGTGGTATTACGTTATAAAGTATAACGTTATATAGCATTACGTTATAACGTATAACGTTATATAGTATTACGTTATGACGTATAACGTCATAAGGTATGACGTTATAACTTATAACGTTATATAGTATTACGTCATAACGTGTAACGTACTATAGCATTTCTTTATAACGTATAACGTCATATGGTATTACGTTATAACGTATAACGATATATAGTATTACGTTATAACGTATAACGTTATGTGGTATTACGTTATAACGTATAACGCACTATAGCATTCCTTTATAACGTATAACGTCATATAGTGTTACGTTATAACGTATAACGTCATAAGGTATTACGTTATACCTTATAACGTTATATAATATTACGTTATAGTGTGTAACGAACTATAGCATTCCTTTATAACGTATAACGTCATATGGTATTACGTTATAACGTATAACGTCATATAGTATTACGTTATAACGTATAACGTTATATAGTATTACGTTATAACGTATAACGTTATATAGTATTACGTTATAACGTGTAACGTTATATAGTATTACGTTATAACGTATAACGTCATTTGGTATTACGTTATAACGTATAACGTTATATAGTATTACGTTATAACGTATAACGTTATGTAGCATTACGTTATAACGTATAACGTCATAAGGTATTACGTTATAACTTATGACGTTATATAGTATTACGTTATAACGTGTAACGTTATATAGTATAACGTTATAACGTATAACGTTATATAGTATTACGTTATGACGTATAACGTCATAAGGTATTACGTTATAACTTATAACGTTATATAGCATTTCCTTATAACGTATAACATCATACGGTATTACGTTATAACGTATAACGTCATATGGTATTACGTTATAACGTATAACGTTATATAGTATTACGTTATAACGTGTAACGTTATATAGTATTACGTTATAACGTATAATGTTATATGGTATTACGTTATGACGTGTAACGTCATAAGGTATTACGTTATACCTTATAACGTTATATAATATTACGTTATAGTGTGTAACGTACTATAGCATTCCTTTGTAACGTATAACGTCATATGGGATTTCGTTATAACGTATAACGTTATATAGCATTACGTTATACCGTATAACGTTATGTAGCATTACGTTATAGCGTATAACGTTATATAGCATTTCCTTATAACGTATAACATCATATGGTATTACGTTATAACGTATAACGTCATATGGTATTACGTTATAACGTATAACGTTATATAGTATTACGTTATAACGTATAACGTTATGTGGTATTACATTATAACGTATAACGTTATATAGCATTACGTTATAGCGTATAACGTTATATAGCATTACGTTATAACGTATAACGTTATATAGTATTACGTTATAACGTGTAACGTCATAAGGTATTACGTTATAACTTATAACGTTATATAGTATTACGCTATAGCCTGTAACGTACTATAGCATTTCTTTATAACGTATAACGTCATATGGTATTACGTTATAACGTATAACGTTATGTAGCATTTCCTTATAACGTAAAACATCATATGTTATTACGTTATAACGTATAACGTCATATAGTATTACGTTATAACGTATAACGTCATAAGGTATTACGTTATACCTTATAACGTTGTATAATAATACGTTATAGTGTGTAACGTACTATAGCATTCCGTTATAACGTATAACGTCATAAGGTATTACGTTATAACTTATAACGTTATATAGTATTACGTTATAGCCTGTAACGTACTATAGCATTTCTTTATAACGTATAACGTCATATGGTATTACGTTATAACGTAAAACGTTATGTAGCATTTCCTTATAACGTATAACGTTATATAGTATTACGTTATAACGTATAACGTTATGTAGCATTACGTTATAACGTATAACGTTATATAGTATTACGTTATAACGTATAACGTTATATAGCATTCCTTTATAACGTATAACGTCATATAGTATTACGTTATAACGTGTAACGTAGTATAGCATTTCCTTATAACGTATAACATCATATGGCATTACGTTATAACGTATAACGTCATATGGTATTACGTTATAACGTATAACGTTATATAGTATTACGTTATAACGTATAACGTTATGTAGCATTACGTTATAACGTATAACGTTATGTAGCATTACGTTATAACGTATAACGTTATGTAGCATTACTTTATAACGTATAACGTTATATAGTATTACGTTATAACGTATAACGTTATGTAGCATTACGTTATAACGTATAGCGTTATATTGTATTACGTTATAACGTATAACATTATGCCGCATTACGTTATAACGTATAACGTCATAAGGTATTACGTTATAACTTATAACGTTATATAGTATTACGTTATAACGTGTAACGTTATATAGTATTACGTTATAACGTATAACGTTATATAGTATTACGTGATGACGTATAACGTCATAAGGTATTACCTTATAACGTATAACGTTATATAGTATTACGTTATAACGTATAACGTTATGTGGTGTTACGTTATAACGTTTAGCGTTATATAGCATTACGCTATAACGTATAACGTTATGTAGCATTACGTTATAACGTATAACGTTATATAGCATTACGTTATAGCGTATAACGTTATGTAGCATTACGTTATAACGTATAACGTTATATAGTATTACGTTATAACGTATAACGTCATAAGGTATTACGTTATAACTTATAACGTTATATAGTATTACGTTATAGCCTGTAACGTACTATAGCATCTCTTTATAACGTATAACGTCATATGGTGTTACGTTATAACGTATAACGTCATATGGTAATACGATATAACGTATAACGTTATATAGTATTACGTTATAACGTATAACGTTATGTGGTATTACGTTATAACATATAACGTTATACAGCATTACCTTATAACGCATAACGTTATGTAGCATTACGTTATAACAAATAACGTTATATAGTATTACGTTATAACGTATAACGTCATAAGGTATTACGTTATACCTTATAACGTTATATAATATTACGTTATAGTGTGTAACGAACTATAGCATTCCCTTATAACGTATAACGTCATATGGTATTACGTTATAACGTATAACGTCATATAGTATTACGTTATAACGTATAACGTTATATAATATTACGTTATAACGTATAACGTCATATAGTATTACGTTATAACGTATAACGTTATATAGTATTACGTTATGACGTATAACACCATAAAGTATTACGTTATAACTTATAACGTTATATAGTATTACGTTATAACGTGTAACGTTATATAGTATTACGTTATGACGTATAACGTTATATAGTATTACGTTATGACGTATGACGTCATAAGGTATTACGTTATAACTTATAACGTTATATAGTATTACGTTATAACGTGTAACGTTATATAGTATTACGTTATAACGTATAACGTCATATGGTATTACGTTATAACGTATAACGTTATATAGTATTACGTTATAACGTATAACGTCATTTGGTATTACGTTATAACGTATAACGTTATATAGTATTACGTTATAACGTATAACGTTATGTAGCATTACGTTATAGCGTATAACGTCATAAGGTATTACGTTATAACTTATAACGTTATATAGTATTACGTTATAACGTGTAACGTTATATAGTATTACGTTATAACGTATAACGTTATATAGTATTACGTTATGACGTATAACGTCATAAGGTATTACGTTATAACTTATAACGTTATATAGCATTTCCTTATAACGTATAACATCATACGGTATTACGTTATAACGTATAACGACATATGGTATTACGTTATAACGTATAACGTTATATAGTATTACGTTATAACGTGTAACGTTATATAGTATTACGTTCTAACGTATAACGTTATATGGTATTACGTTATGACGTGTAACGTTATAAGGTATTACGTTATACCTTATAACGTTATATAATATTACGTTATAGTGTGTAACGTACTATAGCATTCCTTTATAACGTATAACGTCATATGGTATTTCGTTATAACGTATAACGTTATATAGCATTACGTTATACCGTATAACGTTATGTAGCATTACGTTATAGCGTATAACGTTATATAGCATTTCCTTATAACGTATAACATCATATGGTATTACGTTATAACGTATAACGTCATATGGTATTACGTTATAACGTATAACGTTATATAGTATTACGTTATAACGTATAACGTTATGTGGTATTACATTGTAACGTATAACGTTATATAGCATTACGTTATAGCGTATAACGTTATATAGCATTACGTTATAACGTATAACGTTATATAGTATTACGTTATAACGTGTAACGTCATAAGGTATTACGTTATAACTTATAACGTTATATAGTATTACGCTATAGCCTGTAACGTACTATAGCATTTCTTTATAACGTATAACGTCATATGGTATTACGTTATAACGTATAACGTTATGTAGCATTTCCTTATAACGTAAAACATCATATGTTATTACGTTATAACGTATAACGTCATATAGTATTACGTTATAACGTATAACGTCATAAGGTATTACGTTATACCTTATAACGTTGTATAATAATACGTTATAGTGTGTAACGTACTATAGCATTCCGTTATAACGTATAACGTCATAAGGTATTACGTTATAACTTATAACGTTATATAGTATTACGTTATAGCCTGTAACGTACTATAGCATTTCTTTATAACGTATAACGTCATATGGTATTACGTTATAACGTAAAACGTTATGTAGCATTTCCTTATAACGTATAACGTTATATAGTATTACGTTATAACGTATAACGTTATGTAGCATTACGTTATAACGTATAACGTTATATAGTATTACGTTATAACGTATAACGTTATATAGCATTCCTTTATAACGTATAACGTCATATAGTATTACGTTATAACGTGTAACGTAGTATAGCATTTCCTTATAACGTATAACATCATATGGTATTACGTTATAACGTATAACGTCATATGGTATTACGTTATAACGTATAACGTTATATAGTATTACGTTATAACGTATAACGTTATGTAGCATTACGTTATAACGTATAACGTTATGTAGCATTACGTTATAACGTATAACGTTATGTAGCATTACTTTATAACGTATAACGTTATGTAGTATTACGTTATAACGTATAACGTTATGTAGCATTACGTTATAACGTATAGCGTTATATTGTATTACGTTATAACGTATAACATTATGCCGCATTACGTTATAACGTATAACGTCATAAGGTATTACGTTATAACTTATAACGTTATATAGTATTACGTTATAACGTGTAACGTTATATAGTATTACGTTATAACGTATAACGTTATATAGTATTACGTGATGACGTATAACGTCATAAGGTATTACCTTATAACGTATAACGTTATATAGTATTACGTTATAACGTATAACGTTATGTGGTGTTACGTTATAACGTTTAGCGTTATATAGCATTACGCTATAACGTATAACGTTATGTAGCATTACGTTATAACGTATAACGTTATATAGCATTACGTTATAGCGTATAACGTTATGTAGCATTACGTTATAACGTATAACGTTATATAGTATTACGTTATAACGTATAACGTCATAAGGTATTACGTTATAACTTATAACGTTATATAGTATTACGTTATAGCCTGTAACGTACTATAGCATCTCTTTATAACGTATAACGTCATATGGTGTTACGTTATAACGTATAACGTCATATGGTAATACGATATAACGTATAACGTTATATAGTATTACGTTATAACGTATAACGTTATGTGGTATTACGTTATAACATATAACGTTATACAGCATTACCTTATAACGCATAACGTTATGTAGCATTACGTTATAACAAATAACGTTATATAGTATTACGTTATAACGTATAACGTCATAAGGTATTACGTTATACCTTATAACGTTATATAATATTACGTTATAGTGTGTAACGAACTATAGCATTCCCTTATAACGTATAACGTCATATGGTATTACGTTATAACGTATAACGTCATATAGTATTACGTTATAACGTATAACGTTATATAATATTACGTTATAACGTATAACGTCATATAGTATTACGTTATAACGTATAACGTTATATAGTATTACGTTATGACGTATAACACCATAAGGTATTACGTTATAACTTATAACGTTATATAGTATTACGTTATAACGTGTAACGTTATATAGTATTACGTTATGACGTATAACGTTATATAGTATTACGTTATGACGTATGACGTCATAAGGTATTACGTTATAACTTATAACGTTATATAGTATTACGTTATAACGTGTAACGTTATATAGTATTACGTTATAACGTATAACGTCATATGGTATTACGTTATAACGTATAACGTTATATAGTATTACGTTATAACGTATAACGTCATTTGGTATTACGTTATAACGTATAACGTTATATAGTATTACGTTATAACGTATAACGTTATGTAGCATTACGTTATAGCGTATAACGTCATAAGGTATTACGTTATAACTTATAACGTTATATAGTATTACGTTATAACGTGTAACGTTATATAGTATTACGTTATAACGTATAACGTTATGTAGCATTCCTTTATAACGTATAACGTCATATAGTATTACGTTATAACGTATAACGTTATATAGTATTACGTTATAACGTATAACGTTATATAGTATTACGTTATAACGTATAACGTTATGTAGCATTACGTTATAGCGTATAACGTCATAAGGTATTACGTTATAACTTATAACGTTATATAGTATTACGTTATAACGTGTAACGTTATATAGTATTACGTTATAACGTATAACGTTATGTAGCATTCCTTTATAACGTATAACGTCATATAGTATTACGTTATAACGTATAACGTTATGTAGCATATCCTTATAACGTATAACGTTATATAGTATTACGTTATAACGTATAACGTTATGTTGCATTACGTTATAACGTATAACGTTATATAGTATTACGTTATAACGTATAACGTTATGTAGCATTCCTTTATAACGTATAACGTCATATAGTATTACGTTATAACGTATAACGTTATATAGTATTACGTTATAACGTATAACGTTATATAGTATTACGTTATAACGTATAACGTTATATAGTATTACGTTATAACGTATAACGTTATATAGTATTACGTTATAACGTATAACGTTATATAGTATTACGTTATAACGTATAACGTTATATAGTATAACGTTATATAGTATTACGTTATAACGTATAACGTTATATAGTATTACGTTATAACGTGTAACGTACTATAGCATTCCTTTATAACGTATAACGTCATATAGTATTACGTTATAACGTATAACGTTATATAGTATTACGTTATAACGTATGACGTCATAAGGTATTACCTTATAACGTATAACGTTATGTAGCATTACGTTATAACGTATAACGTTCTACAGTATTATGTAATGACGTATAACGTTATATAGTATTACGTTATAACGTGTAACGTAATATAGCATTTCCTTATAACGTATAACATCACTCGGTATTACGTTATAACGTATAACGTCATAAGGTATTACCTTATAACGTATAACGTTATGTAGTATTACGTTATACCGTATAACGTTATGTGGTATTACGTTATAACGTATAATGTACTATAGCATTCCTTTATAACGTATAACGTCATATAGTGTTACGTTATAACGTATAACGTTATATAGTATTACGTTATGACGTATAACGTCATAAGGTATTACGTTATAACTTATAACGTTATATAGTATTACGTTATAACGTGTTACGTACTATAGCATTTCTTTATAACGTATAAAGTTATATAGTATTACGTTATAACCTATAACGTTATATAGTATTACGTTATAACGTGTAACGTACTATAGCATTTCTTTATAACGTATAACGTCATATGGTATCACGTTATAACGTATAACGGTATATAGTATTGCGTTATAACGTACAACGTTATGTGGTATTACGTGATAACGTATAACGTTATATTGTATTACGTTATAACGTATAACGTTATATAGTATTGCGTTATGACGTATAACGTCATAAGGTATTACGTTATAACTTATAACGTTATATAGTATTACGTTATAACGTGTAACGTACTATAGCATTTCCTTATAACGTATAACATCATATGGTACTACGTTAGAACGTATAACGTCATATGGTATTATGTTACAACGTATAACGTTATATAGTATTACGTTATAACGTATAACGTTATATAGTATTACGTTATGACGTATAACGTCATAAGGCATTACGTTATGACGTATAACGTCATAAGGCATTACGTTATAACTTACAACGTTATATTGCATTACGTTATAACGTATAACGTGATAAGGTATTACGTTGTAACTTATACCGTTATATAGTATTACGTTATAACGTGTAACATACTATAGCATTCCTTTATAACGTATAACGTCATATAGAGTTACGTTATAACGTATAACGTTATATAGTATTAGGTTATGACGCATAATGTCATAAGGTATTACGTTATGACGTATAACGTTATATAGTATTACGTTATAACGTGTAACGTACTATAGCATTTCCTTATAACGTATAACATCATATGGTACTACGTTATAACGTATAACGTCATATGGTATTATGTTACAACGTATAACGTTATATAGTATTACGTTATGACGTATAACGTCACAAGGTATTACGTTATAACTTATAACGTTATATAGTATTACGTTATAACGTGTAACGTACTATAACATTTCCTTATAACGTATAACATCATATGGTATTACGTTATAACGTATAACGTCATATGGTATTATGTTATAACTTATAACGTTATACAGTATTACGTTATAACGTATAACGTTATATAGTGTTACGTTATGACGTATAACGCTATATAGTATTACGTTATAACGTGTAACGTACTATAGCATTTCCTTATAACGTATAACATCATATGGTATTACGTTATAACGTATAACGTCATAAGGTATTACCTTATAACGTATAACGTTATGTAGCATTACGTTATAACGTATAACGTTATTTAGTATTACGTTATACCGTATAACGTTATGTGATATTACGTTATAACGTATAACGTCATAAGGTATTACGTTATAACTTATGACGTTATATAGTATTACGTTATAACGGGTTACGTACGATAGCATTTCTTTATAACGTACAACATTATATAGTATTACGTTATAACCTATAACGTTATATAGTATTACGTTATAACGTGTAACGTACTATAGCATTTCCTTATAACGTATAACATAATACGGTATTACGTTATAACGTATTACGTCATATGGTATTACGTTATAACGTATAACGTTATATAGTATTACGTTATAACGTATAACGTTATATAGTTTTACGTTATGACGTATAACGTCACAAGGTATTACGTTATAACTTATAACGTTATATAGTATTACGTTATAACGTGTAACGTACTATAGCATTTCCTTATAACGTATAACATCATATGGTATTACGTTATAACGTATAACGTCATATGGTATTATGTTATAACGTATAACGTTATACAGTATTACGTTATAACGTATAACGTTATATAGTGTTACGTTATGACGTATAACGTTATATAGTATTACGTTATAACGTGTAACGTACTATAGCATTTCCTTATAACGTATAACATCATATGTTATTACGTTATAACGTATAACGTCATAAGGTATTACCTTATAACGTATAACGTTATGTAGCATTACGTTATAACGTATAACGTTATTTAGTATTACGTTATACCGTATAACGTTATGTGGTATTACGTTATAACGTATAACGTTATATAGTATTACGTTATGACGTATAACGTTATATAGTATTACGTTATAACGTGTAACGTACTATAGCATTTCCTTATAACGTATAACATCATACGGTATTACGTTATAACGTATTACGTCATATGGTATTACGTTATAACGTATAACGTTATATAGTATTACGTTATAACGTGTAACGTACTATAGCATTTCCTTATAACGTATAACATCATATGGTATTACGTTATAACGTATAACGTCATATGGTATTACGTTATAACTTATAACGTTATATAGTATTACGTTATTACGTGTAACGTTATATAGTATTACGTTATAACGTATAACGTTATATAGTATTACGTTATAACGTGTAACGTACTATAGCATTCCTTTATAACGTATAACGTCATATAGTATTACGTTATAACGTATAACGTTATATAGTATTACGTTATAACGTATAACGTCATAAGGTATTACCTTATAACGTATAACGTTATGTAGCATTACGTTATAACGTATAACGTTCTATAGTATTACGTTATGACGTATAACGTTATATAGTATTACGTTATAACGTGTAACGTACTATAGCATTTCCTTATAACGTATAACATCATACGGTTTTACGTTATAACGTATAACGTCATATGGTATTACGTTATAACGTATAACGTTATATAGTATTACGTTATAACATATAACGTTATATAGTATTACGTTATGACGTATAACGTCATAAGGTATTACGTTATAACTTATAACGTTATATAGTATTACGTCATAACGTGTAACGTACTATAGCATTTCCTTATAACGTATAACATCATACGGTTTTACGTTATAACGTATAACGTCATAAGGTATTACCTTATAACGTATAACGTTATGTAGCATTACGTTATAACGTATAACGTTATTTAGTATTACGTTATACCGTATAACGTTATGTGGTATTACGTTATAACGTATAACGTTATATAGTATTACGTTATGACGTATAACGTTATATAGTATTACGTTATAACGTGTAACGTACTATAGCATTTCCTTATAACGTATAACATCATACGGTATTACGTTATAACGTATTACGTCATATGGTATTACGTTATAACGTATAACGTTATATAGTATTACGTTATAACGTGTAACGTACTATAGCATTTCCTTATAACGTATAACATCATATGGTATTACGTTATAACGTATAACGTCATATGGTATTACGTTATAACTTATAACGTTATATAGTATTACGTTATTACGTGTAACGTTATATAGTATTACGTTATAACGTATAACGTTATATAGTATTACGTTATAACGTGTAACGTACTATAGCATTCCTTTATAACGTATAACGTCATATAGTATTACGTTATAACGTATAACGTTATATAGTATTACGTTATAACGTATAACGTCATAAGGTATTACCTTATAACGTATAACGTTATGTAGCATTACGTTATAACGTATAACGTTCTATAGTATTACGTTATGACGTATAACGTTATATAGTATTACGTTATAACGTGTAACGTACTATAGCATTTCCTTATAACGTATAACATCATACGGTTTTACGTTATAACGTATAACGTCATATGGTATTACGTTATAACGTATAACGTTATATAGTATTACGTTATAACATATAACGTTATATAGTATTACGTTATGACGTATAACGTCATAAGGTATTACGTTATAACTTATAACGTTATATAGTATTACGTCATAACGTGTAACGTACTATAGCATTTCCTTATAACGTATAACATCATACGGTTTTACGTTATAACGTATAACGTCATAAGGTATTACCTTATAACGTATAACGTTATGTAGCATTACGTTATAACGTATAACGTTATTTAGTATTACGTTATACCGTATAACGTTATGTGGTATTAAGTTATAACGTATAACGTCATATGGTATCACGTTATAACATATAACGGTATATAGTATTACGTTACAACGTATAACGTTATATGGTATTACGTTATAACGTATAACGTTATGTGGTATTACGTTATAACGTATAACGTTATATAGCATTACGTTATAACGTATAACGTTATGTAGCATTACGTTATAACGTATATCGTTATATAGTATTACGTTATAACGTATAACGTTATGTGGTATTACGTTATAACGTATAACGTTATGTCGTATTACGTTATAACGTATAACGTTATGTCGTATTACGTTATAACGTATAACGTTATATTGCATTACGTTATAACGTATAACGTTATGTAGCATTACGTTATAACGTATATCGTTATATAGTATTACGTTATAACGTATAACGTTATGTGTTATTACGTTATACCGTATAACGTTATGTAGCATTACGTTATAACTTATAAAGTTATATAGCATTACGTTATACCGTATAACGTTATGTCGTATTACGTTATAACGTATAACGTTATGTCGTATTACGTTATAACGTATAAAGTTATATAGTATTACGTTATAACGTATAACGTTATATAGTATTACGTTATAACGTGTAACGTACTATAGCAGTCCTTTAGAACGTATAACGTCATATAGTGTTACGTTATAACGTATAACGTTATATAGTATTACGTTATAACGTATTACGTCATATGGTATTACGTTATAACTTATAACGTTATATAGTATTACGTTATAACGTGTAACGTACTATAACATTTCCTTATAACGTATAACATCATATGGTATTACGTTATAACGTATAACGTCATATGGTATTATGTTATAACGTATAACGTTATACAGTATTACGTTATAACATATAACGTTATATAGTGTTACGTTATGACGTATAACGTTATATAGTATTACGTTATAACGTGTAACGTACTATAGCATTTCCTTATAACGTATAACATCATATGGTATTACGTTATAACGTATAACGTCATAAGGTATTACCTTATAACGTATAACGTTATGTAGCATTACGTTATATCGTATAACGTTATTTAGTATTACGTTATACCGTATAACGTTATGTGGTATTACGTTATAACGTATAACGTTAAATAGCATTACGTTATAACGTATAACGTTATGTAGTATTACGTTATAACGTGTAACGTACTATAGCATTTCCTTATAACGTATAACATCATATGGTATTACGTTATAACGTATAACGTCATATGGTATTACGTTATAACGTATAACGTTATATAGCATTACGTTATAACGTATAACGTTATGTAGCATTACGTTATAACGTATATCGTTATATAGTATTACGTTATAACGTATAACGTTATGTGTTATTACGTTATACCGTATAACGTTATGTAGCATTACGTTATAACTTATAAAGTTATATAGCATTACGTTATACCGTATAACGTTATGTAGTATTACGTTATAACGTATAACGTTATATGGTATTACGTTATAACGTATAACGTTATGTGGTATTACGTTATACCGTATAACGTTATGTAGCATTACGTTATAACTTATAAAGTTATATAGCATTACGTTATACCGTATAACGTTATGTAGCATTACGTTATAACGTATGACGTTATATAGCATTTCCTTATAACGTATAACATCATACGGTATCACGTTATAACGTATAACGTCATATGGTATTACGTTATAACGTATAACGTCATAAGGTATTACGTTATACCTTATAACGTTATATAATATTACGTTATAGTGTGTAACGTACTATAGCAGTCCTTTAGAACGTATAACGTCATATGGTATTACGCTATAACGTATAACGTTATATAGTATTACGTTATAACGTATAACGTTATATGGTATTACGTTATAACGTATAACGTTATATAGTATTACGTTATAACGTATAACGTCATAAGGTATTACCTTATAACGTATAACGTTATGTAGTATTACGTTATAACGTGTAACGTACTATAGCATTCCCTTGTAACGTATAACGTGATAAGGTATTGCGTTACAACTTATAACGTTATATAGTATTACGTTATAACGTGTAACCTACTATAGCATTCCTTTATAACGCATAACGTCATATAGTGTTACGTTATAACGTATAACGTTATCTAGTATTAGGTTATGACGTATAAGGTCATAAGGTATTACGTTATGACGTATAACGTTATATACTATTACGTTATAACGTGTAACGTACTATAGCATTCCTTTATAACTTATAACGTCATATAGTATTACGTTATAACGTATAACGTTATATAGTATTACGTTATAACGTATAACGTTATATAGTATTACGTTATAACGTATAACGTTATATAGTATTACGTTATAACGTATAACGTTATATAGTATTACGTTATGACGTATAACGTCATAAGGTATTACGTTATAACTTATAACGTTATATAGTATTACGTTATAACGTGTAACGTACTATAGCATTCCTTTATAACGTATAACGTCATATAGTATTACGTTATAACGTATAACGTTATATAGTATTACGTTATAACGTATAACGTCATAAGGTATTACCTTATAACGTATAACGTTATGTAGCATTACGTTATGACGTATAACGTCATAAGGTATTACGTTATAACTTATAACGTTATACAGTATTACGTCATAACGTGTAACGTACTACAGCATTTCTTTATAACGTATAACGTCATATGGTATCACGTTATAACGTATAACGGTATATAGCATTACGTTATAACGTATAACGTTATGTGGTATTACGTTATAAAGTATAACGTTATATAGTATTACGTTATAACGTATAACGTTATATAGTATTACGTTATGAAGTATAACGTCATAAGGTATGACGTTATAACTTATAACGTTATATAGTATTACGTTATAACGTATAACGTTATATAGTATTACGTTATACCGTATAACGTTATGTGGTATTACGTTATAACGTATAACGTACTATAGCATTCCTTTATAACGTATAACGTCATATAGTGTTACGTTATAACGTATAACGTCATAAGGTATTACGTTATACCTTATAACGTTATATAATATTACGTTATAGTGTGTAACGTACTATAGCAGTCCTTTATAACGTATAACGTCATATGGTATTACGTTATAACGTATAACGATATATAGTATTACGTTATAACGTATAACGTTATATAGTATTATGTTATAACGTATAACGTTATGTAGCATTACATTATAACGTATAAAGTTATATAGCATTACGTTATACCGTATAACGTTATGTAGCATTACGTTATAACGTATAACGTTATATAGCATTTCCTTATAACGTATAACATCATACGGTATTACGTTATAACGTATAACGTCATATGGTATTACGTTATAACGTATAACGTCATAAGGTATTACGTTATACCTTATAACGTTATATAATATTACGTTATAGTGTGTAACGTACTATAGCAGTCCCTTATAACGTATAACGTCATATGGTATTACGTTATAACGTATAACGTTATATAGTATTACGTTATAACGTATAACGTTATATAGTATTATGTTATAACGTATAACGTTATATAGTATTACGTTATAACGTATAACGTTATATAGTATTACGTTATAACGTATAACGTTATATAGTATTACGTTATGACTTATAACGTCATAAGGTATTACGTTATAACTTATAACGTTATATAGTATTACGTTATAACGTGTAACGTACTATAGCATTCCTTTATAACGTATAACGTCATATAGTATTACGTTATAACGTATAACGTTATATAGTATTACGTCATAACGTATAACGTCATAAGGTATTACCTTATAACGTATAACGTTATGTAGCATTACGTTATGACGTATAACGTCATAAGGTATTACGTTATAACTTATAACGTTATATAGTATTACGTCATAACGTGTAACGTACTATAGCATTTCTTTATAACGTAAAACGTCATATGGTATCACGTTATAACGTATAACGGTATATAGTATTACGTTATAACGTATAACGTTATGTAGCAATACGTTATAACGTATATCGTTATATAGTATTACGTTATAACGTATAACGTTATGTGGTATTACGTTATAACGTATAACGTTATGTCGTATTACGTTATAACGTATAACGTTATGTGGTATTACGTTATACCGTATAACGTTATGTAGCATTACGTTATAACGTATAAAGATATATAGCATTACGTTATACCGTATAACGTTATGTAGCATTACGTTATAACGTATAACGTTATATAGCATTTCCTTATAACGTGTAACATCATACGGTATTACGTTATAACGTATAACGTCATATGGTATTACGTTATAACGCATAACGTTATATAGTATTACGTTATAACGTATAACGTTATATAGTATTACGTTATAACGTATAACGTCATAAGGTATTACGTTATAACTTACAACGTTATATAGTATTACGTTATAGCCTGTAACGTACTATAGCATTTCTTTATAACGTATAACGTCATATGGTATTACGTTATATCTTATAACGTTATGTAGCATTACGTTATAACGTATAACGTTATATAGTATTGCGTTATAACCTATAACGTACTATAGCATTTCTTTATAACGTATAACGTCATATGGTATTACGTTATATCTTATAACGTTATGTAGCATTACGTTATAACGTATAACGTTATATAGTATTGCGTTATAACCTATAACGTTATATAGTATTGCGTTATAACCTATAACGTTATATAGTATTACGTTATGACGTATAACGTCATAAGGTATTACGTTATCACTTATAACGTTATATAGTATTACGTTATAACGTGTAACGTACTATAGCATTCCTTTATAACGTATAACGTCATATAGTATTACGTTATAACGTATAACGTTATATAGTATTACGTTATAACGTATAACGTCATAAGGTATTACCTTATAACGTATAACGTTATGTAGCATTACGTTATAACGTATAACGTTCTACAGTATTATGTTATGACGTTTAACGTTATATAGTATTACGTTATAACGTGTAACGTACTATAGCATTTCCTTATAACGTATAACATCATATAGTATTACGTTACAACGTATAACGTCATATGGTATTACGTTATAACGTATAACGTTATATAGTATTACGTTATAACGTATAACGTTATGTGGTATTACGTTATAACGTATAACGTTATATAGCATTACGTTATAACGCATAATGTTATGTAGCATTACGTTATAACGAATAACGTTATATAGTATTACGTTATAACGTATAACGTCAGAAGGTATTACGTTATACCTTATAACGTTATATAATATTACGTTATAGTGTGTAACGTACTATAGCATTCCTTTATAACGTATAACGTCATATGGTATTACGCTATAACGTATAACGTCATATGGTATTACGTTATAACGTATAACGTTATATAGTATTACGTTATAACGCATAACGTTATATAGTATTACGTTATAAGGTATAACGTTATATAGTATTACGTTATAACGTATAACGTCATAAGGTATTACGTTATAACTTACAACGTTATATAGTATCACGTTATAGCCTGTAACGTACTATAGCATTTCTTTATAACGTATAACGTCATATGGTATTACGTTATATCTTATAACGTTATGTAGCATTACGTTATAACGTATAACGTTATATAGTATTGCGTTATAACCTATAACGTACTATAGCATTTCTTTATAACGTATAACGTCATATGGTATTACGTTATATCTTATAACGTTATGTAGCATTACGTTATAACGTATAACGTTATATAGTATTGCGTTATAACCTATAACGTTATATAGTATTGCGTTATAACCTATAACGTTATATAGTATTACGTTATGACGTATAACGTCATAAGGTATTACGTTACCACTTATAACGTTATATAGTATTACGTTATAACGTGTAACGTACTATAGCATTCCTTTATAACGTATAACGTCATATAGTATTACGTTATAACGTATAACGTTATATAGTATTACGTTATAACGTATAACGTCATAAGATATTACCTTATAACGTATAACGTTATGTAGCATTACGTTATAACGTATAACGTTCTACAGTATTATGTTATGACGTTTACCGTTATATAGTATTACGTTATAACGTGTAACGTACTATAGCATTTCCTTATAACGTATAACATCATATGGTATTACGTTATAACGTATAACGTCATATGGTATTACGTTATAACGTATAACGTTATATAGTATTACGTTATAACGTATAACGTTATGTGGTATTACGTTATAACGTATAACGTTATATAGCATTACGTTATAACGCATAATGTTATGTAGCATTACGTTATAACGAATAACGTTATATAGTATTACGTTATAACGTATAACGTCAGAAGGTATTACGTTATACCTTATAACGTTATATAATATTACGTTATAGTGTGTAACGTACTATAGCATTCCTTTATAACGTATAACGTCATATGGTATTACGCTATAACGTATAACGTTATATATTATTACGTTATAACGTATAACGTTATATAGTATTACGTTATAACGTATAACGTTATATAGTATTACGTTATAACGTATAACGTTATATAGTATTACGTTATGACGTATAACGTCATAAGGTATTACGTTATCACTTATAACGTTATATAGTATTACGTTATAACGTGTAACGTACTATAGCATTCCTTTATAACGTATAACGTCATATAGTATTACGTTATAACGTATAACGTTCTATAGTATTACGTTATGAGGTATAACGTTATATAGTATTACGTTATCACGTGTAACGTACTACAGCATTTCTTTATAACGTATAACGTCATATGGTATTACGTTATAACGTATAACGGTATATAGTATTACGTTATAACGTATAACGTTATGTGGTATTACGTTATAAAGTATAACGTTATATAGCATTACGTTATAACGTATAACGTTATATAGTATTACGTTATGACGTATAACGTCATAAGGTATGACGTTATAACTTATAACGTTATATAGTATTACGTCATAACGTGTAACGTACTATAGCATTTCTTTATAACGTATAACGTCATATGGTATTACGTTATAACGTATAACGATATATAGTATTACGTTATAACGTATAACGTTATGTGGTATTACGTTATAACGTATAACGCACTATAGCATTCCTTTATAACGTATAACGTCATATAGTGTTACGTTATAACGTATAACGTTATATAGTATTACGTTATGACGTATAACGTCATAAGGTATTACGTTATAACTTATAACGTTATATAGTATTACGTTATAACGTGTTGCGTACTATAGCATTTCTTTATAACGTATAACGTTATATAGTATTACGTTATAACCTATAACGTTATATAGTATTCCGTTATAACGTGTAACTTACTATAGCATTTCTTTATAACGTATAACGTCATATGGTATCACGTTATAACGTATAACGGTATATAGTATTACGTTATAACGTATAACGTTATGTGGTATTACGTGATAACGTATAACGTTATATATTATTACGTTATAACGTATAACGTTATACAGTATTACGTTATAACGTATAACGTTATATAGTATTACGTTATAACGTATAACGTTATACAGTACTACGTTATAACGTATAACGTTATATAGTATTACGTTATAACGTATAATGATATATAGTATTACGTTATAACGTATAACGTCATATAGTATTACGTTATAACGTATAACGTTCTATAGTATTACGTTATGAGGTATAACGTTATATAGTATTACGTTATCACGTGTAACGTACTACAGCATTTCTTTATAACGTATAACGTCATATGGTATTACGTTATAACGTATAACGGTATATAGTATTACGTTATAACGTATAACGTTATGTGGTATTACGTTATAAAGTATAACGTTATATAGTATTACGTTATAACGTATAACGTTATATAGTATTACGTTATGACGTATAACGTCATAAGGTATGACGTTATAACTTATAACGTTATATAGTATTACGTCATAACGTGTAACGTACTATAGCATTTCTTTATAACGTATAACGTCATATGGTATTACGTTATAGCGTATAACGGTATATAGTATTACGTTATAACGTATAACGTTATGTGATATTACGTTATAACGTATAACGCACTATATCATTCCTTTATAACGTATAACGTCATATAGTGTTACGTTATAACGTATAACGTTATATAGTATTACGTTATGACGTATAACGTCATAAGGTATTACGTTATAACTTATAACGTTATATAGTATTACGTTATAACGTGTTACGTACTATAGCATTTCTTTATAACGTATAACGTTATATAGTATTACGTTATAACCTATAACGTTATATAGTATTCCCTTATAACGTGTAACTTACTATAGCATTTCTTTATAACGTATAACGTCATATGGTATCACGTTATAACGTCTAACGGTATATAGTATTACGTTATAACGTATAACGTTATGTGGTATTACGTGATAACGTATAACGTTATATAGTATTACGTTATAACGTATAACGTTATACAGTATTACGTTATAACGTATAACGTTATATAGTATTACGTTATAACGTATAACGATATATAGTATTACGTTATAACGTATAACGTTATATAGTATTACGTTATAACGTATAACGATATATAGTATTACGTTATAACGTATAACGTCATATAGTATTACGTTATAACGTATAACGTTCTATAGTATTACGTTATGAGGTATAACGTTATATAGTATTACGTTATCACGTGTAACGTACTACAGCATTTCTTTATAACGTATAACGTCATATGGTATTACGTTATAACGTATAACGGTATATAGTATTACGTTATAACGTATAACGTTGTGTGGTATTACGTTATAAAGTATAACGTTATATAGTATTACGTTATAACGTATAACGTTATATAGTATTACGTTATGACGTATAACGTCATAAGGTATGACGTTATAACTTATAACGTTATATAGTATTACGTCATAACGTGTAACGTACTATAGCATTTCTTTATAACGTATAACGTCATATGGTATTACGTTATAACGTATAACGGTATATAGTATTACGTTATAACGTATAACGTTATGTGGTATTACGTTATAACGTATAACGCACTATATCATTCCTTTATAACGTATAACGTCATATAGTGTTACGTTATAACGTATAACGTTATATAGTATTACGTTATGACGTATAACGTCATAAGGTATTACGTTATAACTTATAACGTTATATAGTATTACGTTATAACGTGTTACGTACTATAGCATTTCTTTATAACGTATAACGTTATATAGTATTACGTTATAACCTATAACGTTATATAGTATTCCGTTATAACGTGTAACTTACTATAGCATTTCTTTATAACGTATAACGTCATATGGTATCACGTTATAACGTATAACGGTATATAGTATTACGTTATAACGTATAACGTTATGTGGTATTACGTGATAACGTATAACGTTATATAGTATTACGTTATAACGTATAACGTTATACAGTATTACGTTATAACGTATAACGTTATATAGTATTACGTTATAACGTATAACGATATATAGTATTACGTTATAACGTATAACGTTATATAGTATTACGTTATAACGTATAAAGTTATATAGTATTACGTTATGACGTATAACGTCATAAGGTATTACGTTATAACGTATAACGTTATATAGTATTACGTTATAACCTATAACGTTATATAGTATTACGTTATAACGTGTAACTTACTATAGCATTTCTTTAACGTATAACGTCATATGGTATCACGTTATAACGTATAACGGTATATAGTATTACGTTATAACGTATAACGTTATGTGGTATTACGTGATAACGTATAACGTTATATAGTATTACGTTCTAACGTATAACGTTATATAGTATTACGTTCTAACGTATAACGTTATATAGTATTACGTTATAACGTATAACGTTATATAGTATTACGTTATAACGTATAACGTTATATAGTATTACGTTATAACGTATAACGTTATATAGTATTACGTTATGACGTATAACGTCATAAGGTATTACGTTATCACTTATAACGTTATATAGTATTACGTTATAACGTGTAACTTACTATAGCATTTCCTTATAACGTATAACATCATACGGTATTACGTTATAACGTATAACGTCATATGGTATTACCTTACAACGTATAACGTCATATAGCATTACGTTATAACGTATAACGTTATGTAGTATTACGTTATAACGTGTAACGTACTATAGCATTTCCTTATAACGTATAAGATCATATGGTATTACGTTATAACGTATAACGTCATATGGTATTACGTTATAACGTATAACGTTATATAGTATTACGTTATAACGTATAACGTTATGTGGTATTACGTTATAACGTATAACGTTATATAGCATTACGTTATAACGCATAATGTTATGTATCATTACGTTATAACGAATAACGTTATATAGTATTACGTTATAACGTATAACGTCAGAAGGTATTACGTTATACCTTATAACGTTATATAATATTACGTTATAGTGTGTAACGTACTATAGCATTCCTTTATAACGTATAACGTCATATGGTATTACGCTATAACATATAACGTTATATATTATTACGTTATAACGTATAACGTTATATAGTATTACGTTAAAACGTATAACGTTATATAGTATTACGTTATAACGTATAACGTTATATAGTATTACGTTATGACGTATAACGTCATAAGGTATTACGTTACAACTTATAACGTTATATAGTATTACGTTATAACGTGTAACGTACTATAGCATTCCCTTATAACGTATAACGTCATATAGTATTACGTTATAACGTATAACGTTATATAGTATTACGTTATAACGTATAACGTCATAAGGTATTACCTTATAACGTATAACGTTATGTAGCATTACGTTATAACGTATAACGTTCTATAGTATTACGTTATGACGTATAACGTTATATAGTATTACGTTATAACGTGTAACGTACTATAGCATTTCCTTATAACGTATAACATCATACGGTTTTACGTTATAACGTATAACGTCATATTGTATTACGTTATAACGTATAACGTTATATAGTATTACGTTATAACGTATAACGTTATATAGTATTACGTTATGACGTATAACGTTCTATAGTATTACGTTATGACGTATAACGTTATATAGTATTACGTTATAACGTGTAACGTACTATAGCATTTCCTTATAACGTATAACATCATACGGTTTTACGTTATAACGTATAACGTCATATTGTATTACGTTATAACGTATAACGTTATATAGTATTACGTTATGACGTATAACGTCATAAGGTATGACGTTATAACTTATAACGTTATATAGTATTACGTCATAACGTGTAACGTACTATAGCATTTCTTTATAACGTATAACGTCATATGGTATTACGTTATAACGTATAACGGTATATAGTATTACGTTATAACGTATAACGTTATGTGGTATTACGTTATAACGTATAACGCACTATAGCATTCCTTTATAACGTATAACGTCATATAGTGTTACGTTATAACGTATAACGTTATATAGTATTACGTTATGACGTATAACGTCATAAGGTATTACGTTATAACTTATAACGTTATATAGTATTACGTTATAACGTGTTACGTACTATAGCATTTCTTTATAACGTATAACGTTATATAGTATTACGTTATAACCTATAACGTTATATAGTATTACGTTATAACGTGTAACTTACTATAGCATTTCTTTATAACGTATAACGTCATATGGTATCACGTTATAACGTATAACGGTATATAGTATTACGTTATAACGTATAACGTTATGTGGTATTACGTGATAACCTATAACGTTATATAGTATTACGTTATACCGTATAACGTTATACAGTATTACGTTATAACGTATAACGTTATATAGTATTACGTTATAACGTATAACGATATATAGTATTACGTTATAACGTATAACGTTATATAGTATTACGTTATAACGTATAAAGTTATATAGTATTACGTTATGACGTATAACGTCATAAGGTATGACGTTATAACTTATAACGTTATATAGTATTACGTTATAACGTATAACGTTATATAGTATTACGTTATACCGTATAACGTTATGTGGTACTACGTTATAACGTATAACGTACTATAGCATTCCTTTATAACGTATAACGTCATATAGTGTTACGTTATAACGTATAACGTTATATAGCATTACGTTATGACGTGTAACGTCATAAGGTATTACGTTATAACGTATAACGTTATATAGTATTACGTTATAACCTATAACGTTATATAGTATTACGTTATAACGTGTAACTTACTATAGCATTTCTTTAACGTATAGCGTCATATGGTATCACGTTATAACGTATAACGGTATATAGTATTACGTTATAACGTATAACGTTATGTGGTATTACGTGATAACGTATAACGTTATATAGTATTACGTTATAACGTATAACGTTATATAGTATTACGTTATAACGTATAACGTTATATAGTATTACGTTATGAAGTATAACGTCATAAGGTATGACGTTATAACTTATAACGTTATATAGTATTACGTTATAACGTATAACGTTATATAGTATTACGTTATACCGTATAACGTTATGTGGTATTACGTTATAACGTATAACGTACTATAGCATTCCTTTATAACGTATAACGTCATATAGTGTTACGTTATAACGTATAACGTCATAAGGTATTACGTTATACCTTATAACGTTATATAATATTACGTTATAGTGTGTAACGTACTATAGCAGTCCTTTATAACGTATAACGTCATATGGTATTACGTTATAACGTATAACGTTATATAGTATTACGTTATAACGTATAACGTTATATAGCATTATGTTATAACGTATAACGTTATGTAGCATTACATTATAACGTATAAAGTTATATAGCATTACGTTATACCGTATAACGTTATGTAGTATTACGTTATAACGTATAACGTTATATAGCATTTCCTTATAACGTATAACATCATACGGTATTACGTTATAACGTATAACGTCATATGGTATTACGTTATAACGTATAACGTCATAAGGTATTACGTTATACCTTATAACGTTATATAATATTACGTTATAGTGTGTAACGTACTATAGCAGTCCCTTATAACGTATAACGTCATATGGTATTACGTTATAACGTATAACGTTATATAGTATTACGTTATAACGTATAACGTTATATAGTATTATGTTATAACGTATAACGTTATATAGTATTACGTTATAACGTATAACGTTATATAGTATTACGTTATAACGTATAACGTTATATAGTATTACGTTATGACTTATAACGTCATAAGGTATTACGTTATAACTTATAACGTTATATAGTATTACGTCATAACGTGTAACGTACTATAGCATTTCTTTATAACGTAAAACGTCATATGGTATCACGTTATAACGTATAACGGTATATAGTATTACGTTATAACGTATAACGTTATGTGGTATTACGTTATAAAGTATAACGTTATATAGTATTACGTTATAACGTATAACGTTATATAGTATTACGTTATGAAGTATAACGTCATAAGGTATGACGTTATAACTTATAACGTTATATAGTATTACGTTATAACGTATAACGTTATATAGTGTTATGTTATGACGTAAAACGTTATATAGTATTACGTTATAACGTGTAACGTACTATAGCATTTCCTTATAACGTATAACATCATATGGTATTACGTTATAACGTATAACGTTATGTGGTATTACGTTATAACGTATAACGTTATATAGCATTACGTTATAACGTATAACGTTATGTAGCAATACGTTGTAACGTATATCGTTATATAGTATTACGTTATAACGTATAACGTTATGTGGTATTACGTTATAACGTATAACGTTATGTCGTATTACGTTATAACGTATAACGTTATGTGGTATTACGTTATACCGTATAACGTTATGTAGCATTACGTTATAACGTATAAAGATATATAGCATTACGTTATACCGTATAACGTTATGTAGCATTACGTTATAACGTATAACGTTATATAGCATTTCCTTATAACGTGTAACATCATACGGTATTACGTTATAACGTATAACGTCATATGGTATTACGTTATAACGCATAACGTTATATAGTATTACGTTATAACGTATAACGTTATATAGTATTACGTTATAACGTATAACGTCATAAGGTATTACGTTATAACTTACAACGTTATATAGTATTACGTTATAGCCTGTAACGTACTATAGCATTTCTTTATAACGTATAACGTCATATGGTATTACGTTATATCTTATAACGTTATGTAGCATTACGTTATAACGTATAACGTTATATAGTATTGCGTTATAACCTATAACGTACTATAGCATTTCTTTATAACGCATAACGTCATATGGTATTACGTTATAACGTATAACGTTATATAGTATTACGTTATAACCTATAACGTTATATAGTATTACGTTATAACGTGTAACTTACTATAGCATTTCTTTAACGTATAACGTCATATGGTATCACGTTATAACGTATAACGGTATATAGTATTACGTTATAACGTATAACGTTATGTGGTATTACGTGATAACGTATAACGTTATATAGTATTACGTTCTAACGTATAACGTTATATAGTATTACGTTCTAACGTATAACGTTATATAGTATTACGTTATAACGTATAACGTTATATAGTATTACGTTATAACGTATAACGTTATATAGTATTACGTTATAACGTATAACGTTATATAGTATTACGTTATAACGTATAACGTAATCGTAACGTATATAACGTTATCACTTATAACGTTATATAGTATTACGTTATAACGTGTAACTTACTATAGCATTTCCTTATAACGTATAACATCATACGGTATTACGTTATAACGTATAGCGTCATATGGTATTACCTTACAACGTATAACGTTATATAGCATTACGTTATAACGTATAACGTTATGTAGTATTACGTTATAACGTGTAACGTACTATAGCATTTCCTTATAACGTATAAGATCATATGGTATTACGTTATAACGTATAACGTCATATGGTATTACGTTATAACGTATAACGTTATATAGTATTACGTTATAACGTATAACGTTATGTGGTATTACGTTATAACGTATAACGTTATATAGCATTACGTTATAGCGCATAATGTTATGTATCATTACGTTATAACGAATAACGTTATATAGTATTACGTTATAACGTATAACGTCAGAAGGTATTACGTTATACCTTATAACGTTATATAATATTACGTTATAGTGTGTAACGTACTATAGCATTCCTTTATAACGTATAACGTCATATGGTATTACGCTATAACATATAACGTTATATATTATTACGTTATAACGTATAACGTTATATAGTATTACGTTATAACGTATAACGTTATGTGGTATTACGTTATAACGTATAACGTTATATAGCATTACGTTATAGCGCATAATGTTATGTATCATTACGTTATAACGAATAACGTTATATAGTATTACGTTATAACGTATAACGTCAGAAGGTATTACGTTATACCTTATAACGTTATATAATATTACGTTATAGTGTGTAACGTACTATAGCATTCCTTTATAACGTATAACATCATATGGTATTACGCTATAACATATAACGTTATATATTATTACGTTATAACGTATAACGTTATATAGTATTACGTTATAACGTATAACGTTATATAGTATTACGTTATAACGTATAACGTTATATAGTATTACGTTATGACGTATAACGTCATAAGGTATTACGTTACAACTTATAACGTTATATAGTATTACGTTATAACGTGTAACGTACTATAGCATTCCTTTATAACGTATAACGTCATATAGTATTACGTTATAACGTATAACGTTATATAGTATTACGTTATAACGTATAACGTCATAAGGTATTACCTTATAACGTATAACGTTATGTAGCATTACGTTATAACGTATAACGTTCTATAGTATTACGTTATGACGTATAACGTTATATAGTATTACGTTATAACGTGTAACGTACTATAGCATTTCCTTATAACGTATAACATCATACGGTTTTACGTTATAACGTATAACGTCATATTGTATTACGTTATAACGTATAACGTTATATAGTATTACGTTATAACGTATAACGTTATATAGTATTACGTTATGACGTATAACGTTCTATAGTATTACGTTATGACGTATAACGTTATATAGTATTACGTTATAACGTGTAACGTACTATAGCATTTCCTTATAACGTATAACATCATACGGTTTTACGTTATAACGTATAACGTCATATTGTATTACGTTATAACGTATAACGTTATATAGTATTACGTTATGACGTATAACGTCATAAGGTATGACGTTATAACTTATAACGTTATATAGTATTACGTCATAACGTGTATCGTACTATAGCATTTCTTTATAACGTATAACGTCATATGGTATTACGTTATAACTTATAACGTTATATAGTATTACGTTATAACGTGTTACGTACTATAGCATTTCTTTATAACGTATAACGTTATGTAGTATTACGTTATAACCTATAACGTTATATAGTATTACGTTATAACGTGTAACTTACTATAGCATTTCTTTATAACGTATAACGTCATATGGTATCACGTTATAACGTATAACGGTATATAGTATTACGTTATAACGTATAACGTTATGTGGTATTACGTGATAACCTATAACGTTATATAGTATTACGTTATAACGTATAACGTTATACAGTATTACGTTATAACGTATAACGTTATATAGTATTACGTTATAACGTATAACGATATATAGTATTACGTTATAACGTATAACGTTATATAGTATTACGTTATAACGTATAAAGTTATATAGTATTACGTTATGACGTATAACGTCATAAGGTATGACGTTATAACTTATAACGTTATATAGTATTACGTTATAACGTATAACGTTATATAGTATTACGTTATACCGTATAACGTTATGTGGTACTACGTTATAACGTATAACGTACTATAGCATTCCTTTATAACGTATAACGTCATATAGTGTTACGTTATAACGTATAACGTTATATAGTATTACGTTATGACGTGTAACGTCATAAGGTATTACGTTATAACGTATAACGTTATATAGTATTACGTTATAACCTATAACGTTATATAGTATTACGTTATAACGTGTAACTTACTATAGCATTTCTTTAACGTATAACGTCATATGGTATCACGTTATAACGTATAACGGTATATAGTATTACGTTATAACGTATAACGTTATGTGGTATTACGTGATAACGTATAACGTTATATAGTATTACGTTATAACGTATAACGTTATATAGTATTACGTTATAACGTATAACGCTATATAGTATTACGTTATGAAGTATAACGTCATAAGGTATGACGTCATAACTTATAACGTTATATAGTATTACGTTATAACGTATAACGTTATATAGTATTACGTTATACCGTATAACGTTATGTGGTATTACGTTATAACGTATAACGTACTATAGCATTCCTTTATAACGTATAACGTCATATAGTGTTACGTTATAACGTATAACGTCATAAGGTATTACGTTATACCTTATAACGTTATATAATATTACGTTATAGTGTGTAACGTACTATAGCAGTCCTTTATAACGTATAACGTCATATGGTATTACGTTATAACGTATAACGTTATATAGTATTACGTTATAACGTATAACGTTATATAGTATTATGTTATAACGTATAACGTTATGTAGCATTACATTATAACGTATAAAGTTATATAGCATTACGTTATACCGTATAACGTTATGTAGCATTACGTTATAACGTATAACGTTATATAGCATTTCCTTATAACGTATAACATCATACGGTATTACGTTATAACGTATAACGTCATATGGTATTACGTTATAACGTATAACGTCATAAGGTATTACGTTATACCTTATAACGTTATATAATATTACGTTATAGTGTGTAACGTACTATAGCAGTCCCTTATAACGTATAACGTCATATGGTATTACGTTATAACGTATAACGTTATATAGTATTACGTTATAACGTATAACGTTATATAGTATTATGTTATAACGTATAACGTTATATAGTATTACGTTATAACGTATAACGTTATATAGTATTACGTTATAACGTATAACGTTATATAGTATTACGTTATGACTTATAACGTCATAAGGTATTACGTTATAACTTATAACGTTATATAGTATTACGTTATAACGTGTAACGTACTATAGCATTCCTTTATAACGTATAACGTCATATGGTATTACGTTATAACGTATAACGTTATATAGTATTACGTTATAACGTATAACGTTATATAGTATTATGTTATAACGTATAACGTTATATAGTATTACGTTATAACGTATAACGTTATATAGTATTACGTTATAACGTATAACGTCATAAGGTATTACCTTATAACGTATAACGTTATGTAGCATTACGTTATGACGTATAACGTCATAAGGTATTACGTTATAACTTATAACGTTATATAGTATTACGTCATAACGTGTAACGTACTATAGCATTTCTTTATACCGTAAAACGTCATATGGTATCACGTTATAACGTATAACGGTATATAGTATTACGTTATAACGTATAACGTTATGTGGTATTACGTTATAAAGTATAACGTTATATAGTATTACGTTATAACGTATAACGTTATATAGTATTACGTTATGAAGTATAACGTCATAAGGTATGACGTTATAACTTATAACGTTATATAGTATTACGTTATAACGTATAACGTTATATAGTGTTATGTTATGACGTAAAACGTTATATAGTATTACGTTATAACGTGTAACGTACTATAGCATTTCCTTATAACGTACAACATCATATGGTATTACGTTATAACGTATAACGTTATGTGGTATTACGTTATAACGTATAACGTTATATAGCATTACGTTATAACGTATAACGTTATGTAGCAATACGTTATAACGTATATCGTTATATAGTATTACGTTATAACGTATAACGTTATGTGGTATTACGTTATAACGTATAACGTTATGTCGTATTACGTTATAACGTATAACGTTATGTGGTATTACGTTATACCGTATAACGTTATGTAGCATTACGTTATAACGTATAAAGATATATAGCATTACGTTATACCGTATAACGTTATGTAGCATTACGTTATAACGTATAACGTTATATAGTATTACGTTATAACGTATAACGTCATAAGGTATTACGTTATAACTTACAACGTTATATAGTATTACGTTATAGCCTGTAACGTACTATAGCATTTCTTTATAACGTATAACGTCATATGGTATTACGTTATAACGCATAACGTTATATAGTATTACGTTATAACGTATAACGTTATATAGTATTACGTTATAACGTATAACGTCATAAGGTATTACGTTATAACTTACAACGTTATATAGTATTACGTTATAGCCTGTAACGTACTATAGCATTTCTTTATAACGTATAACGTCATATGGTATTACGTTATATCTTATAACGTTATGTAGCATTACGGTATAACGTATAACGTTATATAGTATTGCGTTATAACCTATAACGTACTATAGCATTTCTTTATAACGTATAACGTCATATGGTATTACGTTACATCTTATAACGTTATGTAGCATTACGTTATAACGTATAACGTTATATAGTGTTGCGTTACAACCTATAACGTTATATAGTATTGCGTTATAACCTATAACGTTATATAGTATTACGTTATGACGTATAACGTCATAAGGTATTACGTTATCACTTATAACGTTATATAGTATTACGTTATAACGTGTAACGTACTATAGCATTCCTTTATAACGTATAACGTCATATAGTATTACGTTATAACGTATAACGTTATATAGTATTACGTTATAACGTATAACGTCATAAGGTATTACCTTATAACGTATAACGTTATGTAGCATTACGTTATAACGTATAACGTTCTACAGTATTATGTTATGACGTTTAACGTTATATAGTATTACGTTATAACGTGTAACGTACTATAGCATTGCCTTATAACGTATAACATCATATGGTATTACGTTATAACGTATAACGTCATATGGTATTACGTTATAACGTATAACGTTATATAGTATTACGTTATAACGTATAACGTTATGTGGTATTACGTTATAACGTATAACGTTATATAGCATTACGTTATAACGCATAATGTTATGTAGCATTACGTTATAACGAATAACGTTATATAGTATTACGTTATAACGTATAACGTCAGAAGGTATTACGTTATACCTTATAACGTTATATAATGTTACGTTATAGTGTGTAACGTACTATAGCATTCCTTTATAACGTATAACGTCATATGGTATTACGCTATAACGTATAACGTTATATATTATTACGTTATAACGTATAACGTTATATAGTATTACGTTATAACGTATAACGTTATATAGTATTACGTTATAACGTATAACGTTATATAGTATTACGTTATGACGTATAACGTCATAAGGTATTACGTTATAACTTATAACGTTATATAGTATTACGTTATAACGTGTAACGTACTATAGCATTCCTTTATAACGTATAACGTCATATAGTATTACGTTATAACGTATAACGTTCTATAGTATTACGTTATGAGGTTTAACGTTATATAGTATTACGTTATCACGTGTAACGTACTACAGCATTTCTTTATAACGTATAACGTCATAAGGTATGACGTTATAACTTATAACGTTATATAGTATTACGTCATAACGTGTAACGTACTATAGCATTTCTTTATAACGTATAACGTCATATGGTATTACGTTATAACGTATAACGGTATATAGTATTACGTTATAACGTATAACGTTATGTGGTATTACGTTATAACGTATAACGCACTATAGCATTCCTTTATAACGTATAACGTCATATAGTGTTACGTTATAACGTATAACGTTATATAGTATTACGTTATGACGTATAACGTCATAAGGTATTACGTTATAACTTATAACGTTATATAGTATTACGTTATAACGTGTTACGTGCTATAGCATTTCTTTATAACGTATAACGTTATATAGTATTACGTTATAACCTATAACGTTATATAGTATTCCGTTATAACGTGTAACTTACTATAGCATTTCTTTATAACGTATAACGTCATATGGTATCACGTTATAACGTATAACGGTATATAGTATTACGTTATAACGTATAACGTTATGTGGTATTACGTTATAAAGTATAACGTTATATAGTATTACGTTATAACGTGTAACGTACTATAGCATTCCTTTATAACGTATAACGTCATATAGTATTACGTTATAACGTATAACGTTCTATAGTATTACGTTATGAGGTTTAACGTTATATAGTATTACGTTATCACGTGTAACGTACTACAGCATTTCTTTATAACGTATAACGTCATAAGGTATGACGTTATAACTTATAACGTTATATAGTATTACGTCATAACGTGTAACGTACTATAGCATTTCTTTATAACGTATAACGTCATATGGTATTACGTTATAACGTATAACGGTATATAGTATTACGTTATAACGTATAACGTTATGTGGTATTACGTTATAACGTATAACGCACTATAGCATTCCTTTATAACGTATAACGTCATATAGTGTTACGTTATAACGTATAACGTTATATAGTATTACGTTATGACGTATAACGTCATAAGGTATTACGTTATAACTTATAACGTTATATAGTATTACGTTATAACGTATAACGTCATATAGTATTACGTTATAACGTATAACGTTCTATAGTATTACGTTATGAGGTATAACGTTATATAGTATTACGTTATCACGTGTAACGTACTACAGCATTTCTTTATAACGTATAACGTCATATGGTATTACGTTATAACGTATAACGGTATATAGTATTACGTTATAACGTATAACGTTATGTGGTATTACGTTATAAAGTATAACGTTATATAGTATTACGTTATAACGTATAACGTTATATAGTATTACGTTATGACGTATAACGTCATAAGGTATGACGTTATAACTTATAACGTTATATAGTATTACGTCATAACGTGTAACGTACTATAGCATTTCTTTATAACGTATAACGTCATATGGTATTACGTTATAACGTATAACGGTATATAGTATTACGTTATAACGTATAACGTTATGTGGTATTACGTTATAACGTATAACGCACTATATCATTCCTTTATAACGTATAACGTCATATAGTGTTACGTTATAACGTATAACGTTATATAGTATTACGTTATGACTTATAACGTCATAAGGTATTACGTTATAACTTATAACGTTATATAGTATTACGTTATAACGTGTTACGTACTATAGCATTTCTTTATAACGTATAACGTTATATAGTATTACGTTATAACCTATAACGTTATATAGTATTCCGTTATAACGTGTAACTTACTATAGCATTTCTTTATAACGTATAACGTCATATGGTATCACGTTATAACGTATAACGGTATATAGTATTACGTTATAACGTATAACGTTATGTGGTATTACGTGATAACGTATAACGTTATATAGTATTACGTTATAACGTATAACGTTATACAGTATTACGTTATAACGTATAACGTTATATAGTATTACGTTATAACGTATAACGATATATAGTATTACGTTATAACGTATAACGTTATATAGTATTACGTTATAACGTATAAAGTTATATAGTATTACGTTATGACGTATAACGTCATAAGGTATTACGTTATAACGTATAACGTTATATAGTATTACGTTATAACCTATAACGTTATATAGTATTACGTTATAACGTGTAACTTACTATAGCATTTCTTTAACGTATAACGTCATATGGTATCACGTTATAACGTATAACGGTATAAGGTATTACGTTATAACGTATAACGTTATGTGGTATTACGTGATAACGTATAACGTTATATAGTATTACGTTCTAACGTATAACGTTATATAGTATTACGTTCTAACGTATAACGTCATATTGTATTACGTTATAACGTATAACGTTATATAGTATTACGTTATGACGTATAACGTCATAAGGTATGACGTTATAACTTATAACGTTATATAGTATTACGTCATAACGTGTAACGTACTATAGCATTTCTTTATAACGTATAACGTCATATGGTATTACGTTATAACGTATAACGGTATATAGTATTACGTTATAACGTATAACGTTATGTGGTATTACGTTATAACGTATAACGCACTATAGCATTCCTTTATAACGTATAACGTCATATAGTGTTACGTTATAACGTATAACGTTATATAGTATTACGTTATGACGTATAACGTCATAAGGTATTACGTTATAACTTATAACGTTATATAGTATTACGTTATAACGTGTTACGTACTATAGCATTTCTTTATAACGTATAACGTTATATAGTATTACGTTATAACCTATAACGTTATATAGTATTACGTTATAACGTGTAACTTACTATAGCATTTCTTTATAACGTATAACGTCATATGGTATCACGTTATAACGTATAACGGTATATAGTATTACGTTATAACGCATAACGTTATGTGGTATTACGTGATAACCTATAACGTTATATAGTATTACGTTATAACGTATAACGTTATACAGTATTACGTTATAACGTATAACGTTATATAGTATTACGTTATAACGTATAACGATATATAGTATTACGTTATAACGTATAACGTTATATAGTATTACGTTATAACGTATAAAGTTATATAGTATTACGTTATGACGTATAACGTCATAAGGTATGACGTTATAACTTATAACGTTATATAGTATTACGTTATAACGTATAACGTTATATAGTATTACGTTATACCGTATAACGTTATGTGGTACTACGTTATAACGTATAACGTACTATAGCATTCCTTTATAACGTATAACGTCATATAGTGTTACGTTATAACGTATAACGTTATATAGTATTACGTTATGACGTGTAACGTCATAAGGTATTACGTTATAACGTATAACGTTATATAGTATTACGTTATAACCTATAACGTTATATAGTATTACGTTATAACGTGTAACTTACTATAGCATTTCTTTAACGTATAACGTCATATGGTATCACGTTATAACGTATAACGGTATATAGTATTACGTTATAACGTATAACGTTATGTGGTATTACGTGATAACGTATAACGTTATATAGTATTACGTTATAACGTATAACGTTATATAGTATTACGTTATAACGTATAACGTTATATAGTATTACGTTATGAAGTATAACGTCATAAGGTATGACGTTATAACTTATAACGTTATATAGTATTACGTTATAACGTATAACGTTATATAGTATTACGTTATACCGTATAACGTTATGTGGTATTACGTTATAACGTATAACGTACTATAGCATTCCTTTATAACGTATAACGTCATATAGTGTTACGTTATAACGTATAACGTCATAAGGTATTACGTTATACCTTATAACGTTATATAATATTACGTTATAGTGTGTAACGTACTATAGCAGTCCTTTATAACGTATAACGTCATATGGTATTACGTTATAACGTATAACGTTATATAGTATTACGTTATAACGTATAACGTTATATAGTATTATGTTATAACGTATAACGTTATGTAGCATTACATTATAACGTATAAAGTTATATAGCATTACGTTATACCGTATAACGTTATGTAGTATTACGTTATAACGTATAACGTTATATAGCATTTCCTTATAACGTATAACATCATACGGTATTACGTTATAACGTATAACGTCATATGGTATTACGTTATAACGTATAACGTCATAAGGTATTACGTTATACATTATAACGTTATATAATATTACGTTATAGTGTGTAACGTACTATAGCAGTCCCTTATAACGTATAACGTCATATGGTATTACGTTATAACGTATAACGTTATATAGTATTACGTTATAACGTATAACGTTATATAGTATTATGTTATAACGTATAACGTTATATAGTATTACGTTATAACGTATAACGTTATATAGTATTACGTTATAACGTATAACGTTATATAGTATTACGTTATGACTTATAACGTCATAAGGTATTACGTTATAACTTATAACGTTATATAGTATTACGTTATAACGTGTAACGTACTATAGCATTCCTTTATAACGTATAACGTCATATAGTATTACGTTATAACGTATAACGTTATATAGTATTACGTTATAACGTATAACGTCATAAGATATTACCTTATAACGTATAACGTTATGTAGCATTACGTTATGACGTATAACGTCATAAGGTATTACGTTATAACTTATAACGTTATATAGTATTACGTCATAACGTGTAACGTACTATAGCATTTCTTTATAACGTAAAACGTCATATGGTATCACGTTATAACGTATAACGGTATATAGTATTACGTTATAACGTATAACGTTATGTGGTATTACGTTATAAAGTATAACGTTATATAGTATTACGTTATAACGTATAACGTTATATAGTATTACGTTATGAAGTATAACGTCATAAGGTATGACGTTATAACTTATAACGTTATATAGTATTACGTTATAACGTATAACGTTATATAGTGTTATGTTATGACGTAAAACGTTATATAGTATTACGTTATAACGTGTAACGTACTATAGCATTTCCTTATAACGTATAACATCATATGGTATTACGTTATAACGTATAACGTTATGTGGTATTACGTTATAACGTATAACGTTATATAGCATTACGTTATAACGTATAACGTTATGTAGCAATACGTTGTAACGTATATCGTTATATAGTATTACGTTATAACGTATAACGTTATGTGGTATTACGTTATAACGTATAACGTTATGTCGTATTACGTTATAACGTATAACGTTATGTGGTATTACGTTATACCGTATAACGTTATGTAGCATTACGTTATAACGTATAAAGATATATAGCATTACGTTATACCGTATAACGTTATGTAGCATTACGTTATAACGTATAACGTTATATAGCATTTCCTTATAACGTGTAACATCATACGGTATTACGTTATAACGTATAACGTCATATGGTATTACGTTATAACGCATAACGTTATATAGTATTACGTTATAACGTATAACGTTATATAGTATTACGTTATAACGTATAACGTCATAAGGTATTACGTTATAACTTACAACGTTATATAGTATTACGTTATAGCCTGTAACGTACTATAGCATTTCTTTATAACGTATAACGTCATATGGTATTACGTTATATCTTATAACGTAATGTAGCATTACGTTATAACGTATAACGTTATATAGTATTGCGTTATAACCTATAACGTACTATAGCATTTCTTTATAACGTATAACGTCATATGGTATTACGTTATAACGTATAACGTTATATAGTATTACGTTATAACCTATAACGTTATATAGTATTACGTTATAACGTGTAACTTACTATAGCATTTCTTTAACGTATAACGTCATATGGTATCACGTTATAACGTATAACGGTATATAGTATTACGTTATAACGTATAACGTTATGTGGTATTACGTGATAACGTATAACGTTATATAGTATTACGTTCTAACGTATAACGTTATATAGTATTACGTTCTAACGTATAACGTTATATAGTATTACGTTATAACGTATAACGTTATATAGTATTACGTTATAACGTATAACGTTATATAGTATTACGTTATAACGTATAACGTTATATAGTATTACGTTATAACGTATAACGTTATATAGTATTACGTTATGACGTATAACGTCATAAGGTATTACGTTATCACTTATAACGTTATATAGTATTACGTTATAACGTGTAACTTACTATAGCATTTCCTTATAACGTATAACATCATACGGTATTACGTTATAACGTATAACGTCATATGGTATTACCTTACAACGTATAACGTTATATAGCATTACGTTATAACGTATAACGTTATGTAGTATTACGTTATAACGTGTAACGTACTATAGCATTTCCTTATAACGTATAAGATCATATGGTATTACGTTATAACGTATAACGTCATATGGTATTACGTTATAACGTATAACGTTATATAGTATTACGTTATAACGTATAACGTTATGTGGTATTACGTTATAACGTATAACGTTATATAGCATTACGTTATAGCGCATAATGTTATGTATCATTACGTTATAACGAATAACGTTATATAGTATTACGTTATAACGTATAACGTCAGAAGGTATTACGTTACAACTTATAACGTTATATAGTATTACGTTATAACGTGTAACGTACTATAGCATTCCTTTATAACGTATAACGTCATATAGTATTACGTTATAACGTATAACGTTATATAGTATTACGTTATAACGTATAACGTCATAAGGTATTACCTTATAACGTATAACGTTATGTAGCATTACGTTATAACGTATAACGTTCTATAGTATTACGTTATGACGTATAACGTTATATAGTATTACGTTATAACGTGTAACGTACTATAGCATTTCCTTATAACGTATAACATCATACGGTTTTACGTTATAACGTATAACGTCATATTGTATTACGTTATAACGTATAACGTTATATAGTATTACGTTATAACGTATAACGTTATATAGTATTACGTTATGACTTATAACGTTCTATAGTATTACGTTATGACGTATAACGTTATATAGTATTACGTTATAACGTGTAACGTACTATAGCATTTCCTTATAACGTATAACATCATACGGTTTTACGTTATAACGTATAACGTCATATTGTATTACGTTATAACGTATAACGTTATATAGTATTACGTTATGACGTATAACGTCATAAGGTATGACGTTATAACTTATAACGTTATATAGTATTACGTCATAACGTGTAACGTACTATAGCATTTCTTTATAACGTATAACGTCATATGGTATTACGTTATAACGTATAACGGTATATAGTATTACGTTATAACGTATAACGTTATGTGGTATTACGTTATAACGTATAACGCACTATAGCATTCCTTTATAACGTATAACGTCATATAGTGTTACGTTATAACGTATAACGTTATATAGTATTACGTTATGACGTATAACGTCATAAGGTATTACGTTATAACTTATAACGTTATATAGTATTACGTTATAACGTGTTACGTACTATAGCATTTCTTTATAACGTATAACGTTATATAGTATTACGTTATAACCTATAACGTTATATAGTATTACGTTATAACGTGTAACTTACTATAGCATTTCTTTATAACGTATAACGTCATATGGTATCACGTTATAACGTATAACGGTATATAGTATTACGTTATAACGTATAACGTTATGTGGTATTACGTGATAACCTATAACGTTATATAGTATTACGTTATAACGTATAACGTTATACAGTATTACGTTATAACGTATAACGTTATATAGTATTACGTTATAACGTATAACGATATATAGTATTACGTTATAACGTATAACGTTATATAGTATTACGTTATAACGTATAAAGTTATATAGTATTACGTTATGACGTATAACGTCATAAGGTATGACGTTATAACTTATAACGTTATATAGTATTACGTTATAACGTATAACGTTATATAGTATTACGTTATACCGTATAACGTTATGTGGTACTACGTTATAACGTATAACGTACTATAGCATTCCTTTATAACGTATAACGTCATATAGTGTTACGTTATAACGTATAACGTTATATAGTATTACGTTATGACGTGTAACGTCATAAGGTATTACGTTATAACGTATAACGTTATATAGTATTACGTTATAACCTATAACGTTATATAGTATTACGTTATAACGTGTAACTTACTATAGCATTTCTTTAACGTATAACGTCATATGGTATCACGTTATAACGTATAACGGTATATAGTATTACGTTATAACGTATAACGTTATGTGGTATTACGTGATAACGTATAACGTTATATAGTATTACGTTATAACGTATAACGTTATATAGTATTACGTTATAACGTATAACGTTATATAGTATTACGTTATGAAGTATAACGTCATAAGGTATGACGTCATAACTTATAACGTTATATAGTATTACGTTATAACGTATAACGTTATATAGTATTACGTTATACCGTATAACGTTATGTGGTATTACGTTATAACGTATAACGTACTATAGCATTCCTTTATAACGTATAACGTCATATAGTGTTACGTTATAACGTATAACGTCATAAGGTATTACGTTATACCTTATAACGTTATATAATATTACGTTATAGTGTGTAACGTACTATAGCAGTCCTTTATAACGTATAACGTCATATGGTATTACGTTATAACGTATAACGTTATATAGTATTACGTTATAACGTATAACGTTATATAGTATTATGTTATAACGTATAACGTTATGTAGCATTACATTATAACGTATAAAGTTATATAGCATTACGTTATACCGTATAACGTTATGTAGCATTACGTTATAACGTATAACGTTATATAGCATTTCCTTATAACGTATAACATCATACGGTATTACGTTATAACGTATAACGTCATATGGTATTACGTTATAACGTATAACGTCATAAGGTATTACGTTATACCTTGTAACGTTATATAATATTACGTTATAGTGTGTAACGTACTATAGCAGTCCCTTATAACGTATAACGTCATATGGTATTACGTTATAACGTATAACGTTATATAGTATTACGTTATAACGTATAACGTTATATAGTATTATGTTATAACGTATAACGTTATATAGTATTACGTTATAACGTATAACGTTATATAGTATTACGTTATAACGTATAACGTTATATAGTATTACGTTATGACTTATAACGTCATAAGGTATTACGCTATACCTTATAACGTTATATAATATTACGTTATAGTGTGTAACGTACTATAGCATTCCTTTATAACGTATAACGTCATAAGGTATTACGCTATAACATATAACGTTATATATTATTACGTTATAACGTATAACGTTATATAGTATTACGTTATAACGTATAACGTTATATAGTATTACGTTATAACGTATAACGTTATATAGTATTACGTTATGACGTATAACGTCATAAGGTATTACGTTACAACTTATAACGTTATATAGTATTACGTTATAACGTGTAACGTACTATAGCATTCCTTTATAACGTATAACGTCATATAGTATTACGTTATAACGTATAACGTTATATAGTATTACGTTATAACGTATAACGTCATAAGGTATTACCTTATAACGTATAACGTTATGTAGCATTACGTTATAACGTATAACGTTCTATAGTATTACGTTATGACGTATAACGTTATATAGTATTACGTTATAACGTGTAACGTACTATAGCATTTCCTTATAACGTATAACATCATACGGTTTTACGTTATAACGTATAACGTCATATTGTATTACGTTATAACGTATAACGTTATATAGTATTACGTTATAACGTATAACGTTATATAGTATTACGTTATGACGTATAACGTTCTATAGTATTACGTTATGACGTATAACGTTATATAGTATTACGTTATAACGTGTAACGTACTATAGCATTTCCTTATAACGTATAACATCATACGGTTTTACGTTATAACGTATAACGTCATATTGTATTACGTTATAACGTATAACGTTATATAGTATTACGTTATGACGTATAACGTCATAAGGTATGACGTTATAACTTATAACGTTATATAGTATTACGTCATAACGTGTAACGTACTATAGCATTTCTTTATAACGTATAACGTCATATGGTATTACGTTATAACGTATAACGGTATATAGTATTACGTTATAACGTATAACGTTATGTGGTATTACGTTATAACGTATAACGCACTATAGCATTCCTTTATAACGTATAACGTCATATAGTGTTACGTTATAACGTATAACGTTATATAGTATTACGTTATGACGTATAACGTCATAAGGTATTACGTTATAACTTATAACGTTATATAGTATTACGTTATAACGTGTTACGTACTATAGCATTTCTTTATAACGTATAACGTTATATAGTATTACGTTATAACCTATAACGTTATATAGTATTACGTTATAACGTGTAACTTACTATAGCATTTCTTTATAACGTATAACGTCATATGGTATCACGTTATAACGTATAACGGTATATAGTATTACGTTATAACGTATAACGTTATGTGGTATTACGTGATAACCTATAACGTTATATAGTATTACGTTATAACGTATAACGTTATACAGTATTACGTTATAACGTATAACGTTATATAGTATTACGTTATAACGTATAACGATATATAGTATTACGTTATAACGTATAACGTTATATAGTATTACGTTATAACGTATAAAGTTATATAGTATTACGTTATGACGTATAACGTCATAAGGTATGACGTTATAACTTATAACGTTATATAGTATTACGTTATAACGTATAACGTTATATAGTATTACGTTATACCGTATAACGTTATGTGGTACTACGTTATAACGTATAACGTACTATAGCATTCCTTTATAACGTATAACGTCATATAGTGTTACGTTATAACGTATAACGTTATATAGTATTACGTTATGACGTGTAACGTCATAAGGTATTACGTTATAACGTATAACGTTATATAGTATTACGTTATAACCTATAACGTTATATAGTATTACGTTATAACGTGTAACTTACTATAGCATTTCTTTAACGTATAACGTCATATGGTATCACGTTATAACGTATAACGGTATATAGTATTACGTTATAACGTATAACGTTATGTGGTATTACGTGATAACGTATAACGTTATATAGTATTACGTTATAACGTATAACGTTATATAGTATTACGTTATAACGTATAACGTTATATAGTATTACGTTATGAAGTATAACGTCATAAGGTATGACGTCATAACTTATAACGTTATATAGTATTACGTTATAACGTATAACGTTATATAGTATTACGTTATACCGTATAACGTTATGTGGTATTACGTTATAACGTATAACGTACTATAGCATTCCTTTATAACGTATAACGTCATATAGTGTTACGTTATAACGTATAACGTCATAAGGTATTACGTTATACCTTATAACGTTATATAATATTACGTTATAGTGTGTAACGTACTATAGCAGTCCTTTATAACGTATAACGTCATATGGTATTACGTTATAACGTATAACGTTATATAGTATTACGTTATAACGTATAACGTTATATAGTATTATGTTATAACGTATAACGTTATGTAGCATTACATTATAACGTATAAAGTTATATAGCATTACGTTATACCGTATAACGTTATGTAGCATTACGTTATAACGTATAACGTTATATAGCATTTCCTTATAACGTATAACATCATACGGTATTACGTTATAACGTATAACGTCATATGGTATTACGTTATAACGTATAACGTCATAAGGTATTACGTTATACCTTATAACGTTATATAATATTACGTTATAGTGTGTAACGTACTATAGCAGTCCCTTATAACGTATAACGTCATATGGTATTACGTTATAACGTATAACGTTATATAGTATTACGTTATAACGTATAACGTTATATAGTATTATGTTATAACGTATAACGTTATATAGTATTACGTTATAACGTATAACGTTATATAGTATTACGTTATAACGTATAACGTTATATAGTATTACGTTATGACTTATAACGTCATAAGGTATTACGTTATAACTTATAACGTTATATAGTATTACGTTATAACGTGTAACGTACTATAGCATTCCTTTATAACGTATAACGTCATATGGTATTACGTTATAACGTATAACGTTATATAGTATTACGTTATAACGTATAACGTTATATAGTATTATGTTATAACGTATAACGTTATATAGTATTACGTTATAACGTATAACGTTATATAGTATTACGTTATAACGTATAACGTCATAAGGTATTACCTTATAACGTATAACGTTATGTAGCATTACGTTATGACGTATAACGTCATAAGGTATTACGTTATAACTTATAACGTTATATAGTATTACGTCATAACGTGTAACGTACTATAGCATTTCTTTATAACGTAAAACGTCATATGGTATCACGTTATAACGTATAACGGTATATAGTATTACGTTATAACGTATAACGTTATGTGGTATTACGTTATAAAGTATAACGTTATATAGTATTACGTTATAACGTATAACGTTATATAGTATTACGTTATGAAGTATAACGTCATAAGGTATGACGTTATAACTTATAACGTTATATAGTATTACGTTATAACGTATAACGTTATATAGTGTTATGTTATGACGTAAAACGTTATATAGTATTACGTTATAACGTGTAACGTACTATAGGATTTCCTTATAACGTATAACATCATATGGTATTACGTTATAACGTATAACGTTATGTGGTATTACGTTATAACGTATAACGTTATATAGCATTACGTTATAACGTATAACGTTATGTAGCAATACGTTATAACGTATATCGTTATATAGTATTACGTTATAACGTATAACGTTATGTGGTATTACGTTATAACGTATAACGTTATGTCGTATTACGTTATAACGTATAACGTTATGTGGTATTACGTTATACCGTATAACGTTATGTAGCATTACGTTATAACGTATAAAGATATATAGCATTACGTTATACCGTATAACGTTATGTAGCATTACGTTATAACGTATAACGTTATATAGCATTTCCTTATAACGTGTAACATCATACGGTATTACGTTATAACGTATAACGTCATATGGTATTACGTTATAACGCATAACGTTATATAGTATTACGTTATAACGTATAACGTTATATAGTATTACGTTATAACGTATAACGTCATAAGGTATTACGTTATAACTTACAACGTTATATAGTATTACGTTATAGCCTGTAACGTACTATAGCATTTCTTTATAACGTATAACGTCATATGGTATTACGTTATATCTTATAACGTTATGTAGCATTACGTTATAACGTATAACGTTATATAGTATTGCGTTATAACCTATAACGTACTATAGCATTTCTTTATAACGTATAACGTCATATGGTATTACGTTACATCTTATAACGTTATGTAGCATTACGTTATAACGTATAACGTTATATAGTATTGCGTTATAACCTATAACGTTATATAGTATTGCGTTATAACCTATAACGTTATATAGTATTACGTTATGACGTATAACGTCATAAGGTATTACGTTATCACTTATAACGTTATATAGTATTACGTTATAACGTGTAACGTACTATAGCATTCCTTTATAACGTATAACGTCATATAGTATTACGTTATAACGTATAACGTTATATAGTATTACGTTATAACGTATAACGTCATAAGGTATTACCTTATAACGTATAACGTTATGTAGCATTACGTTATAACGTATAACGTTCTACAGTATTATGTTATGACGTTTAACGTTATATAGTATTACGTTATAACGTGTAACGTACTATAGCATTTCCTTATAACGTATAACATCATATGGTATTACGTTATAACGTATAACGTCATATGGTATTACGTTATAACGTATAACGTTATGTGGTATTACGTTATAACGTATAACGTTATATAGCATTACGTTATAACGCATAATGTTATGTAGCATTACGTTATAACGAATAACGTTATATAGTATTACGTTATAACGTATAACGTCAGAAGGTATTACGTTATACCTTATAACGTTATATAATATTACGTTATAGTGTGTAACGTACTATAGCATTCCTTTATAACGTATAACGTCATATGGTATTACGCTATAACGTATAACGTTATATATTATTACGTTATAACGTATAACGTTATATAGTATTACGTTATAACGTATAACGTTATATAGTATTACGTTATAACGTATAACGTTATATAGTATTACGTTATGACGTATAACGTCATAAGGTATTACGTTATAACTTATAACGTTATATAGTATTACGTTATAACGTGTAACGTACTATAGCATTCCTTTATAACGTATAACGTCATATAGTATTACGTTATAACGTATAACGTTCTATAGTATTACGTTATGAGGTTTAACGTTATATAGTATTACGTTATCACGTGTAACGTACTACAGCATTTCTTTATAACGTATAACGTCATAAGGTATGACGTTATAACTTATAACGTTATATAGTATTACGTCATAACGTGTAACGTACTATAGCATTTCTTTATAACGTATAACGTCATATGGTATTACGTTATAACGTATAACGGTATATAGTATTACGTTATAACGTATAACGTTATGTGGTATTACGTTATAACGTATAACGCACTATATCATTCCTTTATAACGTATAACGTCATATAGTGTTACGTTATAACGTATAACGTTATATAGTATTACGTTATGACTTATAACGTCATAAGGTATTACGTTATAACTTATAACGTTATATAGTATTACGTTATAACGTGTTACGTACTATAGCATTTCTTTATAACGTATAACGTTATATAGTATTACGTTATAACCTATAACGTTATATAGTATTCCGTTATAACGTGTAACTTACTATAGCATTTCTTTATAACGTATAACGTCATATGGTATCACGTTATAACGTATAACGGTATATAGTATTACGTTATAACGTATAACGTTATGTGGTATTACGTGATAACGTATAACGTTATATAGTATTACGTTATAACGTATAACGTTATACAGTATTACGTTATAACGTATAACGTTATATAGTATTACGTTATAACGTATAACGTTATGTGGTATTACGTGATAACGTATAACGTTATATAGTATTACGTTCTAACGTATAACGTTATATAGTATTACGTTCTAACGTATAACGTTATATAGTATTACGTTATAACGTATAACGTTATATAGTATTACGTTATAACGTATAACGTTATATAGTATTACGTTATAACGTATAACGTTATATAGTATTACGTTATGACGTATAACGTCATAAGGTATTACGTTATCACTTATAACGTTATATAGTATTACGTTATAACGTGTAACTTACTATAGCATTTCCTTATAACGTATAACATCATACGGTATTACGTTATAACGTATAACGTCATATGGTATTACCTTACAACGTATAACGTTATATAGCATTACGTTATAACGTATAACGTTATGTAGTATTACGTTATAACGTGTAACGTACTATAGCATTTCCTTATAACGTATAAGATCATATGGTATTACGTTATAACGTATAATCGTCATATGGTATTACGTTATAACGTATAACGTTATATAGTATTACGTTATAACGTATAACGTTATATAGTATTACGTTATAACGTATAACGTTATATAGTATTACGTTATGACGTATAACGTCATAAGGTATTACGTTATAACTTATAACGTTATATAGTATTACGTTATAACGTGTAACGTACTATAGCATTCCTTTATAACGTATAACGTCATATAGTATTACGTTATAACGTATAACGTTATATAGTATTACGTTATAACGTATAACGTCAGAAGGTATTACGTTATACCTTATAACGTTATATAATATTACGTTATAGTGTGCAACGTACTATAGCATTCCTTTATAACGTATAACGTCATATGGTATTACGCTATAACATATAACGTTATATATTATTACGTTATAACGTATAACGTTATATAGTATTACGTTATAACGTATAACGTCAGAAGGTATTACGTTATACCTTATAACGTTATATAATATTACGTTATAGTGTGTAACGTACTATAGCATTCCTTTATAACGTATAACGTCATATGGTATTACGCTATAACATATAACGTTATATATTATTACGTTATAACGTATAACGTTATATAGTATTACGTTATAACGTATAACGTTATATATTATTACGTTATAACGTATAACGTTATGTAGCATTACGTTATAACGTATAACGTTCTATAGTATTACGTTATGACGTATAACGTTATATAGTATTACGTTATAACGTGTAACGTACTATAGCATTTCCTTATAACGTATAACATCATACGGTTTTACGTTATAACGTATAACGTCATATTGTATTACGTTATAACGTATAACGTTATATAGTATTACGTTATAACGTATAACGTTATATAGTATTACGTTATGACGTATAACGTTCTATAGTATTACGTTATGACGTATAACGTTATATAGTATTACGTTATGACGTATAACGTCATAAGGTATGACGTTATAACTTATAACGTTATATAGTATTACGTCATAACGTGTAACGTACTATAGCATTTCTTTATAACGTATAACGTCATATGGTATCACGTTATAACGTATAACGGTATATAGTATTACGTTATAACGTATAACGTTATGTGGTATTACGTGATAACGTATAACATTATATAGTATTACGTTATAACGTATAACGTTATACAGTATTACGTTATAACGTATAACGTTATATAGTATTACGTTATAACGTATAACGATATATAGTATTACGTTATAACGTATAACGTTATATAGTATTACGTTATAACGTATAAAGTTATATAGTATTACGTTATGACGTATAACGTCATAAGGTATGACGTTATAACTTATAACGTTATATAGTATTACGTCATAACGTGTAACGTACTATAGCATTTCTTTATAACGTATAACGTCATATGGTATTACGTTATAACGTATAACGGTATATAGTATTACGTTATAACGTATAACGTTATGTGGTATTACGTGATAACGTATAACATCATACGGTTTTACGTTATAACGTATAACGTCATATTGTATTACGTTATAACGTATAACGTTATATAGTATTACGTTATGACGTATAACGTCATAAGGTATGACGTTATAACTTATAACGTTATATAGTATTACGTCATAACGTGTAACGTACTATAGCATTTCTTTATAACGTATAACGTCATATGGTATTACGTTATAACGTATAACGGTATATAGTATTACGTTATAACGTATAACGTTATGTGGTATTACGTTATAACGTATAACGCACTATAGCATTCCTTTATAACGTATAACGTCATATAGTGTTACGTTATAACGTATAACGTTATATAGTATTACGTTATGACGTATAACGTCATAAGGTATTACGTTATAACTTATAACGTTATATAGTATTACGTTATAACGTGTTACGTACTATAGCATTTCTTTATAACGTATAACGTTATATAGTATTACGTTATAACCTATAACGTTATATAGTATTACGTTATAACGTGTAACTTACTATAGCATTTCTTTATAACGTATAACGTCATATGGTATCACGTTATAACGTATAACGGTATATAGTATTACGTTATAACGTATAACGTTATGTGGTATTACGTGATAACGTATAACATTATATAGTATTACGTTATAACGTATAACGTTATACAGTATTACGTTATAACGTATAACGTTATATAGTATTACGTTATAACGTATAACGATATATAGTATTACGTTATAACGTATAACGTTATATAGTATTACGTTATAACGTATAAAGTTATATAGTATTACGTTATGACGTATAACGTCATAAGGTATGACGTTATAACTTATAACGTTATATAGTATTACGTTATAACGTATAACGTTATATAGTATTACGTTATACCGTATAACGTTATGTGGTACTACGTTATAACGTATAACGTACTATAGCATTCCTTTATAACGTATAACGTCATATAGTGTTACGTTATAACGTATAACGTTATATAGTATTACGTTATGACGTGTAACGTCATAAGGTATTACGTTATAACGTATAACGTTATATAGTATTACGTTATAACCTATAACGTTATATAGTATTACGTTATAACGTGTAACTTACTATAGCATTTCTTTAACGTATAACGTCATATGGTATCACGTTATAACGTATAACGGTATATAGTATTACGTTATAACGTATAACGTTATGTGGTATTACGTGATAACGTATAACGTTATATAGTATTACGTTCTAACGTATAACGTTATATAGTATTACGTTCTAACGTATAACGTTATATAGTATTACGTTATAACGTATAACGTTATATAGTATTACGTTATAACGTATAACGTTATATAGTATTACGTTATAACGTATAACGTTATATAGTATTACGTTATGACGTATAACGTCATAAGGTATTACGTTATCACTTATAACGTTATATAGTATTACGTTATAACGTGTAACGTACTATAGCATTCCTTTATAACGTATAACGTCATATAGTATTACGTTATAACGTATAACGTTATATAGTATTACGTTATAACGTATAACGTCATAAGGTATTACCTTATAACATATAACGTTATGTAGCATTACGTTATAACGTATAACGTTATATAGTATTACGTTATAACGTATAACGTTATATAGTATTACGTTATAACGTATAACGTTATATAGTATTACGTTATAACGTATAACGTTATATAGCATTACGTTATAACGCATAATGTTATATAGTATTACGTTATGACGTATAACGTCATAAGGTATTACGTTATCACTTATAACGTTATATAGTATTACGTTATAACGTATAACGTTATGTAGTATTACGTTATAACGTGTAACGTACTATAGCATTTCCTTATAACGTATAACATCATACGGTATTACGTTATAACGTATAACGTCATATGGTATTACCTTACAACGTATAACGTTATATAGCATTACGTTATAACGTATAACGTTATGTAGTATTACGTTATAACGTGTAACGTACTATAGCATTTCCTTATAACGTATAAGATCATATGGTATTACGTTATAACGTATAACGTCATATGGTATTACGTTATAACGTATAACGTTATATAGTATTACGTTATAACGTATAACGTTATGTGGTATTACGTTATAACGTATAACGTTATATAGCATTACGTTATAACGCATAATGTTATGTATCATTACGTTATAACGAATAACGTTATATAGTATTACGTTATAACGTATAACGTCAGAAGGTATTACGTTATACCTCATAACGTTATATAATATTACGTTATAGTGTGTAACGTACTATAGCATTCCTTTATAACGTATAACGTCATATGGTATTACGCTATAACATATAACGTTATATATTATTACGTTATAACGTATAACGTTATATAGTATTACGTTATAACGTATAACGTTATATAGTATTACGTTATAACGTATGACGTTATATAGTATTACGTTATGACGTATAACGTCATAAGGTATTACGTTATAACTTATAACGTTATATAGTATTACGTTATAACGTGTAACGTACTATAGCATTCCTTTATAACGTATAACGTCATATAGTATTACGTTATAACGTATAACGTTATATAGTATTACGTTATAACGTATAACGTCATAAGGTATTACCTTATAACGTATAACGTTATGTAGCATTACGTTATAACGTATAACGTTCTATAGTATTACGTTATGACGTATAACGTTATATAGTATTACGTTATAAAGTGTAACGTACTATAGCATTTCCTTATAACGTATAACATCATACGGTTTTACGTTATAACGTATAACGTCAGAAGGTATTACGTTATACCTTATAACGTTATATAATATTACGTTATAGTGTGTAACGTACTATAGCATTCCTTTATAACGTATAACGTCATATGGTATTACGCTATAACGTATAACGTTATATATTATTACGTTATAACGTATAACGTTATATAGTATTACGTTATAACGTATAACGTTATATAGTATTACGTTATAACGTATAACGTTATATAGTATTACGTTATGACGTATAACGTCATAAGGTATTACGTTATAACTTATAACGTTATATAGTATTACGTTATAACGTGTAACGTACTATAGCATTCCTTTATAACGTATAACGTCATATAGTATTACGTTATAACGTATAACGTTCTATAGTATTACGTTATGAGGTTTAACGTTATATAGTATTACGTTATCACGTGTAACGTACTACAGCATTTCTTTATAACGTATAACGTCATATGGTATTACGTTATAACGTATAACGGTATATAGTATTACGTTATAACGTATAACGTTATGTGGTATTACGTTATAAAGTATAACGTTATATAGTATTACGTTATAACGTGTAACGTACTATAGCATTCCTTTATAACGTATAACGTCATATAGTATTACGTTATAACGTATAACGTTCTATAGTATTACGTTATGAGGTTTAACGTTATATAGTATTACGTTATCACGTGTAACGTACTACAGCATTTCTTTATAACGTATAACGTCATAAGGTATGACGTTATAACTTATAACGTTATATAGTATTACGTCATAACGTGTAACGTACTATAGCATTTCTTTATAACGTATAACGTCATATGGTATTACGTTATAACGTATAACGGTATATAGTATTACGTTATAACGTATAACGTTATGTGGTATTACGTTATAACGTATAACGTTATATAGCATTACGTTATAACGCATAATGTTATGTAGCATTACGTTATAACGAATAACGTTATATAGTATTACGTTATAACGTATAACGTCAGAAGGTATTACGTTATACCTTATAACGTTATATAATATTACGTTATAGTGTGTAACGTACTATAGCATTCCTTTATAACGTATAACGTCATATGGTATTACGCTATAACGTATAACGTTATATATTATTACGTTATAACGTATAACGTTATATAGTATTACGTTATAACGTATAACGTTATATAGTATTACGTTATAACGTATAACGTTATATAGTATTACGTTATGACGTATAACGTCATAAGGTATTACGTTATAACTTATAACGTTATATAGTATTACGTTATAACGTGTAACGTACTATAGCATTCCTTTATAACGTATAACGTCATATAGTATTACGTTATAACGTATAACGTTCTATAGTATTACGTTATGAGGTTTAACGTTATATAGTATTACGTTATCACGTGTAACGTACTACAGCATTTCTTTATAACGTATAACGTCATATGGTATTACGTTATAACGTATAACGGTATATAGTATTACGTTATAACGTATAACGTTATGTGGTATTACGTTATAAAGTATAACGTTATATAGTATTACGTTATAACGTGTAACGTACTATAGCATTCCTTTATAACGTATAACGTCATATAGTATTACGTTATAACGTATAACGTTCTATAGTATTACGTTATGAGGTTTAACGTTATATAGTATTACGTTATCACGTGTAACGTACTACAGCATTTCTTTATAACGTATAACGTCATAAGGTATGACGTTATAACTTATAACGTTATATAGTATTACGTCATAACGTGTAACGTACTATAGCATTTCTTTATAACGTATAACGTCATATGGTATTACGTTATAACGTATAACGGTATATAGTATTACGTTATAACGTATAACGTTATGTGGTATTACGTTATAACGTATAACGCACTATAGCATTCCTTTATAACGTATAACGTCATATAGTGTTACGTTATAACGTATAACGTTATATAGTATTACGTTATGACGTATAACGTCATAAGGTATTACGTTATAACTTATAACGTTATATAGTATTACGTTATAACGTGTTACGTGCTATAGCATTTCTTTATAACGTATAACGTTATATAGTATTACGTTATAACCTATAACGTTATATAGTATTCCGTTATAACGTGTAACTTACTATAGCATTTCTTTATAACGTATAACGTCATATGGTATCACGTTATAACGTATAACGGTATATAGTATTACGTTATAACGTATAACGTTATGTGGTATTACGTGATAACGTATAACGTTATATATTATTACGTTATGACGTATAACGTTATACAGTATTACGTTATAACGTATAACGTTATATAGTATTACGTTATAACGTATAACGTTATACAGTATTACGTTATAAAGTATAACGTTATATAGTATTACGTTATAACGTATAACGATATATAGTATTACGTTATAACGTATAACGTCATATAGTATTACGTTATAACGTATAACGTTCTATAGTATTACGTTATGAGGTATAACGTTATATAGTATTACGTTATCACGTGTAACGTACTACAGCATTTCTTTATAACGTATAACGTCATATGGTATTACGTTATAACGTATAACGGTATATAGTATTACGTTATAACGTATAACGTTATGTGGTATTACGTTATAAAGTATAACGTTATATAGTATTACGTTATAACGTATAACGTTATATAGTATTACGTTATGACGTATAACGTCATAAGGTATGACGTTATAACTTATAACGTTATATAGTATTACGTCATAACGTGTAACGTACTATAGCATTTCTTTATAACGTATAACGTCATATGGTATTACGTTATAACGTATAACGGTATATAGTATTACGTTATAACGTATAACGTTATGTGGTATTACGTTATAACGTATAACGCACTATATCATTCCTTTATAACGTATAACGTCATATAGTGTTACGTTATAACGTATAACGTTATATAGTATTACGTTATGACGTATAACGTCATAAGGTATTACGTTATAACTTATAACGTTATATAGTATTACGTTATAACGTGTTACGTACTATAGCATTTCTTTATAACGTATAACGTTATATAGTATTACGTTATAACCTATAACGTTATATAGTATTCCGTTATAACGTGTAACTTACTATAGCATTTCTTTATAACGTATAACGTCATATGGTATCACGTTATAACGTATAACGGTATATAGTATTACGTTATAACGTATAACGTTATGTGGTATTACGTGATAACGTATAACGTTATATAGTATTACGTTATAACGTATAACGTTATACAGTATTACGTTATAACGTATAACGTTATATAGTATTACGTTATAACGTATAACGATATATAGTATTACGTTATAACGTATAACGTTATATAGTATTACGTTATAACGTATAAAGTTATATAGTATTACGTTATGACGTATAACGTCATAAGGTATTACGTTATAACGTATAACGTTATATAGTATTACGTTATAACCTATAACGTTCTATAGTATTACGTTATGACGTATAACGTTATATAGTATTACGTTATAAAGTGTAACGTACTATAGCATTTCCTTATAACGTATAACATCATACGGTTTTACGTTATAACGTATAACGTCATATTGTATTACGTTATAACGTATAAGATCATATGGTATTACGTTATAACGTATAACGTCATATGGTATTACGTTATAACGTATAACGTTATATTGTATTACGTTATAACGTATAACGTTATATAGTATTACGTTATAACGTATAACGTTATATAGTATTACGTTATGACGTATAACGTCATAAGGTATTACGTTATAACTTATAACGTTATATAGTATTACGTTATAACGTGTAACGTACTATAGCATTCCTTTATAACGTATAACGTCATATAGTATTACGTTATAACGTATAACGTTATATAGTATTACGTTATAACGTATAACGTCAGAAGGTATTACGTTATACCTTATAACGTTATATAATATTACGTTATAGTGTGTAACGTACTATAGCATTCCTTTATAACGTATAACTTCATATGGTATTACGCTATAACATATAACGTTATATATTATTACGTTATAACGTATAACGTTATATAGTATTACGTTATAACGTATAACGTTATATAGTATTACGTTATAACGTATAACGTTATATAGTGTTACGTTATGACGTATAACGTCATAAGGTATTACGTTATAACTTATAACGTTATATAGTATTACGTTATAACGTGTAACGTACTATAGCATTCCTTTATAACGTATAACGTCATATAGTATTACGTTATAACGTATAACGTTATATAGTATTACGTTATAACGTATAACGTCATAAGGTATTACCTTATAACGTATAACGTTATGTAGCATTACGTTATAACGTATAACGTTCTATAGTATTACGTTATGACGTATAACGTTATATAGTATTACGTTATAACGTGTAACGTACTATAGCATTTCCTTATAACGTATAACATCATACGGTTTTACGTTATAACGTATAACGTCATATTGTATTACGTTATAACGTATAACGTTATATAGTATTACGTTATAACGTATAACGTTATATAGTATTACGTTATGACGTATAACGTTCTATAGTATTACGTTATGACGTATAACGTTATATAGTATTACGTTATAACCTATAACGTTATATAGTATTACGTTATAACGTGTAACTTACTATAGCATTTCTTTATAACGTATAACGTCATATGGTATCACGTTATAACGTATAACGGTATATAGTATTACGTTATAACGTATAACGTTATGTGGTATTACGTGATAACGTATAACATTATATAGTATTACGTTATAACGTATAACGTTATACAGTATTACGTTATAACGTATAACGTTATATAGTATTACGTTATAACGTATAACGATATATAGTATTACGTTATAACGTATAACGTTATATAGTATTACGTTATAACGTATAAAGTTATATAGTATTACGTTATAACGTATAACGTTATATAGTATTACGTTATACCGTATAACGTTATGTGGTACTACGTTATAACGTATAACGTACTATAGCATTCCTTTATAACGTATAACGTCATATAGTATTACGTTATGACGTATAACGTTCTATAGTATTACGTTATGACGTATAACGTTATATAGTATTACGTTATAACCTATAACGTTATATAGTATTACGTTATAACGTGTAACTTACTATAGCATTTCTTTATAACGTATAACGTCATATGGTATCACGTTATAACGTATAACGGTATATAGTATTACGTTATAACGTATAACGTTATGTGGTATTACGTGATAACGTATAACATTATATAGTATTACGTTATAACGTATAACGTTATACAGTATTACGTTATAACGTATAACGTTATATAGTATTACGTTATAACGTATAACGATATATAGTATTACGTTATAACGTATAACGTTATATAGTATTACGTTATAACGTATAAAGTTATATAGTATTACGTTATGACGTATAACGTCATAAGGTATGACGTTATAACTTATAACGTTATATAGTATTACGTTATAACGTATAACGTTATATAGTATTACGTTATACCGTATAACGTTATGTGGTACTACGTTATAACGTATAACGTACTATAGCATTCCTTTATAACGTATAACGTCATATAGTGTTACGTTATAACGTATAACGTTATATAGTATTACGTTATGACGTGTAACGTCATAAGGTATTACGTTATAACGTATAACGTTATATAGTATTACGTTATAACCTATAACGTTATATAGTATTACGTTATAACGTGTAACTTACTATAGCATTTCTTTAACGTATAACGTCATATGGTATCACGTTATAACGTATAACGGTATATAGTATTACGTTATAACGTATAACGTTATGTGGTATTACGTGATAACGTATAACGTTATATAGTATTACGTTCTAACGTATAACGTTATATAGTATTACGTTCTAACGTATAACGTTATATAGTATTACGTTATAACGTATAACGTTATATAGTATTACGTTATAACGTATAACGTTATATAGTATTACGTTATAACGTATAACGTTATATAGTATTACGTTATGACGTATAACGTCATAAGGTATTACGTTATCACTTATAACGTTATATAGTATTACGTTATAACGTGTAACGTACTATAGCATTCCTTTATAACGTATAACGTCATATAGTATTACGTTATAACGTATAACGTTATATAGTATTACGTTATAACGTATAACGTCATAAGGTATTACCTTATAACATATAACGTTATGTAGCATTACGTTATAACGTATAACGTTATATAGTATTACGTTATAACGTATAACGTTATATAGTATTACGTTATAACGTATAACGTTATATAGTATTACGTTATAACGTATAACGTTATATAGTATTACGTTATGACGTATAACGTCATAAGGTATTACGTTATCACTTATAACGTTATATAGTATTACGTTATAACGTGTAACTTACTATAGCATTTCCTTATAACGTATAACATCATACGGTATTACGTTATAACGTATAACGTCATATGGTATTACCTTACAACGTATAACGTTATATAGCATTACGTTATAACGTATAACGTTATGTAGTATTACGTTATAACGTGTAACGTACTATAGCATTTCCTTATAACGTATAAGATCATATGGTATTACGTTATAACGTATAACGTCATATGGTATTACGTTATAACGTATAACGTTATATAGTATTACGTTATAACGTATAACGTTATGTGGTATTACGTTATAACGTATAACGTTATATAGCATTACGTTATAACGCATAATGTTATGTATCATTACGTTATAACGAATAACGTTATATAGTATTACGTTATAACGTATAACGTCAGAAGGTATTACGTTATACCTCATAACGTTATATAATATTACGTTATAGTGTGTAACGTACTATAGCATTCCTTTATAACGTATAACGTCATATGGTATTACGCTATAACATATAACGTTATATATTATTACGTTATAACGTATAACGTTATATAGTATTACGTTATAGCGTATAACGTTATATAGTATTACGTTATAACGTATGACGTTATATAGTATTACGTTATGACGTATAACGTCATAAGGTATTACGTTATAACTTATAACGTTATATAGTATTACGTTATAACGTGTAACGTACTATAGCATTCCTTTATAACGTATAACGTCATATAGTATTACGTTATAACGTATAACGTTATATAGTATTACGTTATAACGTATAACGTCATAAGGTATTACCTTATAACGTATAACGTTATGTAGCATTACGTTATAACGTATAACGTTCTATAGTATTACGTTATGACGTATAACGTTATATAGTATTACGTTATAAAGTGTAACGTACTATAGCATTTCCTTATAACGTATAACATCATACGGTTTTACGTTATAACGTATAACGTCATATTGTATTACGTTATAACGTATAACGTTATATAGTATTACGTTATAACGTATAACGTTATATAGTATTACGCTATGACGTAAACGTCATAAGGTATTACGTTATAACTTATAACGTTATATAGTATTACGTCATAACGTGTAACGTACTATAGCATTTCTTTATAACGTATAACGTCATATGGTATTACGTTATAACGTATAACGGTATATAGTATTACGTTATAACGTATAACGTTATGTGGTATTACGTTATAAAGTATAACGTTATATAGTATTACGTTATAACGTATAACGTTATATAGTATTACGTTATGACGTATAACGTCATAAGGTATGACGTTATAACTTATAACGTTATATAGTGTTACGTTATAACGTATAACGTTATATAGTATTACGTTATGACGTATAACGCCATAAGGTATTACGTTATAACTTATAACGTTATATAGTATTACGTTATAACGTGTTACGTACTATAGCATTTCTTTATAACGTATAACGTTATATAGTATTACGTTATACCGTATAATGTTATGTGGTATTACGTTATAACGTATAACGTACTATAGCATTCCTTTATAACGTATAACGTCATATAGTGTTACGTTATAACGTATAACGTTATATAGTATTACGTTATACCGTATAACGTTATGTGGTATTACGTTATAACGTATAACGTACTATAGCATTCCTTTATAACGTATAACGTCATATAGTGTTACGTTATAACGTATAACGTTATATAGTATTACGTTATGACGTATAACGTTATAAGGTATTACGTTATAACTTATAACGTTATATAGTAATACATTATAACGTGTTACGTCCTATAGCATTTCTTTATAACGTATAACGTTATATAGTATTACGTTATAACCTATAACGTTATATAGTATTACGCTATAACGTGTAACTTACTATAGCATTTCTTTATAACGTATAACGTCATATGGTATCACGTTATAACGTATAACGGTATATAGTATTACGTTGTAACGTATAACGTTATGTGGTATTACGTGATAACGTATAACGTTATATAGTATTACGTTATAACGTATAACGTCATAAGGTATTACCTTATAACGTATAACGTTATGTAGCATTACGTTATAACGTATAACGTTCTATAGTATTACGTTATGACGTATAACGTTATATAGTATTACGTTATAAAGTGTAACGTACTATAGCATTTCCTTATAACGTATAACATCATACGGTTTTACGTTATAACGTATAACGTCATATTGTATTACGTTATAACGTATAACGTTATATAGTATTACGTTATAACGTATAACGTTATACAGTATTACGCTATGACGTAAACGTCATAAGGTATTACGTTATAACTTATAACGTTATATAGTATTACGTCATAACGTGTAACGTACTATAGCATTTCTTTATAACGTATAACGTCATATGGTATTACGTTATAACGTATAACGGTATATAGTATTACGTTATAACGTATAACGTTATGTGGTATTACGTTATAAAGTATAACGTTATATAGTATTACGTTATAACGTATAACGTTATATAGTATTACGTTATGACGTATAACGTCATAAGGTATGACGTTATAACTTATAACGTTATATAGTGTTACGTTATAACGTATAACGTTATATAGTATTACGTTATGACGTATAACGCCATAAGGTATTACGTTATAACTTATAACGTTATATAGTATTACGTTATAACGTGTTACGTACTATAGCATTTCTTTATAACGTATAACGTTATATAGTATTACGTTATACCGTATAATGTTATGTGGTATTACGTTATAACGTATAACGTACTATAGCATTCCTTTATAACGTATAACGTCATATAGTGTTACGTTATAACGTATAACGTTATATAGTATTACGTTATACCGTATAACGTTATGTGGTATTACGTTATAACGTATAACGTACTATAGCATTCCTTTATAACGTATAACGTCATATAGTGTTACGTTATAACGTATAACGTTATATAGTATTACGTTATGACGTATAACGTTATAAGGTATTACGTTATAACTTATAACGTTATATAGTAATACATTATAACGTGTTACGTCCTATAGCATTTCTTTATAACGTATAACGTTATATAGTATTACGTTATAACCTATAACGTTATATAGTATTACGCTATAACGTGTAACTTACTATAGCATTTCTTTATAACGTATAACGTCATATGGTATCACGTTATAACGTATAACGGTATATAGTATTACGTTGTAACGTATAACGTTATGTGGTATTACGTGATAACGTATAACGTTATATAGTATTACGTTATAACGTATAACGTTATATAGTACTACGTTATAACGTATAACGTTATAAGGTATTACGTTATCACGTATAACGTTATATAGTATTACGTTAGTACGTATAACGTCATAAGGTATTACGTTATCACTTATAACGTTATATAGTATTACGTTATAACGTGTAACGTACTATAGCATTCCTTTATAACGTATAACGTCATATAGTATTACGTTATAACGTATAACGTTATATAGTATTACGTTATAACGTATAACGTTCTACAGTATTATGTTATGACGTTTAACGTTATATAGTATTACGTTATAACGTGTAACGTACTATGGCATTTCCTTATAACGTATAACATCATACGGTATTACGTTATAACGTATAACTTCATATGGTATTACCTTATAACGTATAACGTTATATAGCATTACGTTATAACGTATAACGTTATGTAGTATTACGTTATAACGTGTAACGTACTATAGCATTTCCTTATAACGTATAAGATCATATGGTATTACGTTATAACGTATAACGTCATATGGTATTACGTTATAACGTATAACGTTATATAGTATTACGTTATAACGTATAACGTTATGTGGTATTACGTTATAACGTATAACGTTATATATTATTACGTTATAACGTATAACGTTATATAGTATTACGTTATAACGTATAACGTTATATAGTATTACGTTATGACGTATAACGTCATAAGGTATTACCTTATAACGTATAACGTTATGTAGCATTACGTTATAACGTATAACGTTCTACAGTATTATGTTATGACGTTTAACGTTATATAGTATTACGTTATAACGTGTAACGTACTATAGCATTCCATTATAGAGTATAACGTCATATGGTATTACGCTATAACGTATAACGTTATATATTATTACGTTATAACGTATAACGTTATATAGTATTACGTTATGACGTATAACGTTATATAGTATTACGTTATGACGTATAACGTCATAAGGTATTACGTTATAACTTATAACGTTATATAGTATTACGTTATAACGTGTAACGTACTATAGCATTCCTTTATAACGTATAACGTCATATAGTATTACGTTATAAGGTATAACGTTATATAGTATTACGTTATAACGTATAACGTCATAAGGTATTACCTTATAACGTATAACGTTATGTAGAATTACGTTATAACGTATAACGTTCTATAGTATTACGTTATGACGTATAACGTTATATAGTATTACGTTATAACGTGTAACGTGCTATAGCATTTCCTTATAACGTATAACATCATACGGTTTTACGTTATAACGTATAACGTCATCTTGTATTACGTTATAACGTATAACGTTATATAGTATTACGTTATAACGTATAACGTTATATAGTATTACGTTATGACGTATTACGTCATAAGGTGTTACGTTATATCTTATAACGTTATATAGTATTACGTTATAACGTATAACGTTATATAGTATTACGTTATGACGTATAACGTCATAAGGCATTACGTTATGACGTATAACGTCATAAGGCATTACGTTATAACTTATAACGTTATATAGTATTACGCTATAACGTGCAACGTACTATAGCATTTCCTTATAACGTATAACATCATATGGTATTACGTTATAACGTATAACGTCATATGGTATTATGTTATATCGTATAACGTTATATAGTGTTACGTTATGACGTATAACGTTATATAGTATTACGTTATAACGTGTAACGTACTATAGCATTTCCTTATGACGTATAACATCATATGGTATTACGTTATAACGTATAACGTCATATGGTATTACCTTATAACGTATAACGTTATGTAGCATTACGTTATAACGTATAACGTTATTTAGTATTACGTTATACCGTATAACGTTATGTGGTATTACGTTATAACGTATAACGTTAAATAGCATTACGTTATAACGTATAACGTTCTGTAGTATTACGTTATAACATGTAACGTACTATAGCATTTCCTTATAACGTATAACGTCATAAGGCATTACGTTATGACGTATTACGTCATAAGGTGTTACGTTATATCTTATAACGTTATATAGTATTACGTCATAACGTGTAACGTACTATAGCATTTCTTTATAACGTATAACGTCATATGGTATTACGTTATAACGTATAACGTCATATGGTATTACCTTATAACGTATAACGTTATGTAGCATTACGTTATAACGTATAACGTTATTTAGTATTACGTTATACCGTATAACGTCATATGGTATTACGTTATAACGTATAACGTTATATAGTATTACGTTATATAGTATTACGTTATAACGTATAACGTTATGTGGTATTACGTTATAACGTATAACGTTATATAGCATTACGTTATTACGCATAACGTTATTAGCATCACGTTATAACGAATAACGTTATATAGTATTACGTTATAACGTGTAACGTACTATAGCATTTCTTTATAACGTATAACGTCATATGGTATCACGTTATAACGTATATCGTTATACAGTATTACGTTATAACGTCTAACGTTATGTGGTATTACCTTATAACGTATAACGTTATGTAGCATTACGTTATAACGTATAACGTTATATAGTATTACGTTATGACGTATAACGTCATAAGGTATTACCTTATAACGTATAACGTTATGTAGCATTACGTTATAACGTATAACGTTCTATAGTATTACGTTATGACGTATAACGTTATATAGTATTACGTTATAACGTGTAACGTACTATAGCATTTCCTTATGACGTATAACATCATATGGTATTACGTTATAACGTATAACGTCATATGGTATTACCTTATAACGTATAACGTTATGTAGCATTACGTTATAACGTATAACGTTATTTAGTATTACGTTATACCGTATAACGTTATGTGGTATTACGTTATAACGTATAACGTTAAATAGCATTACGTTATAACGTATAACGTTCTGTAGTATTACGTTATAACATGTAACGTACTATAGCATTTCCTTATAACGTATAACGTCATAAGGCATTACGTTATGACGTATAACGTCATAAGGCATTACGTTATAACTTATAACGTTATATAGTATTACGCTATAACGTGTAACGTACTATAGCATTTCCTTATAACGTATAACATCATATGGTATTACGTTATAACGTATAACGTCATATGGTATTATGTTATATCGTATAACGTTATATAGTGTTACGTTATGACGTATAACGTTATATAGTATTACGTTATAACGTGTAACGTACTATAGCATTTCCTTATGACGTATAACATCATATGGTATTACGTTATAACGTATAACGTCATATGGTATTACCTTATAACGTATAACGTTATGTAGCATTACGTTATAACGTATAACGTTATTTAGTATTACGTTATACCGTATAACGTTATGTGGTATTACGTTATAACGTATAACGTTAAATAGCATTACGTTATAACGTATAACGTTCTGTAGTATTACGTTATAACATGTAACGTACTATAGCATTTCCTTATAACGTATAACGTCATAAGGCATTACGTTATGACGTATTACGTCATAAGGTGTTACGTTATATCTTATAACGTTATATAGTATTACGTCATAACGTGTAACGTACTATAGCATTTCTTTATAACGTATAACGTCATATGGTATTACGTTATAACGTATAACGTCATATGGTATTACCTTATAACGTATAACGTTATGTAGCATTACGTTATAACGTATAACGTTATTTAGTATTACGTTATACCGTATAACGTCATATGGTATTACGTTATAACGTATAACGTTATATAGTATTACGTTATATAGTATTACGTTATAACGTATAACGTTATGTGGTATTACGTTATAACGTATAACGTTATATAGCATTACGTTATTACGCATAACGTTATTAGCATCACGTTATAACGAATAACGTTATATAGTATTACGTTATAACGTGTAACGTACTATAGCATTTCTTTATAACGTATAACGTCATATGGTATCACGTTATAACGTATATCGTTATACAGTATTACGTTATAACGTCTAACGTTATGTGGTATTACCTTATAACGTATAACGTTATGTAGCATTACGTTATAACGTATAACGTTATATAGTATTACGTTATGACGTATAACGTCATAAGGTATTACCTTATAACGTATAACGTTATGTAGCATTACGTTATAACGTATAACGTTCTATAGTATTACGTTATGACGTATAACGTTATATAGTATTACGTTATAACGTGTAACGTACTATAGCATTTCCTTATGACGTATAACATCATATGGTATTACGTTATAACGTATAACGTCATATGGTATTACCTTATAACGTATAACGTTATGTAGCATTACGTTATAACGTATAACGTTATTTAGTATTACGTTATACCGTATAACGTTATGTGGTATTACGTTATAACGTATAACGTTAAATAGCATTACGTTATAACGTATAACGTTCTGTAGTATTACGTTATAACATGTAACGTACTATAGCATTTCCTTATAACGTATAACGTCATAAGGCATTACGTTATGACGTATAACGTCATAAGGCATTACGTTATAACTTATAACGTTATATAGTATTACGCTATAACGTGTAACGTACTATAGCATTTCCTTATAACGTATAACATCATATGGTATTACGTTATAACGTATAACGTCATATGGTATTATGTTATATCGTATAACGTTATATAGTGTTACGTTATGACGTATAACGTTATATAGTATTACGTTATAACGTGTAACGTACTATAGCATTTCCTTATGACGTATAACATCATATGGTATTACGTTATAACGTATAACGTCATATGGTATTACCTTATAACGTATAACGTTATGTAGCATTACGTTATAACGTACAACGTTATTTAGTATTACGTTATACCGTATAACGTTATGTGGTATTACGTTATAACGTATAACGTTAAATAGCATTACGTTATAACGTATAACGTTCTGTAGTATTACGTTATAACATGTAACGTACTATAGCATTTCCTTATAACGTATAACGTCATAAGGCATTACGTTATGACGTATTACGTCATAAGGTGTTACGTTATATCTTATAACGTTATATAGTATTACGTCATAACGTGTAACGTACTATAGCATTTCTTTATAACGTATAACGTCATATGGTATTACGTTATAACGTATAACGTCATATGGTATTACCTTATAACGTATAACGTTATGTAGCATTACGTTATAACGTATAACGTTATTTAGTATTACGTTATACCGTATAACGTCATATGGTATTACGTTATAACGTATAACGTTATATAGTATTACGTTATATAGTATTACGTTATAACGTATAACGTTATGTGGTATTACGTTATAACGTATAACGTTATATAGCATTACGTTATTACGCATAACGTTATTAGCATCACGTTATAACGAATAACGTTATATAGTATTACGTTATAACGTGTAACGTACTATAGCATTTCTTTATAACGTATAACGTCATATGGTATCACGTTATAACGTATATCGTTATACAGTATTACGTTATAACGTCTAACGTTATGTGGTATTACCTTATAACGTATAACGTTATGTAGCATTACGTTATAACGTATAACGTTATATAGTATTACGTTATGACGTATAACGTCATAAGGTATTACCTTATAACGGATAACGTTATGTAGCATTACGTTATAACGTATAACGTTCTATAGTATTACGTTATGACGTATAACGTTATATAGTATTACGTTATAACGTGTAACGTACTATAGCATTTCCTTATAACGTATAACATCATACGGTTGTACGTTATAACGTATAACGTCATCTTGTATTACGTTATAACGTATAACGTTATATAGTATTACGTTATAACGTATAACGTTATATAGTATTACGTTATGACGTATAACGTTATATAGTATTACGTTATACCGTGAAACGTACTATAGAATTTCCTTATAACGTATAACATCATACGGTTTTACGTTATAACGTATAACGTTAAGTAGCATTACGTTATAACGTATAACGTTCTATAGTATTACGTAATGACGTATAACGTTATATAGTATTACGTTATAACGTGTAACGTACTATAGCATTTCCTTATAACGTATAACATCATACGGTTTTACGTTATAACGTATAACGTTATGTAGCATTACGTTATAACGTATAACGGTATACAGAATTACGTTATAACGTATAACGTTATGTGGTATTACCTTATAACGTATAACGTTATGTAGCATTACGTTATAACGTGTAACGTCATAAGGTATTACCTTATAACGTATAACGTTATGTAGCATTACGTTATAACGTATAACGTTCTACAGTATTATGTTATGACGTTTAACGTTATATAGTATTACGTTATAACGTGTAACGTACTATAGCATTTCCTTATAACGTATAACATCATACGGTATTACGTTATAACGTATAACTTCATATGGTATTACCTTATAACGTATAACGTTATATAGCATTACGTTATAACGTATAACGTTATGTAGTATTACGTTATAACGTGTAACGTACTATAGCATTTCCTTATAACGTATAAGATCATATGGTATTACGTTATAACGTATAACGTCATATGGTATTACGTTATAACGTATAACGTTATATAGTATTACGTTATAACGTATAACGTTATGTGGTATTACGTTATAACGTATAACGTTATATATTATTACGTTATAACGTATAACGTTATATAGTATTACGTTATAACGTATAACGTTATATAGTATTACGTTATGACGTATAACGTCATAAGGTATTACCTTATAACGTATAACGTTATGTAGCATTACGTTATAACGTATAACGTTCTACAGTATTATGTTATGACGTTTAACGTTATATAGTATTACGTTATAACGTGTAACGTACTATAGCATTCCATTATAGAGTATAACGTCATATGGTATTACGCTATAACGTATAACGTTATATATTATTACGTTATAACGTATAACGTTATATAGTATTACGTTATGACGTATAACGTTATATAGTATTACGTTATGACGTATAACGTCATAAGGTATTACGTTATAACTTATAACGTTATATAGTATTACGTTATAACGTGTAACGTACTATAGCATTCCTTTATAACGTATAACGTCATATAGTATTACGTTATAAGGTATAACGTTATATAGTATTACGTTATAACGTATAACGTCATAAGGTATTACCTTATAACGTATAACGTTATGTAGAATTACGTTATAACGTATAACGTTCTATAGTATTACGTTATGACGTATAACGTTATATAGTATTACGTTATAACGTATAACGTTATATAGTATTACGTTATAACGTATAACGTTATATAGTATTACGTTATGACGTATTACGTCATAAGGTGTTACGTTATATCTTATAACGTTATATAGTATTACGTTATAACGTATAACGTTATATAGTATTACGTTATGACGTATAACGTCATAAGGCATTACGTTATGACGTATAACGTCATAAGGCATTACGTTATAACTTATAACGTTATATAGTATTACGCTATAACGTGTAACGTACTATAGCATTTCCTTATAACGTATAACATCATATGGTATTACGTTATAACGTATAACGTCATATGGTATTATGTTATATCGTATAACGTTATATAGTGTTACGTTATGACGTATAACGTTATATAGTATTACGTTATAACGTGTAACGTACTATAGCATTTCCTTATGACGTATAACATCATATGGTATTACGTTATAACGTATAACGTCATATGGTATTACCTTATAACGTATAACTTTATGTAGCATTACGTTATAACGTATAACGTTATTTAGTATTACGTTATACCGTATAACGTTATGTGGTATTACGTTATAACGTATAACGTTAAATAGCATTACGTTATAACGTATAACGTTCTGTAGTATTACGTTATAACATGTAACGTACTATAGCATTTCCTTATAACGTATAACGTCATAAGGCATTACGTTATGACGTATTACGTCATAAGGTGTTACGTTATATCTTATAACGTTATATAGTATTACGTCATAACGTGTAACGTACTATAGCATTTCTTTATAACGTATAACGTCATATGGTATTACGTTATAACGTATAACGTCATATGGTATTACCTTATAACGTATAACGTTATGTAGCATTACGTTATAACGTATAACGTTATTTAGTATTACGTTATACCGTATAACGTCATATGGTATTACGTTATAACGTATAACGTTATATAGTATTACGTTATATAGTATTACGTTATAACGTATAACGTTATGTGGTATTACGTTATAACGTATAACGTTATATAGCATTACGTTATTACGCATAACGTTATTAGCATCACGTTATAACGAATAACGTTATATAGTATTACGTTATAACGTGTAACGTACTATAGCATTTCTTTATAACGTATAACGTCATATGGTATCACGTTATAACGTATATCGTTATACAGTATTACGTTATAACGTCTAACGTTATGTGGTATTACCTTATAACGTATAACGTTATGTAGCATTACGTTATAACGTATAACGTTATATAGTATTACGTTATGACGTATAACGTCATAAGGTATTACCTTATAACGTATAACGTTATGTAGCATTACGTTATAACGTATAACGTTCTATAGTATTACGTTATGACGTATAACGTCATATAGTATTACGTTATAAGGTATAACGTTATATAGTATTACGTTATAACGTATAACGTCATAAGGTATTACCTTATAACGTATAACGTTATGTAGAATTACGTTATAACGTATAACGTTCTATAGTATTACGTTATGACGTATAACGTTATATAGTATTACGTTATAACGTGTAACGTGCTATAGCATTTCCTTATAACGTATAACATCATACGGTTTTACGTTATAACGTATAACGTCATCTTGTATTACGTTATAACGTATAACGTTATATAGTATTACGTTATAACGTATAACGTTATATAGTATTACGTTATGACGTATTACGTCATAAGGTGTTACGTTATATCTTATAACGTTATATAGTATTACGTTATAACGTATAACGTTATATAGTATTACGTTATGACGTATAACGTCATAAGGCATTACGTTATGACGTATAACGTCATAAGGCATTACGTTATAACTTATAACGTTATATAGTATTACGCTATAACGTGTAACGTACTATAGCATTTCCTTATAACGTATAACATCATATGGTATTACGTTATAACGTATAACGTCATATGGTATTATGTTATATCGTATAACGTTATATAGTGTTACGTTATGACGTATAACGTTATATAGTATTACGTTATAACGTGTAACGTACTATAGCATTTCCTTATGACGTATAACATCATATGGTATTACGTTATAACGTATAACGTCATATGGTATTACCTTATAACGTATAACGTTATGTAGCATTACGTTATAACGTATAACGTTATTTAGTATTACGTTATACCGTATAACGTTATGTGGTATTACGTTATAACGTATAACGTTAAATAGCATTACGTTATAACGTATAACGTTCTGTAGTATTACGTTATAACATGTAACGTACTATAGCATTTCCTTATAACGTATAACGTCATAAGGCATTACGTTATGACGTATTACGTCATAAGGTGTTACGTTATATCTTATAACGTTATATAGTATTACGTCATAACGTGTAACGTACTATAGCATTTCTTTATAACGTATAACGTCATATGGTATTACGTTATAACGTATAACGTCATATGGTATTACCTTATAACGTATAACGTTATGTAGCATTACGTTATAACGTATAACGTTATTTAGTATTACGTTATACCGTATAACGTCATATGGTATTACGTTATAACGTATAACGTTATATAGTATTACGTTATATAGTATTACGTTATAACGTATAACGTTATGTGGTATTACGTTATAACGTATAACGTTATATAGCATTACGTTATTACGCATAACGTTATTAGCATCACGTTATAACGAATAACGTTATATAGTATTACGTTATAACGTGTAACGTACTATAGCATTTCTTTATAACGTATAACGTCATATGGTATCACGTTATAACGTATATCGTTATACAGTATTACGTTATAACGTCTAACGTTATGTGGTATTACCTTATAACGTATAACGTTATGTAGCATTACGTTATAACGTATAACGTTATATAGTATTACGTTATGACGTATAACGTCATAAGGTATTACCTTATAACGTATAACGTTATGTAGCATTACGTTATAACGTATAACGTTCTATAGTATTACGTTATGACGTATAACGTTATATAGTATTACGTTATAACGTGTAACGTACTATAGCATTTCCTTATGACGTATAACATCATATGGTATTACGTTATAACGTATAACGTCATATGGTATTACCTTATAACGTATAACGTTATGTAGCATTACGTTATAACGTATAACGTTATTTAGTATTACGTTATACCGTATAACGTTATGTGGTATTACGTTATAACGTATAACGTTAAATAGCATTACGTTATAACGTATAACGTTCTGTAGTATTACGTTATAACATGTAACGTACTATAGCATTTCCTTATAACGTATAACGTCATAAGGCATTACGTTATGACGTATAACGTCATAAGGCATTACGTTATAACTTATAACGTTATATAGTATTACGCTATAACGTGTAACGTACTATAGCATTTCCTTATAACGTATAACATCATATGGTATTACGTTATAACGTATAACGTCATATGGTATTATGTTATATCGTATAACGTTATATAGTGTTACGTTATGACGTATAACGTTATATAGTATTACGTTATAACGTGTAACGTACTATAGCATTTCCTTATGACGTATAACATCATATGGTATTACGTTATAACGTATAACGTCATATGGTATTACCTTATAACGTATAACGTTATGTAGCATTACGTTATAACGTATAACGTTATTTAGTATTACGTTATACCGTATAACGTTATGTGGTATTACGTTATAACGTATAACGTTAAATAGCATTACGTTATAACGTATAACGTTCTGTAGTATTACGTTATAACATGTAACGTACTATAGCATTTCCTTATAACGTATAACGTCATAAGGCATTACGTTATGACGTATTACGTCATAAGGTGTTACGTTATATCTTATAACGTTATATAGTATTACGTCATAACGTGTAACGTACTATAGCATTTCTTTATAACGTATAACGTCATATGGTATTACGTTATAACGTATAACGTCATATGGTATTACCTTATAACGTATAACGTTATGTAGCATTACGTTATAACGTATAACGTTATTTAGTATTACGTTATACCGTATAACGTCATATCGTATTACGTTATAACGTATAACGTTATATAGTATTACGTTATATAGTATTACGTTATAACGTATAACGTTATGTGGTATTACGTTATAACGTATAACGTTATATAGCATTACGTTATTACGCATAACGTTATTAGCATCACGTTATAACGAATAACGTTATATAGTATTACGTTATAACGTGTAACGTACTATAGCATTTCTTTATAACGTATAACGTCATATGGTATCACGTTATAACGTATATCGTTATACAGTATTACGTTATAACGTCTAACGTTATGTGGTATTACCTTATAACGTATAACGTTATGTAGCATTACGTTATAACGTATAACGTTATATAGTATTACGTTATGACGTATAACGTCATAAGGTATTACCTTATAACGTATAACGTTATGTAGCATTACGTTATAACGTATAACGTTCTATAGTATTACGTTATGACGTATAACGTTATATAGTATTACGTTATAACGTGTAACGTACTATAGCATTTCCTTATGACGTATAACGTCATATGGTATTACGTTATAACGTATAACGTCATATGGTATTACCTTATAACGTATAACGTTATGTAGCATTACGTTATAACGTATAACGTTATTTAGTATTACGTTATACCGTATAACGTTATGTGGTATTACGTTATAACGTATAACGTTAAATAGCATTACGTTATAACGTATAACGTTCTGTAGTATTACGTTATAACATGTAACGTACTATAGCATTTCCTTATAACGTATAACGTCATAAGGCATTACGTTATGACGTATAACGTCATAAGGCATTACGTTATAACTTATAACGTTATATAGTATTACGCTATAACGTGTAACGTACTATAGCATTTCCTTATAACGTATAACATCATATGGTATTACGTTATAACGTATAACGTCATATGGTATTATGTTATATCGTATAACGTTATATAGTGTTACGTTATGACGTATAACGTTATATAGTATTACGTTATAACGTGTAACGTACTATAGCATTTCCTTATGACGTATAACATCATATGGTATTACGTTATAACGTATAACGTCATATGGTATTACCTTATAACGTATAACGTTATGTAGCATTACGTTATAACGTATAACGGTATTTAGTATTACGTTATACCGTATAACGTTATGTGGTATTACGTTATAACGTATAACGTTAAATAGCATTACGTTATAACGTATAACGTTCTGTAGTATTACGTTATAACATGTAACGTACTATAGCATTTCCTTATAACGTATAACGTCATAAGGCATTACGTTATGACGTATTACGTCATAAGGTGTTACGTTATATCTTATAACGTTATATAGTATTACGTCATAACGTGTAACGTACTATAGCATTTCTTTATAACGTATAACGTCATATGGTATTACGTTATAACGTATAACGTCATATGGTATTACCTTATAACGTATAACGTTATGTAGCATTACGTTATAACGTATAACGTTATTTAGTATTACGTTATACCGTATAACGTCATATGGTATTACGTTATAACGTATAACGTTATATAGTATTACGTTATATAGTATTACGTTATAACGTATAACGTTATGTGGTATTACGTTATAACGTATAACGTTATATAGCATTACGTTATTACGCATAACGTTATTAGCATCACGTTATAACGAATAACGTTATATAGTATTACGTTATAACGTGTAACGTACTATAGCATTTCTTTATAACGTATAACGTCATATGGTATCACGTTATAACGTATATCGTTATACAGTATTACGTTATAACGTCTAACGTTATGTGGTATTACCTTATAACGTATAACGTTATGTAGCATTACGTTATAACGTATAACGTTATATAGTATTACGTTATGACGTATAACGTCATAAGGTATTACCTTATAACGTATAACGTTATGTAGCATTACGTTATAACGTATAACGTTCTATAGTATTACGTTATGACGTATAACGTTATATAGTATTACGTTATAACGTGTAACGTACTATAGCATTTCCTTATAACGTATAACATCATACGGTTGTACGTTATAACGTATAACGTCATCTTGTATTACGTTATAACGTATAACGTTATATAGTATTACGTTATAACGTATAACGTTATATAGTATTACGTTATGACGTATAACGTTATATAGTATTACGTTATAACGTGTAACGTACTATAGAATTTCCTTATAACGTATAACATCATACGGTTTTACGTTATAACGTATAACGTTAAGTAGCATTACGTTATAACGTATAACGTTCTATAGTATTACGTAATGACGTATAACGTTATATAGTATTACGTTATAACGTGTAACGTACTATAGCATTTCCTTATAACGTATAACATCATACGGTTTTACGTTATAACGTATAACGTTATGTAGCATTACGTTATAACGTATAACGGTATACAGAATTACGTTATAACGTATAACGTTATGTGGTATTACCTTATAACGTATAACGTTATGTAGCATTACGTTATAACGTGTAACGTCATAAGGTATTACCTTATAACGTATAACGTTATGTAGCATTACGTTATAACGTATAACGTTCTATAGTATTACGTTATAACGTACAACGTTATGTGGTATTACCTTATAACGTATAACGTTATGTAGCATTACGTTATGACGTATGACGTCATAAGGTATTACCTTATAACGTATAACGTTATGTAGCATTACGTTATAACGTATAACGGTATACAGTATTACGTTATAACGTATAACGTTATGTGGTATTACCTTATAATGTATAACGTACTATAGCATTCCTTTATAACGTATAACGTCCTATAGTATTACGTTATAACGTATAACGTTATATAGTATTACGTTATAACGTATAACGTCATAAGGTATTACCTTATAACGTATAACGTTATGTAGCATTACGTTATAACGTATAACGTTCTATAGTATTACGTTATGACGTATAACGTTATATAGTATTACGTTATAACGTGTAACGTACTATAGCATTTCCTTATAACGTATAACATCATACGGTTTTACGTTATAACGTATAACGTCATCTTGTATTACGTTATAACGTATAACGTTATATAGTATTACGTCATAACGTATAACGTCATAAGGTATTACCTTATAACGTATAACGTTATGTAGCATTACGTTATAACGTATAACGTTCTATAGTATTACGTTATGACGTATAACGTTATATAGTATTACGTTATAACGTGTAACGTACTATAGCATTCCTTTATAACGTATAACGTCATATAGTATTACGTTACAACGTATAACGTTATATAGTATTACGTTATAACGTATAACGTCATAAGGTATTACCTTATAACGTATAACGTTATGTAGCATTACGTTATAACGTATAACGTTCTATAGTATTACGTTATGACGTATAACGTTATATAGTATTACGTTATAACGTGTAACGTACTATAGCATTTCCTTATAACGTATAACATCATACGGTTTTACGTTATAACGTATAACGTCATTTTTGTATTACGTTATAACGTATAACGTTATGTAGTATTACGTTATAACGTATAACGTCATATAGTATTACGTTATGACGTATAACGTCATAAGGTATTACCTTATAACGTATAACGTTATGTAGCATTACGTTATAACGTATAACGTTCTATAGTATTACGTTATGACGTATAACGTTATATAGTATTACGTTATAACGTGAAACGTACTATAGCATTCCTCTATAACGTATAACGACATATAGTATTACGTTATAACGTATAACGTTATATAGTATTACGTTATAACGTATAACGTCATAAGGTATTACCTTATAACGTATAACGTTATGTAGCATTACGTTATAACGTATAACGTTCTACAGTATTATGTTATGACGTTTAACGTTATATAGTATTACGTTATAACGTGTAACGTACTATAGCATTTCCTTATAACGTATAACATCATACGGTATTACGTTATAACGTATAACTTCATATGGTATTACCTTATAACGTATAACGTTATATAGCATTACGTTATAACGTATAACGTTATGTAGTATTACGTTATAACGTGTAACGTACTATAGCATTTCCTTATAACGTATAAGATCATATGGTATTACGTTATAACATATAACGTCATATGGTATTACGTTATAACGTATAACGTTATATGGTATTACGTTATAACGTATAACGTTATGTGGTATTACGTTATAACGTATAACGTTATATAGAATTACGTTATAACGCATAATGTTATGTAGCATTACGTTATAACGAATAACGTTATATAGTATTACGTTATAACGTGTAGCGTACTATAGCATTTCCTTATAACGTATAAGATCATATGGTATTACGTTATAACGTATAACGTCAGAAGGTATTACGTTATACCTTATAACGTTATATAATATTACGTTATAGTGTGTAACGTACTATAGCATTCCTTTATAACGTATAACGTCATATGGTATTACGCTATAACGTATAACGTTATATATTATTACGTTATAACGTATAACGTTATATAGTATTACGTTATAACGTATAACGTTATATAGTATTACGTTATGACGTATAACGTCATAAGGTATTACGTTATAACTTATAACGTTATATAGTATTACGTTATAACGTGTAACGTACTATAGCATTCCTTTATAACGTATAACGTCATATAGTATTACGTTATAAGGTATAACGTTATATAGTATTACGTTATAACGTATAACGTCATAAGGTATTACCTTATAACGTATAACGTTATGTAGCATTACGTTATAACGTATAACGTTCTATAGTATTACGTTATGACGTATAACGTTATATAGTATTACGTTATAACGTGTAACGTACTATAGCATTTCCTTATAACGTATAACATCATACGGTTTTACGTTATAACGTATAACGTCATCTTGTATTACGTTATAACGTATAACGTTATATAGTATTACGTTATAACGTATAACGTTATATAGTATTACGTTATGACGTATTACGTCATAAGGTGTTACGTTATATCTTATAACGTTATATAGTATTACGTCATAACGTGTAACGTACTATAGCATTCCTTTATAACGTATAACGTCATATAGTATTACGTTATAAGGTATAACGTTATATAGTATTACGTTATAACGTATAACGTCATAAGGTATTACCTTATAACGTATAACGTTATGTAGCATTACGTTATAACGTATAACGTTCTATAGTATTACGTTATGACGTATAACGTTATATAGTATTACGTTATAACGTGTAACGTACTATAGCATTTCCTTATAACGTATAACATCATACGGTTTTACGTTATAACGTATAACGTCATCTTGTATTACGTTATAACGTATAACGTTATATAGTATTACGTTATAACGTATAACGTTATATAGTATTACGTTATGACGTATTACGTCATAAGGTGTTACGTTATATCTTATAACGTTATATAGTATTACGTCATAACGTGTATCGTACTATAGCATTTCTTTATAACGTATAACGTCATATGGTATTACGTTATAACGTATAAAGGTATATAGTATTACGTTATAACGTATAACGTTATGTGGTATTACGTTATAAAGTCTAACGTTATATAGTATTACGTTATAACGTATAACGTTATATAGTATTACGTTATGACGTATAACGTCATAAGGTACGACGTTATAACTTATAACGTTATATAGTATTACCTTATAACGTATAACGTTATATAGTATTACGTTATACCGTATCACGTTATGTGGTATTACGTTATAACGTATAACGTACTATAGCATTCCTTTATAACGTATAACGTCATATAGTGTTACGTTATAACGTATAACGTTATATAGTATTACGTTATGACGTATAACGTCATAAGGTATTACGTTATGACTTATAACGTTATATAGTATTACGTTATAACGTGTTGCGTACTATAGCATTACTTTATAACGTATAACGTTATATAGTATTACGTTATAACCTATAACGATATATAGTATTACGTTATAACGTGTAACTTACTATAGCATTTCTTTATAACGTATAACGTCATATGGTATCACGTTATAACGTATAACGGTATATAGTATTACGTTATAACGTATAACGTTATGTGGTATTACGTGATAACGTATAACGTTATATAGTATTACGTTATAACATATAACGTCATAAGGCATTACGTTATAACTTATAACGTTATATAGTATTACGCTATAACGTGTAACGTACTATAGCATTTCCTTATAACGTATAACATCATATGGTATTACGTTATAACGTATAACGTCATATGGTATTATGTTATAACGTATAACGTTATATAGTGTTACGTTATGACGTATAACGTTATATAGTATTACGTTATAACGTGTAACGTACTATAGCATTTCTTTATAACGTATAACGTCATATGGTATCACGTTATAACGTATATCGTTATACAGTATTACGTTATAACGTATAACGTTATGTGGTATTACCTTATAACGTATAACGTTATGTAGCATTACGTTATAACGTATAACGTTATATAGTATTACGTTATGACGTATAACGTCATAAGGTATTACCTTATAACGTATAACGTTATGTAGCATTACGTTATAACGTATAACGTTCTATAGTATTACGTTGTGACGTATAACGTTATATAGTATTACGTTATAACGTGTAACGTACTATAGCATTTCCTTATAACGTATAACATCATACGGTTGTACGTTATAACGTATAACGTCATCTTGTATTACGTTATAACGTATAACGTTATATAGTATTACGTTATAACGTATAAAGTTATATAGTATTACGTTATGACGTATAACGTCATAAGGTATTACCTTATAACGTATAACGTTATGTAGCATTACGTTATAACGTATAACGTTCTATAGTATTACGTTATGACGTATAACGTTATATAGTATTACGTTATAACGTGTAACGTACTATAGCATTTCCTTATAACGTATAACATCATACGGTTTTACGTTATAACGTATAACGTTAAGTAGCATTACGTTATAACGTATAACGTTCTATAGTATTACGTAATGACGTATAACGTTATATAGTATTACGTTATAACGTGTAACGTACTATAGCATTTCCTTATAACGTATAACATCATACGGTTTTACGTTATAACGTATAACGTTATGTAGCATTACGTTATAACGTATAACGGTATACAGAATTACGTTATAACGTATAACGTTATGTGGTATTACCTTATAACGTATAACGTTCTATAGTATTACGTTATGACGTATAACGTTATATAGTATTACGTTATAACGTGTAACGTACTATAGCATTTCCTTATAACGTATAACATCATACGGTTTTACGTTATAACATATAACGTTATGTAGCATTACATTATAACGTATAACGTTCTATAGTATTACGTTATGACGTATAACGTTATATAGTATTACGTTATAACGTGTAACGTACTATAGCATTCCTTTATAACGTATAACGTCATATAGTATTACGTTATAACGTACAACGTTATATAGTATTACGTTATAACGTATAACGTCATAAGGTATTACCTTATAACGTATAACGTTATGTAGCATTACGTTATAACGTATAACGTTCTATAGTATTACGTTATGACGTATAACGTTATATAGTATTACGTTATAACGTGTAACGTACTATAGCATTTCCTTATAACGTATAACATCATACGGTTTTACGTTATAACGTATAACGTTATGTAGCATTACGTTATAACGTATAACGGTATACAGAATTACGTTATAACGTATAACGTTATGTGGTATTACCTTATAACGTATAACGTTCTATAGTATTACGTTATGACGTATAACGTTATATAGTATTACGTTATAACGTGTAACGTACTATAGCATTTCCTTATAACGTATAACATCATACGGTTTTACGTTATAACGTATAACGTCATAAGGTATTACCTTATAACGTATAACGTTATGTAGCATTACGTTATAACGTATAACGTTCTATAGTATTACGTTATAACGTACAACGTTATGTGGTATTACCTTATAACGTATAACGTTATGTAGCATTACGTTATGACGTATGACGTCATAAGGTATTACCTTATAACGTATAACGTTATGTAGCATTACGTTATAACGTATAACGGTATACAGTATTACGTTATAACGTATAACGTTATGTGGTATTACCTTATAATGTATAACGTTATGTAGCATTACGTTATAACGTATAACGTCATAAGGTATTACCTTATAACGTATAACGTTATGTAGCATTACGTTATAACGTATAACGTTCTATAGTATTACGTTATGACGTATAACGTTATATAGTATTACGTTATAACGTGTAACGTACTATAGCATTTCCTTATAACGTATAACATCATACGGTTTTACGTTATAACATATAACGTTATGTAGCATTACATTATAACGTATAACGTTCTATAGTATTACGTTATGACGTATAACGTTATATAGTATTACGTTATAACGTGTAACGTACTATAGCATTCCTTTATAACGTATAACGTCATATAGTATTACGTTATAACGTATAACGTTATATAGTATTACGTTATAACGTATAACGTCATAAGGTATTACCTTATAACGTATAACGTTATGTAGCATTACGTTATAACGTATAACGTTCTATAGTATTACGTTATGACGTATAACGTTATATAGTATTACGTTATAACGTGTAACGTACTATAGCATTTCCTTATAACGTATAACATCATACGGTTTTACGTTATAACGTATAACGTCATCTTGTATTACGTTATAACGTATAACGTTATATTGTATTGCGTCATAACGTATAACGTCATAAGGTATTACCTTATAACGTATAACGTTATGTAGCATTACGTTATAACGTATAACGTTCTATAGTATTACGTTATGACGTATAACGTTATATAGTATTACGTTATAACGTGTAACGTACTATAGCATTCCTTTATAACGTATAACGTCATATAGTATTACGTTATAACGTACAACGTTATATAGTATTACGTTATAACGTATAACGTCATAAGGTATTACCTTATAACGTATAACGTTATGTAGCATTACGTTATAACGTATAACGTTCTATAGTATTACGTTATGACGTATAACGTTATATAGTATTACGTTATAACGTGTAACGTACTATAGCATTTCCTTATAACGTATAACATCATACGGTTTTACGTTATAACGTATAACGTCATTTTTGTATTACGTTATAACGTATAACGTTATGTAGTATTACGTTATAACGTATAACGTCATATAGTATTACGTTATGACGTATAACGTCATAAGGTATTACCTTATAACGTATAACGTTATGTAGCATTACGTTATAACGTATAACGTTCTATAGTATTACGTTATGGCGTATAACGTTATATAGTATTACGTTATAACGTGTAACGTACTATAGCATTCCTTTATAACGTATAACGTCATATAGTATTACGTTATAACGTATAACGTTATATAGTATTACGTTATAACGTATAACGTCATAAGGTATTACCTTATAACGTATAACGTTATGTAGCATTACGTTATAACGTATAACGTTCTACAGTATTATGTTATGACGTTTAACGTTATATAGTATTACGTTATAACGTGTAACGTACTATAGCATTTCCTTATAACGTATAACATCATACGGTATTACGTTATAACGTATAACGTCATATGGTATTACCTTATAACGTATAACGTTATATAGCATTACGTTATAACGTATAACGTTATGTAGTATTACGTTATAACGTGTAACGTACTATAGCATTTCCTTATAACGTATAAGATCATATGGTATTACGTTATAACATATAACGTCATATGGTATTACGTTATAACGTATAACGTTATATAGTATTACGTTATAACGTATAACGTTATGTGGTATTACGTTATAACGTATAACGTTATATAGAATTACGTTATAACGCATAATGTTATGTAGCATTACGTTATAACGAATAACGTTATATAGTATTACGTTATAACGTGTAACGTACTATAGCATTTCCTTATAACGTATAAGATCATATGGTATTACGTTATAACGTATAACGTCAGAAGGTATTACGTTATACCTTATAACGTTATATAATATTACGTTATAGTGTGTAACGTACTATAGCATTTCTTTATAACGTATAACGTCATATGGTATTACGCTATAACGTATAACGTTATATATTATTACGTTATAACGTATAACGTTATATAGTATTACGTTATAACGTATAACGTTATATAGTATTACGTTATGACGTATAACGTCATAAGGTATTACGTTATAACTTATAACGTTATATAGTATTACGTTATAACGTGTAACGTACTATAGCATTCCTTTATAACGTATAACGTCATATAGTATTACGTTATAACGTATAACGTTATATAGTATTACGTTATAACGTATAACGTCATAAGGTATTACCTTATAACGTATAACGTTATGTAGCATTACGTTATAACGTATAACGTTCTACAGTATTATGTTATGACGTTTAACGTTATATAGTATTACGTTATAACGTGTAACGTACTATAGCATTTCCTTATAACGTATAACATCATACGGTATTACGTTATAACGTATAACGTCATATGGTATTACCTTATAACGTATAACGTTATATAGCATTACGTTATAACGTATAACGTTATGTAGTATTACGTTATAACGTGTAACGTACTATAGCATTTCCTTATAACGTATAAGATCATATGGTATTACGTTATAACATATAACGTCATATGGTATTACGTTATAACGTATAACGTTATATAGTATTACGTTATAACGTATAACGTTATGTGGTATTACGTTATAACGTATAACGTTATATAGAATTACGTTATAACGCATAATGTTATGTAGCATTACGTTATAACGAATAACGTTATATAGTATTACGTTATAACGTGTAACGTACTATAGCATTTCCTTATAACGTATAAGATCATATGGTATTACGTTATAACGTATAACGTCAGAAGGTATTACGTTATACCTTATAACGTTATATAATATTACGTTATAGTGTGTAACGTACTATAGCATTTCTTTATAACGTATAACGTCATATGGTATTACGCTATAACGTATAACGTTATATATTATTACGTTATAACGTATAACGTTATATAGTATTACGTTATAACGTATAACGTTATATAGTATTACGTTATGACGTATAACGTCATAAGGTATTACGTTATAACTTATAACGTTATATAGTATTACGTTATAACGTGTAACGTACTATAGCATTCCTTTATAACGTATAACGTCATATAGTATTACGTTATAAGGTATAACGTTATATAGTATTACGTTATAACGTATAACGTCATAAGGTATTACCTTATAACGTATAACGTTATGTAGCATTACGTTATAACGTATAACGTTCTATAGTATTACGTTATGACGTATAACGTTATATAGTATTACGTTATAACGTGTAACGTACTATAGCATTTCCTTATAACGTATAACATCATACGGTTTTACGTTATAACGTATAACGTCATCTTGTATTACGTTATAACGTATAACGTTATATAGTATTACGTTATAACGTATAACGTTATATAGTATTACGTTATGACGTATTACGTCATAAGGTGGTACGTTATATCTTATAACGTTATATAGTATTACGTCATAACGTGTATCGTACTATAGCATTTCTTTATAACGTATAACGTCATATGGTATTACGTTATAACGTATAAAGGTATATAGTATTACGTTATAACGTATAACGTTATGTGGTATTACGTTATAAAGTATAACGTTATATAGTATTACGTTATAACGTATAACGTTATATAGTATTACGTTATGACGTATAACGTCATAAGGTATGACGTTATAACTTATAACGTTATATAGTATTACCTTATAACGTATAACGTTATATAGTATTACGTTATACCGTATCACGTTATGTGGTATTACGTTATAACGTATAACGTACTATAGCATTCCTTTATAACGTATAACGTCATATAGTGTTACGTTATAACGTATAACGTTATATAGTATTACGTTATGACGTATAACGTCATAAGGTATTACGTTATGACTTATAACGTTATATAGTATTACGTTATAACGTGTTACGTACTATAGCATTACTTTATAACGTATAACGTTATATAGTATTACGTTATAACCTATAACGATATATAGTATTACGTTATAACGTGTAACTTACTATAGCATTTCTTTATAACGTATAACGTCATATGGTATCACGTTATAACGTATAACGGTATATAGTATTACGTTATAACGTATAACGTTATGTGGTATTACGTGATAACGTATAACGTTATATAGTATTACGTTATAACATATAACGTTATATAGTATTACGTTATGACGTATAACGTCATAAGGTATTACGTTATAACTTATAACGTTATATAGTATTACGTTATAACGTGTAACGTACTATAGCATTTCCTTATAACGTATAACATCATATGGTACTACGTTATAATGTATAACGTCATATGGTATTATGTTATAACGTATAACGTTATATAGTATTACGTTATAACGTATAACGTTATATAGTATTACGTTATGACGTATAACGTCATAAGGCATTACGTTATGACGTATAACGTCATAAGGCATTACGTTATAACTTATAACGTTATATAGTATTACGCTATAACGTGTAACGTACTATAGCATTTCCTTATAACGTATAACATCATATGGTATTACGTTATAACGTATAACGTCATATGGTATTATGTTATAACGTATAACGTTATATAGTGTTACGTTATGACGTATAACGTTATATAGTATTACGTTATAACGTGTAACGTACTATAGCATTTCCTTATAACGTATAACATCATATGGTATTACGTTATAACGTATAACGTTATATAGTATTACGTTATAACGTGTAACGTACTATAGCATTCCTTTATAACGTATAACGTCATATAGTATTACGTTATAAGGTATAACGTATATAGTATTACGTTATAACGTATAACGTCATAAGGTATTACCTTATAACGTATAACGTTATGTAGCATTACGTTATAACGTATAACGTTCTATAGTATTACGTTATGACGTATAACGTTATATAGTATTACGTTATAACGTGTAACGTACTATAGCATTTCCTTATAACGTATAACATCATACGGTTTTACGTTATAACGTATAACGTCATCTTGTATTACGTTATAACGTATAACGTTATATAGTATTACGTTATAACGTATAACGTTATATAGTATTACGTTATGACGTATTACGTCATAAGGTGTTACGTTATATCTTATAACGTTATATAGTATTACGTCATAACGTGTATCGTACTATAGCATTTCTTTATAACGTATAACGTCATATGGTATTACGTTATAACGTATAAAGGTATATAGTATTACGTTATAACGTATAACGTTATGTGGTATTACGTTATAAAGTATAACGTTATATAGTATTACGTTATAACGTATAACGTTATATAGTATTACGTTATGACGTATAACGTCATAAGGTATGACGTTATAACTTATAACGTTATATAGTATTACCTTATAACGTATAACGTTATATAGTATTACGTTATACCGTATCACGTTATGTGGTATTACGTTATAACGTATAACGTACTATAGCATTCCTTTATAACGTATAACGTCATATAGTGTTACGTTATAACGTATAACGTTATATAGTATTACGTTATGACGTATAACGTCATAAGGTATTACGTTATGACTTATAACGTTATATAGTATTACGTTATAACGTGTAACGTACTATAGCATTACTTTATAACGTATAACGTTATATAGTATTACGTTATAACCTATAACGATATATAGTATTACGTTATAACGTGTAACTTACTATAGCATTTCTTTATAACGTATAACGTCATATGGTATCACGTTATAACGTATAACGGTATATAGTATTACGTTATAACGTATAACGTTATGTGGTATTACGTGATAACGTATAACGTTATATAGTATTACGTTATAACATATAACGTTATATAGTATTACGTTATGACGTATAACGTCATAAGGTATTACGTTATAACTTATAACGTTATATAGTATTACGTTATAACGTGTAACGTACTATAGCATTTCCGTATAACGTATAACATCATATGGTACTACGTTATAATGTATAACGTCATATGGTATTATGTTATAACGTATAACGTTATATAGTATTACGTTATAACGTATAACGTTATATAGTATTACGTTATGACGTATAACGTCATAAGTCATTACGTTATGACGTATAACGTCATAAGGCATTACGTTATAACTTATAACGTTATATAGTATTACGCTATAACGTGTAACGTTATATAGTATTACGTTATAACGTGTAACGTACTATAGCATTTCCTTATAACGTATAACATCATATGGTATTACGTTATAACGTATAACGTCATATGGTATTACCTTATAACGTATAACGTTATGTAGCATTACGTTATAACGTATAACGTTATTTAGTATTACGTTATACCGTATAACGTTATGTGGTATTACGTTATAACGTATAACGTTAAATAGCATTACGTTATAACGTATAACGTTATGTAGTATTACGTTATAACATGTAACGTACTATAGCATTTCCTTATAACGTATAACATCATATGGTATTACGTTATAACGTATAACGTCATATGGTATTACGTTATAACGTATAACGTTATATAGTATTACGTTATATAGTATTACGTTATAACGTATAACGTTATGTGGTATTACGTTATAACGTATAACGTTATATAGCATTACGTTATTACGCATAACGTTATTAGCATCACGTTATAACGAATAACGTTATATAGTATTACGTTATAACGTGTAACGTACTATAGCATTTCTTTATAACGTATAACGTCATATGGTATCACGTTATAACGTATATCGGTATACAGTATTACGTTATAACGTATAACGTTATGTGGTATTACCTTATAACGTATAACGTTATGTAGCATTACGTTATAACGTATAACGTCATAAGGTATTACCTTATAACGTATAACGTTATGTAGCATTACGTTATAACGTATAACGTTCTACAGTATTATGTTATGACGTTCAACGTATTACGTTATAACGTGTAACGTACTATAGCATTTCCTTATAACGTATAACATCATACGGTTTTACGTTATAACGTATAACGTCATCTTGTATTACGTTATAACGTATAACGTTATATAGTATTACGTTATAACGTATAACGTTATATAGTATTACGTTATAACGTATAACGTCATAAGGTATTACCTTATAACGTATAACGTTATGTAGCATTACGTTATAACGTATAACGTTCTACAGTATTATGTTATGACGTTTAACGTTATATAGTATTACGTTATAACGTGTAACGTACTATCGCATTTCCTTATAACGTATAACATCATATGGTATTACGTTATAACGCATAACGTCATATGGTATTACGTTATAACGTATAACGTTATATAGTATTACGTTATAACGTATAACGTTATGTGGTATTACGTTATAACGTATAACGTTATGTAGCATTACGTTATAACGCATAATGTTATGTAGCATTACGTTATAACGAATAACGTTATATAGTATTACGTTATAACGTATAACGTCAGAAGGTATTACGTTATACCTTATAACGTTATATAATATTACGTTATAGTGTGTAACGTACTATAGCATTCCTTTATAACGTATAACGTCATATGGTATTACGCTATAACGTATAACGTTATATATTATTACGTTATAACGTATAACGTTATATAGTATTACGTTATAACGTATAACGTTATATAGTATTACGTTATAACGTATAACGTTATATAGTATTACGTTATGACGTATAACGTCATAAGGTATTACGTTATAACTTATAACGTTATATAGTATTACGTTATAACGTGTAACGTACTATAGCATTCCTTTATAACGTATAACGTCATATAGTATTACGTTATAACGTATAACGTTCTATAGTATTACGTTATGAGGTATAACGTTATATAGTATTACGTTATAACGTGTAACGTACTACAGCATTTCTTTATAACGTATAACGTCATATGGTTTTACGTTATAACGTATAACGGTATATAGTATTACGTTATAACGTATAACGTTATGTGGTATTACGTTATAAAGTATAACGTTATATAGTATTACGTTATAACGTATAACGTTATATAGTATTACGTTATGACGTATAACGTCATAAGGTATGACGTTATAACTCATAACGTTATATAGTATTACGTCATAACGTGTAACGTACTATAGCATTTCTTTATAACGTATAACGTCATATGGTATTACGTTATAACGTATAACGGTATATAGTATTACGTTATAGCGTATAACGTTATGTGGTATTACGTTATAACGTATAACGCACTATAGCATTCCTTTATAACGTATAACGTCATATAGTGTTACGTTATAACGTATAACGTTATATAGTATTACGTTATGACGTATAACGTCATAAGGTATTACGTTATAACTTATAACGTTATATAGTATTACGTTATAACGTGTTACGTACTATAGCATTTCTTTATAACGTATAACGTTATATAGTATTACGTTATAACCTATAACGTTATATAGTATTACGTTATAACGTGTAACTTACTATAGCATTTCTTTATAACGTATAACGTCATATGGTATCACGTTATAACGTATAACGGTATATAGTATTACGTTATAACGTATAACGTTATGTGGTATTACGTGATAACGTATAACGTTATATAGTATTACGTTATAATGTATAACGTTATACAGTATTACGTTATAACGTATAACGTTATATAGTATTACGTTATAACGTATAACGATATATAGTATTACGTTATAACGTATAACGTTATATAGTATTACGTTATAACGTATAAAGTTATATAGTATTACGTTATGACGTATAACGTCATAAGGTATTACGTTATAACGTATAACGTTATATAGTATTACGTTATAACCTATAACGTTATATAGTATTACGTTATAACGTGTAACTTACTATAGCATTTCTTTAACGTATAACGTCATATGGTATCACGTTATAACGTATAACGGTATATAGTATTACGTTATAACGTATAACGTTATGTGGTATTACGTGATAACGTATAACGTTATATAGTATTACGTTCTAACGTGTAACGTTATATAGTATTACGTTCTAACGTATAACGTTATATAGTATTACGTTATAACGTATAACGTTATATAGTATTACGTTATAACGTATAACGTTATATAGTATTACGTTATAACGTATAACGTTATATAGTATTACGTTATGACGTATAACGTCATAAGGTATTACGTTATCACTTATAACGTTATATAGTATTACGTTATAACGTGTAACGTACTATAGCATTCCTTTATAACGTATAACGTTATATAGTATTACGTTATAACCTATAACGTTATATAGTATTACGTTATAACGTATAACGTCATAAGGTATTACCTTATAACGTATAACGTTATGTAGCATTACGTTATAACGTATAACGTTATATAGTATTACGTTATAACGTATAACGTTATATAGTATTACGTTATAACGTATAACGTTATATAGTATTACGTTATAACGTATAACGTTATATAGTATTACGTTATGACGTATAACGTCATAAGGTATTACGTTATCACTTATAACGTTATATAGTATTACGTTATAACGTGTAACTTACTATAGCATTTCCTTATAACGTATAACATCATACGGTATTACGTTATAACGTATAACGTCATATGGTATTACCTTACAACGTATAACGTTATATAGCATTACGTTATAACGTATAACGTTATGTAGTATTACGTTATAACGTGTAACGTACTATAGCATTTCCTTATAACGTATAAGATCATATGGTATTACGTTATAACGTATAACGTCATATGGTATTACGTTATAACGCATAATGTTATGTATCATTACGTTATAACGAATAACGTTATATAGTATTACGTTATAACGTATAACGTCAGAAGGTATTACGTGATACCTTATAACGTTATATAATATTACGTTATAGTGTGTAACGTACTATAGCATTCCTTTATAACGTATAACGTCATATGGTATTACGCTATAACATATAACGTTATATATTATTACGTTATAACGTATAACGTTATATAGTATTACGTTATAACGTATAACGTTATATAGTATTACGTTATAACGTATAACGTTATATAGTATTACGTTATGACGTATAACGTCATAAGGTATTACGTTATAACTTATAACGTTATATAGTATTACGTTATAACGTGTAACGTACTATAGCATTCCTTTATAACGTATAACGTCATATAGTATTACGTTATAACGTATAACGTTATATAGTATTACGTTATAACGTATTACGTCATAAGGTATTACCTTATAACGTATAACGTTATGTAGCATTACGTTATAACGTATAACGTTCTATAGTATTACGTTATGACGTATAACGTTATATAGTATTACGTTATAACGTGTAACGTACTATAGCATTTCCTTATAACGTATAACATCATACGGTTTTACGTTATAACGTATAACGTCATATTGTATTACGTTATAACGTATAACGTTATATAGTATTACGTTATGACGTATAACGTCATAAGGTATGACGTTATAACTTATAACGTTATATAGTATTACGTCATAACGTGTAACGTACTATAGCATTTCTTTATAACGTATAACGTCATATGGTATTACGTTATAACGTATAACGGTATATAGTATTACGTTATAACGTATAACGTTATGTGGTATTACGTTATAACGTATAACGCACTATAGCATTCCTTTATAACGTATAACGTCATATAGTGTTACGTTATAACGTATAACGTTATATAGTATTACGTTATGACGTATAACGTCATAAGGTATTACGTTATAACTTATAACGTTATGTGGTACTACGTTATAACGTATAACGTACTATAGCATTCCTTTATAACGTATAACGTCATATAGTGTTACGTTATAACGTATAACGTTATATAGTATTACGTTATAACGTATAACGTTATATAGTATTACGTTATAACGTATAACGATATATAGTATTACGTTATAACGTATAACGTTATATAGTATTACGTTCTAACGTATAACGTTATATAGTATTACGTTATAACGTATAACGTTATGTGGTATTACGTGATAACGTATAACGTTATATAGTATTACGTTCTAACGTATAACGTTATATAGTATTACGTTCTAACGTATAACGTTATATAGTATTACGTTATAACGTATAACGTTATATAGTATTACGTTATGACGTATAACGTCATAAGGTATTACGTTATCACTTATAACGTTATATAGTATTACGTTATAACGTGTAACGTACTATAGCATTCCTTTATAACGTATAACGTCATATAGTATTACGTTATAACGTATAACGTTATATAGTATTACGTTATAACGTATAACGTCATAAGGTATTACCTTATAACGTATAACGTTATGTAGCATTACGTTATAACGTATAACGTTCTACAGTATTATGTTATGACGTTTAACGTTATATAGTATTACGTTATAACGTGTAACGTACTATAGCATTTCCTTATAACGTATAAGATCATATGGTATTACGTTATAACGTATAACGTCATATGGTATTACGTTATAACGTATAACGTTATATAGTATTACGTTATAACGTATAACGTTATGTGGTATTACGTTATAACGTATAACGTTATATAGCATTACGTTATAACGCATAATGTTATGTAGCATTACGTTATAACGAGTAACGTTATATAGTATTACGTTATAACGTATAACGTCAGAAGGTATTAAGTTATACCTTATAACGTTATATAATATTACGTTATAGTGTGTAACGTACTACAGCATTCCCTTATAACGTATAACGTCATAAGGTATTACCTTATAACGTATAACGTTATGTAGCATTACGTTATAACGTATAGCGTTCTATAGTATTACGTTATGACGTATAACGTTATATAGTATTACGTTATAACGTGTACTATAGCATTTCCTTATAACGTATAACATCATACGGTTTTACGTTATAACGTATAACGTCATATTGTATTACGTTATAACGTATAACGTTATATAATATTACGTTATAACGTATAACGTTATATAGTATTACGTTATAACGTATAACGTTATATAGTATTACGTTATGACGTATAACGTCATAAGGTATTACGTTATAACTTATAACGTTATATAGTATTACGTCATAACGTGTAACGTACTATAGCATTTCTTTATAACGTATAACGTTATTTGGTATTACGTTATAAAGTATAACGTTATATAGTATTACGTTATAACGTATAACGTTATATAGTATTACGTTATGACGTATAACGTCATAAGGTATGACGTTATAACTTATAACGTTATATAGTATTACGTTATAACGTATAACGTTATATAGTATTACGTTATACCGTATAACGTTATGTGGTATTACGTTATAACGTATAACGTACTATAGCATTCCTTTATAACGTATAACATCATATGGTATTACGTTATAACGTATAACGTCATATGGTATTACCTTATAACGTATAACGTTATGTAGCATTACGTTATAACGTATAACGTTATTTAGTATTACGTTATACCGTATAACGTTATATAGTATTACGTTATAACGTATAACGTTATATAGTATTACGTTATGACGTATAACGTCATAAGGTATTACGTTATCACTTATAACGTTATATAGTATTACGTTATAACGTGTAACGTACTATAGCATTCCTTTATAACGTATAACGTTATATAGTATTACGTTATAACCTATAACGTTATATAGTATTACGTTATAACGTATAACGTCATAAGGTATTACCTTATAACGTATAACGTTATGTAGCATTACGTTATAACGTATAACGTTATATAGTATTACGTTATAACGTATAACGTTATATAGTATTACGTTATAACGTATAACGTTATATAGTATTACGTTATAACGTATAACGTTATATAGTATTACGTTATAACGTATAACGTTATATAGTATTACGTTATGACGTATAACGTCATAAGGTATTACGTTATCACTTATAACGATATATAGTATTACGTTATAACGTGTAACTTACTATAGCATTTCCTTATAACGTATAACATCATACGGTATTACGTTATAACGTATAACGTCATATGGTATTACCTTACAACGTATAACGTTATATAGCATTACGTTATAACGTATAACGTTATGTAGTATTACGTTATAACATGTAACGTACTATAGCATTTCCTTATAACGTATAACATCATATGGTATTACGTTATAACGTATAACGTCATATGGTATTACGTTATAACGTATAACGTTATATAGTATTACGTTATATAGTATTACGTTATAACGTATAACGTTATGTGGTATTACGTTATAACGTATAACGTTATATAGCATTACGTTATTACGCATAACGTTATTAGCATCACGTTATAACGAATAACGTTATATAGTATTACGTTATAACGTGTAACGTACTATAGCATTTCTTTATAACGTATAACGTCATATGGTATCACGTTATAACGTATATCGGTATACAGTATTACGTTATAACGTATAACGTTATGTGGTATTACCTTATAACGTATAACGTTATGTAGCATTACGTTATAACGTATAACGTCATAAGGTATTACCTTATAACGTATAACGTTATGTAGCATTACGTTATAACGTATAACGTTCTACAGTATTATGTTATGACGTTCAACGTATTACGTTATAACGTGTAACGTACTATAGCATTTCCTTATAACGTATAACATCATACGGTTTTACGTTATAACGTATAACGTCATCTTGTATTACGTTATAACGTATAACGTTATATAGTATTACGTTATAACGTATAACGTTATATAGTATTACGTTATAACGTATAACGTCATAAGGTATTACCTTATAACGTATAACGTTATGTAGCATTACGTTATAACGTATAACGTTCTACAGTATTATGTTATGACGTTTAACGTTATATAGTATTACGTTATAACGTGTAACGTACTATCGCATTTCCTTATAACGTATAACATCATATGGTATTACGTTATAACGCATAACGTCATATGGTATTACGTTATAACGTATAACGTTATATAGTATTACGTTATAACGTATAACGTTATGTGGTATTACGTTATAACGTATAACGTTATATAGCATTACGTTATAACGCATAATGTTATGTAGCATTACGTTATAACGAATAACGTTATATAGTATTACGTTATAACGTATAACGTCAGAAGGTATTACGTTATACCTTATAACGTTATATAATATTACGTTATAGTGTGTAACGTACTATAGCATTCCTTTATAACGTATAACGTCATATGGTATTACGCTATAACGTATAACGTTATATATTATTACGTTATAACGTATAACGTTATATAGTATTACGTTATAACGTATAACGTTATATAGTATTACGTTATAACGTATAACGTTATATAGTATTACGTTATGACGTATAACGTCATAAGGTATTACGTTATAACTTATAACGTTATATAGTATTACGTTATAACGTGTAACGTACTATAGCATTCCTTTATAACGTATAACGTCATATAGTATTACGTTATAACGTATAACGTTCTATAGTATTACGTTATGAGGTATAACGTTATATAGTATTACGTTATAACGTGTAACGTACTACAGCATTTCTTTATAACGTATAACGTCATATGGTTTTACGTTATAACGTATAACGGTATATAGTATTACGTTATAACGTATAACGTTATGTGGTATTACGTTATAAAGTATAACGTTATATAGTATTACGTTATAACGTATAACGTTATATAGTATTACGTTATGACGTATAACGTCATAAGGTATGACGTTATAACTTATAACGTTATATAGTATTACGTCATAACGTGTAACGTACTATAGCATTTCTTTATAACGTATAACGTCATATGGTATTACGTTATAACGTATAACGGTATATAGTATTACGTTATAGCGTATAACGTTATGTGGTATTACGTTATAACGTATAACGCACTATAGCATTCCTTTATAACGTATAACGTCATATAGTGTTACGTTATAACGTATAACGTTATATAGTATTACGTTATGACGTATAACGTCATAAGGTATTACGTTATAACTTATAACGTTATATAGTATTACGTTATAACGTGTTACGTACTATAGCATTTCTTTATAACGTATAACGTTATATAGTATTACGTTATAACCTATAACGTTATATAGTATTACGTTATAACGTGTAACTTACTATAGCATTTCTTTATAACGTATAACGTCATATGGTATCACGTTATAACGTATAACGGTATATAGTATTACGTTATAACGTATAACGTTATGTGGTATTACGTGATAACGTATAACGTTATATAGTATTACGTTATAATGTATAACGTTATACAGTATTACGTTATAACGTATAACGTTATATAGTATTACGTTATAACGTATAACGATATATAGTATTACGTTATAACGTATAACGTTATATAGTATTACGTTATAACGTATAAAGTTATATAGTATTACGTTATGACGTATAACGTCATAAGGTATTACGTTATAACGTATAACGTTATATAGTATTACGTTATAACCTATAACGTTATATAGTATTACGTTATAACGTGTAACTTACTATAGCATTTCTTTAACGTATAACGTCATATGGTATCACGTTATAACGTATAACGGTATATAGTATTACGTTATAACGTATAACGTTATGTGGTATTACGTGATAACGTATAACGTTATATAGTATTACGTTCTAACGTGTAACGTTATATAGTATTACGTTCTAACGTATAACGTTATATAGTATTACGTTATAACGTATAACGTTATATAGTATTACGTTATAACGTATAACGTTATATAGTATTACGTTATAACGTATAACGTTATATAGTATTACGTTATGACGTATAACGTCATAAGGTATTACGTTATCACTTATAACGTTATATAGTATTACGTTATAACGTGTAACGTACTATAGCATTCCTTTATAACGTATAACGTTATATAGTATTACGTTATAACCTATAACGTTATATAGTATTACGTTATAACGTATAACGTCATAAGGTATTACCTTATAACGTATAACGTTATGTAGCATTACGTTATAACGTATAACGTTATATAGTATTACGTTATAACGTATAACGTTATATAGTATTACGTTATAACGTATAACGTTATATAGTATTACGTTATAACGTATAACGTTATATAGTATTACGTTATGACGTATAACGTCATAAGGTATTACGTTATCACTTATAACGTTATATAGTATTACGTTATAACGTGTAACTTACTATAGCATTTCCTTATAACGTATAACATCATACGGTATTACGTTATAACGTATAACGTCATATGGTATTACCTTACAACGTATAACGTTATATAGCATTACGTTATAACGTATAACGTTATGTAGTATTACGTTATAACGTGTAACGTACTATAGCATTTCCTTATAACGTATAAGATCATATGGTATTACGTTATAACGTATAACGTCATATGGTATTACGTTATAACGCATAATGTTATGTATCATTACGTTATAACGAATAACGTTATATAGTATTACGTTATAACGTATAACGTCAGAAGGTATTACGTGATACCTTATAACGTTATATAATATTACGTTATAGTGTGTAACGTACTATAGCATTCCTTTATAACGTATAACGTCATATGGTATTACGCTATAACATATAACGTTATATATTATTACGTTATAACGTATAACGTTATATAGTATTACGTTATAACGTATAACGTTATATAGTATTACGTTATAACGTATAACGTTATATAGTATTACGTTATGACGTATAACGTCATAAGGTATTACGTTATAACTTATAACGTTATATAGTATTACGTTATAACGTGTAACGTACTATAGCATTCCTTTATAACGTATAACGTCATATAGTATTACGTTATAACGTATAACGTTATATAGTATTACGTTATAACGTATTACGTCATAAGGTATTACCTTATAACGTATAACGTTATGTAGCATTACGTTATAACGTATAACGTTCTATAGTATTACGTTATGACGTATAACGTTATATAGTATTACGTTATAACGTGTAACGTACTATAGCATTTCCTTATAACGTATAACATCATACGGTTTTACGTTATAACGTATAACGTCATATTGTATTACGTTATAACGTATAACGTTATATAGTATTACGTTATGACGTATAACGTCATAAGGTATGACGTTATAACTTATAACGTTATATAGTATTACGTCATAACGTGTAACGTACTATAGCATTTCTTTATAACGTATAACGTCATATGGTATTACGTTATAACGTATAACGGTATATAGTATTACGTTATAACGTATAACGTTATGTGGTATTACGTTATAACGTATAACGCACTATAGCATTCCTTTATAACGTATAACGTCATATAGTGTTACGTTATAACGTATAACGTTATATAGTATTACGTTATGACGTATAACGTCATAAGGTATTACGTTATAACTTATAACGTTATGTGGTACTACGTTATAACGTATAACGTACTATAGCATTCCTTTATAACGTATAACGTCATATAGTGTTACGTTATAACGTATAACGTTATATAGTATTACGTTATAACGTATAACGTTATATAGTATTACGTTATAACGTATAACGATATATAGTATTACGTTATAACGTATAACGTTATATAGTATTACGTTCTAACGTATAACGTTATATAGTATTACGTTATAACGTATAACGTTATGTGGTATTACGTGATAACGTATAACGTTATATAGTATTACGTTCTAACGTATAACGTTATATAGTATTACGTTCTAACGTATAACGTTATATAGTATTACGTTATAACGTATAACGTTATATAGTATTACGTTATGACGTATAACGTCATAAGGTATTACGTTATCACTTATAACGTTATATAGTATTACGTTATAACGTGTAACGTACTATAGCATTCCTTTATAACGTATAACGTCATATAGTATTACGTTATAACGTATAACGTTATATAGTATTACGTTATAACGTATAACGTCATAAGGTATTACCTTATAACGTATAACGTTATGTAGCATTACGTTATAACGTATAACGTTCTACAGTATTATGTTATGACGTTTAACGTTATATAGTATTACGTTATAACGTGTAACGTACTATAGCATTTCCTTATAACGTATAAGATCATATGGTATTACGTTATAACGTATAACGTCATATGGTATTACGTTATAACGTATAACGTTATATAGTATTACGTTATAACGTATAACGTTATGTGGTATTACGTTATAACGTATAACGTTATATAGCATTACGTTATAACGCATAATGTTATGTAGCATTACGTTATAACGAGTAACGTTATATAGTATTACGTTATAACGTATAACGTCAGAAGGTATTAAGTTATACCTTATAACGTTATATAATATTACGTTATAGTGTGTAACGTACTACAGCATTCCCTTATAACGTATAACGTCATAAGGTATTACCTTATAACGTATAACGTCATAAGGTATTACCTTATAACGTATAACGTTATGTAGCATTACGTTATAACGTATAGCGTTCTATAGTATTACGTTATGACGTATAACGTTATATAGTATTACGTTATAACGTGTACTATAGCATTTCCTTATAACGTATAACATCATACGGTTTTACGTTATAACGTATAACGTCATATTGTATTACGTTATAACGTATAACGTTATATAATATTACGTTATAACGTATAACGTTATATAGTATTACGTTATAACGTATAACGTTATATAGTATTACGTTATGACGTATAACGTCATAAGGTATTACGTTATAACTTATAACGTTATATAGTATTACGTCATAACGTGTAACGTACTATAGCATTTCTTTATAACGTATAACGTCATATGGTATTACGTTATAACGTATAACGGTATATAGTATTACGTTATAACGTATAACGTTATTTGGTATTACGTTATAAAGTATAACGTTATATAGTATTACGTTATAACGTATAACGTTATATAGTATTACGTTATGACGTATAACGTCATAAGGTATGACGTTATAACTTATAACGTTATATAGTATTACGTTATAACGTATAACGTTATATAGTATTACGTTATACCGTATAACGTTATGTGGTATTACGTTATAACGTATAACGTACTATAGCATTCCTTTATAACGTATAACATCATATGGTATTACGTTATAACGTATAACGTCATATGGTATTACCTTATAACGTATAACGTTATGTAGCATTACGTTATAACGTATAACGTTATTTAGTATTACGTTATACCGTATAACGTTATATAGCATTACGTTATAACGTATAACGTTATATAGTATTACGTTATGACGTATAACGTCATAAGGTATTACGTTATCACTTATAACGTTATATAGTATTACGTTATAACGTGTAACGTACTATAGCATTCCTTTATAACGTATAACGTTATATAGTATTACGTTATAACCTATAACGTTATATAGTATTACGTTATAACGTATAACGTCATAAGGTATTACCTTATAACGTATAACGTTATGTAGCATTACGTTATAACGTATAACGTTATATAGTATTACGTTATAACGTATAACGTTATATAGTATTACGTTATAACGTATAACGTTATATAGTATTACGTTATAACGTATAACGTTATATAGTATTACGTTATGACGTATAACGTCATAAGGTATTACGTTATCACTTATAACGATATATAGTATTACGTTATAACGTGTAACTTACTATAGCATTTCCTTATAACGTATAACATCATACGGTATTACGTTATAACGTATAACGTCATATGGTATTACCTTACAACGTATAACGTTATATAGCATTACGTTATAACGTATAACGTTATGTAGTATTACGTTATAACGTGTAACGTACTATAGCATTTCCTTATAACGTATAAGATCATATGGTATTACGTTATAACGTATAACGTCATATGGTATTACGTTATAACGCATAATGTTATGTATCATTACGTTATAACGAATAACGTTATATAGTATTACGTTATAACGTATAACGTCAGAAGGTATTACGTTATACCTTATAACGTTATATAATATTACGTTATAACGTGTAACGTACTATAGCATTCCTTTATAACGTATAACGTTATATAGTATTACGTTATAACCTATAACGTTATATAGTATTACGTTATAACGTGTAACGTACTATAGCATTTCCTTATAACGTATAAGATCATATGGTATTACGTTATAACGTATAACGTCATATGGTATTACGTTATAACGCATAATGTTATGTATCATTACGTTATAACGTATAACGTTATATAGTATTACGTTATAACGTATAACGTTATATAGTATTACGTTATAACGTATAACGATATATAGTATTACGTGATAACGTATAACGTTATATAGTATTACGTTATAACGTATAACGTTATATAGTATTACGTTATAACGTATAACGTTATATAGTATTACGTTATGACGTATAACGTCATAAGGTATTACGTTATCACTTATAACGTTATATAGTATTACGTTATAACGTGTAACGTACTATAGCATTCCTTTATAACGTATAACGTTATATAGTATTACGTTATAACCTATAACGTTATATAGTATTACGTTATAACGTATAACGTCATAAGGTATTACCTTATAACGTATAACGTTATGTAGCATTACGTTATAACGTATAACGTTATATAGTATTACGTTATAACGTATAACGTTATATAGTATTACGTTATAACGTATAACGTTATATAGTATTACGTTATAACGTATAACGTTATATAGTATTACGTTATGACGTATAACGTCATAAGGTATTACGTTATCACTTATAACGTTATATAGTATTACGTTATAACGTGTAACTTACTATAGCATTTCCTTATAACGTATAACATCATACGGTATTACGTTATAACGTATAACGTCATATGGTATTACCTTACAACGTATAACGTTATATAGCATTACGTTATAACGTATAACGTTATGTAGTATTACGTTATAACGTGTAACGTACTATAGCATTTCCTTATAACGTATAAGATCATATGGTATTACGTTATAACGTATAACGTCATATGGTATTACGTTATAACGTATAACGTTATATAGTATTACGTTATAACGTATAACGTTATGTGGTATTACGTTATAACGTATAACGTTATATAGCATTACGTTATAACGCATAATGTTATGTATCATTACGTTATAACGAATAACGTTATATAGTATTACGTTATAACGTATAACGTCAGAAGGTATTACGTTATACCTTATAACGTTATATAATATTACGTTATAGTGTGTAACGTACTATAGCATTCCTTTATAACGTATAACGTCATATGGTATTACGCTATAACATATAACGTTATATATTATTACGTTATAACGTATAACGTTATATAGTATTACGTTATAACGTATAACGTTATATAGTATTACGTTATAACGTATAACGTTATATAGTATTACGTTATGACGTATAACGTCATAAGGTATTACGTTATAACTTATAACGTTATATAGTATTACGTTATAACGTGTAACGTACTATAGCATTCCTTTATAACGTATAACGTCATATAGTATTACGTTATAACGTATAACGTTATATAGTATTACGTTATAACGTATAACGTCATAAGGTATTACCTTATAACGTATAACGTTATGTAGCATTACGTTATAACGTATAACGTTCTATAGTATTACGTTATGACGTATAACGTTATATAGTATTACGTTATAACGTGTAACGTACTATAGCATTTCCTTATAACGTATAACATCATACGGTTTTACGTTATAACGTATAACGTCATATTGTATTACGTTATAACGTATAACGTTATATAGTATTACGTTATAACGTATAACGTTATATAGTATTACGTTGTGACGTATAACGTTCTATAGTATTACGTTATAACGCATAATGTTATGTATCATTACGTTATAACGAATATCGTTATATAGTATTACGTTATAACGTATAACGTCAGAAGGTATTACGTTATACCTTATAACGTTATATAATATTACGTTATAGTGTGTAACGTACTATAGCATTCCTTTATAACGTATAACGTCATATGGTATTACGCTATAACATATAACGTTATATATTATTACGTTATAACGTATAACGTTATATAGTATTACGTTATAACGTATAACGTTATATAGTATTACGTTATAACGTATAACGTTATATAGTATTACGTTATGACGTATAACGTCATAAGGTATTACGTTATAACTTATAACGTTATATAGTATTACGTTATAACGTGTAACGTACTATAGCATTCCTTTATAACGTATAACGTCATATAGTATTACGTTATAACGTATAACGTTATATAGTATTACGTTATAACGTATAACGTCATAAGGTATTACCTTATAACGTATAACGTTATGTAGCATTACGTTATAACGTATAACGTTCTATAGTATTACGTTATGACGTATAACGTTATATAGTATTACGTTATAACGTGTAACGTACTATAGCATTTCCTTATAACGTATAACATCATACGGTTTTACGTTATAACGTATAACGTCATATTGTATTACGTTATAACGTATAACGTTATATAGTATTACGTTATAACGTATAACGTTATATAGTATTACGTTGTGACGTATAACGTTCTATAGTATTACGTTATGACGTATAACGTTATATAGTATTACGTTATAACGTATAACGTTATATAGTATTACGTTATGACGTATAACGTCATAAGGTATGACGTTATAACTTATAACGTTATATAGTATTACGTCATAACGTGTAACGTACTATAGCATTTCTTTATAACGAATAACGTCATATGGTATTACGTTATAACGTATAACGGTATATAGTATTACGTTATAGCGTATAACGTTATGTGGTATTACGTTATAACGTATAACGCACTATAGCATTCCTTTATAACGTATAACGTCATATAGTGTTACGTTATAACGTATAACGTTATATAGTATTACGTTATGACGTATAACGTCATAAGGTATTACGTTATAACTTATAACGTTATATAGTATTACGTTATAACGTGTTACGTACTATAGCATTTCTTTATAACGTATAACGTTATATAGTATTACGTTATAACCTATAACGTTATATAGTATTACGTTATAACGTGTAACTTACTATAGCATTTCTTTATAACGTATAACGTCATATGGTATCACGTTATAACGTATAACGGTATATAGTATTACGTTATAACGTATAACGTTATGTGGTATTACGTGATAACGTATAACGTTATATAGTATTACGTTATAATGTATAACGTTATACAGTATTACGTTATAACGTATAACGTTATATAGTATTACGTTATAACGTATAACGATATATAGTATTACGTTATAACGTATAACGTTATATAGTATTACGTTATAACGTATAAAGTTATATAGTATTACGTTATGGCGTATAACGTCATAAGGTATTACGTTATAACGTATAACGTTATATAGTATTACGTTATAACCTATAACGTTATATAGTATTACGTTATAACGTGTAACGTACTATAGCATTCCTTTATAACGTATAACGTTATATAGTATTACGTTATAACCTATAACGTTATATAGTATTACGTTATAACGTATAACGTCATAAGGTATTACCTTATAACGTATAACGTTATGTAGCATTACGTTATAACGTATAACGTTATATAGTATTACGTTATAACGTATAACGTTATATAGTATTACGTTATAACGTATAACGTTATATAGTATTACGTTATAACGTATAACGTTATATAGTATTACGTTATGACGTATAACGTCATAAGGTATTACGTTATCACTTATAACGTTATATAGTATTACGTTATAACGTGTAACTTACTATAGCATTTCCTTATAACGTATAACATCATACGGTATTACGTTATAACGTATAACGTCATATGGTATTACCTTACAACGTATAACGTTATATAGCATTACGTTATAACGTATAACGTTATGTAGTATTACGTTATAACGTGTAACGTACTATAGCATTTCCTTATAACGTATAAGATCATATGGTATTACGTTATAACGTATAACGTCATATGGTATTACGTTATAACGCATAATGTTATGTATCATTACGTTATAACGAATAACGTTATATAGTATTACGTTATAACGTATAACGTCAGAAGGTATTACGTTATACCTTATAACGTTATATAATATTACGTTATAGTGTGTAACGTACTATAGCATTCCTTTATAACGTATAACGTCATATGGTATTACGCTATAACATATAACGTTATATATTATTACGTTATAACGTATAACGTTATATAGTATTACGTTATAACGTATAACGTTATATAGTATTACGTTATAACGTATAACGTTATATAGTATTACGTTGTGACGTATAACGTTCTATAGTATTACGTTATGACGTATAACGTTATATAGTATTACGTTATAACGTATAACGTTATATAGTATTACGTTATGACGTATAACGTCATAAGGTATGACGTTATAACTTATAACGTTATATAGTATTACGTCATAACGTGTAACGTACTATAGCATTTCTTTATAACGAATAACGTCATATGGTATTACGTTATAACGTATAACGGTATATAGTATTACGTTATAGCGTATAACGTTATGTGGTATTACGTTATAACGTATAACGCACTATAGCATTCCTTTATAACGTATAACGTCATATAGTGTTACGTTATAACGTATAACGTTATATAGTATTACGTTATGACGTATAACGTCATAAGGTATTACGTTATAACTTATAACGTTATATAGTATTACGTTATAACGTGTTACGTACTATAGCATTTCTTTATAACGTATAACGTTATATAGTATTACGTTATAACCTATAACGTTATATAGTATTACGTTATAACGTGTAACTTACTATAGCATTTCTTTATAACGTATAACGTCATATGGTATCACGTTATAACGTATAACGGTATATAGTATTACGTTATAACGTATAACGTTATGTGGTATTACGTGATAACGTATAACGTTATATAGTATTACGTTATAATGTATAACGTTATACAGTATTACGTTATAACGTATAACGTTATATAGTATTACGTTATAACGTATAACGATATATAGTATTACGTTATAACGTATAACGTTATATAGTATTACGTTATAACGTATAAAGTTATATAGTATTACGTTATGGCGTATAACGTCATAAGGTATTACGTTATAACGTATAACGTTATATAGTATTACGTTATAACCTATAACGTTATATAGTATTACGTTATAACGTGTAACTTACTATAGCATTTCTTTAACGTATAACGTCATATGGTATCACGTTATAACGTATAACGGTATATAGTATTACGTTACAACGTATAACGTTATGTGGTATTACGTGATAACGTATAACGTTATATAGTATTACGTTCTAACGTATAACGTTATATAGTATTACGTTCTAACGTATAACGTTATATAGTATTACGTTATAACGTATAACGTTATATAGTATTACGTTATAACGTATAACGTTATATAGTATTACGTTATAACGTATAACGTTATATAGTATTACGTTATGACGTATAACGTCATAAGGTATTACGTTATCACTTATAACGTTATATAGTATTACGTTATAACGTGTAACGTACTATAGCATTCCTTTATAACGTATAACGTTATATAGTATTACGTTATAACCTATAACGTTATATAGTATTACGTTATAACGTATAACGTCATAAGGTATTACCTTATAACGTATAACGTTATGTAGCATTACGTTATAACGTATAACGTTATATAGTATTACGTTATAACGTATAACGTTATATAGTATTACGTTATAACGTATAACGTTATATAGTATTACGTTATAACGTATAACGTTATATAGTATTACGTTATGACGTATAACGTCATAAGGTATTACGTTATCACTTATAACGTTATATAGTATTACGTTATAACGTGTAACTTACTATAGCATTTCCTTATAACGTATAACATCATACGGTATTACGTTATAACGTATAACGTCATATGGTATTACCTTACAACGTATAACGTTATATAGCATTACGTTATAACGTATAACGTTATGTAGTATTACGTTATAACGTGTAACGTACTATAGCATTTCCTTATAACGTATAAGATCATATGGTATTACGTTATAACGTATAACGTCATATGGTATTACGTTATAACGCATAATGTTATGTATCATTACGTTATAACGAATAACGTTATATAGTATTACGTTATAACGTATAACGTCAGAAGGTATTACGTTATACCTTATAACGTTATATAATATTACGTTATAGTGTGTAACGTACTATAGCATTCCTTTATAACGTATAACGTCATATGGTATTACGCTATAACATATAACGTTATATATTATTACGTTATAACGTATAACGTTATATAGTATTACGTTATAACGTATAACGTTATATAGTATTACGTTATAACGTATAACGTTATATAGTATTACGTTATGACGTATAACGTCATAAGGTATTACGTTATCACTTATAACGTTATATAGTATTACGTTATAACGTGTAACTTACTATAGCATTTCCTTATAACGTATCACATCATACGGTATTACGTTATAACGTATAACGTCATATGGTATTACCTTACAACGTATAACGTTATATAGCATTACGTTATAACGTATAACGTTATGTAGTATTACGTTATAACGTGTAACGTACTATAGCATTTCCTTATAACGTATAAGATCATATGGTATTACGTTATAACGTATAACGTCATATGGTATTACGTTATAACGCATAATGTTATGTATCATTACGTTATAACGAATAACGTTATATAGTATTACGTTATAACGTATATCGTCAGAAGGTATTACGTTATACCTTATAACGTTATATAATATTACGTTATAGTGTGTAACGTACTATAGCATTCCTTTATAACGTATAACGTCATATGGTATTACGCTATAACATATAACGTTATATATTATTACGTTATAACGTATAACGTTATATAGTATTACGTTATAACGTATAACGTTATATAGTATTACGTTATAACGTATAACGTTATATAGTATTACGTTATGACGTATAACGTCATAAGGTATTACGTTATAACTTATAACGTTATATAGTATTACGTTATAACGTGTAACGTACTATAGCATTCCTTTATAACATATAACGTCATATAGTATTACGTTATAACGTATAACGTTATATAGTATTACGTTATAACGTATAAAGTCATAAGGTATTACCTTATAACGTATAACGTTATGTAGCATTACGTTATAACGTATAACGTTCTATGGTATTACGTTATGACGTATAACGTTATATAGTATTACGTTATAACGTGTAACGTACTATAGCATTTCCTTATAACGTATAACATCATACGGTTTTACGTTATAACGTATAACGTCATATTGTATTACGTTATAACGTATAACGTTATATAGTATTACGTTATGACGTATAACGTCATAAGGTATGACGTTATAACTTATAACGTTATATAGTATTACGTCATAACGTGTAACGTACTATAGCATTTCTTTATAACGTATAACGTCATATGGTATTACGTTATAACGTATAACGGTATATAGTATTACGTTATAACGTATAACGTTATGTGGTATTACGTTATAACGTATAACGCACTATAGCATTCCTTTATAACGTATAACGTCATATAGTGTTACGTTATAACGTATAACGTTATATAGTATTACCTTATGACGTATAACGTCATAAGGTATTACGTTATAACTTATAACGTTATGTGGTACTACGTTATAACGTATAACGTACTATAGCATTCCTTTATAACGTATAACGTCATATAGTGTTACGTTATAACGTATAACGTTACATAGGATTACGTTATAACGTATAACGTTATATAGTATTACGTTATAACGTATAACGATATATAGTATTACGTTATAACGTATAACGTTATATAGTATTACGTTATAACGTATAAAGTTATATAGTATTACGTTATGACGTATAACGTTATGTGGTATTACGTGATAACGTATAACGTTATATAGTATTACGTTCTAACGTATAACGTTATATAGTATTAGGTTCTAACGTATAACGTTATATAGTATTACGTTATAACGTATAACGTTATGTGGTATTACGTGATAACGTATAACGTTATATAGTATTACGTTCTAACGTATAACGTTATATAGTATTACGTTCTAACGTATAACGTTATATAGTATTACGTTATAACGTATAACGTTATATAGTATTACGTTATGACGTATAACGTCATAAGGTATTACGTTATCACTTATAACGTTATATAGTATTACGTTATAACGTGTAACGTACTATAGCATTCCTTTATAACGTATAACGTCATATAGTATTACGTTATAACGTATAACGTTATATAGTATTACGTTATAACGTATAACGTCATAAGGTATTACCTTATAACGTATAACGTTATGTAGCATTACGTTATAACGTATAACGTTCTACAGTATTATGTTATGACGTTTAACGTTATATAGTATTACGTTATAACGTGTAACGTACTATAGCATTTCCTTATAACGTATAACATCATACGGTATTACGTTATAACGTATAACGTCATATGGTATTACCTTACAACGTATAACGTTATATAGCATTACGTTATAACGTATAACGTTATGTAGTATTACGTTATAACGTGTAACGTACTATAGCATTTCCTTATAACGTATAAGATCATATGGTATTACGTTATAACGTATAACGTCATATGGTATTACGTTATAACGCATAATGTTATGTATCATTACGTTATAACGAATAACGTTATATAGTATTACGTTATAACGTATAACGTCAGAAGGTATTACGTTATACCTTATAACGTTATATAATATTACGTTATAGTGTGTAACGTACTATAGCATTCCTTTATAACGTATAACGTCATATGGTATTACGCTATAACATATAACGTTATATATTATTACGTTATAACGTATAACGTTATATAGTATTACGTTATAACGTATAACGTTATATAGTATTACGTTATAACGTATAACGTTATATAGTATTACGTTATGACGTATAACGTCATAAGGTATTACGTTATAACTTATAACGTTATATAGTATTACGTTATAACGTGTAACGTACTATAGCATTCCTTTATAACATATAACGTCATATAGTATTACGTTATAACGTATAACGTTATATAGTATTACGTTATAACGTATAAAGTCATAAGGTATTACCTTATAACGTATAACGTTATGTAGCATTACGTTATAACGTATAACGTTCTATGGTATTACGTTATGACGTATAACGTTATATAGTATTACGTTATAACGTGTAACGTACTATAGCATTTCCTTATAACGTATAACATCATACGGTTTTACGTTATAACGTATAACGTCATATTGTATTACGTTATAACGTATAACGTTATATAGTATTACGTTATGACGTATAACGTCATAAGGTATGACGTTATAACTTATAACGTTATATAGTATTACGTCATAACGTGTAACGTACTATAGCATTTCTTTATAACGTATAACGTCATATGGTATTACGTTATAACGTATAACGGTATATAGTATTACGTTATAACGTATAACGTTATGTGGTATTACGTTATAACGTATAACGCACTATAGCATTCCTTTATAACGTATAACGTCATATAGTGTTACGTTATAACGTATAACGTTATATGGTATTACGTTATGACGTATAACGTCATAAGGTATTACGTTATAACTTATAACGTTATGTGGTACTACGTTATAACGTATAACGTACTATAGCATTCCTTTATAACGTATAACGTCATATAGTGTTACGTTATAACGTATAACGTTACATAGGATTACGTTATAACGTATAACGTTATATAGTATTACGTTATAACGTATAACGATATATAGTATTACGTTATAACGTATAACGTTATATAGTATTACGTTATAACGTATAAAGTTATATAGTATTACGTTATGACGTATAACGTTATGTGGTATTACGTGATAACGTATAACGTTATATAGTATTCCGTTCTAACGTATAACGTTATATAGTATTAGGTTCTAACGTATAACGTTATATAGTATTACGTTATAACGTATAACGTTATGTGGTATTACGTGATAACGTATAACGTTATATAGTATTACGTTCTAACGTATAACGTTATATAGTATTACGTTCTAACGTATAACGTTATATAGTATTACGTTATAACGTATAACGTTATATAGTATTACGTTATGACGTATAACGTCATAAGGTATTACGTTATCACTTATAACGTTATATAGTATTACGTTATAACGTGTAACGTACTATAGCATTCCTTTATAACGTATAACGTCATATAGTATTACGTTATAACGTATAACGTTATATAGTATTACGTTATAACGTATAACGTCATAAGGTATTACCTTATAACGTATAACGTTATGTAGCATTACGTTATAACGTATAACGTTCTACAGTATTATGTTATGACGTTTAACGTTATATAGTATTACGTTATAACGTGTAACGTACTATAGCATTTCCTTATAACGTATAAGATCATATGGTATTACGTTATAACGTATAACGTCATATGGTATTACGTTATAACGTATAACGTTATATAGTATTACGTTATAACGTATAACGTTATGTGGTATTACGTTATAACGTATAACGTTATATAGCATTACGTTATAACGCATAATGTTATGTAGCATTACGTTATAACGAGTAACGTTATATAGTATTACGTTATAACGTATAACGTCAGAAGGTATTACGTTATACCTTATAACGTTATATAATATTACGTTATAGTGTGTAACGTACTACAGCATTCCTTTATAACGTATAACGTCATAAGGTATTACCTTATAACGTATAACGTTATGTAGCATTACGTTATAACGTATAACGTTCTATAGTATTACGTTATGACGTATAACGTTATATAATATTACGTTATAACGTGTACTATAGCATTTCCTTATAACGTATAACATCATACGGTTTTACGTTATAACGTATAACGTCATATTGTATTACGTTATAACGTATAACGTTATATAGTATTACGTTATAACGTATAACGTTATATAGTATTACGTTATAACGTATAACGTTATATAGTATTACGTTATGACGTATAACGTCATAAGGTATTACGTTATAACTTATAACGTTATATAGTATTACGTCATAACGTGTAACGTACTATAGCATTTCTTTATAACGTATAACGTCATATGGTATTACGTTATAACGTATAACGGTATATAGTATTACGTTATAACGTATAACGTTATTTGGTATTACGTTATAAAGTATAACGTTATATAGTATTACGTTATAACGTGTAACGTACTATAGCATTCCTTTATAAAGTATAACGTTATATAGTATTACGTTATAACGTATAACGTTATATAGTATTACGTTATGACGTATAACGTCATAAGGTATGACGTTATAACTTATAACGTTATATAGTATTACGTTATAACGTATAACGTTATATAGTATTACGTTATACCGTATAACGTTATGTGGTATTACGTTATAACGTATAACGTACTATAGCATTCCTTTATAACGTATAACATCATATGGTATTACGTTATAACGTATCACGTCATATGGTATTACCTTATAACGTATAACGTTATGTAGCATTACGTTATAACGTATAACGTTATTTAGTATTACGTTATACCGTATAACGTTATGTGGTATTACGTTATAACGTATAACGTTAAATAGCATTACGTTATAACGTATCACGTTATGTAGTATTACGTTATAACATGTAACGTACTATAGCATTTCCTTATAACGTATAACATCATATGGTATTACGTTATAACGTATAACGTCATATGGTATTACGTTATAACGTATAACGTTATATAGTATTACGTTATATAGTATTACGTTATAACGTATAACGTTATGTGGTATTACGTTATAACGTATAACGTTATATAGCATTACGTTATTACGCATAACGTTATTAGCATCACGTTATAACGAATAACGTTATATAGTATTACGTTATAACGTGTAACGTACTATAGCATTCCTTTATAACGTATAACGTCATATGGTATCACGTTATAACGTATATCGGTATACCGTATTACGTTATAACGTATAACGTTATGTGGTATTACCTTATAACGTATAACGTTATGTAGCATTACGTTATAACGTATAACGTTATATAGTATTACGTTATGACGTATAACGTCATAAGGTATTACCTTATAACGTATAACGTTATGTAGCATTACGTTATAACGTATAACGTTCTATAGTATTACGTTATGACGTATAACGTTATATAGTATTACGTTATAACGTGTAACGTACTATAGCATTTCCTTATAACGTATAACATCATACGGTTTTACGTTATAACGTATAACGTCATCTTGTATTACGTTATAACGTATAACGTTATATAGTATTACGTTATAACGTATAACGTTATATAGTATTACGTTATGACGTATAACGTCATAAGGCATTACGTTATGACGTATAACGTCATAAGGCATTACGTTATAACTTATAACGTTATATAGTATTACGCTATAACGTGTAACGTACTATAGCATTTCCTTATAACGTATAACATCATATGGTATTACGTTATAACGTATAACGTCATATGGTATTATGTTATAACGTATAACGTTATATAGCATTACGTTATTACGCATAACGGTATTAGTATCACGTTATAACGAATAACGTTATATAGTATTACGTTATAACGTGTAACGTACTATAGCATTCCTTTATAACGTATAACGTCATATGGTATCACGTTATAACGTATATCGGTATACAGTATTACGTTATAACGTATAACGTTATGTGGTATTACCTTATAACGTATAACGTTATGTAGCATTACGTTATAACGTATAACGTTATATAGTATTACGTTATATAGTATTACGTTATGACGTATAACGTCATAAGGTATTACCTTATAACGTATAACGTTATGTAGCATTACGTTATAACGTATAACGTTCTATAGTATTACGTTATGACGTATAACGTTATATAGTATTACGTTTTAACGTGTAACGTACTATAGTATTTCCTTATAACGTATAACATCATATGGTATTACGTTATAACGTATAACGTCATATGGTATTACCTTATAACGTATAACGTTATGTAGCATTTCGTTATAACGTATAACGTTATTTAGTATTACGTTATACCGTATAACGTTATGTGGTATTACGTTATAACGTATAACGTTAAATAGCATTACGTTATAACGTATAACGTTATGTAGTATTACGTTATAACATGTAACGTACTATAGCATTTCCTTATAACGTATAACATCATATGGTATTACGTTATAACGTATAACGTCATATGGTATTACGTTATAACGTATAACGTTATATAGTATTACGTTATATAGTATTACGTTATAACGTATAACGTTATGTGGTATTACGTTATAACGTATAACGTTATATAGCATTACGTTATTACGCATAACGTTATTAGCATCACGTTATAACGAATAACGTTATATAGTATTACGTTATAACGTATAACGTCATAAGGTATTACCTTATAACGTATAACGTTATGTAGCATTACGTTATAACGTATAACGTTCTACAGTATTATGTTATGACGTTTAACGTTATATAGTATTACGTTCTAACGTGTAACGTACTATCGCATTTCCTTATAACGTATAACATCATATGGTATTACGTTATAACGCATAACGTCATATGGTATTACGTTATAACGTATAACGTTATATAGTATTACGTTATAACGTATAACGTTATGTGGTATTACGTTATAACGTATAACGTTATATAGCATTACGTTATAACGCATAATGTTATGTAGCATTACGTTATAACGAATAACGTTATATAGTATTACGTTATAACGTATAACGTCAGAAGGTATTACGTTATACCTTATAACGTTATATAATATTACGTTATAGTGTGTAACGTACTATAGCATTCCTTTATAACGTATAACGTCATATGGTATTACGCTATAACGTATAACGTTATATATTATTACGTTATAACGTATAACGTTATATAGTATTACGTTATAACGTATAACGTTATATAGTATTACGTTATAACGTATAACGTTATATAGTATTACGTTATGACGTATAACGTCATAAGGTATTACGTTATAACTTATAACGTTATATAGTATTACGTTATAACGTGTAACGTACTATAGCATTCCTTTATAACGTATAACGTCATATAGTATTACGTTATAACGTATAACGTTCTATAGTATTACGTTATGAGGTATAACGTTATATAGTATTACGTTATAACGTATAACGCACTATAGCATTCCTTTATAACGTATAACGTCATATAGTGTTACGTTATAACGTATAACGTTATATAGTATTACGTTATGACGTATAACGTCATAAGGTATTACGTTATAACTTATAACGTTATATAGTATTACGTTATAACGTGTTACGTACTATAGCATTTCTTTATAACGTATAACGTTATATAGTATTACGTTATAACCTATAACGTTATATAGTATTACGTTATAACGTGTAACTTACTATAGCATTTCTTTATAACGTATAACGTCATATGGTATCACGTTATAACGTATAACGGTATATAGTATTACGTTATAACGTATAACGTTATGTGGTATTACGTGATAACGTATAACGTTATATAGTATTACGTTATAATGTATAACGTTATACAGTATTACGTTATAACGTATAACGTTATATAGTATTACGTTATAACGTATAACGATATATAGTATTACGTTATAACGTATAACGTTATATAGTATTACGTTATAACGTATAAAGTTATATAGTATTACGTTATGACGTATAACGTCATAAGGAATTACGTTATAACCTATAACGTTATATAGTATTACGTTATAACGTGTAACTTACTATAGCATTTCTTTAACGTATAACGTCATATGGTATCACGTTATAACGTATAACGGTATATAGTATTACGTTATAACGTATAACGTTATGTGGTATTACGTGATAACGTATAACGTTATATAGTATTACGTTATAACGTATAACGTTATATAGTATTACGTTATAACGTATAACGTTATATAGTATTACGTTATGACGTATAACGTCATAAGGTATTACGTTATCACTTATAACGTTATATAGTATTACGTTATAACGTGTAACGTACTATAGCATTCCTTTATAACGTATAACGTTATATAGTATTACGTTATAACCTATAACGTTATATAGTATTACGTTATAACGTATAACGTCATAAGGTATTACCTTATAACGTATAACGTTATGTAGCATTACGTTATAACGTATAACGTTATATAGTATTACGTTATGACGTATAACGTCATAAGGTATTACGTTATCACTTATAACGTTATATAGTATTACGTTATAACGTGTAACGTACTATAGCATTTCCTTATAACGTATAAGATCATATGGTATTACGTTATAACGTATAACGTCATATGGTATTACGTTATAACGTATAACGTTATATAGTATTACGTTATAACGTATAACGTTATGTGGTATTACGTTATAACGTATAACGTTATATAGCATTACGTTATAACGCATAATGTTATGTATCATTACGTTATAACGAATAACGTTATATAGTATTACGTTATAACGTATAACGTCAGAAGGTATTACGATATACCTTATAACGTTATATAATATTACGTTATAGTGTGTAACGTACTATAGCATTCCTTTATAACGTATAACGTCATATGGTATTACGCTATAACATATAACGTTATATATTATTACGTTATAACGTATAACGTTATATAGTATTACGTTATAACGTATAACGTTATATAGTATTTCGTTATAACGTATAACGTTATATAGTATTACGTTATGACGTATAACGTCATAAGGTATTACGTTATAACTTATAACGTTATATAGTATTACGTTATAACGTGTAACGTACTATAGCATTCCTTTATAACGTATAACGTCATATAGTATTACGTTATAACGTATAACGTTATATAGTATTACGTTATAACGTATAACGTCATAAGGTATTACCTTATAACGTATAACGTTATGTAGCATTACGTTATAACGTATAACGTTCTATAGTATTACGTTATGACGTATAACGTTATATAGTATTACGTTATAACGTGTAACGTACTATAGCATTTCCTTATAACGTATAACATCATACGGTTTTACGTTATAACGTATAACGTCATATTGTATTACGTTATAACGTATAACGTTATATAGTATTACGTTATAACGTATAACGTTATATAGTATTACGTTGTGACGTATAACGTTCTATAGTATTATGTTATGACGTATAACGTTATATAGTATTACGTTATAACGTGTAACGTACTATAGCATTTCCTTATAACGTATAACATCATACGGTTTTACGTTATAACGTATAACGTCATATTGTATTACGTTATAACGTATAACGTTATATAGTATTACGTTATAACGTATAACGTTATATAGTATTACGTTATGACGTATAACGTCATAAGGTATGACGTTATAACTTATAACGTTATATAGTATTACGTCATAACGTGTAACGTACTATAGCATTTCTTTATAACGTATAACGTCATATGGTATTACGTTATAACGTATAACGGTATATAGTATTACGTTATAACGTATAACGTTATGTGGTATTACGTTATAACGTATAACGCACTATAGCATTCCTGTATAACGTATAACGTCATATAGTGTTACGTTATAACGTATAACGTTATATAGTATTACGTTATGACGTATAACGTCATAAGGTATTACGTTATAACTTATAACGTTATGTGGTACTACGTTATAACGTATAACGTACTATAGCATTCCTTTATAACGTATAACGTCATATAGTGTTACGTTATAACGTATAACGTTATATAGTATTACGTTATAACGTATAACGTTATATAGTATTACGTTATAACGTATAACGATATATAGTATTACGTTATAACGTATAACGTTATATAGTATTACGTTATAACGTATAAAGTTATATAGTATTACGTTATGACGTATAACGTCATAAGGTATGACGTTATAACTTATAACGTTATATAGTATTACGTTATAACGTATAACGTTATATAGTATTACGTTATAACCTATAACGTTATATAGTATTACGTTATAACGTGTAACTTACTATAGCATTTCTTTATAACGTATAACGTCATATGGTATCACGTTATAACGTATAACGGTATATAGCATTACGTTATAACGCATAATGTTATGTATCATTACGTTATAACGAATAACGTTATATAGTATTACGTTATAACGTATAACGTCAGAAGGTATTACGATATACCTTATAACGTTATATAATATTACGTTATAGTGTGTAACGTACTATAGCATTCCTTTATAACGTATAACGTCATATGGTATTACGCTATAACATATAACGTTATATATTATTACGTTATAACGTATAACGTTATATAGTATTACGTTATAACGTATAACGTTATATAGTATTTCGTTATAACGTATAACGTTATATAGTATTACGTTATGACGTATAACGTCATAAGGTATTACGTTATAACTTATAACGTTATATAGTATTACGTTATAACGTGTAACGTACTATAGCATTCCTTTATAACGTATAACGTCATATAGTATTACGTTATAACGTATAACGTTATATAGTATTACGTTATAACGTATAACGTCATAAGGTATTACCTTATAACGTATAACGTTATGTAGCATTACGTTATAACGTATAACGTTCTATAGTATTACGTTATGACGTATAACGTTATATAGTATTACGTTATAACGTGTAACGTACTATAGCATTTCCTTATAACGTATAACATCATACGGTTTTACGTTATAACGTATAACGTCATATTGTATTACGTTATAACGTATAACGTTATATAGTATTACGTTATAACGTATAACGTTATATAGTATTACGTTGTGACGTATAACGTTCTATAGTATTATGTTATGACGTATAACGTTATATAGTATTACGTTATAACGTGTAACGTACTATAGCATTTCCTTATAACGTATAACATCATACGGTTTTACGTTATAACGTATAACGTCATATTGTATTACGTCATAACGTGTAACGTACTATAGCATTTCTTTATAACGTATAACGTCATATGGTATTACGTTATAACGTATAACGGTATATAGTATTACGTTATAACGTATAACGTTATGTGGTATTACGTTATAACGTATAACGCACTATAGCATTCCTTTATAACGTATAACGTCATATAGTGTTACGTTATAACGTATAACGTTATATAGTATTACGTTATGACGTATAACGTCATAAGGTATTACGTTATAACTTATAACGTTATGTGGTACTACGTTATAACGTATAACGTACTATAGCATTCCTTTATAACGTATAACGTCATATAGTGTTACGTTATAACGTATAACGTTATATAGTATTACGTTATAACGTATAACGTTATATAGTATTACGTTATAACGTATAACGATATATAGTATTACGTTATAACGTATAACGTTATATAGTATTACGTTATAACGTATAAAGTTATATAGTATTACGTTATGACGTATAACGTCATAAGGTATGACGTTATAACTTATAACGTTATATAGTATTACGTTATAACGTATAACGTTATATAGTATTACGTTATAACCTATAACGTTATATAGTATTACGTTATAACGTGTAACTTACTATAGCATTTCTTTATAACGTATAACGTCATATGGTATCACGTTATAACGTATAACGGTATATATTATTACGTTATAACGTATAACGTTATGTGGTATTACGTGATAACGTATAACGTTATATAGTATTACGTTATAACGTATAACGTTATACAGTATTACGTTATAACGTATAACGTTATATAGTATTACGTTATAACGTATAACGATATATAGTATTACGTTATAACGTATAACGTTATATAGTATTACGTTATAACGTATAAAGTTATATAGTATTAGGTTATGACGTATAACGTCATAAGGTATGACGTTATAACTTATAACGTTATATAGTATTACGTTATAACGTATAACGTTATACAGTATTACGTTATACCGTATAACGTTATGTGGTACTACGTTATAACGTATAACGTACTATAGCATTCCTTTATAACGTATAACGTCATATGGTATCACGTTATAACGTATAACGGTATATATTATTACGTTATAACGTATAACGTTATGTGGTATTACGTGATAACGTATAACGTTATATAGTATTACGTTATAACGTATAACGTTATATAGTATTACGTTATAACGTATAACGTTATATAGTATTACGTTATAACCTATAACGTTATATAGTATTACGTTATAACGTGTAACTTACTATAGCATTTCTTTATAACGTATAACGTCATATGGTATCACGTTATAACGTATAACGGTATATAGTATTACGTTATAACGTATAACGTTATGTGGTATTACGTGATAACGTATAACGTTATATAGTATTACGTTCTAACGTATAACGTTATATAGTATTACGTTATAACGTATAACGTTATGTGGTATTACGTGATAACGTATAACGTTATATAGTATTACGTTCTAACGTATAACGTTATATAGTATTACGTTCTAACGTATAACGTTATATAGTATTACGTTATAACGTATAACGTTATATAGTATTACGTTATGACGTATAACGTCATAAGGTATTACGTTATCACTTATAACGTTATATAGTATTACGTTATAACGTGTAACGTACTATAGCATTCCTTTATAACGTATAACGTCATATGGTATCACGTTATAACGTATAACGGTATATAGTATTACGTTATAACGTATAACGTTATGTGGTATTACGTGATAACGTATAACGTTATACAGTATTACGTTCTAACGTATAACGTTATGTAGCATTACGTTATAACGCATAACGTTATATAGTATTACGTTATAACGTATAACGTTATATAGTATTACGTTATAACGTATAACGTTATATAGTATTACGTTATAACGTATAACGTTATATAGTATTACGTTATAACGTATAACGTTATGTGGTATTACGTGATAACGTATAACGTTATATAGTATTACGTTATAACGTATAACGTTATATAGTATTACGTTATAACGTATAAAGTTATATAGTATTACGTTATGACGTATAACGTCATAAGGTATGACGTTATAACTTATAACGTTATATAGTATTACGTTATAACGTATAACGTTATATAGTATTACGTTATACCGTATAACGTTATGTGGTACTACGTTATAACGTATAACGTACTATAGCATTCCTTTATAACGTATAACGTCATATAGTGTTACGTTATAACGTATAACGTTATATAGTATTACGTTATGACGTGTAACGTCATAGGGTATTACGTTATAACGTATAACGTTATATAGTATTACGTTATAACCTGTAACGTTATATAGTATTACGTTATAACGTGTAACTTACTATAGCATTTCTTTAACGTATAACGTCATATGGTATCACGTTATAACGTATAACGGTATATAGTATTACGTTATAACGTATAACGTTATGTGGTATTACGTGATAACGTATAACGTTATATAGTATTACGTTCTAACGTATAACGTTATATAGTATTACGTTATAACGTAAAACGTTATATAGTATTACGTTATACCGTATAACGTTATGTGGTACTACGTTATAACGTATAACGTACTATAGCATTCCTTTATAACGTATAACGTCATATAGTGTTACGTTATAACGTATAACGTTATATAGTATTACGTTATGACGTGTAACGTCATAAGGTATTACGTTATAACGTATAACGTTATATAGTATTACGTTATAACCTATAACGTTATATAGTATTACGTTATAACGTGTAACTTACTATAGCATTTCTTTAACGTATAACGTCATATGGTATCACGTTATAAAGTATAACGGTATATAGTATTACGTTATAACGTATAACGTTATGTGGTATTACGTGATAACGTATAACGTTATATAGTATTACGTTCTAACGTATAACGTTATATAGTATTACGTTATAACGTATAACGTTATGTGGTATTACGTGATAACGTACAACGTTATATAGTATTACGTTCTAACGTATAACGTTATATAGTATTACGTTCTAACGTATAACGTTATATAGTATTACGTTATAACGTATAACGTTATATAGTATTACGTTATGACGTATAACGTCATAAGGTATTACGTTATCACTTATAACGTTATATAGTATTACGTTATAACGTGTAACGTACTATAGCATTCCTTTATAACGTATAACGTCATATAGTATTACGTTATAGCGTATAACGTTATATAGTATTACGTTATAACGTATAACGTCATAAGGTATTACCTTATAACGTATAACGTTATGTAGCATTACGCTATAACGTATAACGTTATATAGTATTACGTTATAACGTATAACGTTATATAGTATTACGTTATAACGTATAACGTTATATAGTATTACGTTATAACGTATAACGTTATATAGTATTACGTTATAACGTATAACGTTATATAGTATTACGTTATGACGTATAACGTCATAAGGTATTACGTTATCACTTATAACGTTATATAGTATTACGTTATAACGTGTAACTTACTATAGCATTTCCTTATAACGTATAACATCATACGGTATTACGTTATAACGTATCACGTCATATGGTATTACCTTACAACGTATAACGTTATATAGCATTACGTTATAACGTATAACGTTATGTAGTATTACGTTATAACGTGTAACGTACTATAGCATTTCCTTATAACGTATAAGATCATATGGTATTACGTTATAACGTATAACGTCATATGGTATTACGTTATAACGTATAACGTTATATAGTATTACGTTATAACGTATAACGTTATGTGGTATTACGTTATAACGTATAACGTTATATAGCATTACGTTATAACGCATAATGTTATATATCATTACGCTATAACGAATAACGTTATATAGTATTACGTTATAACGTATAACGTCAGAAGGTATTACGTTATACCTTATAACGTTATATAATATTACGTTATAGTGTGTAACGTACTATAGCATTCCTTTATAACGTATAACGTCATATGGTATTACGCTATAACATATAACGTTATATATTATTACGTTATAACGTATAACGTTATATAGTATTACGTTATAACGTATAACGTTATATAGTATTACGTTATAACGTATAACGTCAGAAGGTATTACGTTATACCTTATAACGTTATATAATATTACGTTATAGTGTGTAACGTACTATAGCATTCCTTTATAACGTATAACGTCATATGGTATTACGCTATAACATATAACGTTATATATTATTACGTTATAACGTATAACGTTATATAGTATTACGTTATGACGTATAACGTCATAAGGTATTACGTTATAACTTATAACGTTATATAGTATTACGTTATAACGTGTAACGTACTATAGCATTCCTTTATAACGTATAACGTTAAATAGTATTACGTTATAACGTATAACGTTATGTGGTATTACGTTATAACGTATAACGTTATATAGCATTACGTTATAACGCATAATGTTATGTATCATTACGTTATAACGAATAAAGTTATATAGTATTACGTTATAACGTATAACGTCAGAAGGTATTACGTTATAAGGTATTACCTTATAACGTTATATAATATTACGTTATAGTGTGTAACGTACTATAGCATTCCTTTATAACGTATAACGTCATATGGTATTACGCTATAACATATAACGTTATATATTATTACGTTATAACGTATAACGTTATATAGTATTACGTTATAACGTATAACGTTATATAGTATTACGTTATAACGTATAACGTTATATAGTATTACGTTATGACGTATAACGTCATAAGGTATTACGTTATAACTTATAACGTTATATAGTATTACGTTATAACGTGTAACGTACTATAGCATTCCTTTATAACGTATAACGTCATATAGTATTACGTTATAACGTATAACGTTATATAGTATTACGTTACAACGTATAACGTCATAAGGTATTACCTTATAACGTATAACGTTATGTAGCATTACGTTATAACGTATAACGTTCTATAGTATTACGTTATGACGTATAACGTTATATAGTATTACGTTATAACGTGTAACGTACTATAGCATTTCCTTATAACGTATAACATCATACGGTTTTACGTTATAACGTATAACGTCATATTGTATTACGTTATAACGTATAACGTTATATAGTATTACGTTATAACGTATAACGTTATATAGTATTACGTTATGACGTATAACGTCATAAGGTATTACGTTATAACTTATAACGTTATATAGTATTACGTCATAACGTGTAACGTACTATAGCATTTCGTTATAACGTATAACGTCATATGGTATTACGTTATAACGTATAACGGTATATAGTATTACGTTATAACGTATAACGTTATGTGGTAATACGTTATAAAGTATAACGTTATATAGTATTACGTTATAACGTATAACGTTATATAGTATTACGTTATGACGTATAACGTCACAAGGTATTACGTTATAACTTATAACGTTATATAGTATTACGTTATAACGTGTTACGTCCTATAGCATTTCTTTATAACGTATAACGTTATATAGTATTACGTTATACCGTATAATGTTATGTGGTATTACGTTATAACGTATAACGTACTATAGCATTCCTTTATAACGTATAACGTCATATAGTGTTACGTTATAACGTATAACGTTATATAGTATTACGTTATCCCGTATAACGTTATGTGGTATTACGTTATAACGTATAACGTACTATAGCATTCCTTTATAACGTATAACGTCATATAGTGTTACGTTATAACGTATAACGTTATATAGTATTACGTTATGACGTATAACGTTATAAGGTATTACGTTATAACTTATAACGTTATATAGTATTACGTTATAAAGTATAACGTTTTATAGTATTACGTTATAACGTATAACGTTATATAGTATTACGTTATGACGTATAACGACATAAGGTATGACGTTATAACTTATAACGTTATATAGTATTACGTCATAACGTGTAACGTACTATAGCATTTCTTTATAACGTATAACGTCATATGGTATTACGTTATAACGTATAACGGTATATAGTATTACGTTATAACGTATAACGTTATATAGTACTACGTTATAACGTATAACGTACTATAGCAATCCTTTATAACGTATAACGTCATATGGTATCACGTTATAACGTATAACGGTATATAGTATTACGTTGTAACGTATAACGTTATGTGGTATTACGTGATAACGTATAACGTTATATAGTATTACGTTATAACGTATAACGTTATATAGTACTACGTTATAACGTATAACGTTATATAGTATTACGTTATAACGTATAACGTTATATAGTATTACGTTATGACGTATAACGACATAAGGTATGACGTTATAACTTATAACGTTATATAGTATTACGTCATAACGTGTAACGTACTATAGCATTTCTTTATAACGTATAACGTCATATGGTATTACGTTATAACGTATAACGGTATATAGTATTACGTTATAACGTATAACGTTATGTGGTATTACGTTATAACGTATAACGCACTATAGCATTCCTTTATAACGTATAACGTCATATAGTGTTACGTTATAACGTATAACGTTATATAGTATTACGTTATGACGTATAACGTCATAAGGTATTACGTTATAACTTATAACGTTATGTGGTACTACGTTATAACGTATAACGTACTATAGCATTCCTTTATAACGTATAACGTCATATAGTGTTACGTTATAACGTATAACGTTATATAGTATTACGTTATAACGTATAACGTTATATAGTATTACGTTATAACGTACAACGATATATAGTATTACATTATAACGTATAACGTTATATAGTATTACGTTATAACGTATAAAGTTATATAGTATTACGTTATGACGTATAACGTCATAAGGTATGACGTTATAACTTATAACGTTATATAGTATTACGTTATAACGTATAACGTTATATAGTATTACGTTATAACCTATAACGTTATATAGTATTACGTTATAACGTGTAACTTACTATAGCATTTCTTTATAACGTATAACGTCATATGGTATCACGTTATAACGTATAACGGTATATAGTATTACGTTATAACGTATAACGTTATGTGGTATTACGTGATAACGTATAACGTTATATAGTATTACGTTCTAACGTATAACGTTATATAGTATTACGTTATAACGTATAACGTTATGTGGTATTACGTGATAACGTATAACGTTATATAGTATTACGTTCTAACGTATAACGTTATATAGTATTACGTTCTAACGTATAACGTTATATAGTATTACGTTATAACGTATAACGTTATATAGTATTACGTTATGACGTATAACGTCATAAGGTATTACGTTATCACTTATAACGTTATATAGTATTACGTTATAACGTGTAACGTACTATAGCATTCCTTTATAACGTATAACGTCATATGGTATCACGTTATAACGTATAACGGTATATAGTATTACGTTATAACGTATAACGTTATGTGGTATTACGTGATAACGTATAACGTTATACAGTATTACGTTCTAACGTATAACGTTATGTAGCATTACGTTATAACGCATAACGTTATATAGTATTACGTTATAACGTATAACGTTATATAGTATTACGTTATAACGTATAACGTTATATAGTATTACGTTATAACGTATAACGTTATATAGTATTACGTTATAACGTATAACGTTATGTGGTATTACGTGATAACGTATAACGTTATATAGTATTACGTTATAACGTATAACGTTATATAGTATTACGTTATAACGTATAAAGTTATATAGTATTACGTTATGACGTATAACGTCATAAGGTATGACGTTATAACTTATAACGTTATATAGTATTACGTTATAACGTATAACGTTATATAGTATTACGTTATACCGTATAACGTTATGTGGTACTACGTTATAACGTATAACGTACTATAGCATTCCTTTATAACGTATAACGTCATATAGTGTTACGTTATAACGTATAACGTTATATAGTATTACGTTATGACGTGTAACGTCATAGGGTATTACGTTATAACGTATAACGTTATATAGTATTACGTTATAACCTATAACGTTATATAGTATTACGTTATAACGTGTAACTTACTATAGCATTTCTTTAACGTATAACGTCATATGGTATCACGTTATAACGTATAACGGTATATAGTATTACGTTATAACGTATAACGTTATGTGGTATTACGTGATAACGTATAACGTTATATAGTATTACGTTCTAACGTATAACGTTATATAGTATTACGTTATAACGTAAAACGTTATATAGTATTACGTTATACCGTATAACGTTATGTGGTACTACGTTATAACGTATAACGTACTATAGCATTCCTTTATAACGTATAACGTCATATAGTGTTACGTTATAACGTATAACGTTATATAGTATTACGTTATGACGTGTAACGTCATAAGGTATTACGTTATAACGTATAACGTTATATAGTATTACGTTATGACGTATAACGTCATAAGGTATGACGTTATAACTTATAACGTTATATAGTATTACGTTATAACGTATAACGTTATATAGTATTACGTTATACCGTATAACGTTATGTGGTACTACGTTATAACGTATAACGTACTATAGCATTCCTTTATAACGTATAACGTCATATAGTGTTACGTTATAACGTATAACGTTATATAGTATTACGTTATGACGTGTAACGTCATAGGGTATTACGTTATAACGTATAACGTTATATAGTATTACGTTATAACCTATAACGTTATATAGTATTACGTTATAACGTGTAACTTACTATAGCATTTCTTTAACGTATAACGTCATATGGTATCACGTTATAACGTATAACGGTATATAGTATTACGTTATAACGTATAACGTTATGTGGTATTACGTGATAACGTATAACGTTATATAGTATTACGTTCTAACGTATAACGTTATATAGTATTACGTTATAACGTAAAACGTTATATAGTATTACGTTATACCGTATAACGTTATGTGGTACTACGTTATAACGTATAACGTACTATAGCATTCCTTTATAACGTATAACGTCATATAGTGTTACGTTATAACGTATAACGTTATATAGTATTACGTTATGACGTGTAACGTCATAAGGTATTACGTTATAACGTATAACGTTATATAGTATTACGTTATAACCTATAACGTTATATAGTATTACGTTATAACGTGTAACTTACTATAGCATTTCTTTAACGTATAACGTCATATGGTATCACGTTATAACGTATAACGGTATACAGTATTACGTTATAACGTATAACGTTATGTGGTATTACGTGATAACGTATAACGTTATATAGTATTACGTTCTAACGTATAACGTTATATAGTATTACGTTATAACGTATAACGTTATGTGGTATTACGTGATAACGTATAACGTTATATAGTATTACGTTCTAACGTATAACGTTATATAGTATTACGTTCTAACGTATAACGTTATATAGTATTACGTTATAACGTATAACGTTATATAGTATTACGTTATGACGTATAACGTCATAAGGTATTACGTTATCACTTATAACGTTATATAGTATTACGTTATAACGTGTAACGTACTATAGCATTCCTTTATAACGTATAACGTCATATGGTATCACGTTATAACGTATAACGGTATATAGTATTACGTTATAACGTATAATGTTATGTGGTATTACGTGATAACGTATAACGTTATATAGTATTACGTTCTAACGTATAACGTTATGTAGCATTACGTTATAACGTATAACGTTATATAGTATTACGTTATAACGTATAACGTTATATAGTATTACGTTATAACGTATAACGTTATATAGTATTACGTTATAACGTATAACGTTATATAGTATTACGTTATAACGTATAACGTTATATAGTATTACGTTATGACGTATAACGTCATAAGGTATTACGTTATCACTTATAACGTTATATAGTATTACGTTATAACGTGTAACTTACTATAGCATTTCCTTATAACGTATAACATCATACGGTATTACGTTGTAACGTATAACGTCATATGGTATTACCTTACAACGTATAACGTTATATAGCATTACGTTATAACGTATAACGTTATGTAGTATTACGTTATAACGTGTAACGTACTATAGCATTTCCTTATAACGTATAAGATCATATGGTATTACGTTATAACGTATAACGTCATATGGTATTACGTTATAACGTATAACGTTATATAGTATTACGTTATAACGTATAACGTTATGTGGTATTACGTTATAACGTATAACGTTATATAGCATTACGTTATAACGCATAATGTTATGTATCATTACGTTATAACGAATAACGTTATATAGTATTACGTTATAACGTATAACGTCAGAAGGTATTACGTTATACCTTATAACGTTATATAATATTACGTTATAGTGTGTAACGTACTATAGCATTCCTTTATAACGTATAACGTCATATGGTATTACGCTATAACATATAACGTTATATATTATTACGTTATAACGTATAACGTTATATAGTATTACGTTATAACGTATAACGTTATATAGTATTACGTTATAACGTATAACGTTATATAGTATTACGTTATGACGTATAACGTCATAAGGTATTACGTTATAACTTATAACGTTATATAGTATTACGTTATAACGTGTAACGTACTATAGCATTCCTTTATAACGTATAACGTCATATAGTATTACGTTATAACGTATAACGTTATATAGTATTACGTTATAACGTATAACGTCATAAGGTATTACCTTATAACGTATAACGTTATGTAGCATTACGTTATAACGTATAACGTTCTATAGTATTACGTTATGACGTATAACGTTATATAGTATTACGTTATAACGTGTAACGTACTATAGCATTTCCTTATAACGTATAACATCATACGGTTTTACGTTATAACGTATAACGTCATATTGTATTACGTTATAACGTATAACGTTATATAGTATTACGTTATAACGTATAACGTTATATAGTATTACGTTATGACGTATAACGTCATAAGGTATTACGTTATAACTTATAACGTTATATAGTATTACGTCATAACGTGTAACGTACTATAGCATTTCGTTATAACGTATAACGTCATATGGTATTACGTTATAACGTATAACGGTATATAGTATTACGTTATAACGTATAACGTTATGTGGTATTACGTTATAAAGTATAACGTTATATAGTATTACGTTATAACGTATAACGTTATATAGTATTACGTTATGACGTATAACGTCATAAGGTATGACGTTATAACTTATAACGTTATATAGTGTTACGTTATAACGTATAACGTTATATAGTATTACGTTATGACGTATAACGTCATAAGGTATTACGTTATAACTTATAACGTTATATAGTATTACGTTATAACGTGTTACGTACTATAGCATTTCTTTATAACGTATAACGTTATATAGTATTACGTTATACCGTATAATGTTATGTGGTATTACGTTATAACGTATAACGTACTATAGCATTCCTTTATAACGTATAACGTCATATAGTGTTACGTTATAACGTATAACGTTATATAGTATTACGTTATACCGTATAACGTTATGTGGTATTACGTTATAACGTATAACGTACTATAGCATTCCTTTATAACGTATAACGTCATATAGTGTTACGTTATAACGTATAACGTTATATAGTATTACGTTATACCGTATAACGTTATGTGGTATTACGTTATAACGTATAACGTACTATAGCATTCCTTTATAACGTATAACGTCATATAGTGTTACGTTATAACCTATAACGTTATATAGTATTACGTTATAACGTGTAACTTACTATAGCATTTCTTTATAACGTATAACGTCATATGGTATCACGTTATAACGTATAACGGTATATAGTATAACGTTGTAACGTATAACGTTATGTGGTATTACGTGATAACGTATAACGTTATATAGTATTACGTTATAACGTATAACGTTATATAGTACTACGTTATAACGTATAACGTTATATAGTATTACGTTATAACGTATAACGTTATGACGTATAACGTCATAAGGTATTACGTTATCACTTATAACGTTATATAGTATTACGTTATAACGTGTAACGTACTATAGCATTCCTTTATAACGTATAACGTCATATAGTATTACGTTATAACGTATAACGTTATATAGTATTACGTTATAACGTATAACGTCATAAGGTATTACCTTATAACGTATAACGTTATGTAGCATTACGTTATAACGTATAACGTTCTACAGTATTATGTTGTGACGTTTAACGTTATATAGTATTACGTTATAACGTGTAACGTACTATAGCATTCCTTTATAACGTATAACGTCATATAGTGTTACGTTATAACGTATAACGTTATATAGTATTACGTTATGACGTGTAACGTCATAAGGTATTACGTTATAACGTATAACGTTATATAGTATTACGTTATAACCTATAACGTTATATAGTATTACGTTATAACGTGTAACTTACTATAGCATTTCTTTAACGTATAACGTCATATGGTATCACGTTATAACGTATAACGGTATACAGTATTACGTTATAACGTATAACGTTATGTGGTATTACGTGATAACGTATAACGTTATATAGTATTACGTTCTAACGTATAACGTTATATAGTATTACGTTATAACGTATAACGTTATGTGGTATTACGTGATAACGTATAACGTTATATAGTATTACGTTCTAACGTATAACGTTATATAGTATTACGTTCTAACGTATAACGTTATATAGTATTACGTTATAACGTATAACGTTATATAGTATTACGTTATGACGTATAACGTCATAAGGTATTACGTTATCACTTATAACGTTATATAGTATTACGTTATAACGTGTAACGTACTATAGCATTCCTTTATAACGTATAACGTCATATGGTATCACGTTATAACGTATAACGGTATATAGTATTACGTTATAACGTATAATGTTATGTGGTATTACGTGATAACGTATAACGTTATATAGTATTACGTTCTAACGTATAACGTTATGTAGCATTACGTTATAACGTATAACGTTATATAGTATTACGTTATAACGTATAACGTTATATAGTATTACGTTATAACGTATAACGTTATATAGTATTACGTTATAACGTATAACGTTATATAGTATTACGTTATAACGTATAACGTTATATAGTATTACGTTATGACGTATAACGTCATAAGGTATTACGTTATCACTTATAACGTTATATAGTATTACGTTATAACGTGTAACTTACTATAGCATTTCCTTATAACGTATAACATCATACGGTATTACGTTGTAACGTATAACGTCATATGGTATTACCTTACAACGTATAACGTTATATAGCATTACGTTATAACGTATAACGTTATGTAGTATTACGTTATAACGTGTAACGTACTATAGCATTTCCTTATAACGTATAAGATCATATGGTATTACGTTATAACGTATAACGTCATATGGTATTACGTTATAACGTATAACGTTATATAGTATTACGTTATAACGTATAACGTTATGTGGTATTACGTTATAACGTATAACGTTATATAGCATTACGTTATAACGCATAATGTTATGTATCATTACGTTATAACGAATAACGTTATATAGTATTACGTTATAACGTATAACGTCAGAAGGTATTACGTTATACCTTATAACGTTATATAATATTACGTTATAGTGTGTAACGTACTATAGCATTCCTTTATAACGTATAACGTCATATGGTATTACGCTATAACATATAACGTTATATATTATTACGTTATAACGTATAACGTTATATAGTATTACGTTATAACGTATAACGTTATATAGTATTACGTTATAACGTATAACGTTATATAGTATTACGTTATGACGTATAACGTCATAAGGTATTACGTTATAACTTATAACGTTATATAGTATTACGTTATAACGTGTAACGTACTATAGCATTCCTTTATAACGTATAACGTCATATAGTATTACGTTATAACGTATAACGTTATATAGTATTACGTTATAACGTATAACGTCATAAGGTATTACCTTATAACGTATAACGTTATGTAGCATTACGTTATAACGTATAACGTTCTATAGTATTACGTTATGACGTATAACGTTATATAGTATTACGTTATAACGTGTAACGTACTATAGCATTTCCTTATAACGTATAACATCATACGGTTTTACGTTATAACGTATAACGTCATATTGTATTACGTTATAACGTATAACGTTATATAGTATTACGTTATAACGTATAACGTTATATAGTATTACGTTATGACGTATAACGTCATAAGGTATTACGTTATAACTTATAACGTTATATAGTATTACGTCATAACGTGTAACGTACTATAGCATTTCGTTATAACGTATAACGTCATATGGTATTACGTTATAACGTATAACGGTATATAGTATTACGTTATAACGTATAACGTTATGTGGTATTACGTTATAAAGTATAACGTTATATAGTATTACGTTATAACGTATAACGTTATATAGTATTACGTTATGACGTATAACGTCATAAGGTATGACGTTATAACTTATAACGTTATATAGTGTTACGTTATAACGTATAACGTTATATAGTATTACGTTATGACGTATAACGTCATAAGGTATTACGTTATAACTTATAACGTTATATAGTATTACGTTATAACGTGTTACGTACTATAGCATTTCTTTATAACGTATAACGTTATATAGTATTACGTTATACCGTATAATGTTATGTGGTATTACGTTATAACGTATAACGTACTATAGCATTCCTTTATAACGTATAACGTCATATAGTGTTACGTTATAACGTATAACGTTATATAGTATTACGTTATACCGTATAACGTTATGTGGTATTACGTTATAACGTATAACGTACTATAGCATTCCTTTATAACGTATAACGTCATATAGTGTTACGTTATAACGTATAACGTTATATAGTATTACGTTATACCGTATAACGTTATGTGGTATTACGTTATAACGTATAACGTACTATAGCATTCCTTTATAACGTATAACGTCATATAGTGTTACGTTATAACCTATAACGTTATATAGTATTACGTTATAACGTGTAACTTACTATAGCATTTCTTTATAACGTATAACGTCATATGGTATCACGTTATAACGTATAACGGTATATAGTATAACGTTGTAACGTATAACGTTATGTGGTATTACGTGATAACGTATAACGTTATATAGTATTACGTTATAACGTATAACGTTATATAGTACTACGTTATAACGTATAACGTTATATAGTATTACGTTATAACGTATAACGTTATGACGTATAACGTCATAAGGTATTACGTTATCACTTATAACGTTATATAGTATTACGTTATAACGTGTAACGTACTATAGCATTCCTTTATAACGTATAACGTCATATAGTATTACGTTATAACGTATAACGTTATATAGTATTACGTTATAACGTATAACGTCATAAGGTATTACCTTATAACGTATAACGTTATGTAGCATTACGTTATAACGTATAACGTTCTACAGTATTATGTTGTGACGTTTAACGTTATATAGTATTACGTTATAACGTGTAACGTACTATAGCATTCCTTTATAACGTATAACGTCATATAGTGTTACGTTATAACGTATAACGTTATATAGTATTACGTTATGACGTGTAACGTCATAAGGTATTACGTTATAACGTATAACGTTATATAGTATTACGTTATAACCTATAACGTTATATAGTATTACGTTATAACGTGTAACTTACTATAGCATTTCTTTAACGTATAACGTCATATGGTATCACGTTATAACGTATAACGGTATATAGTATTACGTTATAACGTATAACGTTATGTGGTATTACGTGATAACGTATAACGTTATATAGTATTACGTTCTAACGTATAACGTTATATAGTATTACGTTATAACGTATAACGTTATATAGTACTACGTTATAACGTATAACGTTATATAGTATTACGTTATAACGTATAACGTTATGACGTATAACGTCATAAGGTATTACGTTATCACTTATAACGTTATATAGTATTACGTTATAACGTGTAACGTACTATAGCATTCCTTTATAACGTATAACGTCATATAGTATTACGTTATAACGTATAACGTTATATAGTATTACGTTATAACGTATAACGTCATAAGGTATTACCTTATAACGTATAACGTTATGTAGCATTACGTTATAACGTATAACGTTCTACAGTATTATGTTATGACGTTTAACGTTATATAGTATTACGTTATAACGTGTAACGTACTATAGCATTCCTTTATAACGTATAACGTCATATAGTGTTACGTTATAACGTATAACGTTATATAGTATTACGTTATGACGTGTAACGTCATAAGGTATTACGTTATAACGTATAACGTTATATAGTATTACGTTATAACCTATAACGTTATATAGTATTACGTTATAACGTGTAACTTACTATAGCATTTCTTTAACGTATAACGTCATATGGTATCACGTTATAACGTATAACGGTATATAGTATTACGTTATAACGTATAACGTTATGTGGTATTACGTGATAACGTATAACGTTATATAGTATTACGTTCTAACGTATAACGTTATATAGTATTACGTTATAACGTATAACGTTATGTGGTATTACGTGATAACGTATAACGTTATATAGTATTACGTTCTAACGTATAACGTTATATAGTATTACGTTCTAACGTATAACGTTATATAGTATTACGTTATAACGTATAACGTTATATAGTATTACGTTATGACGTATAACGTCATAAGGTATTACGTTATCACTTATAACGTTATATAGTATTACGTTATAACGTGTAACGTACTATAGCATTCCTTTATAACGTATAACGTCATATGGTATCACGTTATAACGTATAACGGTATATAGTATTACGTTATAACGTATAACGTTATGTGGTATTACGTGATAACGTATAACGTTATACAGTATTACGTTCTAACGTATAACGTTATGTAGCATTACGTTATAACGTATAACGTTATATAGTATTACGTTATAACGTATAACGTTATATAGTATTACGTTATAACGTATAACGTTATATAGTATTACGTTATAACGTATAACGTTATATAGTATTACGTTATAACGTATAACGTTATGTGGTATTACGTGATAACGTATAACGTTATATAGTATTACGTTATAACGTATAACGTTATATAGTATTACGTTATAACGTATAAAGTTATATAGTATTACGTTATGACGTATAACGTCATAAGGTATGACGTTATAACTTATAACGTTATATAGTATTACGTTATAACGTATAACGTTATATAGTATTACGTTATACCGTATAACGTTATGTGGTACTACGTTATAACGTATAACGTACTATAGCATTCCTTTACAACGTATAACGTCATATAGTGTTACGTTATAACGTATAACGTTATATAGTATTACGTTATGACGTGTAACGTCATAGGGTATTACGTTATAACGTATAACGTTATATAGTATTACGTTATAACGTATAACGTTATGTGGTATTACGTGATAACGTATAACGTTATATAGTATTACGTTATAACGTATAACGTTATATAGTATTACGTTATAACGTATAAAGTTATATAGTATTACGTTATGACGTATAACGTCATAAGGTATTACGTTATCACTTATAACGATATATAGTATTACGTTATAACGTGTAACGTACTATAGCATTCCTTTATAACGTATAACGTCATATAGTATTACGTTATAACGTATAACGTTATATAGTATTACGTTATAACGTATAACGTCATAAGTTATTACCTTATAACGTATAACGTTATGTAGCATTACGTTATAACGTATAACGTTCTACAGTATTATGTTATGACGTTTAACGTTATATAGTATTACGTTATAACGTGTAACGTACTATAGCATTCCTTTATAACGTATAACGTCATATAGTGTTACGTTATAACGTATAACGTTATATAGTATTACGTTATGACGTGTAACGTCATAAGGTATTACGTTATAACGTATAACGTTATATAGTATTACGTTATAACCTATAACGTTATATAGTATTACGTTATAACGTGTAACTTGCTATAGCATTTCTTTAACGTATAACGTCATATGGTATCACGTTATAACGTATAACGGTATATAGTATTACGTTATAACGTATAACGTTATGTGGTATTACGTGATAACGTATAACGTTATATAGTATTACGTTCTAACGTATAACGTTATATAGTATTACGTTATAACGTATAACGTTATGTGGTATTACGTGATAACGTATAACGTTATATAGTATTACGTTCTAACGTATAACGTTATATAGTATTACGTTCTAACGTATAACGTTATATAGTATTACGTTATAACGTATAACGTTATATAGTATTACGTTATGACGTATAACGTCATAAGGTATTACGTTATCACTTATAACGTTATATAGTATTACGTTATAACGTGTAACGTACTATAGCATTCCTTTATAACGTATAACGTCATATGGTATCACGTTATAACGTATAACGTCATATGGTATTACGTTATAACGTATAACGTTATGTAGCATTACGTTATAACGCATAATGTCATGTAGCATTACGTTATAACGTCTACCGCTGTATACTATTTCGTAATGGCGTATGACGTAATGTAGTACAACGTTATAACATATAACGTTATATACTATTACCTTATAACGTATAACGTTAAATGCTATTTAATTACAACGTTATACGTTATGTAATATTACCTTATAACGTTATACGTTATATACTGTTACCTTATAAAGTTTAACGTTACGTTGCAATGCGTTGTAACGTATATCGTTATATACTATTACCATATAACGTATAACGTTATGTGGCATTACGTTATAACGTCTACCGTTGTATACTATTTCGTTATGGCGTATGACGTAATGCAGTAAAACGTTAAAACATATAACGTTATATACTATTCCCTTATAACGTATAACGTTATATGCTATTAAATTACGACGTTATACGTTATGTAATATTACCTTATAACGTTACACGTTATATACTATTACCATATAACGTATAGCGTCATGTAGTATTACGTTATAACGTATAATACTATGTACTATTACCTTATAACGTATAACGTTATGTAGCATTACGTTATAACGTATAAGGTTGTATACAATTACCTTATAACGTATAACGTTATACGTTATATACTATTACCTTATACCGTTATACGTTATATACTATTACCTTATAACGTATAACGTTATATGCTATTACCTTACAACGTTATACGTTATGTACTATTACCTTATAGCGTTAGACCTTACATACTATTACCTTATAACGATATACTTTATATACTATTTCCTTATAACGTATAACGTTATGTAGAACTACGTTATAACGTATAACGTTATGTAGCATTATGTTATAACGTAAGACGTTATATACTATTACCCGATTACGTATAACGTTATATAGCATTACGTTATAACGTATAACGTTGTATACAATTACCTGATAACGTATAACGACATATGCTATTACCATATAACGTATAACGTTATATACTATTACCTTATAACGTATACCGTTATGTAGCATTGCGTTATAACGTATAAAGTTGTATACTATTACCCTATAACGTATAACGTTATATGCTATTACCTTACAACGTTATACGTTATGTACTATTACCTTATACCGTTAGACTTTACATACTATTACCTTATAACGTTATACTTTATATACTATTTCCTTATAGCGTATAACGTTATGTAGCACTACGTTATAACGTATAACGTTATGTAGCATGACGTTGTAACGTATAACGTTGTATACTATTTCGTTATAACGTATAACGTTATGTAGCACTGCGTTATAACGTATAACGTCATGTAGCATTACGTTGTAACGTATACCGTTGTATGCTATTTCGTTATAACGTATAACGTTATGTAGTACTACTTTATAACGTATAACGATGTATACTATTACTTTATAACATATAACATTATATGCTATTACCTTATAATGTATAATGTTATATATAATTACCTTATAATGTATAACGTTATGTACCATTACGTTATAACATATAACATTATATACTTTTACCATATAACGTATAACGTTATGTAGTACCACGTTATAACGTATAACGTTATGTAGCATTACGTTGTAACGTATACCGTTGTATACTATTTCGTTATAACGTATAACGTTATGTAGTACTACTTTATAACGTATAATATTATATGCTATTACCTTATAATGTATAATGTTATATATAATTACCTTATAACGTATAACGTTATGTACCATTACGTTATAACATATAACATTATATACTTTTACCATATAACGTATAACGTTATGTAGCATTACATTATAACGTATAACGTTATGTAGCATTACGTTGTAACGTATACCGTTGTATACTATTTCGTTATAACGTATAACGTTATGTAGTACTACGTCATAACGTATAACGTTATATACTATTACCTTATGACGTATATTGTTGTATACTATCACCTTATAACGTTATACGTTATATACTATTACCTTATTACGTTATAAGTTATATACTATTACCTTATAACATATAACGTTATGTAGCACTAAGTTATAACTTATAACGTTATATACTATTACCTTGTAACGTATAACGTTGTATACTATTACGTTATAACTTATATGGTTATATACTATCATCTTATATCGTTATACGTTATATACTATTACCTTATAAGGCAACTTGCACGTCCAAGGTGGTTGGCGGGCATGTGTGGTACAGGTGCGGCGGTAGCGGGTATCGTGCCAGGGGTTGTCCCTTCTCCGCGCCCAATTGTCCGTTGTGCGAGTCGCTGGGAGCGCCGGCCAACCACAGGATGTGCGGGGCAGCATGCGCTCCGTCGAAAGTCAAGAGGAAGCCACCGATCCGCTGACCGACGGCGGAGGTAACGCAAGAGGGGCGCACCGTCGAACAACCAACGGTGGATGGCCATTGGTGGAGGCCATGGAGGTGATCGAGTTAATTGAACCGTTTCCTCCAATGCAAAGCTTAAGGAAGCCGGTCTGAAGGCTAGCACTCCGCAGAGGAAGTACCCGAGGATGATCATGTATGAACAGGGAAAATTAGGAGAGAAGAAACGGCATCCACGCTGCAAACGCCACAAGGGACGACCTCCAACTGGCTAGCAACCGCAGAAGCGATACTGACACCCGACGACCAAGAATCCACGGACACGCCGGAACAAGCCACGATCAGGCGGAACATGGAGACCCTCCCGATCGTCGAAGACACTGCAGAGTTCCGCATGGAAGAGCTCTGCGAAGCAGTCAAAAGACTGACGAGAGGAAATGCCCTGGACCGGATATGATCGAAGTGGAAGTTATTCGGCGCGCCTGGGGAGTGCTCTACCAGGAAATACTAAGGACAATGAACGGATACCTCGCTTGGGGGACCTTCCCAAGGATATGGAAAGTGGGAAACCTGATAACCATCCCTAAAGGACTGGAAAGGGACAGAAGCAGCCCGAAGTCCTACAGACCAATCTGCCTGCTCTCCATGGTGGGCAAATTGCTGGAGAGACTGATGGCTACCAGGATGTCAACCCTCTTCCACCAACACGAGCTGCCCTCAGACAGGCAACACGGCTTTCGCCCTGGAAGATCGACAACGGTCGCGATACTACAGCGAAGAGAGAAAGCTGCACATCTTAACAACTAAAACTATGTCCTCGCAATCGCGCTCGACATATCAGGAGCCTTTCACAAGGTGGCCAAACGTTCTACACGAGCTGAAAAGAAGAAGATGCCCTGATAACCTATACAGGCTAACACGGAACTAATTCTCGGACAGAACCGTGCAGATCGGTGGGAAAAACGAGGTAGTCACCAAACCAACACCAAAGGATGCCCGCAGGGTTCGGTATTGGGTCCAAGCTTTTGGAACATGATATTCGACGACCTCCTGGAAGAACTAAAAAGACATACACCGGAAGGCGAGCCGATAGCATACGCGGACGACATAGTAATACTCGTTGCAAGCAATGCCAGAACAGAACTGCAGAAGAAAGGAGAGGAAGCAGTCATACGTATCTCCAACTGGTGCTCCAGGAAAAAACTAGCACTATCAGCAAGCAAGACAGAAATTCTCCAGCTGAAGGGTAAATTAGACGCCGAAAGGCCCGCAATTAGTAAGGTCAATGGGAAAAGTATTCGTAGGAAGCAAGCCATAAAATACCTTGGAGTCCACTTCCAGAGTGACTTCAGGATAACCAAGCACGTAGAAGAAACCACTAACAAAGCAAGGAACCTACTCAGTAGCATCACAAAAGTGTCCAACGCGAAATGGGGCCTCGGACAAACAGCCATGCATACTATGTACAAAGGGCTGTTTGAACCGATAGTCACCTACGCCGCGGCTGGTTGGAGCGACCTACTGAACAAGAGCACGAAATCCTAACTGATTCGCACACAGAGGAAGGTGCATCTGCAGGTAATAAAAGCCTACAGAACGACATCCGCGGAAGCACTGCAGATAATAACAGGGGTCATGCCCATCGACCTCCTAATCGAGGTAAGGGCAAGACTGTATAAGAAAAAGAAAAACCTCACCGAAGAAAGCAGCGTGAAAACAATCATTCGAGAAGCTACTCAGGCGTGGCAGGCGCATTGGCACGCCACGCCAAAGAGAAGGACAACCTACGAATATTTTAAGAACCCAAAGGACAGACTAGCAAACCATTGGGTAAACCCAGACCACTAGATGACGCAGTTCATCAGTGGTCACGACAGCTTCAAAAGTAAGCTGGAGTCATTCCAGTTGAGTGTGGAGGACACGTGCGACTGCGGCATGGAGAACACACCGCAGGACATAATCGATGTATGCCGACTCTTCGAAGAAGAGCGACAGAAGCTGCGGAACTCCATACAGGCAGCAAAGTTAACGTGGCCTAAGGAGAAGCGGGAGTTCATCACAAAAGACGTGTACCCCCACTTCCAACAGTTCACTAAGAGCGTTCTACTGGCAAAAGAACACAAGAGGAGAGAGGCATTACAACGAACGAAGGGCCCTCTCCAACAGGGAGTACCAGCATCAAGAAAGCAAACCGAAGAGCAACCGGACCGTCCGCCAAGAAAAAGCGCAAGGAAAGCGCAACAGGCGAGAGAAGCGGATAACGAAGAGCCAGCCGACCCACAACAGCAAACCTGAAGGAAGAAGCCACTAAAACAAACAAACAACCAAATAGGGAATAGCACAAACGGAACACAGGACCATATAAAAAAAGGAGTAACAAACAATAGACACAACAGCACTCAATACAAATCACATGGAATAAGCAGGAACAAAAGTGCTAGAGCGCAGACCGAGGAGACTACCTGCGACCGTCGATGCAGGCGGTGCCCACACAATGGGTGCTGTGACGGTGCAGGTTATAATCGGCGGGAAAGCCAACCTGCTGGGACCGAGCCTCACGCTGGTAGCTCCGCCTCCTCGTGGCTCCCGCTGGTAACGGCGCAGCGCGACGCTCGCGTCGTGAGACGCCGGCTGAGCCAGCTGTCGCCCGAAAGGGTAGGTTCAACTTGTCCAATGATCCGCAAGGCGAGGGCAGGGTTTTGCCAAGTCGCGCGCCGACCATCAGCGCGCCGCTCCCTGGTAGGGGACGCTAGGAAGTACGAATAAGAAAGAATCTAACAACACCATGATTCAAGCCAGTATGAGTTTCCACTCGAGGTATGGCGCGGCCGTCCACTGGTCAGGCTCTCAAACTACTAGTCCGAACCTACCGCGAGGGGGTCATGCAGAAAAAGGAGCGGGCAGAATGAGAGCGCGAGTGAAGAGCCAATCCCATTAGATCGTCGCACCAACATCGCAGAGGCTACGAACGACGCAGGGCGCCGCGGGAACCGCTACCTCGGGAGCGTCAGACTAAGGGACGCGGCACTAGGGGGAGTGATCCCCCCTAGCTTTCCAACTCAAGACGGGATACCTCCCTAGACGACAACAACGGCAGGGCGTTAGACGACGAGGTTGCACCCAGGTAGTAATTCGCAAGAGATCCCGGGTGTACCACTAAACGTCGGGACGACCACGGTAGGGTTTTAGTCCGTAAGAGCCCGACATTACTCGGTCGTTGCTACGCAGCGCCGAGTGTCTATGAGGATATCCCCGCGTAAAATAAAGGTCTCCATAACCTGATTGCTTGCATTTTTCCCATTACTTCAGCGTTGCAATGATACTGTTACTTCTGAAAGCTTAGATATGACATCGTCTAAACTGCTTAATTCAGGACACAATTCAGGCTCTATGCAGGGATTGTTCTGCTGAGACATGTCTTCATCGTCGCAGCCTTTATGATTTATATAATTTGCCGTCTTCAATAATTGTTTTTTAAGTTTCCGCAATTTTAAAGCTCTAGCTAATAGCTTGATGCGTAATTCATCTTCAGCTTTCAAGAGAGTACACGTCAGCATTGCTTCAATCCGTAAATCTCGTCTGCTATTACGGCGACACCTTAACTTATTACGGCGGACTATGCGGATCCAAGTTACTAATCTTAAAGTGTCACTTGGCTTGGCGTCAATATCTTGAACTCTCTTCTTAGACTTCTCCATGAAGACGGCTTCGTAGTTTTCTTAATTAGCAGAAATACGAATGTTCTCTTTTTCGAGGTTAACACACTATCGATGATAACTTTCTTGAGAAATGGGTTAACACGAAATATCGACTGATACGATATTCACGTTTTCTTATAGCTATGAAAAAGCCACTTTATACACTGTGACGAAATAATATCCAAGAAACGTGTGAAAACATGCATAGAAAATACATGAATCAGACTGAGAAACCACACCGCACTGTCGTCACTAACCTCGACGCAACCGACACCAACTATTCGCAGAGTGATATTGACCGTAGCGGCCCAGAGGGAACGCCAACGTACCCCAAGCGGCTACTGCTCCGTCATCTATATTAACCAGAAAGCACAGGATAATACTTGGATTCGTTCTTCCCCAAATGTAGAATTTATTTACGTTAAAGACATATATAATGTACAAAAATGTATAATAATTTATAATACAGTTTACAATAACATGTAAACTATATTAACTAACTGACGAACGGAATTTGAGAAAGGGAAAGATGGCGACCAGCATGGCCGATGCGGTACTAACTCTATATCCGGTTGACGTCAACTCACAAAAGCGTACCTACACAATGACGCATATGCTTCGAATCCTTTGTGGAAATTTGAACGCTTCAATGGAAAACTTGTCGTTCTTATAATGCCTAACTAACGGACATGTACCTTTTATAATAGAATAGAACACGTAAATTTCGTAGCTGAGAATTATTGGAAGTTTCACGTTTAATTCATAATTGCAATAATCTTTTCTAACGAAATAAGCCATTTATTTATGATCCGAGTTTGTATTATGACATTTATGTTATAATAGCATTGTGAAAATGAGGCAATCTGAATACAGAAATACTATTTCAAATCATTTCTCCCATATTCCTTATGTCGTTTAAAAATAATTCGTGTATGGCATTTGTTCTTTCTACCCCTACTCCGGGGAAACCATAACTTGTATTTAAACAACATCAAGTATGTTTCAGACCCTTCGCGGAGAAACGCGCTTGCGACATAGTATGTCAACGAGTATCGTAAATTCCCGTTACAGTATCCTTTTTTATGTACTTTGTTACGACTATTCGCGGAGAGACGCGGTCGCGAGGAAAACGCTTCAGCGAGAGGCGTAAATTCTCGCTACGATTCGGCTAATCAACGCCGCGAAATAGTCGTTCCCCTTGTTTCGATTAGAATGACAGTGGGTGATTAAACTGAAATCAAAGCTGTGTTAACAGGTTAATATGACATATATATTCAACAATGTATTACACAATATTACGAGCGTCACAAGTATTTGGCGATGACTACAGTTAATGCCTTACAGAAGTATGTCCCGACATGACGATATCTCTCGATGAGTTAGTTAGACTTTCGGAACGGACTGAGTTAAAGGTAGAACCGTGGTAGACTTGTTGACTGTTCTGAGGACGAAAATGGACTACACTGAAAGTGACGATGCTGTGTCACAGGAGAGCTAGGAAAGGGTGTGTCTAGCGCACGCGATCATCCGATTTGTTGATGACAGTTTTTGGCCAGAAAGTGAGGGTAATGGACATTGTTTCTTTTGGCAATTACGATTGTTGGTGGACTAGAAGTGGCCTTGCCGCCCTCGATAGAAGGTTGGTGGTGGGAAGCATCGCAAGTGTGAAAAGAACTAATTTTCGAGTGTTTTCCGGAAACAAACCAGAGCTCTTAGAAAACGCTTTCGTAGAAAAGATCTTTGTTCGATCTGAATGACTTTAGTTGGAATTTTCGAAGATTTGTGATAGGTCCTTGACATTGTTAAGGGTACGCAATAAGGATGTGCAGACACATGGTTACCATCCCGCTCGCGATGCGAGGTTCGGTCCAGGTATAAAGTCGGACGACGTAACATACTTATATATATTTAAATTATTCCAGATATGTTTGACGGGTTGCAACAGGTACTCCTCTTGTTATTTTATGATATTGATCCTCACACAATCCACCACAATGGTGACTCCGACCTGATTTGAAACGATGCATGGCAAACGCTAACGACGGTATAAAAGCAATGGATAGTGTTTCGATCACTACACCACAGTTGCAACCCGCGAACTTTCCGTACGGTTCGCTTTATTAGAGGCGCAACTCGACGCGGCAGACATTTGTTGCCAAATATAGCGTACATACACCGGTTTTCCTTATGACAATGCGGATAGATATCAATTTCAATGTTTTTGCAGTTCTGGTTATTCAGGCTACAATATTCAATTGAACGTATCTACGCTGCAATTATTGATATGGTGTCCATTCGATGCCCGTTATACTTTACGATGACTTCCAAATACAGAGCACATCAGCCTCCTCGCGCTATATCAACGCTGGCCATTGTCAAGTACGGCGTAGTTTCAGTTTTGCATATTTAGGGTTAAATATTGTAGTGATCTTATCTCATTCTCTATTTCAGATATGTCGACTATTCGAAGCGCTTTATACTCCACATTTGCTATCAAATACAGCGCACAGAATCCGGTTTGTGCTACGTCATCCCTGGTCCATAACAAACCAACGGCTTTGCAGTTTTGCAGATTCTGTCTTCTTTATTCTATTGAACGTATCTCCGTTGGTATTGGTGATATGTCGACAATTCGATGTGCGTTATACTCGACATATGCTGTCAAATACAGCGCCCATCAGTCGGCTTGTGCTATGTCAACTCTGGCCCCCGTCATATATAGCGTAATTGCAGTGTTTCATATTTAGTCTGAAATATTCAATTCATCGCAATTAGAGATATGTCGATAATTCGATGCGAACAATAATCTTCATGCTCTTCAATGCTATCGAGGATTTTGTCACCCCGCTACTTGTATATTCTACATAGTCCATACGTAACAGGAAACTTAATAAGTTGTAATAGGGAACGTCATGATAGACCAGTAATTGTATCACGAAAGGTATTTTATTCCATTTGGAAGAAGGCAGTAGACCTGGTTTCGATTGCTGAACAATTTCTGCGACACAGCCTTAAAGAAATGGCATGCAGTTTCACAGTGACAAACATCATGAAGGTTCACATTTTCTACTGTTCGCGTGTTTGGGGCGGATGTCGCACATTTAATGGAAAGTGTTTCCACGCTGTATCAGTGGAAGCTAAATACATGAAATTTCCGCTATTAATGTACACAATGCGGAAAGGTTTCTTTAATATAGATAACGTGGCTAAGACATCTGATGGCAAATTTTTTAATTGTTAATGAAAAACTTCGAAATCCAAGCACATTTATATATACCATTTACTCGCCTTCTTTCATTTCATGTTCCTGTTGATCGCAAGATATGGAATCAGTATGAAGGAAAGAGTAGCACTTCTCTCGGAGCTGAGTGGAGTGAAGACAGTTTACTCGAAACATTGCGTCGAATAAAAGATGATTAAAGCGGAAAACCTGAAGCCGTGCGATATTGGAATTCCAATATTGGACATAAGAATATTAGGTAGGTGACTTCGAACTGGCAATACTACGACAATTCAGTTATAACCTGGGATCAAGCATACACAGTCATTTTCTCTGTCTATTATTATATTATATCTGTGAATAATAATATATAATTTCTTGTACTTCTCTATATCTCTCAGGTATCTTAGGGGAAGAAAATGAATGTCGTCTATTTGTTGTGGACTCATTCGTAAACTACTGTAACGTAACTATTCCTGGCGTTACAATACGTGTCTCACAATGAGCCACGGGATTTTATGTAAAATCTTGAAAGCAGCCACAGCCTATATGTAAATCGGGCATTAGAGGCACGTGCTAAGTAATTTACGGACCAATAGTACGGTTGAAATGCGGTAGTAGTTGCTGTATTGATCGTAAAAATCAGCACTAAATTATCGTAGCTCCTCATTCCCGATCGGTCGCCTAGAATTATTAACAGCCATTACGATAAATGTCAACAGTGATATTCTCACGTAGATTGAGATTATTTCACGTTACGCACGTAAGGTGAGAGATTCGTACTCCAATTATGATAGTTCTTTCAAAATTTATTATAAACTGACAGAGTAACGATACAGAATGTTACACTAACAGAACAGGATAGGAATGGAATGTCGAGTGCTGACTTGGGAGAGTTTTTTATACCAAGGATCTGGTTCCTGTGGTGGGGATATCGTTGGATGCCGTCACACAGATATGCTGTTACTGCTTAGTTATAGTTTTGATGGCTATGGTATGCGAACTGATATACAAAATACGATAATCCTATCGCTATATGCGGAGATCAACGTGACAATATAGTTTTTCTACCTTGCACACTCGATTAGCATTATTTCAATTGTGATATTTTGTTGGGAAATGATACAACGCTTATCGATGTGGGTGATGGAAATCTGTTCCTGGCCGAAGGCAATGTGTGCAAGAACGCACAAGACAGATTCCGCATTGTACTTAGACACATTGCTTTCAAGATTCCGCTTGAACACATTCTATGCGGATAGTACAAGCGCGAATGAGCACGAATTAACAAGATATATATGTCGGAGATGAAAGTATAGCGGGCCTTCGGAATTGTTAGGAATATCCGTAACACTTCAATTTTATACCAACCCGATTATAATTGTCCGAGATTTCCGATAATGAGCTTGGACTGAAGGCGACAACTAGTCGCCGATCGTAGCCGCGGACACGGGATGAACGTTTCTGTCTAATAAAGGTATAGAGTAATTGTATAGTTCTCCTCAAAAAGAAATAGTTGTAGCGGCACTCGACAGTATACATTCCAACGATCTCTGCACCGTGGCTCCCCATACACAGACCGTATTCTTCGGGAAAGATGATTGCCCGATGTTGATTCATCATACATAGTATATGTTCAGCTAGCCTCAGAACCCGCTACAAATTTTAGGAGTTAGCTAACTGAAGTCCTTCAAATTGACAGACAGTCTTTATACTAACAATCTGTAAAGCTGTGGTGTGATATGTGTACTACGGAAATATACGGAAGATCTGCATTCCTCGACGAACGACGCTTCCCGCTAGCAACTTTCTCCCAAGGGCGGCTAGCATCATTTTCTAACCGTCTACATAGAAATTAACCAAATAACAGCAACGTCTATTTCCCCCATTTTCCGAGTGGAGACTTTCCTCGACGCAGCCGATGATCTCGTGACTTTGGACACACCCCATCAGAGGTTTCCTGTGCTTCATCAACGCGACGGATAATACATTCTCTCGTGCGATCTCATTAGCGAGGAAACGACGCCTTTTGCGATCAGTGGATACTTCACATTTTTCATGACGAGTTCGAATTAGACTTTGGAAGTACGTATATTTGTAATCACGGTGACCGTGGATTCGTTATCGAACCTAAGACCATTGTCATTAGCGAATAATCACCGCGGTTACTTGTCGATTCTGTAATACCCACACTTGTGCTAATCAACATTACCTCGATTGTATAACAACGATGGCTGATTCCAGTGAAGATTCGTGACACGCCGCTACCCTTCATCGTAACGTAAACACGAACATATATTCGTGAAAATACATGCATACGCGCCCGATTCTGACTGACCAGCGTTCTCACCCGGAACCGGAACTCGCAGTCCACCGTGACGAGCAGCACATATATAAGCCTCCATTCTCAGCCAAACCGTCAGTGCTGCTCGTGCAACAGTAGAAGCAACATGGAGTTTTTTAGATCCCTATTACGCGTCGTTGGTCTGTTCGTGCCAAGCAAGGTAGATATCATTTGCGAACTACCACTGGAGGTTTCGCACATGATACTTCGAAAATTGGATCCCTCGTCCCTGCAGAGCGCCGCGCTTGTCTCGCGCAAATGGTTGAACGTATGCAGATCCGACAAATGTCTACGGCGGACAGCAAGAAATCACATGCGGCGTACGAGCAAGCGGGTCAGGATAGAGTTTCTCGGAGCAGCAGCCGCTAAAGCCGCCCAACAACAATCGAAAAGTAGAGTACGTGGTGCGAGGAACCTACGACTCGAAGTAGGCATATCCTCGGCTCGTACGACCGTCGTCGTTGGAAGGTTAGGTGGTCCTCCGAAAATTCCGATGCGTAATCGACCCATCGATGTTGAACCGCTAAAATGTATTAGACTGTAAATGATAGTATGTACCTTAATTCGACAGTTTGCTTTTGCGAGAACATGAAATGGTCTTGTCCGACGAAAATAATTCAGAACTGTAGCGCAAAGCTTGAAATAAAATGGTGCCATTGAGGCGGCAATTTGATTCAGCCGCGGCAATTTTCTACAGAAATATCGACAGTGCAACTTACATTGACGCTCCGTCGTGTACCGCGTTACATTCTATCGGTCAATGTAAAATAATATCTTTATCGTTGCAGACACTTTATTGAAAATTAAATACAACGTATCACCGACGCTATTGGAAATCTGTCGCTAAGTAATTGCGAGACGTACACCTCGTTTTCTTCCAAATACAACGTACATCAGCCAGTTTGCCGTATATCTAATCCGGCCCACTGTCAAATCAAGCATAATTGCAGTTTAGCAGATTCAGACTTAAATATTCAATTGAACGTACCTTCGGATTCTGCGCAATTGTAATTTTGCAGATTTTGTCTTAAATAATCAATTGAAAGTAACTCGGCTGACATTGGAGATATGTGGACTGCTCGATGCGCGTTACAAGCCACATTAGCCGTCAAACAGAGCGCACGTTACTCGGTTTGCGCGGCAGATAAATACCCACGAATGTATCTCAGTATGATTAACTTCTACCAATGTTTAATGCCGGGGGCAGCAAGAATTTCTCAACAACTCAAGGATTTGTTGTAAAGCATAAAGGAGCGCAACGCGTCCATTGAGTGGTCCGAACAATCCGAAAAAAACTTCTGCGTGTCGAAACATGCCTTAGATGACAGGACAATGTTACCTCAGCCGATTCGCTGCGCGCCCGTTAGCCTCGCTGTACACCGCGATGTACACCCGATGTAAACCGCGGTGAAACGATTTAGACACGACGTCGAAGGAAAAGAAATCGCAATCTTCACTGATCACAAACTTCTGATATACGCGATTGACCAATATCTTGACAAGTGTTGGCAAAGACAATTTTGACGGCAAGACCAGTTCGGACAATTTACGATATATGATCGGCACATTAAAGGGATAGACAATAACGTAGCAGATACTTTATCCCGGATTGATGCGATCGGTAAATCCGTACTTCATCAAACGTTAGCTGCCGCGCGAGAGAAGAGTAACGAGATGCGCGATATCATAACCGCCGGCTCTTACGCGCTGCAATTGAAAAAAGTACGATTTCCCGATCAAGAGGTCGGAACACACTGCGATATCTCGACCGAAATCCAACTTCAGTACGTACCGGAACTGTTACGGCACGCACAGTGTATTTTAGTCGCTACATGGACTTCCCCATCCGGGGATACCTGCTACGCAAAAATTGTTGACGACGCGGTACGTCTGGCCGTCCATTAGTAAAGATTGTCGAAGGTGGACGCGACAATGAATACCGTATCAAAGCTCCTACGTCACCAGGCATGTATCTTCACACGTCGGAACGCTTGAAACGTATGTCGATCTTTTTCGCGTTGGCCTGAATTCGTTCCCGGCACGGATGTGGAAGCGTCAACCGTTGCTTCGGATTTCCTTTCTACTTGTGTAGCTCGCTTCGGCGTACCTCTAAAAATCACGACCGACCAAGGACGCCAAATTGAATCGCGATTGTTTGAGGAGGTTGCTCGGCGTAAAGCACTTAGGCACGACGGCCTATCATCCCGCGTCTACTGGGATAGAAGAGCGCCTACATAGATAACCAACAGCGGCGACTAAATGCAATGACACGAGCAACAGGGTCGAATTTCTGCCGATCGTTTTAGTAGGCATTAGAACAGTGATGAAGGAGGATCTTTACGCGACGGCGGTCGAAATGGTTTACGGCACCGGCATACGATTGCCGGCGAGATTCCTCGTGCTAAAGAAGCAGCGGGCCAATTCGAAATACAAGCACCGGCAAAACGAACGAACGGAGAAAGCCAGACCAGTCCGAGTTAAGAGTAATGGAGAAAAGAATATCTTCATTTTTAAAGAGCTATGATCATCGTTGTATGTTTTCTTGGCGCAATAGGAGACGCATTACTGCCGTACCACGCAGTACCACGGGCCGTTTGAAGTAGTAGAGGTTTTTGTAGGCCGATTGAAACCCGCGTTTGTTTCGCTAGGCGACTCAAAGAAAAATAACGCCGAAACCCGTAACATACTGATTCCTGCAGGTCAAACGAACGCGACCATTGTGGCCAATGCGGTATTAACTCTACATACGGTTGACGTCAACTCCCATCAGCGTACCTACACAATGACGCCTACGCTTCAAATTTTTGGTCGAAATATTTATGCTTTAACGAAATACTTGTCGTTCTTTCAATAACAAACTAACAGAAGTACACCATTTATAACGGAATAGAACATGTAAATATCGTCGCAGAGAATTATTGGAAGTTTCACATTTAATTCATGATTGCAATAATCTATTCTAGCCAAATAAGCCATTTATTTATCGTCCGAGTTTGTACTATGACATTTATATTGTAATAGCAATGTGAAAATGAGGCAATATTAATTCAGAAATATTATTTCAAATCATTTCTCACATATTCCTTAAGTCGCTTATAAATAACTCGTGTATGTCCTTTGTTCTGTCTGCCCCTACTCCGGCGAAACCATAACTTGTATTTAAACAAAATCAACTATGTTTTAGACCTTTCGCGGAGAGACGCAGTTGCGACATAGCGCGTCAACGAGAGTCGCAAATTCCCTTGATGATTACGTAATCAACGTCCACGACATCATCGATACCCTGTTTCTGTTAGGATAATAGTCGTGGTTCAATTGAGTGTATACTGAATTAACTGGTTGTAAATTGCAATTGATTCAAACATCTTGTTGACTATAGCGACATAAACTGATATAGTATAGTTGGTCCTCGAGATGTCTGCATCTGGACAGGTCGCGTGCAGATCGCCTCGTATGCACTAATCGCAAAAGAGAGATTCGGAACTTAAAAAGTGATTCAAATTTGAAGGTTGATCAAATTTGAAGATTTGAAGGTTTAGTGCTTCTGAAGTGACGAGCCTGCAAAGTTTTGTGGAGTACGTTGAAAAACAAAATCTCGTGCTAAGATTATGCGGTTAAGCACGTGAGAACGCCATATTGGTACGTGCAACAGCAGCGCCGCCGCAAGGGCCACGCAGGCACTGCACACACACTCACATAGCGACCGCAGCTGCACACACAATGACGTACCGGCCGCATAATAGAGGAGCCACCGCACAGGCTACTTAGGAAACCTTGCGGACACCGGCATACTGAAGCGGGCGCTACAGCGCGGTACTTTTAAAAGAAGAAAAGAGAGGTATTTGCAACAACGGCCAATATAAGTCGCCATTACGTCTTTTCAAATAATGGCCTACACTCTAAAAGTAATACGCCGCTGGACTTTGTTGCAAGCACTCAAAAAGCAATACGTCGCTAGACTTAGCGGCACACGCTCCAAAAGCAATACGCTGCTAGTGTTCGGTACTAAAAAGAGAGCCACCACTGGATTTAAGCTGTGTTCACTCAAACTTAATACGCCGCTGACGTCTGGCACGGAAAATCAATACGCCGCCAGACTTAGACTCTGGGCGAGTAAAGCAATACGCCGCTGGAGTCAGATAGATAAAAGCAGTACGCCGCGAGACTCAGATTCTGGACGGCCAAGCAACACGTTGTTGGAGTCTGGTAGAAAAAAAGCAATCCGACGCTGGAATTGGACACTGGGCGAGCAACGCAACACGCAGTCGGACTTAAACTCCGAAAGGAAAATACAATACGCCGCTAAACTTAGACTCCGGGCGAGAAAAGCGATACCCCGCTGGACTCCGTCTCCGGACGCACAGGTGCAGTAGAGATCCGAAATACCGTCGTAGAAAGAATCGCCACCAACTACAACGGCAAGGTTTCTGCTACAAGCCTTGAGAACCCAGAAACTAGACAAAAGTTCGGAGGGCACCTCTCCGAAATGCCGGAGAAGCATAGCCGAGAACCCAATGAAACAACTGCAAAGGGAATAGAAACGCGACCAGTAACAGAACTAAAGGTACGGGCAAGTAAAGTCGAAAAAAGAGTCCTAGCATTCTGTCTTGGCCCCAGCAGAAAGGTCAATAAAGAGCAGATCGCCACAATCATGCGGTATTTCAAAGACATGAGGGGCATAATCGAAGTACTACTGCTCCACAATAGCTACCTGTCTGGCTGATTAGAACAAACCTCGTGCGAAGTAAAAAACAAAGAAACAGCTATACTGAGCGCCGTACATAAGTCACTACAGGCCTGCAAGCGGCTCGAGACAGCCGTTAGGAAACGGACACAAGTCGACGATAGAAAGCCCTTGTATGCAGGGAAGGTCAAAATGACAAGCAACGGGTGTTACGTCGGCCGACTCTCTACCTGGACCGGGCCTCACATCGCGGACGGGATGGCAGCCAGATGTCCGCACATGCTTATTGCGTATCCTTAAGAATCTCAAGGACCTACCATAAATCTTAGCAAATTTTAGCTAAAGTCATTCAGATCGAACAAAGATCTTTTTACGAGAGCGTTTTCTAAGGTCAATGGTTTGTTTCTGGAAAACACTTAAAAGTTAGTTTTTCCACACGTGCGATGCTTCCTACCTCCAACTTTCTATCGAGGGCGGCTATGACCCCTTCTAGTCCATCAACAATCGGAATAGCCAATACAAACAATGTCTATTACCCTCACTTCCCTGGCCAAAAACAGTCATCAACAAATCCGATAATCCCGTGCGCTAGACACACTCTTTCCTAGCTATCCTCTGACACAGCATCGTCACTTTCAGCGTAGTCCATTTTCGTCGTCAGAGCAGTCAAGCAGTCTACCACGATTCTACCCTTAAATTAATCCGTTTCGTTAAGTCTAACTAACTCATCGAGAGATATCGTCAAGTCGGGTCAGATTCCTGTAACGCATTAACTGTACTAATCGTCAAACACTTGTGACGCTCATAATATTGTCTAATCTATTGTTGACAACATGCGTTACATTAACCTGTTAACAGAGAGTTAATATCAGTTAACCACACCTGTTATTCTAATCGAAACAAGGGGAACGAATATTTCTCGGCGTAGATTAGCCGAATCGTAGCGAGAATTTACGCCTCTCGCTGACGCGTTTTCTTCGCGACCGCGTCTCTGCGCGAACGGTCGTAACATACAAAGTACATAGGGTTTTATGTAAATTGCCATACATGGGAAAATAAAAATATCGAATCAAAAATTTTTCAAATATATTTCGAACGCTCATTAATACTACAAAATTATATTATTACAAAATTACATTACTACAAAACTATATTACTACAATATTATATTACTACAAAATTATATTACTACAAAACTATATTACTACAATATTATATTACTACAAAATTATATTACTACAAAAAATTGTAAAGGTCCCGAATGCATCGGTACCGATACAGTTGACAAACCAAACCAATGAAACGTGCATAGACTAGAGAACATGGGGTCCCTAATCGTGTGGTACGCTTCAGCATCGTTGAGAACACCAACTCCCTCCTTCCGACTTCCCCAAAGTCATCTCAAACGGCAAGACTGCAAATAAAAAATATCTGGATAAACAAGAGGATAATAATGCGATTTCTATTCCTGCAGCACAAGATGAAATACACGGTGCTCCATACTCGCTCGAGATTCCATATAGTCGTTGTTGAAATGTCTGTGCAGTTGGTGGATTAAACGTTGCTAGAAATTATCCTCTTGTCAAAGTAGTCACATAACCTTCTAGGTCTTCATAACCTGATTGTTTGCATTTTTTCCATTACCTCAGCGTTGCAAAGATACTGTTTTCGCAATTTTAAAGCTTTAGATGAATGCTTGATGCGTAATTCATCTTCACCTGTGAAGAGAGTACACGTCAGCATTGCTTGAATCCGCAAATCCCGTCAGCGATTTCGACGACACCTTAATTTTTTACGGCGGACTCTTCGGATCCAAGTTACTAATCTTTCAGTGTCACTTGGCTCGGCGTCAATATCTTGAACTCTCTTCTTAGACTTCGCCATGAAGACGGCTTCGTAGTTTTCTTAATTAGCAGAAATACGAATGTTCTCTTTTTCGAGGTTAACACACTATCGATGATAACTTTCTTGAGAAATGGGTTAACACGAAATATCGACTGATACGATATTCACGTTTTCTTATAGCTATGAAAAAGCCACTTTATACACTGTGACGAAATAATATCCAAGAAACGTGTGAAAACATGCATAGAAAATACATGAATCAGACTGAGAAACCACACCGCACTGTCGTCACTAACCTCGACGCAACCGACACCAACTATTCGCAGAGTGATATTGACCGTAGCGGCCCAGAGGGAGCGCCAACGTACCCCAAGCGGCTACTGCCCCGCCATCTATATTAACCAGAAAGCACAGGATAATACTTGGATTCGTTCTTCCCCAAATGTAGAATTTATTTACGTTAAAGACATATATAATGTACAAAAATGTATAATAATTTATAATACAGTTTACAATAACATGTAAACTATATTAACTAACTGACGAACGGAATTTGAGAAAGGGAAAGATGGCGACCAGCATGGCCGATGCGGTACTAACTCTATATCCCGTTGACGTCAACTCACAAAAGCGTACCTACACAATGACGCATATGCTTCGAATCCTTTGTGGAAATTTTAACGCATCAATGGAAAACTTGTCGTTCTTATAATGTCTAACTAACAGACATGTACCTTTTATAATAGAATAGAATACGTAAATTTCGTAGCTGAGAATTATTGGAAATGTCACATTTAATTCATATTTGCAATAATCTTTTCTAACGAAATAAGCCATTTATTTATCATCCGAGTTTGTATTATGACATGTAATATTAGTCCTTTTCATTCCAGCATACTACACATAACAAACTTCTGTTGCAGGCAAGAGATCCGCAGATGTGTCCAGGCTGTTGGTCGTCATCTGGGACGATATTTGTCCTGCTGTGTATCAGATAAGGAGTGACGAGAGAAGACTGGTATGGGATAAAGAGAGGGGAAAATTCTTTGTTTTTAGCAAATCGTGCATGAAGATTGCTAACGATGAGTTGCACCATGAACACGTTGTACATAAACGTCTCATCACACCGTGCTTTCGTATCTTGAACATCCAAGCATCAACTAATTCGAAAATCGTTTGACGCGCGATACACATAGGCTTATTGTGACAAACTACAGCAAATTATAGCAAGTCTTGTTTGGTGAGCACAAATCCCCTTTGTACGTTGCCTGTCCAAATGTGTTTTCTCAGGGCCAGATAACTTTTTTCAACGCTTGTGCCACCAAGTTGTATGTGAGTTACTCTGGCTTATCAATATGCCTTGTTCAAAGTTGAGAGCTGAATACTGTCACAGCTCTCTATCTTCCCATGTGAATTATGATAATTGGAGCTTTTTGAAGTATGGAGTAAATTGAATGCATCGTTGTTAAAGTGAGATGATCCAGAATGGCGAATTATTGCAAGTAGCACAACTAATCAAAATAATAGACATGCACATATATGAAATATGTTTAATATGGATAGGAAATTACTTTGAAATTTGACAAGCATTGCAATAAAATGTCGGATCGGAAGTCATATTACTACTACACCCGCTTTCTCCGTAATAGTTAAGAACGTGCGACAAATATGCGGACCATCTGTAAACCGAAAATGTTTGTGTGAAGAGAAATGAAACTGAACAGGTTCGGGTTACGGTGTCTCCTGAGGCCTGTTGCGGGTTAGCGTTAACAATGGATTGCACCTAACGCCCAGACTATGAGGAACCTCGCAAGGACCATCGCATCTGGCGTGGCACGTGCTAAACAAAAATTGGATCCGTGACACCTGCACCAACGGTCGTAGGTAGACTCCTCAGTCTGCACGCTTGCGTTTTTACTCGCGCTTTAGTGCGCGTTGCATTATTTCTGCATCTTCTTGTTTGTTATTCCTCTTTTAGTTCTGTGGTCTGTTCTGTTATATTTCTTATTCGCTTTGGTTGTTTCGTGGTTTCTATTCTTTTATGGTTGCTGCTGTGTTTCGGTTGGTTCGCCACTTCTCTCTTCTGGTATTTGTGCTTTCCTTGTGTTTCTCCTTGGTGGTTGATTTCACTGTTCGTCTGCTTGTCTTTTTGCTGGTGGTCTTCGCTGTTGGAGAGGGCTCCTCATTCCTTGTAGTGCTGCTCTACTCATTTGTTCTTTTGTCAACAGATCACTCTTGGTGAAGTGCTGGACGTCGTGGTACACATCCTTAGTGATGAACTCCCCCTTTTCTTTCGGCCAAATTAGTTCAATGGCCTCTGTGGAATTCCGCAGCCTCTGTCCTTCTTCGTCGAAGAGTTGACATACTTCAAGTGTGTGCTGCGGAATTTCCTTCATGCTGCAGACTCCCGTGTCAACTTCGCTCAGCCGGAATGTCTTCAGCTCGCTGTTTAAGTCGTCGTGCTCACCGATGAACTGTGTGTTCTCCGTAGGGAGGGGCTCGCCGAGTGCGAGCCTATGGGAGCTAACAAACCCACGTTCCCGCAGCCAGGGAGGGCAATCGGGACGGGCGTCCCGCCTACGAGAGTCCTCTATGCGCACCGTTGGGTTTGTCGCCGGGAGTATACGTGCGCTTAAGCGCCTATACTCTCTCTGCGCGGCTTTTGTTAGTAGCGCACCCACGATCCCGATGCGAAGGCCGGGACCGCCGGAATAAATCCCTGGGTACAAAAATGCCGCTGGTCTGCTGAATGCTCGGCTAGCAGGTCATCAGACCAGCAGTGACGTGGCCGTACATCCGCAAGGTGGTCCCACCTATGACATAAGTTGGTACCACGGGCGCTTGAGTGTTAGCCTGGGGGGAGTAGCGACACCTCTGCTCGTCCAAAATTCGGGTATGGTATCGTGGTGGCAGTGCTCCAAGGCCCAGATGCTGGCAAGGCGGCCGTTCTCACCAGCCGGCCGCGGCGTACGTGATTATCGCCTTGGTCTCTTTTGCGAAGCTGTTGAACATATTACTGGCTTTCTGTGTTGTCAACTCAATGTGTTTATTAATGTTTAGGCCACTCTCGAAGTGCAGTCCGACGTAATTCATCGCATGTCGCCTTCGAATTCTTTTTCCATTTACTTCGATAATTGGAGGCCTTTCCGAGACCAATTTTCCGTTCAGCAGGAACATTCCTGTTTTTCCCGCCGGCAATGCCACTTTTGTTCCTGGAGCAGCAGTTGGAAACACTCGTGACTGCTTCCTGCCCTGTCTTCTGTGGCTCTGTCCTGTCGCTTCTTGCTACCAGCTTGATGATGACGTCCGCATACGCGACCGGCTCGCATTATGTTGTGTAAGTTCTTAGATCGTCCACAGATCATCGAATATCAGATCCCAAAAACTTGGACACATTACCGATTCCTGCTGGAACCCTTTGGTGACGGGCTTGGCGATCACTTCGTTTTTGCCTACAATTTGCAGTGTACTGTCTGTGAAGTAGCTCCGTCTTAGCCTGCATAGGTTGTTGGGAGATACACTTCTCGTTACCTCGTGCACGACGTTTGGCTACCATAGATTGTCGACGGCGCCTGATATGTCGAGCGCGATAGCGAAAACGTACATCTTGTCGCTCATCTGCCCGGTTATCTCCTTGAGTTGGACTATCGCCTTCGTCTTCGATCCTCCGGGGCGGAAGCCGTATTGTCTGTCGGCGTTCAGCTCGAGATGATGAGAGAGGGTTGACATTCTAGCAGCCTGTAGTCTCTCCAGTAATTCACCCACCATGGAGAGCAGGCAGTTTGGCCTGTAAGACTTCGTGCTACTTCTGTCTCGTTTCGGTTCTTTTCGAATGGTGATGAAGTTTCCACTTGCCATTTTCTTGTGAAGATCCCCCAAGAGAGGTAGCCGCTCACTAATTTTAGTATTTCTTGGTGGAGTCCATCCATGGCGCGTTGAAAGTCTTCCACATCGTTCATTTCGGGTCCAAGATACTTCCCTCCCGTCATTCTTTTGACTGATCCGCAGAGCTCTTCCATCCGGAACTGTGCGGTGTCTGCGACGTTCGGGAGGGTTTCCATATTCCACCTTATCTCGGCTGGTTCCTCCGTGTCAGAACGTCCTTGATCATCCGGTATGTGGGCTGCTAGCATCGCTTCTGCGGTTGATCACCAGTCGGAGATATCTCCTTGTGGCGTTTGCAGCGTTGATACTGTATCTGCCCTCCTTACTTTGCCCGTGACCGTACTGTCAACGATTCCCCAAGAACCCTTGTTACGCTCTTTAGTAACAAATTCTTGCCAGCTCTGGATCTTCGCTTTCGTTACTGCCTTCTTGTACTTCAACAGGGTGTCCTGGTACCGCAGTTTCTCTTGTTCCCTCGTTGCAGCGTCCTTGGCCCCTTGGTATCTTCTTGTTGCCCGGTAGGTGCGCCGCTTTTGTCTGGCGAGTTCACCATGGCACTGATCTATTGTGCCATTTCTTCTTTGGGATGACCGCGTTGCAGGCTCATATCAATGATTCCTGCAATCGCTCTGCTATTCTTTCAACATCGTCTGCTCGCTGGAGGGTTGTCTGTCGGAGGTCCTTTTGCTCCTCCAAGTGGACTCTTTGAAACACTTCCAGATAGCTGTTCTCGTGTTGTAACTCCTTTCCTGAGGATGTGGCGGTCTACTTTGTTTATTGAAATTCAGTCGCGTCTCCAGGATACTGTGGTCGCTGGAGGTTATATATATGTTCGATCGCCCATCGATAGGGTCGTCTGGAAGGTGTAAGCCTGCCCTGTTCTGTTAAGGACGTGGAGGCCGTATTGTGCAATGACGGCTTCCATGGCTTCTCCTCTCTCGTCGGTATTCCTGCTATAGAATTCCAGCTATGTGGTGTTCGCGTCTATGCCGACTATGACTCTCTTTCCGTTTAGGCTATGCAGTACTTTCTCCAGATGTTGGATGCCGACCCCGATGTTCCCGTTCGGCGGCAAGTAATGACATACTGCATAGATCGCCGTCGCTCCCGGGCTCCTTTGCCTATCTGTGCACATACGCAGTGAGTTGTGCACAGGCCGGCGATATCGAGCGGTCTCATGTGTCTGCCTCCTGTCGCTGCCACTGATGGGTTTTGTTTCGTGCCCCGACGGGCAATCGCGTTTTCTGTGCCGAGCCCGGGTATTTCACCTTCTATGCTTTTTACAGTTTACGCAGTTTGGTTCGTTGTCCTTGTTTGGGTACTCGTTGGTGCTGTGTCCACTATCTGCGCAGTGAGCGCAATTTTCGTAATTTACGCGGCAATATGTTGCCACGTATCCGTAACCTTGGCACTTATAGCATCAACTGATCGCTGTGTATTCCCTAAGTTTACACGGGTTCCAGGAGATGTATATTTTTCCTTTTAGTAACTTGTCCCCTACCTGTGGCATGGGGAAGGGTACTTCGAATTAACCAGCTGGTCTCCTGTTGATCCCGGCACCCCGTTCTTAAGCAGAACTTGATGGCTGCAACGTCGCTCTCCCTCAGTCTTTCCTGGTTTTACGTTCTTATGCATGCCAGTATCTTCTTCTCCGGGATGTCCCTCGGGACATCGTACATGATCATCCTGGGGGGCGGGGGGGCGTAGAGGTGTGTTGTCTTTTATTGCAGCCTCTTTTAGCTTCTCGGTCTCTGTAAATGCTTTGAGACTTTCTGACTTCGTCGTTTCTACGACTAGACCGTTGCCGCTTACCTTCCGGATTGCGGTGAGTTGTATCCCCTTTTTGCGGGGTTTACAAGTGTGAACACTGCGTCGCATGCTTGTTCGCTCTATTTTATTTCTCCGCCTTCTACTTCTGGGCGGATTATCACCACGTTTCTCTGTGGTCTAACTGCTTTGTGACCAACCCTGTTTTTTCGACCGTTCGTGGAGAAACGCGGTCGCGAGGAAAACGCGCCAGCGAGAGGCGTAAATTCTCGCTACGGTTCGGCTAATCGATGCCTCGAAATAGTCGTTCCCCTTGTTTCGATTAGGATAACGGGGGCTGGTTGAACTCAATTCAACTCTGAGTTAACAAGTTAATAGGACATATATATTCAACAATGGATTACACGATATTACGAGCGTCACAAGTATTTGACGGTGACTACAGTTAATGCGTTACAGAAGTATGACCCGACATGACGATATTTCTCGATGAGTTAGTTAGACGTTACGTACGGACTGAGTTAAAGGTAGAACCGTGGTAGCGTGGGACGTGACAGTTGACTGTTCTGAGGACGATAATGGACTACATGGAAAGTGACGATGGTGTGTCAGAGGAGAGCTAGGAAAGGGTGTGTCTAGCGCACGGGATCATCGGATTCGTTGATGACAATTTTTGGCCAGGAAAGTGAGAGTAATAGACATTGTTTCTATTGTCCATTACGATTGTTGGTGGACTAGGAGGGGTCTTAGCCGCCCTCGATAGAAGGTTGGTGGTAGGAAGCATTGCATGTCTGGAGACACTAATTTTCAAGTGTTTTCCGCACACAAACCAGAGATCTTAGAAAATGCTTTCGTAGAGAAGATCTTTGTTTGATCTGAAAGACTTTCGTTGGAATTTTCTAAGATTTATGGTCGGTCCTTCAGATTCGTATGGGTACCCAATAAGGACGTATAGAGTGGTTTTCTCGTTCGTGTTACGGCACGAGTGGAGCGCGGGACGTGTCATTATACAAAACGCCCGCTTAAGGAATTAAATGCACAAACGACCACACGGCACTACGAAACGAAGGGAAGGATTAACAAAATGAGGGCGACTAATAGATCCAACCAATAATCATAATACATATATACACAACTCTAAATAAACCTACCAATAACCGACTTGCAATTTGAAAACCTATGGTTCAATATAATATAAGCCCAACCAGTATAAAATAAAATAAATAGAACCAACTAATCGATTGAACGAGTCACGAACCAAACAAATAAACCAGAAAATAAGAATAACTACAGAAAGGGAAATGATTGAAACGCCAGGAATACATGTATATAGAAATATATATTTTAATCAATCAACGCCGCAAAACCTCGGAAAGTTACATATAAGTATAAACATATATGCCAAACATGTAGTAACCTAGTAAATATTAGAGACAGTACTTCCAATACTATGCACAAATACAATATTATCAATTTATGAAATATATGTATATATGAAATAAATAAATTAATAGTCTAACGAATACAGAAAACATACAATATTATATTATTAAAGAAATAAAGGTTACATTGTCAGAAATATATATATATATGTGTGTGCGCATTCTACATTATTAAATCAAATCAGTAATCTAAGATACATACTTAAAACTAGACTACGTTCCGGTAAAGAGTTATTAAATAAGAACTACATTACGAAGCATGCATGTCTATATATAAAATATATATAGGTCGGGTTGGGGTTAACACTTGGATTTGGGGCGTGTAACGAATCTGCGCCAGAGTCGCTCATCGTCGGTGTACAATCAATGATATCCTTTATTCTCGCAAATACAAGATAAACTACCGGTGTCGATACTCGAACGATAATGACAATGATCGCGGGGTCGGTATAGCGAATCCACGGCCCACGGGATAACTGACCTACTTTACTTCAAAGTCTAAGTCGAACTCGACTTACTCCTTGTGATGCAAGGATCGCTTGATTATCTCTTTACTAAGACGTGGATTATTCACTGATCGTAAAAACACGATAAGTATCTATCTAGTGCAACTGTAAGAAAAAGAATGCCTTTCCGTCGCGACGACGCTGCAGCGGAAAACTATGGTGGAATGTGCCTAAGGGTACGAGGTCATAGGATTCGTCAAAGAAAACCTCCGCTCGGAGGGTGAGGGAAATAGACGTTGCTGTTAATTGGTTAATCTCCATGTTGGTGGTTAGAAAAGGATGCTAGCCGCTCTCGAGAGAGAGCTCCTAGCGGGAAACGTCGTACGTGAGGGAAGCAGATCTCACGTATCTTGCCGCAATAGGTGACAGATATACGGGCTGATATAATAAAGACTGTTTTCCAATCTAAAGGACTTTAGTTAACCAGATCCTAAGATCTGTAACGGTTTCTCAGGCTATCTGAACATAAACTGCGAATGATGCGACGGCATCTGGCGACCACTTCACCCAAAGAATGGGATCTGTGTGTGGCCGCTGGAATGCTTCATTGTCAAGTGCCGGTACGGCCAATTCTTTAAAGGAAAGCTATGTAACTTCGTATCTCTGTTAGGTGGAACGTTCATCCCGTGACCGTGGCAAAACTCGGCGACCGGTCGTCGTCTCGATCCCAAGCTCATTGTCTCAAGTTTCGAACGACTGTGTTTGGGTTATTTGTAAATGATATTGAGGTTTTCTAAGTAATTCCAACGGGTGGCCCCGTTGTCCTTTCATCTCCGACATATATATACATATATATATATATATATATATGTTTATATATAGACATGCATGTTTCATAATGTAGTTCTTATTTCATAACTCTTTACCGGAACGTAGTCTAGTTTTAAGTATGTATCTTAGATTACTGATTTGATTTAATAATGTAGAATGCGCACACATGTATATATATATATTTCTGACAATGTAACCTTTATTTCTTTAATAATATAATATTGTATGTTTTCTGTATTCGTTAGACTATTAATTTTTTTATTTCATATATACATATATTTCATAAATTGATAATATTGTATTTGTGCATAGTATTGGAAGTACTGTCTCTAATAGTTACTAGGTTATTGCATGTTTGGCATATATGTTTATACTTATATGTAACTCTCCGGGTTTTTGCGGCGTTGATTGATTAAAATATATATTTATATATACATGTATTTCTGGCGTTTCAATCATTCTGTAGTTATTCTTATTTTCTGGTTTATTTGTTTGGTTCGTGACACGTTCAATCCATTAGTTGGTTCTATTTATTTTATTTTATACCGGTTGGGTTTATATTATATCGAACCATAGGTTTTCAAATTGCAAGCCGGTTATTGGTAGGTTTATTTAGAGTTGTGTGTATATGTATTATGATTATATGGATCTATTAGTCGCCCTCATTTTGTTAATCCTTCCCTTCGTTTCGTAGTACCGCGTGTTCGTTTGTGCATTCAAATCCTTATTCGCACGTTTTGTATAGAGTAGTTTTCTTCTTCTTGTCACGGCTCGTGATGAGCGCTGGACGTGACAGTAAAATGCAGTAGTTTGGGCGTTTAAAAGCCGAAATATCTCCAACGGGAAGCAGATTACGGACATTGTGCGTCAAAATCGACGAAATATCGCGCTTTGCAAGTTGTTGGGCTTGATCCGATGCCTAAAACGGCATGCACTATGTTCTGCTTGTGAAACAGAGTGATTTGGGCGTTTAAACGTCGAAATATCTCCGACGGGAAGATAATTACTATCATGTTCCGTCAAAATCGACGAACGATTGCGTTTTGCGTGTCGTTGGGCTTGTTTCAACGCGTAATACAGCGTGCACTATGTTCTGCGTGGAAAATGTAGTGATTTGGGCGTTTAAACGTCGAAATATCTCCGACGGGAAGATAATTATGGACAGTTTTTGTCAAAATCGACGAAATATCGCGTTTTGCCGCATGTTAGGCTTGATTCGACATTTGATTCAGCGTGCACTATGTTCTGCATGTAAAATGTAGTGATTTCGGTGTTTAAAGGTCGACATATCTCCAACAGGAAGCAAGTTACGGTCATGTTTCGTCAAAAATAAATGACTGATCCCGTTTTGCGAGCAGTTAGGCTTGTTTCGACGCGTAATACAGCGTGCACTATGTTCTGCGCTTAAACTACAGTAATTTGGGCGTTTAAACGTCGAAAAATCTCCAACGGGAAGGAAATTGCGGTAGATCTGCATTCCTCGAAGAACGACGCTTCCCGCTAGCAACTTTCTCCCAAGGGCGGCTAGCATCGTTTTCTAACCGTCTACATAGAAATTAACCAAATAACAGCAACGTCTATTTCCCCCATTTTCCGAGTGGAGACTTTCCTCGACGCAGCCGATGATCTCGTGACTTTGGACACACCCCATCAGAGGTTTCCTGTGCTTCATCAACGCGACGGATAATACATTCTCTCGTGCGATCTCATTAGCGAGGAAACGACGCCTTTTGCGATCAGTGGATACTTCACATTTTTCATGACGAGTTCGAATTAGACTTTGGAAGTACGTATATTTGTAATCACGGTGACCGTGGATTCGTTATCGAACCTAAGACCATTGTCATTAGCGAATAATCACCGCGGTTACTTGTCGATTCTGTAATACCCACACTTGTGCTAATCAACATTACCTCGATTGTATAACAACGATGGCTGATTCCAGTGAAGATTCGTGACACGCCGCTACCCTTCATCGTAACGTAAACACGAACATATATTCGTGAAAATACATGCATACGCGCCCGATTCTGACTGACCAGCGTTCTCACCCGGAACCGGAACTCGCAGTCCACCGTGACGAGCAGCACATATATAAGCCTCCATTCTCAGCCAAACCGTCAGTGCTGCTCGTGCAACAGTAGAAGCAACATGGAGTTTTTTAGATCCCTATTACGCGTCGTTGGTCTGTTCGTGCCAAGCAAGGTAGATATCATTTGCGAACTACCACTGGAGGTTTCGCACATGATACTTCGAAAATTGGATCCCTCGTCCCTGCAGAGCGCCGCGCTTGTCTCGCGCAAATGGTTGAACGTATGCAGATCCGACAAATGTCTACGGCGGACAGCAAGAAATCACATGCGGCGTACGAGCAAGCGGGTCAGGATAGAGTTTCTCGGAGCAGCAGCCGCTAAAGCCGCCCAACAACAATCGAAAAGTAGAGTACGTGGTGCGAGGAACCTACGACTCGAAGTAGGCATATCCTCGGCTCGTACGACCGTCGTCGTTGGAAGGTTAGGTGGTCCTCCGAAAATTCCGATGCGTAATCGACCCATCGATGTTGAACCGCTAAAATGTATTAGACTGTAAATGATAGTATGTACCTTAATTCGACAGTTTGCTTTTGCGAGAACATGAAATGGTCTTGTCCGACGAAAATAATTCAGAACTGTAGCGCAAAGCTTGAAATAAAATGGTGCCATTGAGACGGCAATTTTCTACAGAAATATCGACAATGCAACTTACATTGACGCTCAGTCGTGTACCGCGTTACATTCTATCGGTTAATGTAGAATAATATCTTTATCGTTGCAGACATTTTATTGAAAATTAAATACAACGTATCACCGACGCTATCGGAAATTTGTCGCTAATTATTTGCGAGACGTACACCTCGTTTTCTTCCAAATACAACGTGCATCATCCAGTTTACCTTATATCTAATCCGGCCCACTGTCAAATTAAGCATAATTGCAGTTTAGCAGATTCTGACTTAAATATTCAATTGTACGTACCTTCGCTTTTGTTGAACATATGTCGTCAGTTCGATGAGCGCAATACTCATCACCTTCTGCCCAATGCAGCCTACACTATCGGATTTACGCTGCATCAACTCTGTTCACCGGCAAATCCAACGCAATTACAGTTCTGCACATTCAGACTTCAATATTCAATTGGACGTATCTCGGATGCAATTGTTGATACGTCAACAATTCGATGCGCGTTGTACTCCACGCCTGCTGCCATATGCAGCGCTCATCATTCGGTTTGCGTTATATGAATTCTGGTCCCTGTCTGTTTCTGCGTCGTGTCCTATTGTAATTCTTGAGATGTTTTTGTTTAATAGCTCTATCTCTGCTGATCGCTTCTTATTTTCACTGTCGGTTATCTGTCGCGTTTCCTCTATACGTCGCTCAAGAAGTTCGATTTGTGTGGTGAGGTCCTCGTATTGTTTGGTGAGGATCTCGTTTTGTTTGGTGAGGTTCTCGTTTTGTTTGGTGAGTATCTCGTTTTGTTTATGTATCGCGTCGAGTATGGCACGAGTCGACTTATCCATAACTCCGGTTGCAGAAGCGGTTTCCTTTTTGTCCTTTTGTGGCATGGACATGACTCCAATAAAGCTTATCGAATCGGAATTTTCGTCGTTTGAGTTGAAAACGCTTGGGAAACTTGGCTTTCTCCCACGGTATCGCGAAAATGAATTGAGATTTGTAGCTTACCGTTGTAGCTATGCCCGTCGAGGAGTCTCTGGGATGTATCCTCTCTGGTTGGTTCTAGATTTTGAATCTTATTCATTGGCTTGCTCTGCGCTGACCGTAGTCCTCTCGTCTAGTTTCACCGTAGTGGAACGTTGAAAGTTGCTGCAGGGCTTCGTGGTAGCGAAGATTCGCAATGGTCCGCTAATCCTTCGATCTTCAATGATGCGCGTACTCCGAAATCGTGATTTCGTTTACACTGAAGCGAATGGATCCTGGCAGGATCGCCAGAATGTCACGTAATTTTTAAAGTGAAAGCGCAAGATTCAGTATGAAATCAAGTTTATTTTTCACAGTTAGATTTTTTGTTACAAAGAGATCGGAAGAAGAACTGTTCGGACCTGGCTCGTACCATCAAGGAAGAAAGCTCGGTGTGGGTGTGTCCGTTTGAACTCAGAACGCGGATTCGTCGTCCGCACTTTTCGGTAGAAAAGTGTGAGTAATGATCCGCGATGCCCATTGGTTAGTAAATGAAGTTATTACGACAAAGAAAACCAGACGTGGGCATCCTTGTTCACGGGGAAAGTCTGTTATCTCGCCAGACACCCGCTTTAACCGTAATAGTTAAGAGCGTACAACAAGCATGAGGACCATCTATAAACCGAAAATGTTTATGTGAAGAGACATGAGACCGAACAGGTTCGGTTTACGGTGTCTCCTGAGGCCTGTTGGGGTTTAGCGTTAACAATGGATTGCTCTTGACTCCCAGACTATGAGGAATCCCGCAAGGACCATCGCATCTGGCGTAGCATGTGCTAAACAGAAATTTGATCCGTGACAACAGCATCGTCACTTTCAGCGTATTCCATTTTCGTCGTCAGAACAGTCAAGAAGTCTACCACGATTCTACCCTTAAGTTAATCCGTTTCGTTAAGACTGACTAAAGCATCGAGAGATATCGCCAAGTCGGATCAAATTTCTGTAACGCATTAACTGTACTCATCGTGAAATACTTGTGACGCTCGTAATATTGTGTAATCTATTGTTGACAATATACGTTATATTAACCTGTTAACACAGCGTTAATTTCAGTTAGCCACCTCTGTTATCCTAATCGAAACAAGGGCAAGGACTCTTTCGCGGCGTCGATAAGCCGAATCGTAACGAGAATTTACGCCTCTCGCTGGAGCGTTTTGCTCGCGACCGCGTCTCTCCGCGAACGGTCGTAACATTTTGGTACTTCGAGCCGGATTTTGTGGTAAGTGAAAAGTGCACATCAGTGACACCCACTACCATACAGTGCCATGTGAATCCAACATAACCAACAGCGGAAGCGTTACCACTCCAGCGAACTCAGTAACATCAAGAGGCCGTCACCTTGGAAGAGACATAATTCGATGGTTGAAGAACGCAACCATGCTGCCTCCCGCCGTAACTGGACAATCGTCAACATAACGATATTCAACAACTTCGATCGCACGGCAATGCACGTCACTTTCGGGAAGGATCGTCTTCCTCACGAAACGTACGTTAACAACATTCCGCTGCACAGGGACAAACGACAACCTGCAGTTGGAACAACTTCAGTTTCACTACAACACGAGTGATCTTCGGGAAGAACGCCTTCCTCAAGAACATCACGATATCCTGCTGCGCAGTGACGAGCGAGCACTGCAGCCGGAACAATTCCGCATCGGGAATCACCGATCGCACATCACAAGTACCATCTTCGTTAACGAAGTATCATCATCGCAAACAATGGCAAACGAAGCAAGAATCTCCTCCTTACATCAGGAGTACGACGATCTAAGCGAAGATTTCGAGACCATATGGAGACTACTCGACCAATACGAACAGTCCGGTCAGCGCAACAAGGGCATCTTAATATTTTATCAAACACTTGTCGACGACATTTGGAAACGATTCAAGATTGTCATTGACGAATTGCTGGAAATCGACGACAACGAACCTGAGGACGTAATAGATGTTCATATAGACCTGATGATACGATTGACCAGACTCAACAACATTGATTCTTCTTCAACGTATGCCTCCAACGCAGTGTCGAGTCCAAGACTATCGGAATGAAGCAGCAATACTTTGAGCAATTACCAGAGACGTAAGAATAGTCTCTATAATAACAGTAGCAATGATCATACTCCGCCGAAGGAGAATGTCGCATCGAATCTAGCGCCGATTTCGTCGCGTGACACACGAAGTTCATTGCATAATACTCGCAGCGCGTCAACACGCGACATCACGACGACCAAGCTTGTGTCATCTTTACTTGAACTCACTGATTCAAGGCTACCGATCGCCTTGAATCAGACAACCTCTAACACTCGCAACTCTTGGCCTACACGCGAATTGAGGACAACCTCTCACGATCCTCTGGACCGAAGAAAACTGAATCCCTTTCAGGACAACAGAATCAATTTCGAATCAAAACCTAGAGCAGAGGTTTCGAAATACACGATGGGATTATCTAGGAGTATTTCCTACTCAATCAGCATCTCAATGTTCAATCTGTCTTATACCACGCTGCTTATGTCATCTGAGAGCAGGAGTATCATATCGGGGAGTCATTTTCCTGAATATAACAGGAAGATGCCACCTTTGCCATTTCCGAAAGGGGCCACATCTGCGAATTACCCGAAGTGGAATAATCATCCCGTTGTCACCATGGTAAAGAATTCTACAAGGGAGGTTATTAGTTGTCAAAACACACCATCAACTCTCAACACCTATCCACTCAGACCACAGATTGCTGCATCGGACAAGTCTCGGGCCACAAATATCTCACTGGAGTCACCCTTGGCTCCAACGACGCCAACATATTCTCCAATACTAAGGCAAGTCACAGTCACGACGTCAACGTTACGACGCCCAACGCACATTCTCCACCAAGGATCATCATTAAGAGAGCTCGATTCGGGCGGCTCATCGGGGGGAGCCCCAACTCCCAATCAATTACAAAGCTCCGCATCGTGTTGGACGAATCAGCATCAAGCAACACAAAAGTTCCGTACAACGAGACCTCATGGGCAGAGGTGTTCCACGATACTTCCTGGGCAGAGGTGTTTCACGATACCTCCAGGATCTAGGCATATCACGACACTTCCTGGGCGGAAAAATACAACCGCAAATTCCTAACTAACAACGGGGACCATAGCGATCGAAACTACAAAGAGTTTCCGAACAGGACATAGACAGCAAACTTGTCAAATTACTATAACTCGGCAATCTTCAGATGTAATCCGTACTCTACGAATGGAATCAACCTCGGAATCACTTATTGCAAATGGTTTTACGTCAAAGAGCGAAAGGAGCGCAACCGTCGCAGAGTCCAGGTATTCGTATCCAACTTATACGTCTTGCAGTTAAGCCAGTCCACGCCGAGCTGGTCAGCGATCTCATAAGCGAGGCCTTCGTTGCGGCTCTGGGAAGATTCATCGCTCATCAAAAAATCAGTCTTTCCAGCCGACCGATGGATCGAATGGCACTTCACAACTCTCAACTCACCTTACTTCAGCGGATTGTGGAAGCTAGCAGTAATTCATCAAACGATATCTCAGACGTGTCGTCATTAAGAAGCTTCATACAATTAAAACGCGAATCACACTCATCATCCAAATCAAAACCAATCCTCAACTCCAGACCGCCAACTCCGATATCTCCAGACCGAAACGATCTCTTTATCCTTACACCCAGTCACATCCTCATCGGAGACATACAAGTTTGCGAGATCGAACATTCGGGGACACTCTATCCGACCGTCTCCAGCATTCGTCAAGTGTATCAACACGAGTTGAATATCCCAACTAGATGGAGTAAGGCAGTCACGGCATACGAAAAGACATCATTATCCTCCTCAGAGGAGACAACGTTACCCCAATGCAATGGCAACGCAATGGGCGGATTCATCAAGGTCCAGCCCGGCGCAGACGGCAGCATACGCCCGGCCACCGTTCGAACGGCTACCTGAATCGGAGCATCAAGCGGATAGTACCACTACCGAGCAGAACGACGCCAGATGACTCCGACACAATCAATAGCAACGAAGTCTGACGAGAAACCCAACTCACGACATTAACCATATCGTTTGATCGGGAACCTATCAACGGGGGAGGATGTTACGTCGGTCGACCCTCTACCAGGAACGGGCCGCACATCGCGGACGGGATGGCAGCCAGATGCCCGCACATCCTTCTTACGTACCCTTAAGAATCTCAAGGACCTACCATAAATCTTCGAAAATTTTAGCTAAAGTCATTCAGATCGAACAAGGATCTATTTACGCAAGCGTTTTCTAAGGTCTACGGTTTGTTTCTGGAAACCACTTAAAAGTTAGTATTTCCACACGTGCGATGCTTCCTACCTCCAACTTTCTATCGAGGGCGGCTAAGACCCCTTCTAGTCCACCCACAATCGTAATAGACAATACAAACAATGTCTTTACCCTCACTTCCCTGGCCAAAAACTGTCATTAACAAATCCGATGATCCCGTGCGCTAGACACACTCTTTCCTAGCTCTCCTCTGACACAGCATCGTCACTTTCAGCGTAGTCCATTTTCGTCGTCAGAGCAGTCAAGATGTCTACCACGATTCTACCCTTAAATTAATCCGTTTCGTTAAGTCTAACTAACTCATCGAGAGATATCCTCAAGTCGGGTCATATTCCTGTAACGCATTAACTGTACTCATCGTCAAACTCTTGTGACGCTCCTAATAGTGTGTAATCTATTGTTGACAACATGCGTTGCATTAACCTGTTAACACAGAGTTAATATCAGTTAACCACACCTGTTATTCTAATCGGAACAAGGGGAACGAATATTTCGCGGCGTAGATTAGCCGAATCGTAGCGAGAATTTACGCCTCTCGCTGACGCGTTTTTGTCGCGACCGCGTCTCTGCACGAACGGTCGAAACAACAGGGTTGGTCAAAAAGCAGTTAGACCACAGGGAAACGTGGTGATATTTCGCCCAGAAGCAGGAGACGGAGAAATAAAATAGAGCGAACCAGCATGCGACGCAGTGTTCACCCTTGTAAACCACGCCAAAAGGGAATACAAGCCAGCGCAATCCGGAAGATAAGCGGCAACGGTCTAGTCGTAGAAACGACGAAATCAGGAAGTCTCAAAGCATTTACAGAGAACGAGAAGTTACAAGAGGCTGAACTAAAAGCCAGCACACCACAACGTCACCCCCCCTTCAGCATGATCATGTACGACGTCCCGAGGAAGAAGATACTGGCATGCATAAGAAGGTAAAACCAGGAAAGACTGAGGGAGAGCGACGTTGCAGCCATCAAGTTCTGCTTAAGAACGGGGTGCCGGGATCAACAGGAGACCAGCTGGTTAATTCGAAGTACCCTTCCCCATGCCACAGGTAGGGGACAAGTTACTAAAAGGAAAAATATACATCTCCTGGAACCCGTGTAAACTTAGGGAATACACAGCGATCAGTTGATGCTATAAGTGCCAAGGTTACGGATACGTGGCAACATATTGCCGCGTAAATTACGAAAATTGCGCTCACTGCGCAGATAGTGGACACAGCACCAACGAGTACCCAAACAAGGACAACGAACCAAACTGCGTAAACTGTAAAAAGCATAGAAGGTGAAATACCCGGGCTCGGCACAGAAAACGCGATTGCCCGTCGGGGCACGAAACAAAACCCATCAGTGGCAGCGACAGGAGGCAGACACATGAGACCGCTCGATATCGCCGGCCTGTGCACAACTCACTGCGTATGTGCACAGATAGGCAAAGGAGCCCGGGAGCGACGGCGATCTATGCAGTATGTCATTACTTGCCGCCGAACGGGAACATCGGGGTCGGCATCCAACATCTGGAGAAAGTACTGCATAGCCTAAACGGAAAGAGAGTCATAGTCGGCATAGACGCGAACACCACATAGCTGGAATTCTATAGCAGGAATACCGACGAGAGAGGAGAAGCCATGGAAGCCGTCATTGCACAATACGGCCTCCACGTCCTTAACAGAACAGGGCAGGCTTACACCTTCCAGACGACCCTATCGATGGGCGATCGAACATATATATAACCTCCAGCGACCACAGTATCCTGGAGACGCGACTGAATTTCAATAAACAAAGTAGACCGCCACATCCTCAGGAAAGGAGTTACAACACGAGAACAGCTATCTGGAAGTGTTTCAAAGAGTCCACTTGGAGGAGCAAAAGGACCTCCGACAGACAACCCTCCAGCGAGCAGACGATGTTGAAAGAATAGCAGAGCGATTGCAGGAATCATTGATATGAGCCTGCAACGCGGTCATCCCAAAGAAGAAATGGCACAATAGATCAGTGCCATGGTGAACTCGCCAGACAAAAGCGGCGCACCTACCGGGCAACAAGAAGATACCAAGGGGCCAAGGACGCTGCAACGAGGGAACAAGAGAAACTGCGGTACCAGGACACCCTGTTGAAGTACAAGAAGGCAGTAACGAAAGCGAAGATCCAGAGCTGGCAAGAATTTGTTACTAAAGAGCGTAACAAGGGTTCTTGGGGAATCGTTGACAGTACGGTCACGGGCAAAGTAAGGAGGGCAGATACAGTATCAACGCTGCAAACGCCACAAGGAGATATCTCCGACTGGTGATCAACCGCAGAAGCGATGCTAGCAGCCCACATACCGGATGATCAAGGACGTTCTGACACGGAGGAACCAGCCGAGATAAGGTGGAATATGGAAACCCTCCCGAACGTCGCAGACACCGCACAGTTCCGGATGGAAGAGCTCTGCGGATCAGTCAAAAGAATGACGGGAGGGAAGTATCTTGGACCCGAAATGAACGATGTGGAAGACTTTCAACGCGCCATGGATGGACTCCACCAAGAAATACTAAAATTAGTGAGCGGCTACCTCTCTTGGGGGATCTTCACAAGAAAATGGCAAGTGGAAACTTCATCACCATTCGAAAAGAACCGAAACGAGACAGAAGTAGCACGAAGTCTTACAGGCCAAACTGCCTGCTCTCCATGGTGGGTGAATTACTGGAGAGACTACAGGCTGCTAGAATGTCAACCCTCTCTCATCATCTCGAGCTGAACGCCGACAGACAATACGGCTTCCGCCCCGGAGGATCGAAGACGAAGGCGATAGTCCAACTCAAGGAGATAACCGGGCAGATGAGCGACAAGATGTACGTTTTCGCTATCGCGCTCGACATATCAGGCGCCGTCGACAATCTATGGTAGCCAAACGTCGTGCACGAGGTAACGAGAAGTGTATCTCCCAACAACCTATGCAGGCTAAGACGGAGCTACTTCACAGACAGTACACTGCAAATTGTAGGCAAAAACGAAGTGATCGCCAAGCCCGTCACCAAAGGGTTCCAGCAGGAATCGGTAATGTGTCCAAGTTTTTGGGATCTGATATTCGATGATCTGTGGACGATCTAAGAACTTACACAACATAATGCGAGCCGGTCGCGTATGCGGACGTCATCATCAAGCTGGTAGCAAGAAGCGACAGGACAGAGCCACAGAAGACAGGGCAGGAAGCAGTCACGAGTGTTTCCAACTGCTGCTCCAGGAACAAAAGTGGCATTGCCGGCGGGAAAAACAGGAATGTTCCTGCTGAACGGAAAATTGGTCTCGGAAAGGCCTCCAATTATCGAAGTAAATGGAAAAAGAATTCGAAGGCGACATGCGATGAATTACGTCGGACTGCACTTCGAGAGTGGCCTAAACATTAATAAACACATTGAGTTGACAACACAGAAAGCCAGTAATATGTTCAACAGCTTCGCAAAAGAGACCAAGGCGATAATCACGTACGCCGCGGCCGGCTGGTGAGAACGGCCGCCTTGCCAGCATCTGGGCCTTGGAGCACTGCCACCACGATACCATACCCGAATTTTGGACGAGCAGAGGTGTCGCTACTCCCCCCAGGCTAACACTCAAGCGCCCGTGGTACCAACTTATGTCATAGGTGGGACCACCTTGCGGATGTACGGCCACGTCACTGCTGGTCTGATGACCTGCTAGCCGAGCATTCAGCAGACCAGCGGCATTTTTGTACCCAGGGATTTATTCTGGCGGTCCCGGCCTTCGCATCGGGATCGTGGGTGCGCTACTAACAAAAGCCGCGCAGAGAGAGTATAGGCGCTTAAGCGCACGTATACTCCCGGCGACAAACCCAACGGTGCGCATAGAGGACTCTCGTAGGCGGGACGCCCGTCCCGATTGCCCTCCCTGGCTGCGGGAACGTGGGTTTGTTAGCTCCCATAGGCTCGCACTCGGCGAGCCCCTCCCTACGGAGAACACACAGTTCATCGGTGAACACGACGACTTAAACAGCGAGCTGAAGACATTCCGGCTGAGCGAAGTTGACACGGGAGTCTGCAGCATGAAGGAAATTCCGCAGCACACACTTGAAGTATGTCAACTCTTCGACGAAGAAGGACAGAGGCTGCGGAATTCCACAGAGGCCATTGAACTAATTTGGCCGAAAGAAAAGGGGGAGTTCATCACTAAGGATGTGTACCACGACGTCCAGCACTTCACCAAGAGTGATCTGTTGACAAAAGAACAAATGAGTAGAGCAGCACTACAAGGAATGAGGAGCCCTCTCCAACAGCGAAGACCACCAGCAAAAAGACAAGCAGACGAACAGTGAAATCAACCACCAAGGAGAAACACAAGGAAAGCACAAGTACCAGAAGAGAGAAGTGGCGAACCAACCGAAACACAGCAGCAACCATAAAAGAATAGAAACCACGAAACAACCAAAGCGAATAAGAAATATAACAGAACAGACCACAGAACTAAAAGAAGAATAACAAACAAGAAGATGCAGAAATAATGCAACGCGCACTAAAGCGCGAGTAAAAACGCAAGCGTGCAGACTGAGGAGTCTACCTACGACCGTTGGTGCAGGTGTCACGGATCCAATTTTTGTTTAGCACGTGCCACGCCAGATGCGATGGTCCTTGCGAGGTTCCTCATAGTCTGGGCGTTAGGTGCAATCCATTGTTAACGCTAACCCGCAACAGGCCTCAGGAGACACCGTAACCCGAACCTGTTCAGTTTCATTTCTCTTCACACAAACATTTTCGGTTTACAGATGGTCCGCATATTTGTCGCACGTTCTTAACTATTACGGAGAAAGCGGGTGTCTGGCGAGATAACAGACTTTTCCCATGAACACGGATGCCCATATCTGGTTTTCTTTGTCGTAATAACTTCATTCAAGAGCCAATGGGCATCGCGGATCATTACCCTCACTATTCTACCGGAAAGTGCGGACGACAAATCCGCGTTCTGAGTTCAAACGGGCACACCCACACCGAGCTTTCTTCCTTGATGGTACGAGCTAGGACCGAATAGTTCTTCTTCCGATCTTATTTGTAACAAAACCCTGACTGTGAAAAATAAATTTGATTCCACACTGAATCTTGCGTTTTCACTTCAAAAATAACGTGACACAGGCGGCACCCACACGATAGGATCTGTGACGGTGCAGGTTATAATCGACAGGAAAGCCAATCGGCCCGGACCGAGCCACGCGCTGATATCTCCGCCTCCTTGTGGCCTTCGCTGGAAACGGTGAAGCGCGACGCGTGCGTCGCGAGGCACCGGCTAAGCAAGCTGTCGCACAAATGGGTATTTTCAACTTATCCAATGACCCTCAAGGTGAGGGCAGGGTTTTTCCAAGTTGAGCGCCGACAATCAATGCACGCCGGTCCCAAGGTAGGGGACGCTGGAAAGTAGACAAAACTCAAATAGCACCTTGTAGCGACGCCAGCATGTGTTTCTATTCGAGGAACGGTACGGACAACCAATGATCGGACCCTATAAGCTAACACTACTTGATACAGTCTATTTAGGTTGCGATTGTCAGACAATGTTACAGTGAAGAGTACGCAACGTAAGCTTAGTTGGTGCGACTCAAAACATTTATAACGACTTCACAGATACTGATTGATCTAAAGATAAGAAACCAGTCACGAGATGTTGACTATTCTAAATATTAGGAAGGTTGGTTGACTAGGAAGGATCTTAGCAGTCCCTGAGATTCAGTTGCTAAACGGATGATAACGAACGTGAGGACAACCAACTTTTCCGTATCTGCACGCAGTAGACTATATATGTAAGGAACACTTGAATGAAATGGTGCGTGTTTGGCCTGAAGGACTTTAACTATGAAAATTCATAGATTTGTGGTGGCTCCTTAGAGCTATTGAGGGTATATAGTAAGGATGTGTAAACACCAGGTCGTCATCTTGCCCGCAGTCTGTGGTCTGGTTTCGGTAGAGGGACAGCCGACTTAACAAAGTAATAGTAAAAGAACAAGTTTGATAAATGGCAGAATGCAATTTGAGAATAGATCAGATGGCAGCCGGTGATGCCGATGCGGTTCCACTCAAAGTCCGAAAGTCGCCAAAGATAAACAGCCTCGAAAACTTGTTTTCATTACTACATCTAACTAACAAGCATGTGTCTTGTATAATAAAATAACAAAGATGAAGTTCGGAGATAATGATGACTGAAATCCTGTAACTTAATTCACATTTTCAACGAAATTTGGCTATTATGTATCGTCCGGGATACTACTATTACATTTACATTCTGAGGTGATGGATCGTCTCAGAGAGACCAAGAAACATTTGAGTTTATTTAACGAAAAAATCTATTGTAACATATTCATGGTGTACACTGCGCACAGGACTCGCGATCATTAAATCAGAGGTTCGCGGTATTACTAGTAGCGGTTCGCGATTCGCGATTACAAGTTCGAGTTCTGGTCAATGCGTCTTGATTCGCGCTATGTGTTCGGATGATGAATGCCTAAGATACCGAGAACTCCGTACAATTACTATGTACTGCCAATGATTGCTTCGGACCTACATGTAACGAGGAACGTGACTACAGTTTATTTGTTAATCTAATAACATGTAAAGTTCTTCAGTTGTACTAAGAACAATCAATGGATAAGTGAAGAGAATATTGAAATCTTTGAAAATAAGTATCTAGTCATATGATTTCCGATCCGACATTTTATTGCAATGCTTGTCAAATTTCAAAGTAATTTCCTATCCATATTAAACATATTTCATATATGTGCATGTCTATCACTTTGATCAGTTGTGCTACTTGCACTAATTCGCCATTGTGGATCATCTAAATTTAACAAAGATGCATTCAATTTACTCCATACTTCAAAAAGCTCCTATTATCATAATTCACATGGGAAGATAGAGAGCTGTGACAGTATTCAGCTCTCAACTTTGAACAAGGCATATTGATAAGCCAGAGTAACTCACATACAACTTGGTGGTACAAGCGTTGAAAAAAGTTATCTGGCCCTGAGAAAACACATTTGGACAGGCAACGTACAAAGGGGATTTGTGCTCACCAAACAAGACTTGCTATAATTTGCTGTAGTTTGTCACAATAAGCCTATGTGTATCGCGCGTCAAACGATTTTCGAATTAGTTGATGCTTGGATGTTCAAGATACGAACGCACGGTGTGATGAGGCGTTTATGTACAACGTGTTCATGGTGCAACTCATCGTTAGCAATCTTCATGCACGATTTGCTAAAAACAATGAATTTTCCCCTCTGTTTATCCCATACCAGTCTTCTCTCGTCACTCCTTGTCTCATACACAGCAGGACAAATATCGTCCCAGATGACGACCAACAGCCTGGACACATCTGCGGATCTCTTGCCTGCGACAGAATTTTGTCATGTGTAGTATGCTGGAATGAAAAGGACTAATATGGCGAATCAGAAGATTGCGGGAAAATTGTAGACGTTTTCCAAATGTTATTAATTTCTTTTTATTTATTCAAAACTCTACAAAACTGTTGACTAATTAAGCAAATATACACAATCTTGACGTTCAGAATAATGGAGCGAGTATTGGAAACGGTACTATTAAATCCACAGGTTAACATGTAATTCAAATTTTCTTTAAACTCTAAGACATACAAAGTACATAATGTTTTATGTAAATTGCCATACATTTGAAAATAAGAAATATCGAATCAAAAATTCTTTAAATATATTTCGAACGCTCATTAATACAACAAAATTATATTACTACAATATTGCATTACTACAAAATTATATTACTACAAAAAATAGTAATGGTCCCGAATGCATTGGTCCCGATACAGTTGACAAACCAAACCAATGAAATGTGCAGAGACTAGAGAACATGGGGTCCCCAATCGTGTGGTATGCTTCAGCATCGTTGAGAACACCAACTCCCTCCTTCCTCCCTCCTCCTTCGGAGAAGTTGGTGGGCCCATGCGTGTCAAGACCACTCACCTCACCTTCTTGTGGGGCTCCGCGACACCCTGCACCGGCTTTGACCGGTGCAGGGTGCGAAAGAGTGAGTGGCACCAGGACGGACTTTGTTGATGACCGCGGGGACAACAAATTATATATTACTATGGATTGCGACCACAAAAGAAATATGGTTTACGGTGCAGGGGAGGGATATTCCAGTACCGGCGCAGCGATGGGTAGTCAAGTGGGCTCAGCTGCGTCGTCATCTCACGACCACGGCCGTTCGGGGGTGGACCGCCAGGCCCCCGGATGTGTTTTCACGTCTGGCGAGGCGGGATGCAGTAGTACAGAGATTCACAAGGAACCTCCGAGAAAAATGACAGGAGCATCGCGGAGAACCAGGGGCGGAACGGACGGCGTCTTCCTCGCACCGGCCGCGGTAACGGGCCTCGCGCCGGTAAGGGCGCTACGAACGCGGATGAGGTCCGATGACGAGGATTCGGTCGCCTCTTTCGCGTCGCGATCATCCCTGGGATCGACTGTCTCCGTGGGGAAGAGAAGGCGCATTACGACGCTGACCTCGGAAATCTCTATGGATTTGGCACTGGATATACGGATTAACTCGGCGGCCGACGTGAGCGCAGAGTTCACAAGGCAGGTGTCAAAGATCTTGCGGGTGGCGGCGGTATCGTCGTATCTGAAGGGAGCAAGCATTAAGGACCTAAAGGATGCGGCGAGCTACGTCGCCGCCGCATGGAGGTAGCTGAACCTGCAGAGGGCTGAGGTGGTCCACAGCGGTAGCTCCACGGCCGCCAGGCTCGCGAAAGCAGAGCTGACAGCTTTGGAGGAGGAAAACGCGGCCTTGCGTAAAGAGATAACGAGGCTGGCCGCTCGCATCCACGAGTGCCCGCGGTGCAACGGTCGGGCTATTGAGTCCGGCCACCCTCCGCGGGAGGGGTAACAAGAAGGCGCGCGTCTGGACGCCCTAGAGGAAACGATGGACAAACTCGGACCCTCCATTATGAGGGCAATCGAGGAACGGTTCGGGGGCCGAAGACCGTGCAGCCCCGAACCTCGGCGCAAGGCGGACCAACCCGCTGCCCCACGCGTCACCCATGCCACAATGCTCCCGTGGGAGCAGGAGGATGGCGAATGGAGGGTGGTGGAAAGACGGCCGCGGAAGAAAAGGGCCGCAAGGAAGGCGGAGAAAAAAGAGGGAATGCCTGCTGCTCCTTCGTCACGACTAACGGGCGCAGGGAAGACGGGCGCCGCAATAGTGACTAGGAAAGGAATGGCGCAGGCGACGAAAACGGCCGGGCGTCCCGCGCACTGCGTACGTCCGCGGTGACGTTGACTATCAACGAGGGAGTTAAGACATCGTACGCCGATGTTCTCGCGACGGCGCGACAGTAGGTCCCGCTTGCGGAGATTGGCGTCGAGTCCCTCGGAATGAGGAAATTGATGACAGGGTGTATAATTATCCGACTCCCCGGCGACAAAGACAGAGGAAAGGCGTCGCGATTAGCGACGCGTCTGGCCGACGTGCTGCACCCGGCCACGGTGAGAGTAGCGGCCCCGAACAGGACGGCGGAATTGAAGGTGGCCGGGATAGACATATCGGTCGCTAAGGAGGAGCTGCGGCAGGCGCTGGCCTCAGCGGCGGGAAGCGGCAGCGCGGAGGTGCAGGTCGGAGAAATCCGTACCACCAGATACGGCCTCGGGACTGCATGGGTAAGGTGCCCAGTGGCCGGAGCCCGGAAATTAGCCCGGGACGGGAAAGTAGCTCTGGGCTGGTCCACGGAGAGGGTCACGGCTATCCCGCAGAGACCCTTGCAGTGTTTTAAGTTCCTGGAGCTGGTGCACGTGCGGGTAATCTGCACGTCCAATGTAGATCCCGGGCATCTGTGCTATAGGTGTGGCGGTGGCGGGCATCGTGCCAGGGGGTGTCCCGCCTCCTAGCCCAAGTGCCCGTTGTGCGAGTCGCTGGGGGCGCCAGCCAACAACAGGTTGTGCGGGGCGGCATGTGCTCCGCCGAGAACTAAGAGGAAGCCACCGATCCGCGAACCGGCCGCGGTGGTAACGCAGGAGGGGAGCACCGTCGAACATTCAGCGGTGGATGGCCGGGAGGAGGCCATTGAGGTAATTGAGTGATTTTAACCGTCTCCTCCAATACAACTTGGGCAGATCGAGAAGGGCGCATGACCTGTTCCTCCAGACCATCCGGGAGGAAGAGGTGGCCCTCGCGACAGTGGCCGAGCCGTATCGCGTCCCTGACGCTCCCAACTGGATCGGGGACTGACGGCCGTAACTTGGACGCCGACCCGGGGCGCCTTTGGCGCCCTGCTTGACCGTGGCAACGGCTACGTCGAGGTCGAATGGGCAGGAATAGCGGTGGTGGTGGTCTACGTCTCCCCCAACAGCGGCCTGGCTGCATTCGGGGACTTTCTGGACAATGTCGGTGAATGCGTCAGAAGGTGCTTTCCCCGCCAGGTGCTGTTCCGTGGGGACTTCAATGCCCACTCGACGCAATGGGGGAAGTCCGCGACGAACACCAGAGGAAGATAGCTGACCGACTGGGCTGCGGGACTCGGACTCCTGCTGGTAAACAAGGGTACGGCGAGCACCTGCGTGGCGTGGAGGGAGTCCTCCGTCGTCGACATCACGTGGGCCACGTCGGAGCTGTACCCGAAGATCCGTGACTGGAGAGTGGCCGAGGGAGTCGAGACCCTGTCCGTTCACTTCTACATAGTTATGGAGGTTGTCTCGGAGGACGTGGACAAGAATAACAACCGCGTCGCCCGAGGTGGTGCGAGCCGTTCCGGCCCATCACAACCACCGAGACGGCGCCTGAAGGAGCGGGACACGGAGTTGTTGCGGGCGGCAGCCATCGTCTCGGCGTGGAGCTGGGACGCCCGAGGGACGACCAGTCTGGGAAGTGTCGACGAGGAGGCGGAAATCCTCCAACGATACATGAGCGCCGCATGCGACGCCTCGATGTCGCGCTCCGTCCCGGGCGGTGGACGCAACCGCTGCGTTTCCTGGTGGACGCCGGAGATCGCGGAGTTGTGGGCGAGCTGCGTGCAAGCACGTAGAAGATTTCTGAGGGCCCGTCGCCGCAGAAGGATGCGCGACGAGGAAGAGATCTCCCGCTGCTACGGGTTCTACAGAGAGGCGAGACGTACTCTGCAGCGGGAGAACAAGATCGCGAAGGCTCGGTCTTGGAAGGAGCTGATCGAGGCGGTTGAGTCAGACCCGTGGGGGAGGCCGTACAAGGTGGTAACGAGGAAGTTACGACCTGCGGCCTCCCCGCAGACCGCCAACATGGATCCGGTGCTGCTGGCCAATGTCATCGGGACGCTGTTTCCGCGCCACGATAGCGACGCGGGGCTGTCGGGATCGTCCCTCTGCTCCGGTAACGACGAGACGGCGTCAACGGCAACGGCGGCGACTACGTCGACGGAGCGGAGCGAGGAGCTGCGGGTCACTCAGGAGGAGCTTCTCGCAGCTACTAAGAACATGGCGTCCCATGACGTGGCACTGGGTCCGGACGGAGTTCCGGGCCGAGTCTGGGCAGAGACGATGGAGGCGGTGGCCCCTCGCGTGCGGCATCAGTTCACCCGGTGCCTGAGGGAGGGCATCTACGCGCAGATGTGGCGGACGGCGAGATTGGTCCAGCTGCGTAGGGATGGTCGTCCGCCAGACTCGCCGTCGGCGTACAGGCCGATATGCCTGCTGGACGAGATCGGGAAGCTTTTCGAGAGGGTGATCGCCGCCCGCCTAGAGGCCCATATTTCGGGGCGGGAGCCCGGATGGCACGACAGTCAGTACGGCTATCGCCGGGGTCGCTCCACGGTGGACGCTGCCTAGTTGGTGAGGAGCATGGCGGAGGACACGGTTTCCCGCTACGGGATTGCGGTAGCGGTCTCCCTGGACGCCAGCAACGCCTTCAACTCTATCCCCTGGGTGAGAATAATGGAGGCTCTGCGACACATCGAGGAGCCGGCGTACCAGGTTGAGGTTATCGGAGCCTACCTGAACGATAGATGGATCACCTTCACTGGGAGGAACGGGGAAGAGAGAAGACGTGTGGAGCGTGGCGTCCCGCAGGGTTCGGTGCTAGGACCGATCTTGAGGAACACGGGCTACGACTCCGTCCTTCGATGCCCGATACCGCCGGACACGGGCTTGGTTTGCTACGCCGACGATACCATGGTGCAATCCGGGAGACGGTGGTGGAGCGAGACTGTGATTCTCACGGACGACGCTGTGGCGTGCGCGGTGCACGCTATTCAGCGACTGGGATTGAGCGTGTCGTAGGCCAATTCGGAGGCATTGTGGTTCTTCGACCACCGCCGCAGGGGATCCGCTCACGATGGTTTGTCCGTGGCCGTAAATGGCGAAGCGGTGCCGGTGAAGTGTCGTATGAGGTACCTGTGTCTCACCATCGACAGTCGGTGGACGTTCGGGCCACATTTCGAGCTCCTGGTCCCGAGGGTGACAGCCGCAGCCAACGCTCTGTGCGGCCTTCTTCCGAATATACGCGGAGAAGGGTCGGGAGTCCGCCGACTCTACGAGGGAGTGATCCGGTCCCGGGTCCTCTATGGAGCACCGGTGTCGGCCCAAGACCTGATGGCCAACCGTCGCAGTCGTACCCTGGTGAAGAGACTGCAGAGGATGACCGCTATCCGAATAGCCAGAGGATATCGGACAATATCCTACGAGACGGCGACAGTGCTGGCGGCGTCGCCCCCGATTGAGCTGCGGGCCGTCGAGCTCTGTCGGGTGTATGAACACCTGAGGGCACCGCCTTCGACGACGACGCTGCTGCCAGACGGCCTCTCGGCCTCGAACGTCCGGAAAGAGGCAAAGCTGGAGATCTGGAAGCGGTGGCGCTCCAAGGTGACGGTGGAGGTCGCCAGGCGGCCACACCGAGCCGTCCGCGCCGTGCTTCCCAATTGGCAGGCCTGGAGAGATCAAGGCAGTGTTCCGCTCACCTTCAGGACGACACAAATGCTCAACGGACACGGGGTCTTCGGTGAGTACCTGATGACGATCGGGCGGGAGGTGGCGTCCATCTGACACCAACGCGGGGCAGAAGAGGTCACGACGCAGCACACGCTAGAGTTTTGTCCAGCGTGGGTGCAACCGCAGCGCGTCCTGCAGCTCGACATCGCCGAGAGGTTGACTCCGGAAGCAGTCGTTAAGGCCATGCTCCGAGGGCCCCAGGATTTTAACGCTGTCCGCACCTACTACGAGGAGGTTATGCAGAGAAAGGAGCGGGCAAAAAGGAGACCGGGAGAGAAGAGCAGATCCCAGTAGATCGTGGCATCAGCATCGCAGAGGATCCGTAAGACGCAGGGGCGCGGCGCCACCGTCGCTGCTCCGGGTGCGTCAGACTAGGGAACGTGGTGCTAGGAGGAGTGGTTCCCTTTAGCTTTCCAACTCAAGCCGGGACGCCTCCCTAGGCAACAACAACGGCAGGGAGATGGCCGACGAAGTTGCACTCGGTAGTGATTCGCAAGATACCCCGCGTGCACCTCTCAACGTCGGGATGACCACCGTGGGGTTTTAGTCGGTAAAAGTCCGACACTGCACGGTCGTTGCTACGCAACGCCGAGTGTACATGTTGATTACCCCACGATAAAGAAAAAAAAAAAAAAGAAAAAGAAAAAAGGTTCGAATACCGGGAAGTTATATCCCCTACATTATCCATAAATCTTTACCCAAGCAAAATATTACCGACCCACGACTGCAAACTTTTGCTCGGTCATCTGGACGACCATTAGACGATCACGTGAAATCGAAGTGACCCAAGTGTTTAAGAATCGGACACACGGCCGGAGGTTGGTACCTCCGACATTTTCCATTTGCCAACCACCCCCCCCCCGCAACTACCACTACAAAACTAGTGCCGCATTCCCTGGGCCGTCGTGCGAGTCTGAGGGGGGGCCCTCCACAGTCTGACGGCTCCTTCGCCGCGCTCTTCTATGACGGCGATAATGGTGGTGCCACGGTCTCGTAGCGTCGTATCGGTCATCTTCGGCGAGCCACTTTGACAGGGTCGCCTCTCTTCTCTGTTTAACGTAACACGTTATATAGGTATTACCATACAACGGTATACTATATAACGTAATACGATATAACATAATACCATATAACATTTTATTAAATACGTTATAACGTAATACATTATAACGTCATAGGTTATCGCATAATACTGTATAAATTAATAACATATAATGTTACGCCCCGAGGCTTAGTATAGATCGTATTTCTAATCGTCGCTCGCGGTCTTACAGCGTCGCACATGGATCGTCTTATCTGCCCGACGAAAAACATACAATGTATCGACGAGCGCATAGTCGTCACCAAGCAGCGAGTTCTAGAAACGTCGATTTCGGTCCGTTATTTCATTCTCACAAAGAAGTCGGCCTACGTGATCATCGGAGCGAGCGGTGGCGTGATTCGAGCGTAGTGGGGGTTGTCTCCCCGAAAGACAAGGAATCGGTCTAAGGGCAATCGGTCTCATTTGAAAAGTCTAACTGCATACATCGAGAGCTCTGACGAACAAAGTCGCTTAGTCTAACGAATATCGAGAAATATCAAATATCGAGTCGGATTTCTGTAACGCATTAACTGTATTCATCGCAAAATAATTTGTGACGCTTTTATTATCATTTAACTTATTGTTAAAAATACAAGCTATATTAACCTGTTAACACAGTGTTAAATACATTGAACCACCCTTGTTATCATAATCGAAACAAGAGGAACGACTATTTCACGGCGTCGATTATACGAATCGTAGCGAGAATTTACGCCTCTCGCTAACGCGTTTGCCTCGCGACCGCGTCTCTCCGCGAACGGTCGCAACAATTATGTATAATAAATATAATAAAATTAAAATTCATATATCTTTCTTTATACTGCGTTGCATATATTTTATAGATATAGTGTATCTTATATATCTCAAGCATCTAAGAAACAAAGCTAGAAGCAAAACTCACTTTTGCTTGATGATGTCCATTCTTCGATAAAAGATAACCCATCAAGGAACTTTTACTCACAGGTTTCTTAGCAACTTTTTTTTTTTTTACGTGGGGAAATCCTCATGAACGCCCGGCAGCCCTCTGGGAGGCGGCGGGTAGTGTCGGACTCGTACCGACTAAAACCCCACAGTGGTCGTTACGACGCTTGTCAGGAATGTCCCGGTTCATTTCTTTCGATATACTTCCGCGACACTCCTTCGACGTCGTCTCTCCCTTTGTTGTTGTGGGAGGCATCCTGGTTAAGCTGGGCAGCGCGGGTGGGGGGACAACTCACCCCCGAGTGCCACGTTCCCTGGGCCGTAGCGCGAGTCTGAGGGGGGACCCAGACCCTCCTCAGCTGACAGCTCCTTCACCGCGCGCTTCAATGACGGTGGTGGCGGTGGTGGTGCCGCGGTCTTTATTGGGAAAAGATTCTTTACTTGTACATATATATTATAGTCTCCTCAGTTTCATGCATTTAAATCTTAGCTTACGAATAGGGAGATTTCCCTACTTAAAAATACATTCCTGTCTGATCGATCGGGAGATATCACATATTGAGCTTGACAACGCATTCTTTCTTTTTTATTAACTAATTTACTGGTACTGAACTTAACCGTTATCATAAACTGATGTCATAAAAATATGCGAAATTTGAAAATTAATAAAATTAACCAAAAATCTTATATATGAAATACATTGATAAAAATTTTTATTATCATTACAATATAATTAATATACATGTTATATATATATGATACATTATATTATGTTTTTATATATATATATATTAAAATTTATATAATACATGATATGATACATATATATATTATTATTATTTTATATTCATTATATACATTTTTAATTTCAGCATTACAGATAAGTAATTTTTCATCATTAAAATAATTCTTTTTCATTTTTTTCACTTTCTTTCGTTTTTAACAATTCCTTACGTTTTAATTTCGTATCTTATTTTGTCAAAAATAACAGAATTGTCCTAACTTCTATAATTATGAATTATAATTACAAATATAAGCTATTGAAGTTCTGTTATTTTTGATTATTTAGTATTCTGCTTCTGATTTTTCTTGTTGTTTTCTTTTTTTCATATTTTATGTTGGATTTTCCCGGCCGGCCTTTTTCTCGTCGTCCTCTTGCGGCAATTTGTTTGATGGTTGTACTGTGATTGGCGAAGCAACTGGTGCAACGGGCATAGGAATACTTGGTATACTGTCCAGTAATTCAATGTGGCTCATTTGTTCACCCAGTTTTACCAAATTCACGTTACATAGCTAGGACAGCTGAAGTTAATGGCTGCGGAGCTTCGTCCGACGATTGCGATGCAGATTTGTGGGGTGAAGACGTCGATTGTAGTAATGCCGGTAGGGATGTGAGGAGACCGTTATCGGAACTGTAAACATTATTAATCATGTTTTATTAACCATTTTGACGCTAATTCAATGATTTTCCATTAAAATTTTAATCTAGATTTTTTCCATTAAATTATCCAAGAAATGCTGCAGTAAGAAAAGTATTCTGCATATATATATATGTTTATAAACTATATTTTTTCCAAACTATAAAAATTGTCTTAGTCGTTACGAGAAAGGAACGATCCTACGTGAAAAGGTAAGTTAATAATGTGAAACAAAATCTTTTTACATTAATCTCGTATAAAGAATTTCATATAAGACTTCGTTTGTGAAAGTATGAAGTGGGAAAATTTTTCCCAAAGCTAGAAATGGAAATTCTATGTTTCTTCTATACTTGTTTACTACTTTAAAAAGTTCAATTTAATACATAATATACTATAAAAAAATACTTTAGAATATGCTTTCTAACATAAATATATGAAATAGCAAAATTTATATGAACGTTATATCTACTATTTAAAATGATTTAATAATAGAGTGTAGAATTTGACTCACTTAGAAGAATGTCTCTTCTTGCGCGGTCTTCCAGGAATCTTCATCTTGTCTTTCTTCCTATTCAATTTAGCCAATTCCTTCAGCTTTTCTCTATATTGTCTTTGAATGTCAGCCATCCTGACTCTTATCTCAAGTTCCTTAGCATCCATATTCGGCCAGTCTGGCTCATTATCGATGTGTTCTTTTCTAGCGATATACTTCTTTGCGTCGAGTTTCCCTTGCAAATTTCTATAATCGTGACAATCAAGATGTTCTCCCAGGATATGACTCCTATCCTCATGTCTGCTATCTTCGTCGTTCTCCATCATTCTATCATCCGAACATATCTTTTCATCGTGCATTTCAGCATCAGAATCCGATAGATTATCATCAATAATCAAGAAATCTATAGATTCCTTGCTGCTAGAAATTTCACTCATATGATTGATTCCGTATAATTGTTCGTATATCTTTCTTTCATATTCTTCAAAGTCTTCTTCTCTTTCGTAGTTTACATTATGGCAAGGAGTACTAGTAGCAAGGGGAGCGTCATTTAACATATCATTATCTTCGTTATCGGTACAAATATCGTTTTCGGTAGGAGAATCTAAGCTTCCACTTGTATTATTGTTCGCGTTTATTATAGACACTGATATTTCCTGCTCATTTTCATCATACCGTTTATCATAATCATCGCCTTCGGAATACGAGTCGTATTTAGATTCCTCATCTACTAACTCGCCATCGGTTTTGAACCTCTTGAGGCTCTCGAAATCTTGCAAATGTTCTTGCACATACTTTCTCTTGCCCGATGTCTTTCTTTCATCTTCTGGGACATTATTCGCTCTGCCCAGGTTCAACAATAAGCTAACTGCATAAGATATATCATCGAAATTCTCCAGATTCGACTTCCGGTAAGTTGTATCCTCTACCTTCTCCATAAATCGTTGTTCTCTTGAATCGCATAACACCCCCAAAGAGCTGTTCATGTTGTTGGTGTGGGTCCCTTCCGGAGGAAAAAGCGCCCTGCCCTTGATAACCGATCTATCTAATATATGTCTTCTATTTCCGTTGGATCTCACGCGTTCCAAGTGCTTAATACTGTTCGACAGCAATCCCAACACACTATAATCAACTTCAGGTCTCGGTTTAGAATTAATAACAAATCGATATTTGGGAGTTTCAGTATACAATGAGTCTTCTAGCGATTCCAATTTCCCTTTTTTAGGAGTCACCGCGTCATAGTTAGTGCATTGCACTTGCACTTCACAGACCTCGGGCGGCGAGACATTCTCCATTATCACGACTGATTCTTTATCGTCGTTTAACTCCATATTATCATTACTGCTTCTCGTGTCATGCTCCGAAGAATATATCTCCATTTCTCGTCCTATATCGTAGTTTTCAATGAATTGAGAGTTCTCGCAGGATCTCAGAATGTGTCTATTCAAACTGTTTTCTATTTCTCTCGGTATCGTTTCCGAATGTCTTCTCGAACGAAGATTTTCTGCATTCTTATCCTTCGAGTCGTCCACGTTTAGGGGTGTCGTCTCCTGTAAAGCAGCAGCTGCGTTCTTATTCAACTTCTCCACCACGTTTTCGATTCCAGGATGAGACTTTTCGACAATGTGCCTCTTAGACAGATCCTGGCACTTTGGCTTTTTCGTGGTTGATGTTGGTTCGCATCTGTATGAATAATCTTCATACATTGTTTCATCTGCTTTCTGCTTGAGTTCGACCATTTGTACGTCACAATCGATCCTCGACATATCGAACGATTTCACAATGATCTGTGGACGTCGAACGGTTGCCTGCGATCGCTCGTCTCGGCCCTTTTGATAACTATCGTAATTCGGATTGATCTCCACTTTCGATTCTATCGGATTCTCCGATAGTTTTGGAATTTGATTGACTTCCGGAGTTTCGGCCGAAGAATTTCCATGTCTGTGTAACTCATTCGCCGACATTTCATCTGGATTAACTAATTCGGCCTGTAAAATATAACGTGTTATGTTATTGAATGTTGTGTAAAATTTATACTTTGTAATTTCTTATCGGTCGATGAAGTCGAATGATTTTAACACTTAGACAACATAATAGGGAGTTTTTCCTTCTACGAGAACGTCGCTGCGTGACGGAACGGGAAGATCCCCTTTTTTGACTTTAGCAACGCGTTTTTTTTTTTTTTGTTTTGTTAACCAATTTAGCGGCGTTAAACTTAATTAAAAAGATATTCAAATCGTGTTATTTATCTTTAATGTTTTTAATTCTACCTGTATTTTTTTATACTTTGAATATACTTTCAATTTGATGTTTTGTATAAACAATATGTAAAATCGTTAAATAAAATTATCACCGCAAAATATAACTGACCACTTAAATAATTTTTAAACTTCCTTGTTTTTTAAGTAGTGAGAATTAATCCTCGATACTTGAAAAAATGCACGGTGGACAGCGTATGGGTTGCTTGTCCGAGCGCGGTGGAAATAGCGTATAGCTCGCTGTGGCGCGCGCGGTTGGCTAAGTGTTAATAATTACATTGGGTTTGGTTTATTCTTTTCGTAAAGAGTAACGTTGAGAGACTCGCGCTTTCGTAAGATATTTTTTATTTAAGCTCAACGATAGTTATGAAATAATCAATTTTATTTTTTATGAGTGTTATTTTTATGAGTGTTTCATATAAGCTAAACAGAATGGCATAAAAAAATTGCTCTTGCCTCTTTTCGTCATTAATATCAAGAGTTGACTATCGTATTGTATATATTAACAAATAACATTGTTTTGCATATTAATTTCCTTCATCTAATAATCAAAAAATTTTATACCTTTCTTATTTATCGATATCGAGCGTAGAGTGACTATCACGCGATATGTTATACAAAAAACCAAAGATGTTTCTCTATATGTCAATGTTACTGTTTCGTTAATATAATAACATATAATCGAATTATTAAACAAGTGACGTGTTAAAAAAAGCTAGCCGTGTGGACTAAGGACATATTTATAAACGTTTATCAATTTTCTTCGCCTCACTCGCGCTCGAGATTCTTTCATTAGCCTATGAACGATACACGTGTATTTCATAGCGAACGACAGTGAAGAACAGAAAAATGAAAGATGGCTCACCTTCTGAACGCTTCTTGAAAAGTACACTTGTAACTCCGCGATATTTGCGAGTACGTAAAATATGTCTTTGCACTCCGTTGTTGCTACGACCACGTTACAAACGAAACTAACAGGTCCACTATTGCGAAGATACGAAAATTTTGCAAGCCCTAACAAGTCGGCTGTTAACGTAGTGGGGACATTCTGGCCGAAGAATTACGAATCACTGGTACCAGTGGGAAACTCACTTGGCCGTAGTGGGGACATTCCGGGCGGAGTATTGCCAATCACAGGAGCCAATGGAAAACGCACTTGCTTACTCCTAACCCCTGAGAAATGTTATGGACAATTTTCGCTAGATCGTCGAGACGTCCAAAAATCAAAAGAATGTTATAACAGTGCAATCTATAAATGCAATTTATATTGATATTTATTTAAAAAGGCAGCCTGTCCTCAACGATGGCATTCGTTACTCGCGGACTCCCGCCGCAGGGGGCAGTAAGCACTCAAACAATTAATGCAACAATTAATATTTAATAATCAATATTTAATATTCAAAATTTAATATTCAATATGTAATATTTAATATTTAATATTCAATATGTAATATTCAATATTTAATATTTAATGTTCCATTTTTAATATTTAATATTTAATATTCAATATTTAATATTTAATAATCAATATTTAATATTCAATATTTAGTATTCAATATTTAATATTTAATATTTTATAATTAATATTTCATATTTATCCTGCAGCAATAACTTATAACGATGTAGGTATAGCAGAATAATTTCAACGTGCGAATAAGCAATTCTGATAGATAAATAAAATAAACAAAATAGAATTAAGTAAAAATATAAATTATTTGATCAACACCATAAATTGAAAAGCGGGACAAAATGATGTTGCAAACACTATTATCATACACACCCTTGTTATCATAATCGAAACAAGAGGAACGACTATTTCACGGCGTCGATTATACGAATCGTAGCGAGAATTTACGCCTCTCGCTAACGCGTTTGCCTCGCGACCGCGTCTCCCGCGATCGGTCGTAACAATTATGTATAATAAATATAATAAAATTAAAATTCATATATCTTTCTTTATACTGCGTTGCATATATTTTATAGATATAGTGTATCTTATATATCTCAAGCATCTAATAAACAAAGCTAGAAGCAAAACTCACTTTTGCTTGATGATGTCCATTCTTCGATAAAAGATAACCCACCAAGGAACTTTTACGCACAGGTTTCTTAGCAACATTTTTTTTTTTTTTTTTACGTGGGGAAATCCTCATGGACGCCCGGCAGCCCTCTGGGAGGCGGCGGATAGTGTCGGACTCTTACCGACTAAAACCCCACGGTGGTCGTTACGACGCTTGTCAGGAGTGTCCCGGTTCCTTTCTTTCGATATACTTCCGCGACACTCCTTCGACGTCGTCTCTCCCTTTGTTGTTGTGGGAGGCATCCTGGTTAAGCTGGGCAGCGCGGGTGGGGGGACCACTCACCCCCGAGGGCCACGTTCCCTGGGCCGTCGCGCGAGTCTGAGGGGGGACCCAGACCCTCCTCAGCTGACAGCTCCTACGCCGCGCGCTTCAATGACGGTGGTGGCGGTGGTGGTGCCGCGGTCTTTATTGGGAAAAGATTCTTTACTTGTACATATATATTATAGTCTCCTCAGTTTCATGCATTTAAATCTTAGCTTACGAATAGGGAGATTTCCCTACTTAAAAATACATTCCTGTCTGATCGATCGGGAGATATCACATATTGAGCTTGACAACGCATTCTTTCTTTTTTATTAACTAATTTACTGGTACTGAACTTAACCGATATCATAAACTGATGTCATAACAATATGCGAAATTTGAAAATTAATAAAATTAACCAAAAATCTTATATATGAAATACATTGATAAAAATCTTAATTATCATTACAATATAATTAATATACATGTTATATATATATGATACATTATATTATGTTTTTATATATATATATATTAAAATTTATATAATACATGATATGATACATATATATATTATTATTATTTTATATACATTATATACATTTTTAATTTCAGCATTACAGATAAGTAATTTTTCAGCATTAAAGTAATGCTTTTTTATGTTTTTTCATAGTTCTTTCGTTTTTGACAATTCCTTGCGTTTTAATTTGGTATCTTATTTTGTCAGAAATAACAGAATTGTCCTAACTTCTATAATTATGAATTATAATTACAAATATAAGCTATTGAAGTTCTGTTATTTTTGATTATTTAGTATTCTGCTTCTGATTTTTCTTGTTGTTTTCTTTTTTTCATATTTTATGTTGGATTTTCCCGGCCGGCCTTTTTCTCGTCGTCCTCTTGCGGCAATTTGTTTGATGGTTGTACTGTGATTGGCGAAGCAACTGGTGCAACGGGCATAGGAATACTTGGTATACTGTCCAGTAATTCAATGTGGCTCATTTGTTCACCCAGGTTTACCAAATTCACGTTACATAGCTAGGACAGCTGAAGTTAATGGCTGCGGAGCTTCGTCCGACGATTGCGATGCAGATTTGTGGGGTGAAGACGTCGATTGTAGTAATGCCGGTAGGGATGTGAGGAGACCGTTATCGGAACTGTAAACATTATTAATCATGTTTTATTAACCATTTTGACGCTAATTCAATGATTTTCCATTAAAATGTTAATCAAGATTTTTTCCATTAAATTATCCAAGAAATGTTGCAGTAAGAAAAGTATTCTGCATATATATATGTTTATAAACTATATTTTTTCCAAACTATAAAAATTGTCTTAGTCGTTACGAGAAAGGAACGATCCTACGTGAAAAGGTAAGTTAATAATGTGAAACAAAATCTTTTTACATTAATCTCGTATAAAGAATTTCATATAAGACTTCGTTTGTGAAAGCATGAAGTGGGAAAATTTTTCCCAAAGCTAGAAATGGAAATTCTATGTTTCTTCTATACTTGTTGACTACTTTAAAAAGTTCAATTTAATACATAATATACTATAAAAAAATACTTTAGAATATGCTTTCTAACATAAATATATGAAATAGCAAAATTTATATGTACGTTATATCTACTATTTAAAATGATTTAATAATAGAGTGTAGAATTTGACTCACTTAGAAGAATGTCTCTTCTTGCGCGGTCTTCCAGCAATCTTCATCTTGTCTTTCTTCCTATTCAATTTAGCCAATTCCTTCAGCTTTTCTCTATATTGTCTTTGAATGTCAGCCATCCTGACTCTTATCTCAAGTTCCTTAGCATCCATATTCGGCCAGTCTGGCTCATTATCGATGTGTTCTTTTCTAGCGATATACTTCTTTGCGTCGAGTTTCCCTTGCAAATTTCTATAATCGTGACAATCAAGATGTTCTCCCAGGATATGACTTCTATCCTCATGTCTGCTATCTTCGTCGTTCTCCATCATTCTATCATCCGAACATATCTTTTCATCGTGCATTTCAGCATCAGAATCCGATAGATTATCATCAATAATCAAGAAATCTATAGATTCCTTGCTGCTAGAAATTTCACTCATATGATTGATTCCGTATAACTGTTCGTATATCTTTCTTTCATATTCTTCAAAGCCTTCTTCTCTTTCGTAGTTTACATTATGGCAAGGAGTACTAGTAGCAAGGGGAGCGTCATTTAACATATCATTATCTTCGTTATCGGTACAAATATCGTTTTCGGTAGGAGAATCTAAGCTTCCACTTGTATTATTGTTCGCGGTTATTATAGACACTGATATTTCCTGCTCACTTTCATCATACCGTTTATCATAATCATCGTCTTCGGAATACGAGTCGTATTTAGATTCCTAATCTACTAACTCGCCATCGGTTTTGAACCTCTTGAGGCTCTCGAAATCTTGCAAATTTTCTTGCACATACTTTCTCTTGTCCGATGTCTTTCTTTCATTTTCTGGGACATTATTCGCTCTGCCCAGGTTCAACAATAAGCTAACGGCATAAGATATATCATCGAAATTCTCCAGATTCGACTTCCGGTAAGTTATATCCTCTACCTTCTCCATAAATCGTTGTTCTCTTGAATCGCATAACACCCCCAAAGAGCTGTTCATGTTGTTGGTGTGGGTCCCTTCCGGAGGAAAAAGCGCCCTGCCCTTGATAACCGATCTATCTAATATATGTCTTCTATTTCCGTTGGATCTCACGCGTTCCAAGTGCTTAATACTGTTCGACAGCAATCCCAACACACTATAATCAACTTCAGGTCTCGGTTTAGAATTAATAACAAATCGATATTTGGGAGTTTCAGTATACAATGAGTCTTCTAGCGATTCCAATTTCCCTTTTTTAGGAGTCACCGCGTCATAGTTAGTGCATTGCACTTGCACTTCACAGACCTCGGGCGGCGAGACATTCTCCATTATCACGACAGATTCTTTATCGTCGTTTAACTCCATATTATCATTACTGCTTCTCGTGTCATGCTCCGAAGAATATATCTCAATTTCTCGTCCTATATCGTAGTTTTCAATGAATTGAGAGTTCTCGCAGGATCTCAGAATGTGTCTATTCAAACTGTTTTCTATTTCTCTCGGTATCGTTTCCGAATGTCTTCTCGAACGAAGATTTTCTGCATTCTTATCCTTCGAGTCGTCCACGTTTAGGGGTGTCGTCTCCTGTAAAGCAGCAGCTGCGTTCTTATTCAACTTCTCCACCACGTTTTCGATTCCAGGATGAGACTTTTCGACAATGTGCCTCTTAGACAGATCCTGGCACTTTGGCTTTTTCGTGGTTGATGTTGGTTCGCATCTGTATGAATAATCTTCATACATTGTTTCATCTGCTTTCTGCTTGAGTTCGACCACTTGTACGTCACAATCGATCCTCGACATATCGAACGATTTCACAATGATCTGTGGACGTCGAACGGTTGCCTGCGATCGCTCGTCTCGGCCCTTTTGATAACTATCGCAATTCGGATTGATCTCCACTTTCGATTCTATCGGATTCTCCGATAGTTTTGGAATTTGATTGATTTCCGGAGTTTCGGCCGAAGAATTTCCATGCCTGTGTAACTCATTCGCCGACATTTCATCTGGTTTAACTAATTCGGCCTGTAAAATATAACGTGTTATGTTATTGAATGTTGTGTAAAATTTATACGTTGTAATTTCTTATCGGTCGATGAAGTCGAATGATTTTAACACTTAGACAACATAATAGGGAGTTTTTCGTTCTACGAGGACATCGCTGCGTGACCGAACGGGAAGATCCCCTTTTTTGACTTTAGCAACGCGTTTTTTTTTTTTTTTTTGTTTTGTTAACCAATTTAGCGGCGTTAAACTTAATTAAAAAGATATTCAAATCGTGTTATTTATCTTTAATGTTTTTAATTCTACCTGTATTTTTTTATACTTTGAATATACTTTCAATTTGATGTTTTGTATAAACAATATGTAAAATCGTTAAATAAAATTATCACCGCAAAATATAACTGACCACTTAAATAATTTTTAAACTTCCTTGTTTTTTAAGTAGTGAGAATTAATCCTCGATACTTGAAAAAATGCACGGTGGACAGCGTATGGGTTGCTTGTCCGAGCGCGGTGGAAATAGCGTATAGCTCGCTGTGGCGCGCGCGGTTGGCTAAGTGTTAATAATTACATTGGGTTTGGTTTATTCTTTTCGTAAAGAGTAACGTTGAGAGACTCGCGCTTTCGTAAGATATTTTTTATTTAAGCTCAACGATAGTTATGAAATAATCAATTTTATTTTTTATGAGTGTTATTTTTATGAGTGTTTCATATAAGCTAAACAGAATGGCATAAAAAAATTGCTCTTGCCTCTTTTCGTCATTAATATCAAGAGTTGACTATCGTATTGTATATATTAACAAATAACATTGTTTTGCATATTAATTTCCTTCATCTAATAATCAAAAAATTTTATACCTTTCTTATTTATCGATATCGAGCGTAGAGTGACTATCACGCGATATGTTATACAAAAAACCACAGATGTTTCTCTATATGTCAATGTTACTGTTTCGTTAATATAATAACATATAATCGAATTATTAAACAAGTGACGTGTTAAAAAAAGCTAGCCGTGTGGACTAAGGACATATTTATAAACGTTTATCAATTTTCTTCGCCTCACTCGCGCTCGAGATTCTTTCATTAGCCTATGAACGATACACGTGTATTTCATAGCGAACGACAGTGAAGAACAGAAAAATGAAAGATGGCTCACCTTCTGAACGCTTCTTGAAAAGTACACTTGTAACTCCGCGATATTTGCGAGTACGTAAAATATGTCTTTGCACTCCGTTGTTGCTACGACCACGTTACAAACGAAACTAACAGGTCCACTATTGCGAAGATACGAAAATTTTGCAAGCCCTAACAAGTCGGCTGTTAACGTAGTGGGGACATTCTGGCCGAAGAATTACGAATCACTGGTACCAGTGGGAAACTCACTTGGCCGTAGTGGGGACATTCCGGGCGGAGTATTGCCAATCACAGGAGCCAATGGAAAACGCACTTGCTTACTCCTAACCCCTGAGAAATGTTATGGACAATTTTCGCTAGATCGTCGAGACGTCCAAAAATCAAAAGAATGTTATAACAGTGCAATCTATAAATGCAATTTATATTGATATTTATTTAAAAAGGCAGCCTGTCCTCAACGATGGCATTCGTTACTCGCGGACTCCCGCCGCAGGGGGCAGTAAGCACTCAAACAATTAATGCAACAATTAATATTTAATAATCAATATTTAATATTCAAAATTTAATATTCAATATGTAATATTTAATATTTAATATTCAATATGTAATATTCAATATTTAATATTTAATGTTCCATTTTTAATATTTAATATTTAATATTCAATATTTAATATTTAATAATCAATATTTAATATTCAATATTTAGTATTCAATATTTAATATTTAATATTTTATAATTAATATTTCATATTTATCCTGCAGCAATAACTTATAACGATGTAGGTATAGCAGAATAATTTCAACGTGCGAATAAGCAATTCTGATAGATAAATAAAATAAACAAAATAGAATTAAGTAAAAATATAAATTATTTGATCAACACCATAAATTGAAAAGCGGGACAAAATGATGTTGCAAACACTATTATCATACACACCCTTGTTATCATAATCGAAACAAGAGGAACGACTATTTCACGGCGTCGATTATACGAATCGTAGCGAGAATTTACGCCTCTCGCTAACGCGTTTGCCTCGCGACCGCGTCTCCCGCGATCGGTCGTAACAATTATGTATAATAAATATAATAAAATTAAAATTCATATATCTTTCTTTATACTGCGTTGCATATATTTTATAGATATAGTGTATCTTATATATCTCAAGCATCTAATAAACAAAGCTAGAAGCAAAACTCACTTTTGCTTGATGATGTCCATTCTTCGATAAAAGATAACCCACCAAGGAACTTTTACGCACAGGTTTCTTAGCAACATTTTTTTTTTTTTTTTACGTGGGGAAATCCTCATGGACGCCCGGCAGCCCTCTGGGAGGCGGCGGATAGTGTCGGACTCTTACCGACTAAAACCCCACGGTGGTCGTTACGACGCTTGTCAGGAGTGTCCCGGTTCCTTTCTTTCGATATACTTCCGCGACACTCCTTCGACGTCGTCTCTCCCTTTGTTGTTGTGGGAGGCATCCTGGTTAAGCTGGGCAGCGCGGGTGGGGGGACCACTCACCCCCGAGGGCCACGTTCCCTGGGCCGTCGCGCGAGTCTGAGGGGGGACCCAGACCCTCCTCAGCTGACAGCTCCTACGCCGCGCGCTTCAATGACGGTGGTGGCGGTGGTGGTGCCGCGGTCTTTATTGGGAAAAGATTCTTTACTTGTACATATATATTATAGTCTCCTCAGTTTCATGCATTTAAATCTTAGCTTACGAATAGGGAGATTTCCCTACTTAAAAATACATTCCTGTCTGATCGATCGGGAGATATCACATATTGAGCTTGACAACGCATTCTTTCTTTTTTATTAACTAATTTACTGGTACTGAACTTAACCGATATCATAAACTGATGTCATAACAATATGCGAAATTTGAAAATTAATAAAATTAACCAAAAATCTTATATATGAAATACATTGATAAAAATCTTAATTATCATTACAATATAATTAATATACATGTTATATATATATGATACATTATATTATGTTTTTATATATATATATATTAAAATTTATATAATACATGATATGATACATATATATATTATTATTATTTTATATACATTATATACATTTTTAATTTCAGCATTACAGATAAGTAATTTTTCAGCATTAAAGTAATGCTTTTTTATGTTTTTTCATAGTTCTTTCGTTTTTGACAATTCCTTGCGTTTTAATTTGGTATCTTATTTTGTCAAAAATAACAGAATTGTCCTAACTTCTATAATTATGAATTATAATTACAAATATAAGCTATTGAAGTTCTGTTATTTTTGATTATTTAGTATTCTGCTTCTGATTCTTCTTGTTGTTTTCTTTTTTTCATATTTTATGTTGGATTTTCCCGGCCGGCCTTTTTCTCGTCGTCCTCTTGCGGCAATTTGTTTGATGGTTGTACTGTGATTGGCGAAGCAACTGGTGCAACGGGCATAGGAATACTTGGTATACTGTCCAGTAATTCAATGTGGCTCATTTGTTCACCCAGTTTTACCAAATTCACGTTACATAGCTAGGACAGCTGAAGTTAATGGCTGCGGAGCTTCGTCCGACGATTGCGATGCAGATTTGTGGGGTGAAGACGTCGATTGTAGTAATGCCGGTAGGGATGTGAGGAGACCGTTATCGGAACTGTAAACATTATTAATCATGTTTTATTAACCATTTTGACGCTAATTCAATGATTTTCCATTAAAATTTTAATCAAGATTTTTTCCATTAAATTATCCAAGAAATGTTGCAGTAAGAAAAGTATTCTGCATATATATATGTTTATAAACTATATTTTTTCCAAACTATAAAAATTGTCTTAGTCGTTACGAGAAAGGAACGACCCTACGTGAAAAGGTAAGTTAATAATGTGAAACAAAATCTTTTTACATTAATCTCGTATAAAGAATTTCATATAAGACTTCGTTTGTGAAAGCATGAAGTGGGAAAATTTTTCCCAAAGCTAGAAATGGAAATTCTATGTTTCTTCTATACTTGTTGACTACTTTAAAAAGTTCAATTTAATACATAATATACTATAAAAAAATACTTTAGAATATGCTTTCTAACATAAATATATGAAATAGCAAAATTTATATGTACGTTATATCTACTATTTAAAATGATTTAATAATAGAGTGTAGAATTTGACTCACTTAGAAGAATGTCTCTTCTTGCGCGGTCTTCCAGCAATCTTCATCTTGTCTTTCTTCCTATTCAATTTAGCCAATTCCTTCAGCTTTTCTCTATATTGTCTTTGAATGTCAGCCATCCTGACTCTTATCTCAAGTTCCTTAGCATCCATATTCGGCCAGTCTGGCTCATTATCGATGTGTTCTTTTCTAGCGATATACTTCTTTGCGTCGAGTTTCCCTTGCAAATTTCTATAATCGTGACAATCAAGATGTTCTCCCAGGATATGACTTCTATCCTCATGTCTGCTATCTTCGTCGTTCTCCATCATTCTATCATCCGAACATATCTTTTCATCGTGCATTTCAGCATCAGAATCCGATAGATTATCATCAATAATCAAGAAATCTATAGATTCCTTGCTGCTAGAAATTTCACTCATATGATTGATTCCGTATAATTGTTCGTATATCTTTCTTTCATATTCTTCAAAGTCTTCTTCTCTTTCGTAGTTTACATTATGGCAAGGAGTACTAGTAGCAAGGGGAGCGTCATTTAACATATCATTATCTTCGTTATCGGTACAAATATCGTTTTCGGTAGGAGAATCTAAGCTTCCACTTGTATTATTGTTCGCGTTTATTATAGACACTGATATTTCCTGCTCACTTTCATCATACCGTTTATCATAATCATCGTCTTCGGAATACGAGTCGTATTTAGATTCCTCATCTACTAACTCGCCATCGGTTTTGAACCTCTTGAGGCTCTCGAAATCTTGCAAATTTTCTTGCACATACTTTCTCTTGTCCGATGTCTTTCTTTCATTTTCTGGGACATTATTCGCTCTGCCCAGGTTCAACAATAAGCTAACGGCATAAGATATATCATCGAAATTCTCCAGATTCGACTTCCGGTAAGTTATATCCTCTACCTTCTCCATAAATCGTTGTTCTCTTGAATCGCATAACACCCCCAAAGAGCTGTTCATGTTGTTGGTGTGGGTCTCTTCCGGAGGAAAAAGCGCCCTGCCCTTGATAACCGATCTATCTAATTTATGTCTTCTATTTCCGTTGGATCTCACGCGTTCCAAGTGCTTAATACTGTTCGACAGCAATCCCAACACACTATAATCAACTTTAGGTCTCGGTTTAGAATTAATAACAAATCGATATTTGGAAGTTTCAGTATACAATGAGTCTTCTAGCGATTCCAATTTCCCTTTTTTAGGAGTCACCGCGTCATAGTTAGTGCATTGCACTTGCACTTCACAGACCTCGGGCGGCGAGACATTCTCCATTATCACGACAGATTCTTTATCGTCGTTTAACTCCATATTATCATTACTGCTTCTCGTGTCATGCTCCGAAGAATATATCTCAATTTCTCGTCCTATATCGTAGTTTTCAATGAATTGAGAGTTCTCGCAGGATCTCAGAATGTGTCTATTCAAACTGTTTTCTATTTCTCTCGGTATCGTTTCCGAATGTCTTCTCGAACGAAGATTTTCTGCATTCTTATCCTTCGAGTCGTCCACGTTTAGGGGTGTCGTCTCCTGTAAAGCAGCAGCTGCGTTCTTATTCAACTTCTCCACCACGTTTTCGATTCCAGGATGAGACTTTTCGACAATGTGCCTCTTAGACAGATCCTGGCACTTTGGCTTTTTCGTGGTTGATGTTGGTTCGCATCTGTATGAATAATCTTCATACATTGTTTCATCTGCTTTCTGCTTGAGTTCGACCACTTGTACGTCACAATCGATCCTCGACATATCGAACGATTTCACAATGATCTGTGGACGTCGAACGGTTGCCTGCGATCGCTCGTCTCGGCCCTTTTGATAACTATCGTAATTCGGATTGATCTCCACTTTCGATTCTATCGGATTCTCCGATAGTTTTGGAATTTGATTGACTTCCGGAGTTTCGGCCGAAGAATTTCCATGTCTGTGTAACTCATTCGTCGACATTTCATCTGGATTAACTAATTCGGCCTGTAAAATATAACGTGTTATGTTATTGAATGTTGTGTAAAATTTATACTTTGTAATTTCTTATCGGTCGATGAAGTCGAATGATTTTAACACTTAGACAACATAATAGGGAGTTTTTCCTTCTACGAGAACGTCGCTGCGTGACGGAACGGGAAGATCCCCTTTTTTGACTTTAGCAACGCGTTTTTTTTTTTTTTGTTTTGTTAACCAATTTAGCGGCGTTAAACTTAATTAAAAAGATATTCAAATCGTGTTATTTATCTTTAATGTTTTTAATTCTACCTGTATTTTTTTATACTTTGAATATACTTTCAATTTGATGTTTTGTATAAACAATATGTAAAATCGTTAAATAAAATTATCACCGCAAAATATAACTGACCACTTAAATAATTTTTAAACTTCCTTGTTTTTTAAGTAGTGAGAATTAATCCTCGATACTTGAAAAAATGCACGGTGGACAGCGTATGGGTTGCTTGTCCGAGCGCGGTGGAAATAGCGTATAGCTCGCTGTGGCGCGCGCGGTTGGCTAAGTGTTAATAATTACATTGGGTTTGGTTTATTCTTTTCGTAAAGAGTAACGTTGAGAGACTCGCGCTTTCGTAAGATATTTTTTATTTAAGCTCAACGATAGTTATGAAATAATCAATTTTATTTTTTATGAGTGTTATTTTTATGAGTGTTTCATATAAGCTAAACAGAATGGCATAAAAAAATTGCTCTTGCCTCTTTTCGTCATTAATATCAAGAGTTGACTATCGTATTGTATATATTAACAAATAACATTGTTTTGCATATTAATTTCCTTCATCTAATAATCAAAAAATTTTATACCTTTCTTATTTATCGATATCGAGCGTAGAGTGACTATCACGCGATATGTTATACAAAAAACCACAGATGTTTCTCTATATGTCAATGTTACTGTTTCGTTAATATAATAACATATAATCGAATTATTAAACAAGTGACGTGTTAAAAAAAGCTAGCCGTGTGGACTAAGGACATATTTATAAACGTTTATCAATTTTCTTCGCCTCACTCGCGCTCGAGATTCTTTCATTAGCCTATGAACGATACACGTGTATTTCATAGCGAACGACAGTGAAGAACAGAAAAATGAAAGATGGCTCACCTTCTGAACGCTTCTTGAAAAGTACACTTGTAACTCCGCGATATTTGCGAGTACGTAAAATATGTCTTTGCACTCCGTTGTTGCTACGACCACGTTACAAACGAAACTAACAGGTCCACTATTGCGAAGATACGAAAATTTTGCAAGCCCTAACAAGTCGGCTGTTAACGTAGTGGGGACATTCTGGCCGAAGAATTACGAATCACTGGTACCAGTGGGAAACTCACTTGGCCGTAGTGGGGACATTCCGGGCGGAGTATTGCCAATCACAGGAGCCAATGGAAAACGCACTTGCTTACTCCTAACCCCTGAGAAATGTTATGGACAATTTTCGCTAGATCGTCGAGACGTCCAAAAATCAAAAGAATGTTATAACAGTGCAATCTATAAATGCAATTTATATTGATATTTATTTAAAAAGGCAGCCTGTCCTCAACGATGGCATTCGTTACTCGCGGACTCCCGCCGCAGGGGGCAGTAAGCACTCAAACAATTAATGCAACAATTAATATTTAATAATCAATATTTAATATTCAAAATTTAATATTCAATATGTAATATTTAATATTTAATATTCAATATGTAATATTCAATATTTAATATTTAATGTTCCATTTTTAATATTTAATATTTAATATTCAATATTTAATATTTAATAATCAATATTTAATATTCAATATTTAGTATTCAATATTTAATATTTAATATTTTATAATTAATATTTCATATTTATCCTGCAGCAATAACTTATAACGATGTAGGTATAGCAGAATAATTTCAACGTGCGAATAAGCAATTCTGATAGATAAATAAAATAAACAAAATAGAATTAAGTAAAAATATAAATTATTTGATCAACACCATAAATTGAAAAGCGGGACAAAATGATGTTGCAAACACTATTATCATACACACCCTTGTTATCATAATCGAAACAAGAGGAACGACTATTTCACGGCGTCGATTATACGAATCGTAGCGAGAATTTACGCCTCTCGCTAACGCGTTTGCCTCGCGACCGCGTCTCCCGCGATCGGTCGTAACAATTATGTATAATAAATATAATAAAATTAAAATTCATATATCTTTCTTTATACTGCGTTGCATATATTTTATAGATATAGTGTATCTTATATATCTCAAGCATCTAATAAACAAAGCTAGAAGCAAAACTCACTTTTGCTTGATGATGTCCATTCTTCGATAAAAGATAACCCACCAAGGAACTTTTACGCACAGGTTTCTTAGCAACATTTTTTTTTTTTTTTACGTGGGGAAATCCTCATGGACGCCCGGCAGCCCTCTGGGAGGCGGCGGATAGTGTCGGACTCTTACCGACTAAAACCCCACGGTGGTCGTTACGACGCTTGTCAGGAGTGTCCCGGTTCCTTTCTTTCGATATACTTCCGCGACACTCCTTCGACGTCGTCTCTCCCTTTGTTGTTGTGGGAGGCATCCTGGTTAAGCTGGGCAGCGCGGGTGGGGGGACCACTCACCCCCGAGGGCCACGTTCCCTGGGCCGTCGCGCGAGTCTGAGGGGGGACCCAGACCCTCCTCAGCTGACAGCTCCTACGCCGCGCGCTTCAATGACGGTGGTGGCGGTGGTGGTGCCGCGGTCTTTATTGGGAAAAGATTCTTTACTTGTACATATATATTATAGTCTCCTCAGTTTCATGCATTTAAATCTTAGCTTACGAATAGGGAGATTTCCCTACTTAAAAATACATTCCTGTCTGATCGATCGGGAGATATCACATATTGAGCTTGACAACGCATTCTTTCTTTTTTATTAACTAATTTACTGGTACTGAACTTAACCGATATCATAAACTGATGTCATAACAATATGCGAAATTTGAAAATTAATAAAATTAACCAAAAATCTTATATATGAAATACATTGATAAAAATCTTAATTATCATTACAATATAATTAATATACATGTTATATATATATGATACATTATATTATGTTTTTATATATATATATATTAAAATTTATATAATACATGATATGATACATATATATATTATTATTATTTTATATACATTATATACATTTTTAATTTCAGCATTACAGATAAGTAATTTTTCAGCATTAAAGTAATGCTTTTTTATGTTTTTTCATAGTTCTTTCGTTTTTGACAATTCCTTGCGTTTTAATTTGGTATCTTATTTTGTCAAAAATAACAGAATTGTCCTAACTTCTATAATTATGAATTATAATTACAAATATAAGCTATTGAAGTTCTGTTATTTTTGATTATTTAGTATTCTGCTTCTGATTCTTCTTGTTGTTTTCTTTTTTTCATATTTTATGTTGGATTTTCCCGGCCGGCCTTTTTCTCGTCGTCCTCTTGCGGCAATTTGTTTGATGGTTGTACTGTGATTGGCGAAGCAACTGGTGCAACGGGCATAGGAATACTTGGTATACTGTCCAGTAATTCAATGTGGCTCATTTGTTCACCCAGGTTTACCAAATTCACGTTACATAGCTAGGACAGCTGAAGTTAATGGCTGCGGAGCTTCGTCCGACGATTGCGATGCAGATTTGTGGGGTGAAGACGTCGATTGTAGTAATGCCGGTAGGGATGTGAGGAGACCGTTATCGGAACTGTAAACATTATTAATCATGTTTTATTAACCATTTTGACGCTAATTCAATGATTTTCCATTAAAATTTTAATCAAGATTTTTTCCATTAAATTATCCAAGAAATGTTGCAGTAAGAAAAGTATTCTGCATATATATATGTTTATAAACTATATTTTTTCCAAACTATAAAAATTGTCTTAGTCGTTACGAGAAAGGAACGATCCTACGTGAAAAGGTAAGTTAATAATGTGAAACAAAATCTTTTTACATTAATCTCGTATAAAGAATTTCATATAAGACTTCGTTTGTGAAAGCATGAAGTGGGAAAATTTTTCCCAAAGCTAGAAATGGAAATTCTATGTTTCTTCTATACTTGTTGACTACTTTAAAAAGTTCAATTTAATACATAATATACTATAAAAAAATACTTTAGAATATGCTTTCTAACATAAATATATGAAATAGCAAAATTTATATGTACGTTATATCTACTATTTAAAATGATTTAATAATAGAGTGTAGAATTTGACTCACTTAGAAGAATGTCTCTTCTTGCGCGGTCTTCCAGCAATCTTCATCTTGTCTTTCTTCCTATTCAATTTAGCCAATTCCTTCAGCTTTTCTCTATATTGTCTTTGAATGTCAGCCATCCTGACTCTTATCTCAAGTTCCTTAGCATCCATATTCGGCCAGTCTGGCTCATTATCGATGTGTTCTTTTCTAGCGATATACTTCTTTGCGTCGAGTTTCCCTTGCAAATTTCTATAATCGTGACAATCAAGATGTTCTCCCAGGATATGACTTCTATCCTCATGTCTGCTATCTTCGTCGTTCTCCATCATTCTATCATCCGAACATATCTTTTCATCGTGCATTTCAGCATCAGAATCCGATAGATTATCATCAATAATCAAGAAATCTATAGATTCCTTGCTGCTAGAAATTTCACTCATATGATTGATTCCGTATAATTGTTCGTATATCTTTCTTTCATATTCTTCAAAGTCTTCTTCTCTTTCGTAGTTTACATTATGGCAAGGAGTACTAGTAGCAAGGGGAGCGTCATTTAACATATCATTATCTTCGTTATCGGTACAAATATCGTTTTCGGTAGGAGAATCTAAGCTTCCACTTGTATTATTGTTCGCGTTTATTATAGACACTGATATTTCCTGCTCACTTTCATCATACCGTTTATCATAATCATCGTCTTCGGAATACGAGTCGTATTTAGATTCCTCATCTACTAACTCGCCATCGGTTTTGAACCTCTTGAGGCTCTCGAAATCTTGCAAATGTTCTTGCACATACTTTCTCTTGCCCGATGTCTTTCTTTCATTTTCTGGGACATTATTCGCTCTGCCCAGGTTCAACAATAAGCTAACTGCATAAGATATATCATCGAAATTCTCTAGATTCGACTTCCGGTAAGTTATATCCTCTACCTTCTCCATAAATCGTTGTTCTCTTGAATCGCATAACACCCCCAAAGAGCTGTTCATGTTGTTGGTGTGGGTCCCTTCCGGAGGAAAAAGCGCCCTGCCCTTGATAACCGATCTATCTAATATATGTCTTCTATTTCCGTTGGATCTCACGCGTTCCAAGTGCTTAATACTGTTCGACAGCAATCCCAACACACTATAATCAACTTCAGGTCTCGGTTTAGAATTAATAACAAATCGATATTTGGGAGTTTCAGTATACAATGAGTCTTCTAGCGATTCCAATTTCCCTTTTTTAGGAGTCACCGCGTCATAGTTAGTGCATTGCACTTGCACTTCACAGATCTCGGGCGGCGAGACATTCTCCATTATCACGACAGATTCTTTATCGTCGTTTAACTCCATATTATCATTACTGCTTCTCGTGTCTAGCTCCGAAGAATATATCTCAATTTCTCGTCCTATATCGTAGTTTTCAATGAATTGAGAGTTCTCGCAGGATCTCAGAATGTGTCTATTCAAACTGTTTTCTATTTCTCTCGGTATCGTTTCCGAATGTCTTCTCGAACGAAGATTTTCTGCATTCTTATCCTTCGAGTCGTCCACGTTTAGGGGTGTCGTCTCCTGTAAAGCAGCAGCTGCGTTCTTATTCAACTTCTCCACCACGTTTTCGATTCCAGGATGAGACTTTTCGACAATGTGCCTCTTAGACAGATCCTGGCACTTTGGCTTTTTCGTGGTTGATGTTGGTTCGCATCTGTATGAATAATCTTCATACATTGTTTCATCTGCTTTCTGCTTGAGTTCGACCACTTGTACGTCACAATCGATCCTCGACATATCGAACGATTTCACAATGATCTGTGGACGTCGAACGGTTGCCTGCGATCGCTCGTCTCGGCCCTTTTGATAACTATCGTAATTCGGATTGATCTCCACTTTCGATTCTATCGGATTCTCCGATAGTTTTGGAATTTGATTGACTTCCGGAGTTTCGGCCGAAGAATTTCCATGTCTGTGTAACTCATTCGCCGACATTTCATCTGGATTAACTAATTCGGCCTGTAAAATATAACGTGTTATGTTATTGAATGTTGTGTAAAATTTATACTTTGTAATTTCTTATCGGTCGATGAAGTCGAATGATTTTAACACTTAGACAACATAATAGGGAGTTTTTCCTTCTACGAGAACGTCGCTGCGTGACGGAACGGGAAGATCCCCTTTTTTGACTTTAGCAACGCGTTTTTTTTTTTTTTGTTTTGTTAACCAATTTAGCGGCGTTAAACTTAATTAAAAAGATATTCAAATCGTGTTATTTATCTTTAATGTTTTTAATTCTACCTGTATTTTTTTATACTTTGAATATACTTTCAATTTGATGTTTTGTATAAACAATATGTAAAATCGTTAAATAAAATTATCACCGCAAAATATAACTGACCACTTAAATAATTTTTAAACTTCCTTGTTTTTTAAGTAGTGAGAATTAATCCTCGATACTTGAAAAAATGCACGGTGGACAGCGTATGGGTTGCTTGTCCGAGCGCGGTGGAAATAGCGTATAGCTCGCTGTGGCGCGCGCGGTTGGCTAAGTGTTAATAATTACATTGGGTTTGGTTTATTCTTTTCGTAAAGAGTAACGTTGAGAGACTCGCGCTTTCGTAAGATATTTTTTATTTAAGCTCAACGATAGTTATGAAATAATCAATTTTATTTTTTATGAGTGTTATTTTTATGAGTGTTTCATATAAGCTAAACAGAATGGCATAAAAAAATTGCTCTTGCCTCTTTTCGTCATTAATATCAAGAGTTGACTATCGTATTGTATATATTAACAAATAACATTGTTTTGCATATTAATTTCCTTCATCTAATAATCAAAAAATTTTATACCTTTCTTATTTATCGATATCGAGCGTAGAGTGACTATCACGCGATATGTTATACAAAAAACCAAAGATGTTTCTCTATATGTCAATGTTACTGTTTCGTTAATATAATAACATATAATCGAATTATTAAACAAGTGACGTGTTAAAAAAAGCTAGCCGTGTGGACTAAGGACATATTTATAAACGTTTATCAATTTTCTTCGCCTCACTCGCGCTCGAGATTCTTTCATTAGCCTATGAACGATACACGTGTATTTCATAGCGAACGACAGTGAAGAACAGAAAAATGAAAGATGGCTCACCTTCTGAACGCTTCTTGAAAAGTACACTTGTAACTCCGCGATATTTGCGAGTACGTAAAATATGTCTTTGCACTCCGTTGTTGCTACGACCACGTTACAAACGAAACTAACAGGTCCACTATTGCGAAGATACGAAAATTTTGCAAGCCCTAACAAGTCGGCTGTTAACGTAGTGGGGACATTCTGGCCGAAGAATTACGAATCACTGGTACCAGTGGGAAACTCACTTGGCCGTAGTGGGGACATTCCGGGCGGAGTATTGCCAATCACAGGAGCCAATGGAAAACGCACTTGCTTACTCCTAACCCCTGAGAAATGTTATGGACAATTTTCGCTAGATCGTCGAGACGTCCAAAAATCAAAAGAATGTTATAACAGTGCAATCTATAAATGCAATTTATATTGATATTTATTTAAAAAGGCAGCCTGTCCACAACGATGGCATTCGTTACTCGCGGACTCCCGCCGCAGGGGGCAGTAAGCACTCAAACAATTAATGCAACAATTAATATTTAATAATCAATATTTAATATTCAAAATTTAATATTCAATATGTAATATTTAATATTTAATATTCAATATGTAATATTCAATATTTAATATTTAATGTTCCATTTTTAATATTTAATATTTAATATTCAATATTTAATATTTAATAATCAATATTTAATATTCAATATTTAGTATTCAATATTTAATATTTAATATTTTATAATTAATATTTCATATTTATCCTGCAGCAATAACTTATAACGATGTAGGTATAGCAGAATAATTTCAACGTGCGAATAAGCAATTGTGATAGATAAATAAAATAAACAAAATAGAATTAAGTAAAAATATAAATTATTTGATCAACACCATAAATTGAAAAGCGGGACAAAATGATGTTGCAAACACTATTATCATACACACCCTTGTTATCATAATCGAAACAAGAGGAACGACTATTTCACGGCGTCGATTATACGAATCGTAGCGAGAATTTACGCCTCTCGCTAACGCGTTTGCCTCGCGACCGCGTCTCCCGCGATCGGTCGTAACAATTATGTATAATAAATATAATAAAATTAAAATTCATATATCTTTCTTTATACTGCGTTGCATATATTTTATAGAGATAGTGTATCTTATATATCTCAAGCATCTAATAAACAAAGCTAGAAGCAAAACTCACTTTTGCTTGATGATGTCCATTCTTCGATAAAAGATAACCCACCAAGGAACTTTTACGCACAGGTTTCTTAGCAACATTTTTTTTTTTTTTTACGTGGGGAAATACTCATGGACGCCCGGCAGCCCTCTGGGAGGCGGCGGATAGTGTCGGACTCTTACCGACTAAAACCCCACGGTGGTCGCTACGACGCTTGTCAGGAGTGTCCCGGTTCCTTTCTTTCGATATACTTCCGCGACACTCCTTCGACGTCGTCTCTCCCTTTGTTGTTGTGGGAGGCATCCTGGTTAAGCTGGGCAGCGCGGGTGGGGGGACCACTCACCCCCGAGGGCCACGTTCCCTGGGCCGTCGCGCGAGTCTGAGGGGGGACCCAGACCCTCCTCAGCTGACAGCTCCTACGCCGCGCGCTTCAATGACGGTGGTGGCGGTGGTGGTGCCGCGGTCTTTATTGGGAAAAGATTCTTTACTTGTACATATATATTATAGTCTCCTCAGTTTCATGCATTTAAATCTTAGCTTACGAATAGGGAGATTTCCCTACTTAAAAATACATTCCTGTCTGATCGATCGGGAGATATCACATATTGAGCTTGACAACGCATTCTTTCTTTTTTATTAACTAATTTACTGGTACTGAACTTAACCGATATCATAAACTGATGTCATAACAATATGCGAAATTTGAAAATTAATAAAATTAACCAAAAATCTTATATATGAAATACATTGATAAAAATCTTAATTATCATTACAATATAATTAATATACATGTTATATATATATGATACATTATATTATGTTTTTATATATATATATATTAAAATTTATATAATACATGATATGATACATATATATATTATTATTATTTTATATACATTATATACATTTTTAATTTCAGCATTACAGATAAGTAATTTTTCAGCATTAAAGTAATGCTTTTTTATGTTTTTTCATAGTTCTTTCGTTTTTGACAATTCCTTGCGTTTTAATTTGGTATCTTATTTTGTCAAAAATAACAGAATTGTCCTAACTTCTATAATTATGAATTATAATTACAAATATAAGCTATTGAAGTTCTGTTATTTTTGATTATTTAGTATTCTGCTTCTGATTCTTCTTGTTGTTTTCTTTTTTTCATATTTTATGTTGGATTTTCCCGGCCGGCCTTTTTCTCGTCGTCCTCTTGCGGCAATTTGTTTGATGGTTGTACTGTGATTGGCGAAGCAACTGGTGCAACGGGCATAGGAATACTTGGTATACTGTCCAGTAATTCAATGTGGCTCATTTGTTCACCCAGTTTTACCAAATTCACGTTACATAGCTAGGACAGCTGAAGTTAACGGCTGCGGAGCTTCGTCCGACGATTGCGATGCAGATTTGTGGGGTGAAGACGTCGATTGTAGTAATGTCGGTAGGGATGTGAGGAGACCGTTATCGGAACTGTAAACATTATTAATCATGTTTTATTAACCATTTTGACGCTAATTCAATGATTTTCCATTAAAATTTTAATCTAGATTTTTTCCATTAAATTATCCAAGAAATGCTGCAGTAAGAAAAGTATTCTGCATATATATATGTTTATAAACTATATTTTTTCCAAACTATAAAAATTGTCTTAGTCGTTACGAGAAACGATCCTACGTGAAAAGGTAAGTTAATAATGTGAAACAAAATCTTTTTACATTAATCTCGTATAAAGAATTTCATATAAGACTTCGTTTGTGAAAGTATGAAGTGGGAAAATTTTTCCCAAAGCTAGAAATGGAAATTCTATGTTTCTTCTATACTTGTTTACTACTTTAAAAAGTTCAATTTAATACATAATATACTATAAAAAAATACTTTAGAATATGCTTTTTAACATAAATATATGAAATAGCAGAATTTATATGTACGTTATATCTACTATTTAAAATGATTTAATAATAGAGTGTAGAATTTGACTCACTTAGAAGAATGTCTCTTCTCGCGCGGCCTTCCAGGAATCTTCATCTTGTCTTTCTTCCTATTCAATTTAGCCAATTCCTTCAGCTTTTCTCTATATTGTCTTTGAATGTCAGCCATCCTGACTCTTATCTCAAGTTCCTTAGAATCCATGTTCGGCCACTCTGGCTCATTATCGATGTGTTCTTTTCTAGCGATATACTTCTTTGCGTCGAGTTTCCCTTGCAAATTTCTATAATCGTGACAGTCAAGATGTTCTCCCAGGATATGACTTCTATCCTCATGTCTGCTATCGTCGTCGTTCTCCATCATTCTATCATCCGAACATATCTTTTCATCGTGCATTTCAGCATCAGAATCCGATAGATTATCATCAATAATCAGGAAATCTACAGATTCCTTGCTGCTAGAAATTTCACTCATATGATTGATTCCGTATAATTGTTCGTATACCTTTCTTTCATATTCTTCAAAGTCCTCTTCTCTTTCGTAGTTTACATTATGGCAAGGAGTACTAGTAGCAAGGGGAGCGTCATTTAACATATCATTATCTTCGTTATCGGTACAAATATCGTTTTCGGTAGGAGAATCTAAGCTTCCACTTGTATTATTGTTCGCGTTTATTATAGACACTGATATTTCCTGCTCACTTTCATCATACCGTTTATCATAATCATCGTCTTCGGAATACGAGTCGTATTTAGATTCCTCATCTTCCAACTCGCCATCGGTTTTGAACCTCTTGAGGCGCTCGAAATCTTGCAAATTTTCTTGCACATACTTTCTCTTGTCCGATGTCTTTCTTTCATTTTCTGGGACATTATTCGCTCTGCCCAGGTTCAACAATAAGCTAACTGCATAAGATATATCATCGAAATTCTCCAGATTCGACTTCCGGTAAGTTATATCCTCTACCTTCTCCATAAATCGTTGTTCTCTTGAATCGCATAACACCCCCAAAGAGCTGTTCATGTTGTTGGTGTGGGTCTCTTCCGGAGGAAAAAGCGCCCTGCCCTTGATAACCGATCTATCTAATTTATGTCTTCTATTTCCGTTGGATCTCACGCGATCCAAGTGCTTAATACTGTTCGACAGCAATCCCAACACACTATAATCAACTTTAGGTCTCAGTTTAGAATTAATAACAAATCGATATTTGGGAGTTTCAGTATACAATGAGTTTTCTAGTGATTCCAATTTCCCTTTTTTAGGAGTCACCGCGTCATTGTTAGTGCATTGCACTTGCACTTCACAGACCTCGGGCGGCGAGACATTCTCCATTATCACGACAGATTCTTTATCGTCGTTTAACTCCATATTATCATTACTGCTTCTCGTGTCATGCTCCGAAGAATATATCTCAATTTCTCGTCCTATATCGTAGTTTTCAATGAATTGAGAGTTCTCGCAGGATCTCAGAATGTGTCTATTCAAACTGTTTTCTAGTTCTCTCGGTATCGTTTCCGAATGTTTTCTCGAACGAAGATTTTCTGCATTCTTATCCTTCGAGCCGTCCACGTTTAGGGGTGTCGTCTCCTGTAAAGCAGCAGCTGCGTTCTTATTCAACTTCTCCACCACGTTTTCGATTCCAGGATGAGACTTTTCGACAATGTGCCTCTTAGACAGATCCTGGCACTTTGGCTTTTTCGTGGTTGATGTTGGTTCGCATCTGTATGAATAATCTTCATACATTGTTTCATCTGCTTTCTGCTTGAGTTCGACCACTTGTACGTCACAATCGATCCTCGACATATCGAACGATTTCACAATGATCTGTGGACGTCGAACGGTTGCCTGCGATCGCTCGTCTCGGCCCTTTTGATAACTATCGCAATTCGGATTGATCTCCACTTTCGATTCTATCGGATTCTCCGATAGTTTTGGAATTTGATTGATTTCCGGAGTTTTGGCCGAAGAATTTCCATGTCTGTGTAACGCATTCGCCGACATTTCATCTGGTTTAACTAATTCGGCCTGTAAAATATAACGTGTTATGTTATTGAATGTTGTGTAAAATTTATACTTTGTAATTTCTTATCGGTCGATGAAGTCGAATGATTTTAACACTTAGACAACATAATAGGGAGTTTTTCCTTCTACGAGAACGTCGCTGCGTGACCGAACGGGAAGATCCCCTTTTTTGACTTTAGCAACGCGTTTTTTTTTTTTTTTGTTTTGTTAACCAATTTAGCGGCGTTAAACTTAATTAAAAAGATATTCAAGTCGTGTTATTTATCTTTAATGTTTTTAATTCTACCTGTATTTTTTTATACTTTGAATATACTTTCAATTTGATGTTTTGTATAAACAATATGTAAGTATTTCTTTTTTATCGATATCGAGCGTCGAGTGACTATCACCCGATATTTTACACAAAAAACCAAAGATGTTTCTCTATATGTCGATGTTACTGTTTCGTTAATATAATAACATATAATCGAATTATTAAACAAGTGACGTGTTAAAAAAAGCTAGGCGTGTGGACTAAGGACATATTTATAAACGTTTATCAATTTTCTTCGCCTCACTCGCGCTCGAGATTCTTTCATTAGCCTATGAACGATACACGTGTATTTCATAGCGAACGACAGTGAAGAACAGAAAAATGAAAGATGGCTCACCTTCTGAACGCTTCTTGAAAAGTACACTTGTAACTCCGCGATATTTGCGAGTACGTAAAATATGTCTTTGCACTCCGTTGTTGCTACGACCACGTTACAAACGAAACTAACATGTCCACTATTGCGAAGATACGAAAATTTTGCAAGCCCTAACAAGTCGGCTGTTAACGTAGTGGGGACATTCTGGCCGAAGAATTGCGAATCACTGGTACCAGTGGAAAACTCAATTGGCCGTAGTGGGGACATTCCGGGCGGAGTATTGCCAATCACTGGAGCCAATGGAAAACGCACTTGCTTACTCCTAACCCCTGAGAAATGTTATGGACAATTTTCGCTAGATCGTCGAGACGTCCAAAAATCAAAAGAATGTTATAACAGTGCAATCTATAAATGCAATTTATATTGATATTTATTTAAAAAGGCAGCCTGTCCTCAACGATGGCATTCGTTACTCGCGGACTCCCGCCGTAGGGGGCAGTAAGCACTCAAACAATTAATGCAACAATTAATATTTAATAATCAATATTTAATATTCAAAATTTAATATTCAATATTTAATATTTAATATTTAATATTCAATATGTAATATTTAATATTTAATATTCAATATGTAATATTCAATATTTAATATTTAATGTTCCATTTTTAATATTTAATATTTAATATTCAATATTTAATATTCAGTATGTAATATTCAATATTTAATATTTAATATTTTATAATTAATATTTCATATTTATCCTGCAGCAATAACATATGATGATGTAGGTATAGCAGAATAATTTCAACGTGCGAATAAGCAATTCTGATAGATAAATAAAATAAACAAAATAGAATTAAGTAAAAATATAAATTATTTGATCAACACCATAAATTGCAAAGCGGGAAAAAATGATGTTGCAAACACTATTTTATATTTACTAGAATTGATTCGTTATGGTAAATGGTCATATGATAGTAATTATGTATTAGGCTCAAAAAGTTCATTTTAAAAGAAAAATTTTCAAACCATTCGTCGTTGTTTCTATAACTCTAAAAGACACAAGTCTTTAATCAATGTCCAATAATCAAGGTACTGACAGAGATAAATGTTCTGTGAGATTGCTACGTGACAAAACACATTATGTGTTTAATTTTAATTATAACGTCTTATTTCCCGTTCGGTTCGATAGAACATATCATATCCAATATATGTAGTTACAATTAGCGAATGAGATAGAAAAATGACTTGATGAATGGATTCTTGCGTGACGGAATTCATCACTTGCCTGAAACATGATAGAAAGTGTGAATAGAAGGCAACGACGAATATTTTGATCGGACAAACATTGATCATGTTAAAGTGATCGCCACTTCTAAGAAAACTCTACATCTGGTCTTCGGTTTCCTCAAGCGCTGAGGCCATCGATGGCGCATAGACAAAAAAATGCGTCGATGACAGATCATAAGCGGTACATGTGCGAAGTTGACTTCGGCGTTCTGTTAGACTCCGAATAGTATTACTAGTGTCACACACTCAAGGAAACCATTCGCTCAGTAACCAGATAGACCGAACACCCTGCATGCCGCATCTGTTGAAACAATAGACTAAAGAGACCCCCTCCAAAGGGACTAGAACCTCGGTAGAGGGACCTTCCCAAACCAGCGCTAAAACAATCTGTCGTAGCATCTCGAAGCTATCTGTTCCAAGATTCCGAACCACGCTGTTGTAAGCGTTACTCTGTTGGATTTTTGCAATAAAACTCATTTTCGCATACTAAGTTCTATTTGCTTCACCCTATTCGTGAAAGAATCATTTCGTTCGTGCCGCGAGCGAGGAGATCACCGGCGATCCGCTAATTTCGCGATCTTTTGTGTCTCCGACGTGACAAAATTGGCGATCCTTGCCAGGATATTCATCGCATCAAGAGGATACTTCAACGGGAACTCTACGGATTCTACAGCGAAGGACCACGGTCTCGTCCTTGATCAAAAGAAGGATCTACAAAGAATCTCGGTAAGCTGGCTTTCGCATATTACCGAAATACTGAACCCAAAATACGTTCTGAAGATAGTGACTCTTCTGAAAATATCGCGTCTATCAAAATGAATCCAACTGACAAGAGTACGGCAAAGCAAAGTGAATCAATTATGACTATCCTCGAACAACTTCAAAGTCTGACTCACGAGTTCGGAAACTTTAGAAGTAATACGGATCAGAATATTAACAGTATAAAAAGATTCGCGGAAACTAGTGATAGAAGTCGGGCCAAAGAAATAGGAGGTCTTGCAAAGGCTATGGAATTAAGGTACGACACCGAATCTGACCAACCGCTCACGAGCACGCCTTTAGCAACCGGTGTTGACCATATGACAGACGACGAAACCGACGAACCAAATATTTCACGAAGACAACGAATTAATCACGTTACCACTAGACAAAGAAACGACCACAACGAAGACCAAGGGCTCGACGCAGACAAGGCCATACAAACTATCGAGACACTACGGGGTTGAGATGACGTAGGCGTTGAAGATTTCATCTCATAGGTCCGCAAAGCGAGAGCCAGGTGTAAGGCAAGTGACAGAGAGCTATTATTAGACCTCATACTGATCCAAAGAATTACAGATGATGCAAAAAATAATATACGATATCTAAAAATTGATTCGTTCGAAGACTTGCATTCGTGCTTGAGACAGCATGTGTTAACTATCAGCAATTGTAGGGACAAACTAAAGAATTTAAAACAAGGGGCAACAGAAAGTGTAAAATCTTTCAATTCTAGATTCCGACAACAACACAATCAACTGAATTACGCAGTTCACAACGAAAATCGTATACCAACCGAACGATGCATTGCTATAGATATAGAAGAACGCGAGGCGCTTAAAACATATTAACTTAACCTACGATATGAAATAAGACATATGGTAGTAGATAGCGACCCGAAAAAACTGAACCTTGCCCAACAACTAGTCGCTGATAGAGCACAATGTCTACGGGAAGTTAATCGCGTGGCTAACCGCCCGAGGAACCATTCTTACAAAACCATACCAGCACCCAAGCAAACTACTACCGACCCACGACTGCAAACTTTTGCTCGGTCATCTGGCCGACCATTAGACGATCACGTGAAATCGAAGTGACCCTAGTGTTTAAGAATCGGACACACGGCCGGAGGTTGTTACCTCCGACATTTTCCATTTGCCAACCACCCCCCCCCGCCAAAACTACCACAACAAAACTAGTGCCGCATTCCCTGGGCCGTCGTGCGAGTCTGAGGGGGGGCCCACCACAGTCTGACGGCTCCTTCGCCGCGCTCTTCTATGACGGCGATAATGGTGGTGCCACGGTCTCGTAGCGTCGTATCGGTTATCTTCGGCGAGCCACATTGACGGGGTCGCCTCTCTTCTCTGTTTAACGTAACACGTTATATAGGTATTACCATACAACGGTATACTATATAACGTAATACGATATAACATAATACCATATAACATTATATTAAATACGTTATAACGTAAGTCAATATAACGTCATGGGTTATCGCATAATACTGTAGAAATTAATAACATATAATGTTACGCCACGAGGCTTAGTATAGATCGTATTTCTAACCGACGCTCGCGGTCCCACAGCGTCGCAGACGGATCGTCTTATCTGCCCGACGAAAAACATACAATGTATCGACGAGCGTATAGTCGTCACCAAGCAGCGAGTTCTAGAAACGTCGATTTCGGTCCGTTATTTCATTCTCACAAAGAAGTCGGCCTACGTGATCATCGGCGCGAGCGGTGGCGTGATTCGAGCGTAGTGGGGGTTGTCTCCCCGAAAGACAAGGAATCGGTCTAAGGGCAATCGGACTCATTTGAAAAGTCTAACTGCATACATCGAGAACTCTGACGAACAAAGTCGCTTAGTCTAACGAATATCGAGAAATATCAAATATCGAGTCGAATTTCTGTAACGCATTAACTGTATTCATCGCTAAATAATTTGTGACGCTTTTATTATCATTTAATTTATTGTTAAAACTACAAGCTATATTAACCTGTTAACACAGTGTTAAATACATTGAACCACACTTGCTATCATAATCGAAACATGAGGAACGACTATTTCACGGCGTCGATTATACGAATCGTAGCGAGAATTTAAGTCTCTCGGTAACGCGTTTGCCTCGCGACCGCGTCTCCCGCGAACGGTTGTAACAATTATGTATAATAAATATAATAAAATTAAAATTCATATATCTTTCTTTATACTGCGTTGCATATATTTTATAGGTATAGTGTATCTTATATATCTCAAGCATCTAATAAACAAAGCTAGAAGCAAAACTCACTTTTGCTTGATGATGTCCATTCTTCGATAAAAGATAACCCACCAAGGAACTTTTACTCACAGGTTTCTTAGCAACTTTTTCTTTTTTTTTACGTGCGGAAATCCTCATGGACGCCCGGCAGCCCTCTGGGAGGCGACGGGTTGTGTCGGACTCTTACCGACTAAAACCCCACGGTGGTCGTTACGACGCTTGTCAGGAGTGTCCCGGTTCCTTTCTTTCGATATACTTCCGCGACACTCCTTCGACGTCGTCTCTCCCTTTGTTGTTGTGGAAGGCATCCTGGTTAAGCTGGGCAGCGCGGGTGGGGGGACCACTCACCCCCGAGGGCCACGTTCCCTGGGCCGTCGCGCGAGTCTGAGGGGGGACCCAGACCCTCCTCAGCTGACAGCTCCTACGCCGCGCGCTTCAATGACGGTGGTGGCGGTGGTGGTGCCGCGGTCTTTATTGGGAAAAGATTCTTTACTTTGACATATATATTATAGTCTCCTCAGTTTCATGCATTTACATCTTAGCTTACGAATAGGGAGATTTAACTACTTAAAAATACATTCCTGTCTGATCGATCGGGAGATGTCACATATTGAGCTTGACAACCCATTCTTTCTTTTTTATTAACTAATTTAGTGGTACTGAACTTAACCGTTATCATAAACTAATGTCATAAAAATATGCGAAATTTGAAAATTAATAAAATTAACCAAAAATCTTATATATGAAATACATTGATAAAAATCTTAATTATCATTAAAATATAATTAATATACATGTTATATATATATGATACATTATATTATGTTTTTATATATATATATATATTAAAATTTATATAATACATGATATGATACATATATATATTATTATTATTTTATATACATTATATACATTTTTAATTTCAGCATTACAGATAAGTAATTTTTCAGCATTAAAGTAATGCTTTTTTATGTTTTTTCATATTTCTTTCGTTTTTAACAATTCCTTGCGTTTTAATTTGGTATCTTATTTTGTCAAAAATAACAGAATTGTCCTAACTTCTATAATTATGAATTATAATTACAAATATAAGCTATTGAAGTTCTGTTATTTTTGATTATTTAGTATTCTGCTTCTGATTTTTCTTGTTGTTTTCTTTTTTTCATATTTTATGTTGGATTTTCCCGGCCGGCCTTTTTCTCGTCGTCCTCTTGCGGCAATTTGTTTGATGGTTGTACTGTGATTGGCGAAGCAACTGGTGCAACGGGCATAGGAATACTTGGTATACTGTCCAGTAATTCAATGTAGCTCATTTGTTCACCCAGTTTTACCAAATTCACGTTACATAGCTAGGACAGCTGAAGTTAATGGCTGCGGAGCTTCGTCCGACGATTGCGATGCAGATTTGTGGGGTGTAGACGTCGATTGTAGTAATGCCGGAAGGGATGTGAGGAGACCGTTATCGGAACTGTAAACATTATTAATCATGTTTTATTAACCATTTTGACGCTAATTCAATGATTTTCCATTAAAATTTTAGTCAAGATTTTTTCCATTAAATTATCCAAGAAATGTTGCAGTAAGAAAAGTATTCTGCATATATATATGTTTATAAACTATATTTTTTCCAAACTATAAAAATTGTCTTAGTCGTTACGAGAAAGGAACGATCCTACGTGAAAAGGTAAGTTAATAATGTGAAACAAAATCTTTTTACATTAATCTCGTATAAAGAATTTCATATAAGACTTCGTTTGTGAAAGCATGAAGTGGGAAAATTTTTCCCAAAGCTAGAAATGGAAATTCTATGCTTCTTCTATACTTGTTTACTACTTTAAAAAGTTCAATTAAATACATAATATACTATAAAAAAATACTTTAGAATATGCTTTCTAACATAAATATATGAAATAGCAAAATTTATATGTACGTTATATCTACTATTTAAAATGATTTAATAATAGAGTGTAGAATTTGACTCACTTAGAAGAATGTCTCTTCTTGCGCGGTCTTCCAGGAATCTTCATCTTGTCATTCTTCCTATTCAATTTAGCCAATTCCTTCAGCTTTTCTCTATATTGTCTTTGAATGTCAGCCATCCTGACTCTTATCTCAAGTTCCTTAGCATCCATATTCGGCCAGTCTGGCTCATTATCGATGTGTTCTTTTCTAGCGATATACTTCTTTGCGTCGAATTTCCCTTGCAAATTTCTATAATCGTGACAATCAAGATGTTCTCCCAGGATATGACTTCTATCCTCATGTCTGCTATCTTCGTCGTTCTCCATCATTCTATCATCCGAACATATCTTTTCATCGTGCATTTCAGCATCAGAATCCGATAGATTATCATCAATAATCAAGAAATCTATAGATTCCTTGCTGCTAGAAATTTCACTCATATGATTGATTCCGTATAATTGTTCGTATATCTTTCTTTCATATTCTTCAAAGCCTTCTTCTCTTTCGTAGTTTACATTATGGCAAGGAGTACTAGTAGCAAAGGGAGCGTCATTTAACATATCATTATCTTCGTTATCGGTACAAATATCGTTTTCGGTAGGAGAATCTATGCTTCCACTTGTATTATTGTTCGCGTTTATTATAGACACTGATATTTCCTGCTCACTTTCATCATACCGTTTATCATAATCATCGTCTTCGGAATACGAGTCGTATTTAGATTCCTCATCTACTAACTCGCCATCGGTTTTGAACCTCTTGAGGCTCTCGAAATCTTGCAAATTTTCTTGCACATACTTTCTCTTGTCCGATGTCTTTCTTTCATTTTCTGGGACATTATTCGCTCTGCCCAGGTTCAACAATAAGCTAACGGCATAAGATATATCATCGAAATTCTCCAGATTCGACTTCCGGTAAGTTATATCCTCTACCTCCTCCATAAATCGTTGTTCTCTTGAATCGCATAACACCCCCAAAGAGCTGTTCATGTTGTTGGTGTGGGTCTCTTCCGGAGGAAAAAGCGCCCTGCCCTTGATAACCGATCTATCTAATTTATGTCTTCTATTTCCGTTGGATCTCACGCGTTCCAAGTGCTTAATACTGTTCGACAGCAAACCCAACACACTATAATCAACTTTAGCTCTCGGTTTAGAATTAATAACAAATCGATATTTGGGAGTTTCAGTATACAATGAGTGTTCTAGCGATTCCAATTTCCCTTTTTTAGGAGTCACCGCGTCATTGTTAGTGCATTGCACTTGCACTTCACAGACCTCGGGCGGCGAGACATTCTCCATTATCACGACAGATTCTTTATCGTCGTTTAACTCCATAATATCATTACTGCTTCTCGTGTCATGCTCCGAAGAATATATCTCAATTTCTCGTCCTATATCGTAGTTTTCAATGAATTGAGAGTTCTCGCAGGATCTCAGAATGTGTCTATTCAAACTGTTTTCTAGTTCTCTCGGTATCGTTTCCGAATGTTTTCTCGAACGAAGATTTTCTGCATTCTTATCCTTCGAGTCGTCCACGTTTAGGGGTGTCGTCTCCTGTAAAGCAGCAGCTGCGTTCTTATTCAACTTCTCCACCACGTTTTCGATTCCAGGATGAGACTTTTCGACAATGTGCCTCTTAGACTGATCCTGACACTTTGGCTTTTTCGTGTTTGATGTTGGTTCGCATCTGTATGAATAATCTTCATACATTGTTTCATCTGCTTTCTGCTTGAGTTCGACCACTTGTACGTCACAATCGATCCTCGACATATCGAACGATTTCACAATGATCTGTGGACGTGGAACGGTTGCCTGCGATCGCTCGTCTCGGCCCTTTTGATAACTATCGCAATTCGGATTGATCTCCACTTTCGATTCTATCGGATTCTCCGATAGTTTTGGAATTTGATTGATTTCCGGAGTTTCGGCCGAAGAATTTCCATGCCTGTGTAACTCATTCGCCGACATTTCATCTGGTGTAACTAATTCGGCCTGTAAAATATAACGTGTTATGTTATTGAATGTTGTGTAAAATTTATACTTTGTAATTTCTTATCGGTCGATGAAGTCGAATGATTTTAACACTTAGACAACATAATAGGGAGTTTTTCGTTCTACGAGGACATCGCTGCGTGACCGAACGGGAAGATCCCCTTTTTTGACATTAGCAACGCGTTTTTTTTTTTTGTTTTGTTAACCAATTTAGCGGCGTTAAACTTAATTAAAAAGATATTCAAATCGTGTTATTTATCTTTAATGTTTTTAATTCTACCTGTATTTTTTTATACTTTGCATATTCATTCAATTTGATGTTTTGTATAAACAATATGTAAAATCGTTAAATAAAATTATCACCGCAATATATAACTGACCACTTAAATAATTTTTAAACTTCTTTGTTTTTTAAGTAGTGAAAATTAATCCTCGATACTTGAAGAAATGCACGGTGGACAGCGTATGGGTTGCTTGTCCGAGCGCGGTGGAAATAGCGTATAGCTCGCTGTGGCGCGCGCGGTTGGCTAAGTGTTAATAATTACATTGCGTTTGGTTTATTCTTTTCGTAAAGAAAAGGTAAGAAAAAGTAACGTTGAGAGACTCGCACTTTCGTAAGATATTTTTTATTTAAGCTCAACGATAGTTATGAAATAATCAATTTTATTTTTTATGAGTGTTATATGTTCATATAAGCTAAACAGTGTGGCATAAAAAAATTACTCTTGCCTCTTTTCGTCATTAATATCAAGAGTTGACTATCGTATTGTATATATTAACAAATAACATTGTTTTGCATATTAATTTCCTTCATCTAATAATCAAAAAATTTTATACCTTTCTTTTTTATCGTCATCGAGCGTCGAGTGACTATCACGCGATATTTTATACACAAAACCAAAGATGTTTCTCTATATGTCGATGTTACTTTTTCGTTAATATAATAACATATAATCGAATTATTAAACAAGTGACGTGTTAAAAAAAGCTACCGTGTGGACTAAGGACATATTTATAAGCGTTTATCAATTTTCTTCGCCTCACTCGCGCTCGAGATTCTTTCATTAGCCTATGAACGATACACGTGTATTTCATAGCGAACGACAGTGAAGAACAGAAAAATGAAAGATGGCTCACCTTCTGAACGCTTCTTGAAAAGTACACTTGTAACTCCGCGATATTTGCGAGTACGTAAAATATGTCTTTGCACTCCGTTGTTGCTACGACCACGTTACAAACGAAACTAACAGGTACACTATTGCGAAGATACGAAAATTTTGCAAGCCCTAACAAGTCGGCTGTTAACGTAGTGGGGACATTCTGGCCGAAGAAGTACGAATCACTGGTACCAGTGGAAAACTCAATTGGCCGTAGTGGGGACATTCCGGGCGGAGTATTGCCAATCACAGGAGCCAATGGAAAACGCACTTGCTTACTCCTAACCCCTGAGAAATGTTATGGACAATTTTCGCTAGATCGTCGAGACGTCCAAAAATCAAAAGAATGTTATAACGGTGCAATCTATAAATGCAATTTATATTGATATTTATTTAAAAAGGCAGCCTGTCCTCAACGATGGCATTCGTTACTCGCGGACTCCCGCCGCTGGGGGCAGTAAGCACTCAAACAATTAATGCAACACTTAATATTTAATAATCAATATTTAATATTCAAAATTTAATATTCAATATTTAATATTTAATATTTAATATTCAATATGTAATATTTAATATTTAATATTCAATATGTAATATTCAATATTTAATATTTAATGTTCCATTTTTAATATTTAATATTTAATATTCAATATTTAATATTCAGTATTTAATATTCAATATTTAATATTTAATATTTTATAATTAATATTTCATATTTATCCTGCAGCAATAACATATAATGATGTAGGTACAGCAGAATAATTTCAACGTGCGAATAAGCAATTCTGATAGATAAATAAAATAAACAAAATAGAATTAAGTAAAAATATAAATTATTTAATCAACACCATAAATTGAAAAGCGGGACAAAATGATGTTGCAAACACTATTATCATACACACCCTTGTTATCATAATCGAAACAAGAGGAACGACTATTTCACGGCGTCGATTATACGAATCGTAGCGAGAATTTACGCCTCTCGCTAACGCGTTTGCCTCGCGACCGCGTCTCCCGCGAACGGTCGTAACAATTATGTATAATAAATATAATAAAATTAAAATTCATATATCTTTCTTTATACTGCGTTGCATATATTTTATAGATATAGTGTATCTTATATATCTCAAGCATCTAATAAACAAAGCTAGAAGCAAAACTCACTTTTGCTTGATGATGTCCATTCTTCGATAAAAGATAACCCACCAAGGAACTTTTACTCACAGGTTTCTTAGCAACTTTTTTTTTTTTTTTACGTGCGGAAATCCTCATGGACGCCCGGCAGCCCTCTGGGAGGCGGCGGGTTGTGTCGGACTCTTACCGACTAAAACCCCACGGTGGTCGTTACGACGCTTGTCAGGAGTGTCCCGGTTCCTTTCTTTCGATATACTTCCGCGACACTCCTTCGACGTCGTCTCTCCCTTTGTTGTTGTGGAAGGCATTCTGGTTAAGCTGGGCAGCGCGGGTGGGGGGACCACTCACCCCCGAGTGCCACGTTCCCTGGGCCGTCGCGCGAGTCTGAGGGGGGACCCAGTCCCTCCTCAGCTGACAGCTCCTTCGCCGCGCGTTTCAATGACGGTTGTGGCGGTGGTGGTGCCGCGGTCTTTATTGGGAAAAGATTCTTTACTTTGACATATATATTATAGTCTCCTCGGTTTCATGCATTTACATCTTAGCTTACGAATAGGGAGATTTCCCTACTTAAAAATACATTCCTGTCTGATCGATCGGGAGATGTCACATATTGAGTTTGACAACGCATTCTTTCTTTTTTATTAACTAATTTAGTGGTACTGAACTTAACCGTTATCATAAACTGATGTCATAAAAATATGCGAAATTTGAAAATTAATAAAATTAACCAAAAATCTTATATATGAAATACATTGATAAAAATCTTAATTATCATTAAAATATAATTAATATACATGTTATATATATATGATACATTATATTATGTTTTTATATATATATATTAAAATTTATATAATACATGATATGATACATGTATATTATTATTATTTTATATACATTATATACATTTTTAATTTCAGCATTACAGATAAGTAATTGTTCAGCACTACAGTAATGCTTTTTTATGTTTTTTCATATTTCTTTCGTTTTTAACAATTCCTTGCGTTTTAATTTGGTATCTTATTTTGTCAGAAATACCAGAATTGTCCTAACTTCTATAATTATGAATTATAATTACAAATATAAGCAATTGAAGTTCTGTTATTTTTGATTATTTAGTATTCTGCTTCTGATTTTTCTTGTTGTTTTCTTTTTTTCATATTTCATGTTGGATTTTCCCGGCCGGCCTTTTTCTCGTCGTCCTCTTGCGGCAATTTGTTTGATGGTTGTACTGTGATTGGCGAAGCAACTGGTGCAACGGGCATAGGAATACTTGGTATACTGTCCAGTAATTCAATGTGGCTCATTTGTTCACCCAGTTTTACCAAATTCACGTTACATAGCTAGGACAGCTGAAGTTAATGGCTGCGGAGCTTCGTCCGACGATTGCGATGCAGATTTGTGGGGTGAAGACGTCGATTGTAGTAATGCCGGTAGGGATGTGAGGAGACCGTTATCGGAACTGTAAACATTATTAATCATGTTTTATTAACCATTTTGACGCTAATTCAATGATTTTCCATTAAAATTTTAATCAAGATTTTTTCCATTAAATTATCCAAGAAATGTTGCAGTAAGAAAAGTATTCTGCATATATATATGTTTATAAACTATATTTTTTCCAAACTATAAAAATTGTCTTAGTCGTTACGAGAAAGGAACGATCCTACGTGAAAAGGTAAGTTAATAATGTGAAACAAAATCTTTTTACATTAATCTCGTATAAAGAATTTCATATAAGACTTCGTTTGTGAAAGTATGAAGTGGGAAAATCTTTCCCAAAGCTAGAAATGGAAATTCTATGTTTCTTCTATACTTGTTTACTACTTTAAAAAGTTCAATTTAATACATAATATACTATTAAAAAATACTTTAGAATATGCTTTTTAACATAAATATATGAAATAGCAAAATTTATATGTACGTTATATCTACTATTTAAAATGATTTAATAATAGAGTGTAGAATTTGACTCACTTAGAAGAATGTCTCTTCTTGCGCGGTCTTCCAGGAATCTTCATCTTGTCTTTCTTCCTATTCAATTTAGCCAATTCCTTCAGCTTTTCTCTATATTGTCTTTGAATGTCAGCCATCCTGACTCTTATCTCAAGTTCCTTAGCATCCATATTCGGCCAGTCTGGCTCATTATCGATGTGTTCTTTTCTAGCGATATACTTCTTTGCGTCGAGTTTCCCTTGCAAATTTCTATAATCGTGACAATCAAGATGTTCTCCCAGGATATGACTTCTATCCTCATGTCTGCTATCTTCGTCGTTCTCCATCATTCTATCATCCGAACATATCTTTTCATCGTGCATTTCAGCATCAGAATCCGATAGATTATCATCAATAATCAAGAAATCTATAGATTCCTTGCTGCTAGAAATTTCACTCATATGATTGATTCCGTATAATTGTTCGTATATCTTTCTTTCATATTCTTCAAAGCCTTCTTCTCTTTCGTAGTTTACATTATGGCAAGGAGTACTAGTAGCAAGGGGAGCGTCATTTAACATATCATTATCTTCGTTATCGGTACAAATACCGTTTTTGGTAGGAGGTTCTAAGCTTCCACTTGTATTATTGTTCGCGTTTATTATAGACACTGATAATTCCTGCTCACTTTCATCATACCGTTCATCATAATCATCGTCTTCGGTATACGAGTCGTATTTAGATTCCTCATCTACTAACTCGCCATCGGTTTTGAACCTCTTGAGGCTCCCGAAATCTTGCAAATTTTCTTGCACATACTTTCTCTTGTCCGATGTCTTTCTTTCATTTTCTGGGACATTATTCGCTCTGCCCAGGTTCAACAATAAGCTAACGGCATAAGATATATCATCGAAATTCTCCAGATTCGACTTCCGGTAAGTTATATCCTCTACCTTCTCCATAAATCGTTGTTCTCTTGAATCGCATAACACCCCCAAAGAGCTGTTCATGTTGTTGGTGTTGGTCTCTTCCGGAGGAAAAAGCGCCCTGCCCTTGATAACCGATCTATCTAATTTATGTCTTCTATTTCCGTTGGATCTCACGCGTTCCAAGTGCTTAATACTGTTCGACAGCAATCCCAACACACTATAATCAACTTTAGGTCTCGGTTTAGAATTAATAACAAATCGATATTTGGGAGTTTCAGTATACAATGAGTTTTCTAGCGATTCCAATTTCCCTTTTTTAGGAGTCACCGCGTCATTGTTAGTGCACTGCACTTGCACTTCACAGACCTTGGGCGGCGAGACATTCTCCATTATCACGACAGATTCTTTATCGTCGTTTAACTCCATATTATCATTACTGCTTCCCGTGTCATGCTCCGAAGAATATATCTCAATTTCTCGTCCTATATCGTAGTTTTCAATGAATTGAGAGTTCTCGCAGGATCTCAGAATGTGTCTATTCAAACTGTTTTCTAGTTCTCTCGGTATCTTTTCCGAATGTTTTCTCGAACGAAGATTTTCTGCATTCTTATCCTTCGAGTCGTCCACGTTTAGGGGTGTCGTCTCCTGTAAAGCAGCAGCTGCGTTCTTATTCAACTTCTCCACCACGTTTTCGATTCCAGGATGAGACTTTTCGACAATGTGCCTCTTAGACAGATCCTGGCACTTTGGCTTTTTCGTGGTTGATGTTGGTTCGCATCTGTATGAATAATCTTCATACATTGTTTCATCTGCTTTCTGCTTGAGTTCGACCACTTGTACGTCACAATCGATCCTCGACATATCGAACGATTTCACACTGATCTGTGGACGTGGAACGGTTGCCTGCGATCGCTCGTCTCGGCCCTTTTGATAACTATCGCAATTCGGATTGATCTCCACTTTCGATTCTATCGGATTCTCCGATAGTTTTGGAATTTGATTGATTTCCGGAGTTTCGGCCGAAGAATTTCCATGCCTGTGTAACTCATTCGCCGACATTTCATCTGGTTTAACTAATTCGGACTGTAAAATATAACGTGTTATGTTATTGAATGTTGTGTAACATTTATACGTTGTAATTTCTTATCGGTCGATGAAGTCGAATGATTTTAACACTTAGACAACATAATAGGGAGTTTTTCGTTCTACGAGGACATCGCTGCGTGACCGAACGGGAAGATCCCCTTTTTTGACTTTAGCAACGCGTTTTTTTTTTTTTTTGTTTTGTTAACCAATTTAGCGGCGTTAAACTTAATTAAAAAGATATTCAAATCGTGTTATTTATCTTTAATGTTTTTAATTCTACCTGTATTTTTTTATACTTTGAATATACTTTCAATTTGATGTTTTGTATAAACAATATGTAAAATCGTTAAATAAAATTATCACCGCAAAATATAACTGACCACTTAAATAATTTTTAAACTTCCTTGTTTTTTAAGTAGTGAGAATTAATCCTCGATACTTGAAAAAATGCACGGTGGACAGCGTATGGGTTGCTTGTCCGTGCGCGGTGGAAATAGCGTATAGCTCGCTGTGGCGCGCGCGGTTGGCTAAGTGTTAATAATTACATTGCGTTTGGTTTATTCTTTTCGTAAAGAAAAGGTAAGAAAAAGTAACGTTGAGAGACTCGCACTTTCGTAAGATATTTTTTATTTAAGCTCAACGATAGTTATGAAATAATCAATTTTATTTTTTATGAGTGTTATATGTTCATATAAGCTAAACAGTGTGGCATAAAAAAATTACTCTTGCCTCTTTTCGTCATTAATATCAAGAGTTGACTATCGTATTGTATATATTAACAAATAACATTGTTTTGCATATTAATTTCCTTCATCTAATAATCAAAAAATTTTATACCTTTCTTTTTTATCGATATCGAGCGTCGAGTGACTATCACGCGATATTTTATACAAAAAACCAAAGATGTTTCTCTATATGTCGATGTTACTTTTTCGTTAATATAATAACATATAATCGAATTATTAAACAAGTGACGTGTTAAAAAAAGCTAGCCGTGTGGACTAAGGACATATTTATAAGCGTTTATCAATTTTCTTCGCCTCACTCGCGCTCGAGATTCTTTCATTAGCCTATGAACGATACACGTGTATTTCATAGCGAACGACAGTGAAGAACAGAAAAATGAAAGATGGCTCACCTTCTGAACGCTTCTTGAAAAGTACACTTGTAACTCCGCGATATTTGCGAGTACGTAAAATATGTCTTTGCACTCCGTTGTTGCTACGACCACGTTACAAACGAAACTAACAGGTCCACTATTGCGAAGATACGAAAATTTTGCAAGCCCTAACAAGTCGGCTGTTAACGTAGTGGGGACATTCTGGCCGAAGAATTACGAATCACTGGTACCAGTGGAAAACTCAATTTTCCGTAGTGGGGACATTCCGGGCGGAGTATTGCCAATCACAGGAGCCAATGGAAAACGCACTTGCTTACTCCTAACCCCTGAGAAATGTTATGGACAATTTTCGCTAGATCGTCGAGACGTCCAAAAATCAAAAGAATGTTATAACAGTGCAATCTATAAATGCAATTTATATTGATATTTATTTAAAAAGGCAGCCTGTCCTCAACGATGGCATTCGTTACTCGCGGACTCCCGCCGCAGGGGGCAGTAAGCACTCAAACAATTAATGCAACACTTAATATTTAATAATCAATATTTAATATTCAAAATTTAATATTCAATATTTAATATTTAATATTTAATATTCAATATGTAATATTTAATATTTAATATTCAATATGTAATATTCAATATTTAATATTTAATGTTCCATTTTTAATATTTAATATTTAATATTCAATATTTAATATTCAGTATTTAATATTCAATATTTAATACTTAATATTTTATAATTAATATTTCATATTTATCCTGCAGCAATAACATATAATGATGTAGGTATAGCAGAATAATTTCAACGTGCGAATAAGCAATTCTGATAGATAAATAAAATAAACAAAATAGAATTAAGTAAAAATATAAATTATTTCATCAACACCATAAATTGAAAAGCGGGACAAAATGATGTTGCAAACACTATTATCATACACACCCTTGTTATCATAATCGAAACAAGAGGAACGACTATTTCACGGCGTCGATTATACGAATCGTAGCGAGAATTTACGCCTCTCGCTAACGCGTTTGCCTCGCGACCGCGTCTCCCGCGAACGGTCGTAACAATTATGTATAATAAATATAATAAAATTAAAATTCATATATCTTTCTTTATACTGCGTTGCATATATTTTATAGATATAGTGTATCTTATATATCTCAAGCATCTAATAAACAAAGCTAGAAGCAAAACTCACTTTTGCTTGATGATGTCCATTCTTCGATAAAAGATAACCCACCAAGGAACTTTTACTCACAGGTTTCTTAGCAACTTTTTTTTTTTTTTTACGTGCGGAAATCCTCATGGACGCCCGGCAGCCCTCTGGGAGGCGGCGGGTTGTGTCGGACTCTTACCGACTAAAACCCCACGGTGGTCGTTACGACGCTTGTCAGGAGTGTCCCGGTTCCTTTCTTTCGATATACTTCCGCGACACTCCTTCGACGTCGTCTCTCCCTTTGTTGTTGTGGAAGGCATTCTGGTTAAGCTGGGCAGCGCGGGTGGGGGGACCACTCACCCCCGAGTGCCACGTTCCCTGGGCCGTCGCGCGAGTCTGAGGGGGGACCCAGTCCCTCCTCAGCTGACAGCTCCTTCGCCGCGCGCTTCAATGACGGTTGTGGCGGTGGTGGTGCCGCGGTCTTTATTGGGAAAAGATTCTTTACTTTGACATATATATTATAGTCTCCTCGGTTTCATGCATTTACATCTTAGCTTACGAATAGGGAGATTTCCCTACTTAAAAATACATTCCTGTCTGATCGATCGGGAGATGTCACATATTGAGCTTGACAACGCATTCTTTCTTTTTTATTAACTAATTTAGTGGTACTGAACTTAACCGTTATCATAAACTGATGTCATAAAAATATGCGAAATTTGAAAATTAATAAAATTAACCAAAAATCTTATATATGAAATACATTGATAAAAATCTTAATTATCATTAAAATATAATTAATATACATGTTATATATATATGATACATTATATTATGTTTTTATATATATATATTAAAATTTATATAATACATGATATGATACATGTATATTATTATTATTTTATATACATTATATACATTTTTAATTTCAGCATTACAGATAAGTAATTGTTCAGCACTACAGTAATGCTTTTTTATGTTTTTTCATATTTCTTTCGTTTTTAACAATTCCTTGCGTTTTAATTTGGTATCTTATTTTGTCAGAAATACCAGAATTGTCCTAACTTCTATAATTATGAATTATAATTACAAATATAAGCAATTGAAGTTCTGTTATTTTTGATTATTTAGTATTCTGCTTCTGATTTTTCTTGTTGTTTTCTTTTTTTCATATTTCATGTTGGATTTTCCCGGCCGGCCTTTTTCTCGTCGTCCTCTTGCGGCAATTTGTTTGATGGTTGTACTGTGATTGGCGAAGCAACTGGTGCAACGGGCATAGGAATACTTGGTATACTGTCCAGTAATTCAATGTGGCTCATTTGTTCACCCAGTTTTACCAAATTCACGTTACATAGCTAGGACAGCTGAAGTTAATGGCTGCGGAGCTTCGTCCGACGATTGCGATGCAGATTTGTGGGGTGAAGACGTCGATTGTAGTAATGCCGGTAGGGATGTGAGGAGACCGTTATCGGAACTGTAAACATTATTAATCATGTTTTATTAACCATTTTGACGCTAATTCAATGATTTTCCATTAAAATTTTAATCAAGATTTTTTCCATTAAATTATCCAAGAAATGTTGCAGTAAGAAAAGTATTCTGCATATATATATGTTTATAAACTATATTTTTTCCAAACTATAAAAATTGTCTTAGTCGTTACGAGAAAGGAACGATCCTACGTGAAAAGGTAAGTTAATAATGTGAAACAAAATCTTTTTACATTAATCTCGTATAAAGAATTTCATATAAGACTTCGTTTGTGAAAGTATGAAGTGGGAAAATTTTTCCCAAAGCTAGAAATGGAAATTCTATGTTTCTTCTATACTTGTTTACTACTTTAAAAAGTTCAATTTAATACATAATATACTATTAAAAAATACTTTAGAATATGCTTTTTAACATAAATATATGAAATAGCAAAATTTATATGTACGTTATATCTACTATTTAAAATGATTTAATAATAGAGTGTAGAATTTGACTCACTTAGAAGAATGTCTCTTCTTGCGCGGTCTTCCAGGAATCTTCATCTTGTCTTTCTTCCTATTCAATTTAGCCAATTCCTTCAGCTTTTCTCTATATTGTCTTTGAATGTCAGCCATCCTGACTCTTATCTCAAGTTCCTTAGCATCCATATTCGGCCAGTCTGGCTCATTATCGATGTGTTCTTTTCTAGCGATATACTTCTTTGCGTCGAGTTTCCCTTGCAAATTTCTATAATCGTGACAATCAAGATGTTCTCCCAGGATATGACTTCTATCCTCATGTCTGCTATCTTCGTCGTTCTCCATCATTCTATCATCCGAACATATCTTTTCATCGTGCATTTCAGCATCAGAATCCGATAGATTATCATCAATAATCAAGAAATCTATAGATTCCCTGCTGCTAGAAATTTCACTCATATGATTGATTCCGTATAATTGTTCGTATATCTTTCTTTCATATTCTTCAAAGCCTCCTTCTCTTTCGTAGTTTACATTATGGCAAGGAGTACTAGTAGCAAGGGGAGCGTCATTTAACATATCATTATCTTCGTTATCGGTACAAATACCGTTTTCGGTAGGAGGTTCTAAGCTTCCACTTGTATTATTGTTCGCGTTTATTATAGACACTGATAATTCCTGCTCACTTTCATCATACCGTTTATCATAATCATCGTCTTCGGAATACGAGTCGTATTTAGATTCCTCATCTACTAACTCGCCATCGGTTTTGAACCTCTTGAGGCTCTCGAAATCTTGCAAATTTTCTTGCACATACTTTCTCTTGTCCGATGTCTTTCTTTCATTTTCTGGGACATTATTCGCTCTGCCCAGGTTCAACAATAAGCTAACGGCATAAGATATATCATCGAAATTCTCCAGATTCGACTTCCGGTAAGTTATATCCTCTACCTTCTCCATAAATCGTTGTTCTCTTGAATCGCATAACACCCCCAAAGAGCTGTTCATGTTGTTGGTGTGGGTCTCTTCCGGAGGAAAAAGCGCCCTGCCCTTGATAACCGATCTATCTAATTTATGTCTTCTATTTCCGTTGGATCTCACGCGTTCCAAGTGCTTAATACTATTCGACAGCAATCCCAACACACTATAATCAACTTTAGGACTCGGTTTAGAATTAATAACAAATCGATATTTGGGAGTTTCAGTATACAATGAGTTTTCTAGCGATTCCAATTTCCCTTTTTTAGGAGTCACCGCGTCATTGTTAGTGCACTGCACTTGCACTTCACAGACCTTGGGCGGCGAGACATTCTCCATTATCACGACAGATTCTTTATCGTCGTTTAACTCCATATTATCATTACTGCTTCTCGTGTCATGCTCCGAAGAATATATCTCAATTTCTCGTCCTATATCGTAGTTTTCAATGAATTGAGAGTTCTCGCAGGATCTCAGAATGTGTCTATTCAAACTGTTTTCTAGTTCTCTCGGTATCTTTTCCGAATGTTTTCTCGAACGAAGATTTTCTGTATTCTTATCCTTCGAGTCGTCCACGTTTAGGGGTGTCGTCTCCTGTAAAGCAGCAGCTGCGTTCTTATTCAACTTCTCCACCACGTTTTCGATTCCAGGATGAGACTTTTCGACAATGTGCCTCTTAGACAGATCCTGGCACTTTGGCTTTTTCGTGGTTGATGTTGGTTCGCATCTGTATGAATAATCTTCATACATTGTTTCATCTGCTTTCTGCTTGAGTTCGACCACTTGTACGTCACAATCGATCCTCGACATATCGAACGATTTCACAATGATCTGGGGACGTGGAACGGTTGCCTGCGATCGCTCTTCTCGGCCCTTTTGATAACTATCGCAATTCGGATTGATCTCCACTTTCGATTCTATCGGATTCTCCGATAGTTTTGGAATTTGATTGATTTCCGGAGTTTCGGCCGAAGAATTTCCATGCCTGTGTAACTCATTCGCCGACATTTCATCTGGTTTAACTAATTCGGCCTGTAAAATATAACGTGTTATGTTATTGAATGTTGTGTAAAATTTATACTTTGTAATTTCTTATCGGTCGATGAACTCGAATGATTTTAACACTTAGACAACATAATAGGGAGTTTTTCCTTCTGCGAGAACATCGCTGCGTGACCGAACGGGAAGATCCCCTTTTTTGACTTTAGCATCGCGTTTTTTTTTTTGGTTTTGTTAACCAATTTAGCGGCGTTAAACTTAATTAAAAAGATATTCAAATCGTGTTATTGATCTTTAATGTTTTTAATTCTACCTGTATTTTTTTATACTTTGAATATACTTTCAATTTGATGTTTTGTATAAATAATATGTAAAATCGTTAAATAAAATTATCACCGCAAAATATAACTGACCTCTTAAATAATTATTCAAATCGTGTTATTGATCTTTAATGTTTTTAATTCTACCTGTATTTTTTTATACTTTGAATATACTTTCAATTTGATGTTTTGTATAAATAATATGTAAAATCGTTAAATAAAATTATCACCGCAAAATATAACTGACCTCTTAAATAATTATTAAACTTCCTTGTTTTTTTGAGTAGTGAAAATTAATCCTCGATACTTGAAAAAATGCACGGTGGACAGCGTATGGGTTGCTTGTCCGAGCGCGGTGGAAATAGCGTATAGCTCGCTGTGGCGCGCGCGGTTGGCTAAGTGTTAATAATTACATTGCGTTTGGTTTATTCTTTTCGTAAAGAGAAACGTTGAGAGACTCGCACTTTCGTAAGATATTTTTTATTTAAGCTCAACGATAGTTTTGAAATAATCAATTTTATTTTTTATGAGTGTTATATGTTCATATAAGCTAAACAGTGTGGCATAAAAAAATTACTCTTGCCTCTTTTCGTCATTAATATCAAGAGTTGACTATCGTATTGTATATATTAACAAATAACATTGTTTTGCATATTAATGTCCTTCATCTAATAATCAAAAAATTTTATACCTTTCTTTTTTATCGATATCGAGCGTCGAGTGACTATCACGCGATATTTTATACAAAAAACCAAAGATGTTTCTCTATATGTCGATGTTACTTTTTCGTTAATATAATAACATATAATCGAATTATTAAACAAGTGACGTGTTAAAAAAAGCTAGCCGTGTGGACTAAGGACATATTTATATGCGTTTATCAATTTTCTTCGCCTCACTCGCGCTCGAGACTCTTTCATTAGCCTATGAACGATACACGTGTATTTCATAGCGAACGACAGTGAAGAACAGAAAAATGAAAGATGGCTCACCTTCTGAACGCTTCTTGAAAAGTACACTTGTAACTCCGCGATATTTGCGAGTATGTAAAATATGTCTTTGCACTCCGTTGTTGCTACGACCACGTTACAAACGGAACTAACAGGTACACTATTGCGAAGATACGAAAATTTTGCAAGCCCTAACAAGTCGGCTGTTAACGTAGTGGGGACATTCTGGCCGAAGAATTACGAATCACTGGTACCAGTGGAAAACTCAATTTTCCGTAGTGGGGACATTCCGGGCGGAGTATTGCCAATCACAGGAGCCAATGGAAAACGCACTTGCTTACTCCTAACCCCTGAGAAATGTTATGGACAATTTTCGCTAGATCGTCGAGACGTCCAAAAATCAAAAGAATGTTATAACAGTGCAATCTATAAATGCAATTTATATTGATATTTATTTAAAAAGGCAGCCTGTCCTCAACGATGGCATTCGTTACTCGCGGACTCCCGCCGCAGGGGGCAGTAAGCACTCAAACAATTAATGCAACACTTAATATTTAATAATCAATATTTAATATTCAAAATTTAATATGCAATATTTAATATTTAATATTTAATATTCAATATGTAATATTTAATATTTAATATTCAATATGTAATATTCAATATTTAATATTTAATGTTCCATTTTTAATATTTAATATTTAATATTCAATATTTAATATTCAGTATTTAATATTCAATATTTAATATTTAATATTTTATAATTAATATTTCATATTTATCCTGCAGCAATAACATATGATGATGTAGGTATAGCAGAATAATTTCAACGTGCGAATAAGCAATTCTGATAGATAAATAAAATAAACAAAATAGAATTAAGTAAAAATATAAATTATTCGATCAACACCATAAATTGCAAAGCGGGAAAAAATGATGTTGCAAACACTATTTTATATTTACTAGAATTGATTCGTTATGGTAAATGGTCATATGATAGTAATTATGTATTAGGCTCAAAAAGTTCATTTTAAAAGAAAAATTTTCAAACCATTCGTCGTTGTTTCTATAACTCTAAAAGACACAAGTCTTTAATCAATGTCCAATAATCAAGGTACTGACAGAGATAAATGTTCTGTGAGATTGCTACGTGACAAAACACATTATGTGTTTAATTTTAATTATAACGTCTTATTTCCCGTTCGGTTCGATAGAACATATCATATCCAATATATGTAGTTACAATTAGCGAATGAGATAGAAAAATGACTTGATGAATGTATTCTTGCGTGACGGAATTCATCACTTGCCTGAAACATGATTGAAAGTGTGAATAGAAGGCAACGACGAATATTTTGATCGGACAAACATTGATCATGTTGAAGTGATCGCCACTTCTAAGAAAACTCTACATCTGGTCTTCGGTTTCCTCAAGCGCTGAGGCCATCGATAGCGCATAGACAAAAAAATGCGTCGATGACAGATCATAAGCGGTACATGTGCGACGTTGACTTCGGCGTTCTTTTAGACTCCGAATAACATTACTAGTGTCACACACTCAAGGAAACCATTCGCTCAGTAACCAGATAGACCGAACACCCTGCATGCCGCATCTGTTGAAACAACAGACTAAAGAGACCCCCTCAAAGGGACTAGATCCTCGGTAGAGGGACCTTCCCAAACCAGCGCTAAAACAGTCTGTCGTAGCATCTCGAAGCTATCTGTTCCAAGATTCCGAACCACGCTGTTGTAACCGTTACTCTGTTGGATTTTTGCAATAAATCTCATTTTCGCATACTAAGTTCTATTTGCTTCACCCTATTCGTGAAAGAATCATTTCGCTCGTGCCGCGAGCGAGGAGATCACCGGCGATCCGCTAATTTCGCGATCTTTTGTGTCTCCGACGTGACAAAATTGGCGATCCTTGCCAGGATATTCATCGCATCAAGAGGATACTTCAACGGGAACTCTACGGATTCTACAGCGAAGGACCACGGTCACGTCCTTGATCAAAAGAAGGATCTACAAAGAATCTCGGTAAGCTGGCTTTCGCATATTACCGAAATCCTGAACCCAAAATACGTTCTGAAGTTAGTGACTCTTCTGAAAATATCGCGTCTATCAAAATGAATCCAACTGACAAGAGTACGGCAAAGCGAAGTGAATCAATTATGACTATCCTCGAACAACTTCAAAGTCTGACTCACGAGTTCGGAAACTTTAGAAGTAATACGGATCAGAATATTAACAGTATAAAAAGATTCGCGGAAACTAGTGACAGAAGTAGGGCCAAAGAAATAGGAGGTCTTGCAAAGGCTATGGAATTAAGGTACGACACCGAATCTGACCAACCGCTCACGAGCACGCCTTTAGCAACCGGTGTTGACCATATGACAGACGATGAAACCGACGAACCAAATATTTTACGAAGACAACGAATTAATCACGTTACCACTAGACAAAGAAACGACCACAACGGAGATCAAGGGCTAGACGCAGACAATGCCATACAAACTATCGAGAAACAAGGGCAACAAGGGCATCTTAAAATTTTATCAAACACTGCTCGACGACAAATGGAAACGATTCAACATTGTCGTTAACAAATTGCTCGACATCGACGACAACGAACCTGAGGACTTATTGGATGTCTATTTAGACCTGACGGTACGATTGATCAGACTCGACAACATTGATTCTTCCTCAATGGATGTCTCCAACGCAGTGGCGAATCCAAAGCTATCGGAATGCAACAGCAATACTTCCAGCAGTTACCAGAGACGTAAGAATAATCCAAATAATAGCAGTAACAATGATCATACTCCGCCGATGGAGAATGTCGTATCGAATCTAGCACCGATTCCGTCGCATGACACGCGAAGTTCATTGCATGATACTCGCAGCGCGCTAGCACGCGACTTGGCGACGGCCAGGCTCGCGTCCTAAGTATCCGAAAAATCAGATTCAACGTTACCGATCGCCGTGAACCAGACAACCTCTAACGTTCGCTGCACATCGCCTACACGCGACTTGAGGACAACATCGCACGATCCTCTGGACCGGAAAAAACTGAATCCCGTTCAGGACTACAGAGTCAATTTCGAATCAAAATCTATAGCAGGGGTTTCGAAATCCACGATAGGATTATCTAGGAGCATTTCCTCCTCAAACAGCATCTCAATGTTTAGTCTGTCTTATAGCACGCTGCCATCATCTGAGAGCAGGAGTATCATATCGGAGAGCCATTTTCCTGAACATAACACGAAGATGCCACCCTGGCCATTTCCGAAAGGGGCCACATCTGCGAGTTACCCGTAGCGGAATAATCTTCACTTTATCACCACCGTAACGAATTCCTCAAATGATAGTTGTCAAAACACCCCATCACCTCTTCAACACTTATCCACTGAGCCCACAGATTTCTGCATCGGACAAGTCTCAGGCCACGAGGATCTCACTGGAGCCACCCCTGGCTCCAACAACGCCAACATATTCTCCAATACCAAGGCAAGTTACAGTCACGACGACCAACATCACGACGCCCAACGCTCATTCTCCACCAAGGATCATCACTAAGAGAGCGCGATTGGGGCGGCTCATCGCGGGGAGCCTAATCTCCCACTCAACTACAAAACTCCGCATCGTGTTGGACGAATCAGCATCAAGCAACTCAGGAGTTCCTTTCAACGACACCTCATGGGCAGAGGTGTTCCACGATACTTCCTGGGTGGAGCTGCTGCTCAACACCACTAGGATCGATGCATTCCGGGGAGCATGAGGCGGGCATGGGTTTTCGGGCCGTTGGACGACGTCCCGGGAAACCCCGACAGATCTGATGCTCTCTTACAGTCGGGTGGCCGCTGGTCGGTGCCTCTGGCGCCCGTCAATTTTGCCGATCCGTTGCGGAGAGTTTCGGAGAAGTTGGTGGGCCCATGCGTGTCATGACCACTCACCTCACCTGCTTGTGGGGCTCCGCGACACCTTGCACCGGCTTTGACCGGGGCAGGGTGCGAAAGAGTGAGTGGCACCAGGACGGACTTTGTTGATGACCGCGGGGACAACAAATTATATATTACTATGGATTGCGACCACAAAAGGAGAATGGTTTACGGTGCAGGGGAGGGATAATCCAGTACCGGCGCAGCGATGGGTCGTCAAGTGGACTCACCTGCGTCGTCATCTCACGACCACGGCCGTTCGGGGGTGGACCGCCAGGCCCCCGGATGTGTTTTCACGTCTGGCGAGGGGGGATGCAGTAGTACAGAGATTCACAAGGAACCTCCGAGAAAAATGACAGGAGCATCGCGGAGAACCAGGGGCGGAACGGACGGCGTCTTCCTCGCACCGGCCGCGGTAACGGGCCTCGCGCCGATAAGGGCGCTACGAACGCGGATGAGGTCGGATGACGAGGATTCGGTCGCCTCTTTGACTGGATATACGGATTAACTCGGCGGCCGACGTGAGCGCAGAGTTCACCAGGCAGGTGTCAAAGATCTTGCGGGTGGCGGCGGTATCGTAGTATCTGATGGTAGCAAGCATTAAGGACCTAAATGATGCGGCGAGCTACGTCGCCGCCGCATGGAGGTAGCTGAACCTGCAGAGGGCTGAGGTGGTTCACAGCGGTGGCTCCACGGCCGCCAGGCTCGCGAAAGCTGGGCTGACCGCTTTGGAGGAGGAAAACGCGGCCTTGCGTAAAGCGATAACGAGGCTGGCCGCTCGCATCCACGAGTGCCCGCGGTGCAACGGTCGGGCTATTGAGTCCGGCCACCCGCCGCGGGAGGGGAAACAAGAAGGCGCGCGTCTGGACGCCCTAGAGAAAACGATGGACAAACTCGGTCCCTCCATTATGAGGGCCATCGAGGAACGGTTCGGGGGCCGAAGACCGTGCAGCCCCGAACCTCGGCGCAAGGCGGACCAACCCGCTGCCCCACGCGTCACCCATGCCACAATGCTCCCGTGGGATCAGGAGGGTGGCGAATGGAGGGTGGTGGAAAGACGGCCGCGGAAGAAAAGGGCCGCAAGGAAGGCGGAGAAGAAAGAGGGAATGCCTGCTGCTCCTTCGTCAATACTAACGGGCGCACGGAAGACGGGCGCCGCAATAGTGACTTAGAAAGGAATGGCGCAGGCGACGAAAACGGCCGGGCGTCCCGCGCACTGCGTACGTCCGCGGTGACGTTGACTATCAACGAGGGAGTTAAGACATCGTACGCCGATGTTCTCGCGACGGCGCGACAGTAGGTCCCGCTTGCGGAGATTGGCGTCGAGTCCCTCGGAATGAGGAAATTGATGACCGGGTGTATAATTATCCGGCTCCCCGGCGACAAAGACAGGGGAAAGGCGTCGCGATTAGCGACGCGTCTGGCCGACGTGCTGGACCCGGCCGCGGTGAGAGTAGCGGCCCCGAACAGGACGGCGGAATTGAGGGTGGCCGGGATAGACATATCGGTCGCTAAGGAGGAGCTGCGGCAGGCGCTGGCCTCAGCGGCGGGAAGCGGCAGCGCGGAGGTGCAGGTCGGAGAAATCCGTACCACCAGATACGGCCTCGGGACTGCATGGGTAAGGTGCCCAGTGGCCGGAGCCCGGAAATTAGCCCGGGACGGGAAAGTAGCTCTGGGCTGGTCCTCGGAGAGGGTCACGGCAATCCCGCAGAGACCCTTGCAGTGTTTTAAGTTCCTGGAGCTGGTGCACGTGCGGGTAATCTGCACGTCCAATGTGGATCCCTGGCATCTGTGCTATAGGTGTGGCGGTGGCGGGCATCGTGCCAGGGGGTGTCCCGCCTCCGAGCCCAAGTGCCCGTTGTGCGAGTCGCTGGGGGAGCCAGCCAACCACAGGATGTGCGCGGCGGCATGTGCTCCGCCGAGAACTAAGAGGAAGACACCGATCCGCGAACCGACCGCGGTGGTAACGCAAGAGGGGAGCACCGTCGAACATTCAGCGGTGGATGGCCGGGAGGAGGCCATTGAGGTAATTGAGTGATTTTAACCGTCTCCTCCAATACAACTTGGGCAGATCGAGAAGGGCGCATGACCTGTTCCTCCAGACCATCCGGGAGGAAGAGGTGGCCCTCGCGACAGTGGCCGAGCCGTATCGCGTCCCTGACGCTCCCAACTGGATCGGGGACTGACGGCCGTAACTTGGACGCCGACCCGGGAAGCCTTTGGCGCTCTGCTTGACCGTGGCAACGGCTACGTCGAGGTCGAATGGGCAGGAATAGCGGTGGTGGCGGTCTACGTCTCCCCCAACAGCGGCCTGGCTGCGTTCGGGGACTTTCTGGACAATGTCGGTGAATGCGTCAGAAGGTGCTTTCCCCGCCAGGTGCTGTTCCTTGGGGACTTCAATGCCCACTCGTCGCAGTGGGGGAAGTCCGCGACGAACACCAGAGGAAGATAGCTGACCGACTGGGCTGCGGGACTCGGACTCCTGCTGGTAAACAAGGGTACGGCGAGCACCTGCGTGGCGTGGAGGGGGTCCTCCGTGGTCGACATCACGTGGGCCACGTCGGAGCTGTACCCGAAGATCCGTGACTGGAGAGTGGCCGAGGGAGTCGAGACCATGTCCGTTCATTTCTACATAGTTATGGAGGTTGTCTCGGAGGACGTGGAGAAGAACAACAACCGCGTCGCCCGAGGTGGTGCGAGCCGTTCCGGCCCATCACAACCACCCAGAAGGCGCCTGAAGGAGCGGGACACGGAGTTGTTGCGGGCGGCAGCCATCGTCTCGGCGTGGAGCTGGGACGCCCGAGGGACGACCAGTCTGGGAAGCGTCGACGAGGAGGCGGAAATCCTCCAACGATACATGAGCGCGGCATGCGACGCCTCGATGTCGCGCTCCGTCCCGGGCGGTGGACGCAACCGCTGCGTTTCCTGGTGGACGCCGGAGATCGCGGAGTTGTGGGCGAGCTGCGTGCAAGCACGCAGAAGATTTCTGAGGGCCCGTCGCCGCAGAAGGATGCGCGACGAGGAAGAGATCTCCCGCTGCTACGGGGTGTACAGAGAGGCGAGACGGACTCTGCAGCGGGAGAACAAGATCGCGAAGGCTCGGTCTTGGAAAGAGCTGATCGAGGCGGTTGAGTCAGACCCGTGGGGGAGACCGTACAAGGTGGTAACGAGGAAGTTACGACCCGCGGCCTCCCCGCAGACCGCCAACATAGATCCGGTGCTGCTGGCCAATGTCATCGGGACGCTGTTTCCGCGCCACGATTGCGACGCGGGGCTGTCGGGATCGTCCCTCTGATCCGGCAACGACGATACGGCGTCAACGGCAACGGCGGCGACGACGTCGACGGAGCGGAGCGAGGAGCTGCGGGTCACTCAGGAGGAGCTTCTCGCGGCGACTAAGAACATGGCGTCCCATGACGTGGCACCGGGTCCGGACGGAGTTCCGGGCCGAGTCTGGGCAGAGACGATGGAGGTGGTGGCCCCTCGCGTGCGGCATCAGTTCACCCGATGCCTGAGGGAGGGCATCTACCCGCAGATGTGGCGGACGGCGAGATTGGTCCTGCTGCGAAAGGATGGTCGTCCGCCAGACTCGCCGTCGGCGTACAGGCCGATATGCCTGCTGGACGAGATCGGGATGCTTTTCGAGAGGGTGATCGCCGCCCGCTTGGAGGCCCATATTTCGGGGCGGGAGCCCGGATGGCACGACAGTCAGTACGACTATCGCCGGGGTCGCTCCACGGTGGACGCTGTCTAGCGGGTGAGGAGCATGGCGGAGGACACGGTTTCCCGCAACGGGATTGCGGTAGCGGTCTCCCTGGACGCCAGCAACGCCTTCAACTCTATCCCCTGGGTGAGAATAATGGAGGTTCTGCGACACAACGAGGAGCCGGCGTACCATGTTGAGGTTATCGGAGCCTACCTGAACGATAGATGGATCACCTTCACTGGGAGGAACGGGGAAGAGAGAAGACGTGTGGAGCGTGGCGTCCCGCAGGGTTCGGTGCCAGGACCGATCTTGAGGAACAGGGCCTACTACTCCGTCCTTCGATGCCCGATGCCGCCGGACACGGGCTTGGTATGCTACGCCGACGATACCATGGTGCTAGCCGGGAGACGGTGGTGGAGCGAGACCGTGATTCTCACGGAAGACGCTGTGGCGTGCGCGGTGCACGCTATTCAGCGACTGGGATTGCGCGTGTCAAAGGCCAATTCGGAGGCATTGTGGTTCTTCGACCACCGCCGCAGGGGATCCGCTCACGCTGGTTTGTCCGTGGCCGTAAATGGCGACGCGGTGCCGGTGAAGTGTCGTATGACGTACCTGGGTCTCACCATCGACAGTCGGTGGACGTTCGGGCCACATTTCGAGCTCCTGGTCCCGAGGGTGACAGCCGCAGCCAACGCTCTGTGCGGCCTTCTTCCGAATATAACCGGAGCAGGGTCGGGAGTCCGCGAATCTACGAGGGACTGATCCGGTCCCGGGTCCTCTATGGGGCACCGGTGTGGGCCCAAGGCCAACCGTCGCAGTCGTACCCTGGTGAGGAGACTGCAGAGGATGACCGCTATCCGAATAGCCAGAGTATATCGGACAATATCCTACGAGACGACGACAGTGCTGGCGGCGTCGCCCCCGATTGAGCTGCGGGCCCTCGAGCTCTGTCGGGTGTATGAACACCTGAGGGCACCGCCTTCGACGACGACGCTGCTGCCAGACGGCCTCTCGGCCTCGAACGTCCGGGAAGAGGCAAAGCTGGAGATCTGGGAGCGGTGGCGCTCCCAGGTGACGGAGGAGGTCGCCAGGCGGCCACACCGAGCCGTCCGCGTCGTGCTTCCCAATTGGCAGGCCTGGAGAGATCAAGGCAGTGTTCCGCTCACCTTCAGGACGACACAAATGCTCAACGGACACGGGGTCTGTGAGTACCTGATGACGATCGGGCGGGAGGTGGCGTCCATCTGACACCAACGCGGGGAAGAAGAGGTCACGACGCAGCACACGCTAGAGTTTTGTCCAGCGTGGGCGAAACCGCAGCGCGTCCTGCAGCTCGACATCGCCGAGAGGTTGGCTCCGGAAGCAGTCGTTAAGGCCATGCTCCTAGGGCCCCAGGATTTTAACGCTGTCCGCACCTACTACGAGGAGGTTATGCAGAGAAAGGAGCGGGCAAAAAGGAGACCGGGAGAGAAGAGCCGATCCCAGTAGATCGCCGCATCAACACCGCAGAGGCTCCGTAAGACGCAGGGGTGCGGCGCCACCGTCGTTGCTCCTGGTGCGTCAGACTAGGGAACGTGGTGCTAGGGGGAGTGGTTCCCGTTAGCTTTCCAACTCAGGCCGGGACGCCTCCCTAGACAACAACAACGGCAGGGAGATGGCCGACGAAGTTGCACTCGGTAGTGATTCGCAAGATACCCCGCGTGCACCTCTCAACGTCGGGATGACCACCGTGGGGTTTTAGTCGGTAAAAGTCCGACACTACACGGTCATTGCTACGCAACGCCGAGTGTACATGTTGATTGCCCCATGATAAAGAAAAAAAAAAAGAAAAAGAAAAAAGGTTCGAATACCGGGAAGTTATATCCCCTACATTATCCATAAATCTTTACCCAAGCAAAATATTACCGACCCACGACTGCAAACTTTTGCTCGGTCATCTGGCCGACCATTAGACGATCACGTGAAATCGAAGTGATCCAAGTGTTTAAGAATCGGACACACGGCCGGAGGTTGTTACCTCCGAAATTGACCATTTGCCAACCACCCCCACCCTCCGCAACTACCACTCCAAAACTAGTGCCGCATTCCCTGGGCCGTCGTGCGAGTCTGAGGGGGGGCCCTCCACAGTCTGACGGCTCCTTCGCCGCGCTCTTCTATGACGGCGATAATGGTGGTGCCACGGTCTCGTAGCGTCGTATCGGTTATCTTCGGCGAGCCACTTTGACGGGATCGCCTCTCTTCTCTGTTTAACGTAACACGTTATATACGTATTACCATACAACGGTATACTATATAACGTAATACGATATAACATAATACCGTATAACATTATATTAAATACGTTATAACGTAAAACAATATAACGTCATTGGTTATCGCATAATACTGTATAAATTAATAACATATACTGTTACGCCCCGAGGCTTAGTATAGATCGTATTTCTAATCGTCGCTCGCGGTCTTACAGCGTCGCACATGGTTCGCCTTATCTGCCCGACGAAAAACATACAATGTATCGACGAGCGCATAGTCGTCACCAAGCAGCGAGTTCTAGAAACGTCGATTTCGGTCCGTTATTTCATTCTCACAAAGAAGTCGGCCTACGTGATCATCGGCGCGAGCGGTGGCGTGATTCGAGCGTAGTGGGAGTTGTCTCCCCGAAAGACAAGGAATCGGTCTAAGGGCAATCGGACTCATTTGAAAAGTCTAACTGCATTCATCGAGAGCTCTGACGAACAAAGTCGCTTAGTCTAACGAATATCGAGAAATATCAAATATCGAGTCGGATTTCTGTAACGCATTAACTGTATTCATCGCTAAATAATTTGTGACGCTTCTATTGTCATTTAATTAATTGTTAAAAAAACAAGCTATATTAACCTGTTAACACAGTGTTAAATACATTGAACCACCCTGGTTATCATAATCGAAACAAGAGGAACGACTATTTCACGGCGTCGATTATACGAATCGTAGCGAGAATTTACGCCTCTCGCTAACGCGTTTGCCTCGCGACCGCGTCTCCCGCGAACGGTCGTAACAATTATGTATAATAAATATAATAAAATTAAAATTCATATATCTTTCTTTATACTGCGTTGCATATATTTTATAGATATAGTGTATCTTATATATCTCAAGCATCTAATAAACAAAGCTAGAAGCAAAACTCACTTTTGCTTGATGATGTCCATTCTTCGATAAAAGATAACCCACCAAGGAACTTTTACTCACAGGTTTCTTAGCAACTTTTTTTTTTTTTTTACGTGCGGAAATCCTCATGGACGCCCGGCAGCCCTCTGGGAGGCGGCGGGTTGTGTCGGACTCTTACCGACTAAAACCCCACGGTGGTCGTTACGACGCTTGTCAGGAGTGTCCCGGTTCCTTTCTTTCGATATACTTCCGCGACACTCCTTCGACGTCGTCTCTCCCTTTGTTGTTGTGGAAGGCATTCTGGTTAAGCTGGGCAGCGCGGGTGGGGGGACCACTCACCCCCGAGTGCCACGTTCCCTGGGCCGTCGCGCGAGTCTGAGGGGGGACCCAGTCCCTCCTCAGCTGACAGCTCCTTCGCCGCGCGTTTCAATGACGGTTGTGGCGGTGGTGGTGCCGCGGTCTTTATTGGGAAAAGATTCTTTACTTTGACATATATATTATAGTCTCCTCGGTTTCATGCATTTACATCTTAGCTTACGAATAGGGAGATTTCCCTACTTAAAAATACATTCCTGTCTGATCGATCGGGAGATGTCACATATTGAGTTTGACAACGCATTCTTTCTTTTTTATTAACTAATTTAGTGGTACTGAACTTAACCGTTATCATAAACTGATGTCATAAAAATATGCGAAATTTGAAAATTAATAAAATTAACCAAAAATCTTGTATATGAAATACATTGATAAAAATCTTAATTATCATTACAATATAATTAATATACATGTTATATATATATGATACATTATATTATGTTTTTATATATATATATATTAAAATTTATATAATACATGATATGATACATATATATATTATTATTATTTTATATACATTATATACATTTTTAATTTCAGCATTACAGATAAGTAAGTTTTCAGCATTAAAGTAATGCTTTTTTATGTTTTTTCATATTTCTTTCGTTTTTAACAATTCCTTGCGTTTTAATTTGGTATCTTATTTTGTCAGAAATAACAGAATTGTCCTAACTTCTATAATTATGAATTATAATTACAAATATAAGCTATTGAAGTTCTGTTATTTTTGATTATTTAGTATTCTGCTTCTGATTTTTCTTGTTGTTTTCTTTTTTTCATATTTTATGTTGGATTTTCCCGGCCGGCCTTTTTCTCGTCGTCCTCTTGCGGCAATTTGTTTGATGGTTGTACTGTGATTGGCGAAGCAACTGGTGCAACGGGCATAGGAATACTTGGTATACTGTCCAGTAATTCAATGTGGCTCATTTGTTCACCCAGTTTTACCAAATTCACGTTACATAGCTAGGACAGCTGAAGTTAACGGCTGCGGAGCTTCGTCCGACGATTGCGATGCAGATTTGTGGGGTGAAGACGTCGATTGTAGTAATGTCGGTAGGGATGTGAGGAGACCGTTATCGGAACTGTAAACATTATTAATCATGTTTTATTAACCATTTTGACGCTAATTCAATGATTTTCCATTAAAATTTTAATCTAGATTTTTTCCATTAAATTATCCAAGAAATGCTGCAGTAAGAAAAGTATTCTGCATATATATATGTTTATAAACTATATTTTTTCCAAACTATAAAAATTGTCTTAGGCGTTACGAGAAAGGAACGATCCTACGTGAAAAGGTAAGTTAATAATGTGAAACAAAATCTTTTTACATTAATCTCGTATAAAGAATTTCATATAAGACTTCGTTTGTGAAAGTATGAAGTGGGAAAATTTTTCCCAAAGCTAGAAATGGAAATTCTATGTTTCTTCTATACTTGTTTACTACTTTAAAAAGTTCAATTTAATACATAATATACTATAAAAAAATACTTTAGAATATGCTTTTTAACATAAATATATGAAATAGCAAAATTTATATGTACGTTATATCTACTATTTAAAATGATTTAATAATAGAGTGTAGAATTTGACTCACTTAGAAGAATGTCTCTTCTCGCGCGGTCTTCCAGGAATCTTCATCTTGTCTTTCTTCCTATTCAATTTAGCCAATTCCTTCAGCTTTTCTCTATATTGTCTTTGAATGTCAGCCATCCTGACTCTTATCTCAAGTTCCTTAGCATCCATATTCGGCCAGTCTGGCTCATTATCGATGTGTTCTTTTCTAGCGATATACTTCTTTGCGTCGAGTTTCCCTTGCAAATTTCTATAATCGTGACAATCAAGATGTTCTCCCAGGATATGACTTCTATCCTCATGTCTGCTATCTTCGTCGTTCTCCATCATTCTATCATCCGAACATATCTTTTCATCGTGCATTTCAGCATCAGAATCCGATAGATTATCATCAATAATCAAGAAATCTATAGATTCGTTGCTGCTAGAAATTTCACTCATATGATTGATTGCGTATAATTGTTCGTATACCTTTCTTTCATATTCTTCAAAGTCTTCTTCTCTTTCGTAGTTTACATTATGGCAAGGAGTACTAGTAGCAAGGGGAGCGTCATTTAACATATCATTATCTTCGTTATCGGTACAAATATCGTTTTCGGTAGGAGAATCTAAGCTTCCACTTGTATTATTGTTCGCGTTTATTATAGACACTGATATTTCCTGCTCACTTTCATCATACCGTTTATCATAATCATCGTCTTCGGAATACGAGTCGTATTTAGATTCCTCATCTACTAACTCGCCATCGGTTTTGAACCTCTTGAGGCTCTCGAAATCTTGCAAATTTTCTTGCACATACTTTCTCTTGTCCGATGTCTTTCTTTCATTTTCTGGGACATTATTCGCTCTGCCCAGGTTCAACAATAAGCTAACGGCATAAGATATATCATCGAAATTCTCCAGATTCGACTTCCGGTAAGTTATATCCTCTACCTTCTCCATAAATCGTTGTTCTCTTGAATCGCATAACACCCCCAAAGAGCTGTTCATGTTGTTGGTGTGGGTCTCTTCCGGAGGAAAAAGCGCCCTGCCCTTGATAACCGATCTATCTAATTTATGTCTTCTATTTCCGTTGGATCTCACGCGTTCCAAGTGCTTAATACTGTTCGACAGCAATCCCAACACACTATAATCAACTTTAGGTCTCGGTTTAGAATTAATAACAAATCGATATTTGGGAGTTTCAGTATACAATGAGTTTTCTAGCGATTCCAATTTCCCTTTTTTAGGAGTCACCGCGTCATTGTTAGTGCACTGCACTTGCACTTCACAGACCTTGGGCGGCGAGACATTCTCCATTATCACGACAGATTCTTTATCGTCGTTTAACTCCATATTATCATTACTGCTTCTCGTGTCATGCTCCGAAGAATATATCTCAATTTCTCGTCCTATATCGTAGTTTTCAATGAATTGAAAGTTCTCGCAGGATCTCAGAATGTGACTATTCAAACTGTTTTCTAGTTCTCTCGGTATCGTTTCCGAATGTTTTCTCGAACGAAGATTTTCTGCATTCTTATCCTTCGAGTCGTCCACGTTTAGGGGTGTCGTCTCCTGTAAAGCAGCAGCTGCGTTCTTATTCAACTTCTCCACCACGTTTTCGATTCCAGGATGAGACTTTTCGACAATGTGCCTCTTAGACAGATCCTGGCACTTTGGCTTTTTCGTGGTTGATGTTGTTTCGCATCTGTATGAATAATCTTCATACATTGTTTCATCTGCTTTCTGCTTGAGTTCGACCACTTGTACGTCACAATCGATCCTCGACATATCGAACGATTTCACAATGATCTGTGGACGTGGAACGGTTGCCTGCGATCGCTCGTCTCGGCCCTTTTGATAACTATCGCAATTCGGATTGATCTCCACTTTCGGTTCTATCGGATTCTCCGATAGTTTTGGAATTTGATTGATTTCCGGAGTTTCGGCCGAAGAATTTCCATGTCTGTGTAACTCATTCGCCGACATTTCATCTGGTTTAACTAATTCGGCCTGTAAAATATAACGTGTTATGTTATTGAATGTTGTGTAAAATTTATACTTTGTAATTTCTTATCGGTCGATGAAGTCGAATGATTTTAACACTTAGACAACATAATAGGGAGTTTTTCCTTCTACGAGAACGTCGCTGCGTGTCCGAACGGGAAGATCCCCTTTTTTGACTTTAGCAACGCGTTTTTTTTTTTTGTTTTGTTAACCAATTTAGCGGCGTTAAACTTAATTAAAAAGATATTCAAATCGTGTTATTTATCTTTAATGTTTTTAATTCTACCTGTATTTTTTTATACTTTGCATATTCATTCAATTTGATGTTTTGTATAAACAATATGTAAAATCGTTAAATAAAATTATCACCGCAAAATATAACTGACCACTTAAATAATTTTTAAACTTCTTTGTTTTTTAAGTAGTGAAAATTAATCCTCGATACTTGAAAAAATGCACGGTGGACAGCGTATGGGTTGCTTGTCCGAGCGCGGTGGAAATAGCGTATAGCTCGCTGTGGCGCGCGCGGTTGGCTAAGTGTTAATAATTACATTGCGTTTGGTTTATTCTTTTCGTAAAGAGTAACGTTGAGAGACTCGCGCTTTCGTAAGATATTTTTTATTTAAGCTCAACGATAGTTATGAAATAATCAATTTTATTTTTTATGAGTGTTATATGTTCATATAAGCTAAACAGTGTGGCATAAAAAAATTACTCTTGCCCCTTTTCGTCATTGATATCAAGAGTTGACTATCGTATTGTATATATTAACAAATAACATTGTTTTGCATATTAATTTCCTTCATCTAATAATCAAAAAATTTTATACCTTTCTTTTTTATCGATATCGAGCGTCGAGTGACTATCACGCGATATTTTATACAAAAAACCAAAAATGTTTCTCTATATGTCGATGTTACTTTTTCATTAATATAATAACATATAATCGAATTATTAAACAAGTGACGTGTTAAAAAAAGCTAGCCGTGTGGACTAAGGACATATTTATAAGCGTTTATCAATTTTCTTCGCCTCACTCGCGCTCGAGATTCTTTCATTAGCCTATGAACGATGCACGTGTATTTCATAGCGAACGACAGTGAAGAACAGAAAAATGAAAGATGGCTCACCTTCTGAACGCTTCTTGAAAAGTACACTTGTAACTCCGCGATATTTGCGAGTACGTAAAATATGTCTTTGCACTCTGTTGTTGCTACGACCACGTTACAAACGAAACTAACAGGTCCACTATTGCGAAGATACGAAAATTTTGCAAGCCCTAACAAGTCGGCTGTTAACGTAGTGGGGACATTCTGGCCGAAGAATTACGAATCACTGGTACCAGTGGAAAACTCACTTGGCCGTAGTGGGGACATTCCGGGCGGAGTATTGCCAATCACAGGAGCCAATGGAAAACGCACTTGCTTACTCCTAACCCCTGAGAAATGTTATGGAAAATTTTCGCTAGATCGTCGAGACGTCCAAAAATCAAAAGAATGTTATAACAGTGCAATCTATAAATGCAATTTATATTGATATTTATTTAAAAAGGCAGCCTGTCCTCAACGATGGCATTCGTTACTCGCGGACTCCCGCCGCAGGGGGCAGTAAGCACTCAAACAATTAATGCAACAATTAATATTTAATAATCAATATTTAATATTCAAAATTTAATATTCAATATTTAATATTTAATATTTAATATTCAATATGTAATATTCAATATTTAATATTTAATGTTCCATTTTTAATAATTAATATTTAATATTCAATATTTAAGATTTAATATTCAATGTTTAATATTCAATATTTAATATTCAATATTTAATATTTAATATTTTATAATTAATATTTCATATTTATCCTGCAGCAATAACTTATAATGATGTAGGTATAGCAGAATAATTTCAACGTGCGAATAAGCAATTCTGATAGATAAATAAAAGAAACGAAATAGAATTAAGTAAAAATATAAATTATTTGATCAACACCATAAATTGAAAAGCGGGACAAAATGATGTTGCAAACACTATTATCATACACACCCTTGTTATCATAATCGAAACAAGAGGAACGACTATTTCACGGCGTCGATTATACGAATCGTAGCGTGAATTTACGCCTCTCGCTAACGCGTTTGCCTCGCGACCGCGTCTCCCGCGAACGGTCGTAACAATTATGTATAATAAATATAATAAAATTAAAATTCATATATCTTTCTTTATACTGCGTTGCATATATTTTATAGATATAGTGTATCATATATATATCAAGCATCTAATAAACAAAGCTAGAAGCAAAACTCACTTTTGCTTGATGATGTCCATTCTTCGATAAAAGATAACCCACCAAGGAACTTTTTCTCACAGGTTTCTTAGCAACTTCTTTTTTTTTTTTTTACGTGGGGAAATTCTCATGGACGCCCGGCAGCCCTCTGGGAGGCGGCGGGTAGTGTCGGACTCTTACCGACTAAAACCACACGGTGGTCGTTACGACGCTTGTCAGGAGTGTCCCGGTTCCTTTCTTTCGATATACTTCCGCGACACTCCTTCGACGTCGTCTCTCCCTTTGTTGTCGTGGGAGGCATTCTGGTTAAGCTGGACAGCGCGGGTGGGGGGACCACTCACCCCCGAGTGCCGCGTTCCCTGGGCCGTCCCGCGAGTCTGAGGGGGTCCCAGACCCTCCTCAGCTGACAGCTCCTTCGCCGCGCGCTTCAATGACGGTGGTGGCGGTGGTGGTGCCGCGGTCTTTATTGGGAAAAGATTCTTTACTTGTACACATATATATTATAGTCTCCTCAGTTTCATGCATTTAAATCTTAGCTTACGAATAGGGAGATTTCCCTACGTAAAAATACATTCCTGTCTGATCGATCGGGAGATGTCACATATTGAGCTTGACAACGCATTCTTTCTTTTTTATTAACTAATTTAGTGGTACTGAACTTAACCGTTATCATAAACTGATGTCATAAAAATATGCGAAATTTGAAAATTAATAAAATTAACCAAAAATCTTATATGTGAAATACATTGATAAAAATCTTAATTATCATTACAATATAATTAATATACATGTTATATATATATGATACATTATATTATGTTTTTATATATATATATATTAAAATTTATATAATACATGATATGATACATATATATATTATTATTATTTTATATACATTATATACATTTTTAATTTCAGCATTACAGATAAGTTTTCAGCATTAAAGTAATGCTTTTTTATGTTTTTTCATATTTCTTTCGTTTTTAACAATTCCTTGCGTTTTAATTTGGTATCTTATTTTGTCAGAAACAACAGAATTGTCCTAACTTCTATAATTATGAATTATAATTACAAATATAAGCTATTGAAGTTCTGTTATTTTTGATTATTTAGTATTCTGCTTCTGATTTTTCTTGTTGTTTTCTTTTTTTCATATTTCATGTTGGATTTTCCCGGCCGGCCTTTTTCTCGTCGTCCTCTTGCGGCAATTCGTTTGATGGTTGTACTGTGATTGGCGAAGCAACTGGTGCAACGGGCATAGGAATACTTGGTATACTGTCCAGTAATTCAATGTGGCTCATTTGTTCACCCAGTTTTACCAAATTCACGTTACATAGCTAGGACAGCTGAAGTTAACGGCTGCGGAGCTTCGTCCGACGATTGCGATGCAGATTTGTGGGGTGAAGACGTCGATTGTAGTAATGTCGGTAGGGATGTGAGGAGACCGTTATCGGAACTGTAAACATTATTAATCATGTTTTATTAACCATTTTGACGCTAATTCAATGATTTTCCATTAAAATTTTAATCTAGATTTTTTCCATTAAATTATCCAAGAAATGCTGCAGTAAGAAAAGTATTCTGCATATATATATGTTTATAAACTATATTTTTTCCAAACTATAAAAATTGTCTTAGTCGTTACGAGAAAGGAACGATCCTACGTGAAAAGGTAAGTTAATAATGTGAAACAAAATCTTTTTACATTTATCTCGTATAAAGAATTTCATATAAGACTTCGTTTGTGAAAGTATGAAGTGGGAAAATTTTTCCCAAAGCTAGAAATGGAAATTCTATGTTTCTTCTATACTTGTTTACTACTTTAAAAAGTTCAATTTAATACATAATATACTATAAAAAAATACTTTAGAATATGCTTTTTAACATAAATATATGAAATAGCAAAATTTATATGTACGTTATATCTACTATTTAAAATGATTTAATAATAGAGTGTAGAATTTGACTCACTTAGAAGAATGTCTCTTCTTGCGCGGTCTTCCAGGAATCTTCATCTTGTCTTTCTTCCTATTCAATTTAGCCAATTCCTTCAGCTTTTCTCTATATTGTCTTTGAATGTCAGCCATCCTGACTCTTATCTCAAGTTCCTTAGCATCCATATTCGGCCAGTCTGGCTCATTATCGATGTGTTCTTTTCTAGCGATATACTTCTTTGCGTCGAGTTTCCCTTGCAAATTTCTATAATCGTGACAATCAAGATGTTCTCCCAGGATATGACTTCTATCCTCATGTCTGCTATCTTCGTCGTTCTCCATCATTCTATCATCCGAACATATCTTTTCATCGTGCATTTCAGCATCAGAATCCGATAGATTATCATCAATAATCAAGAAATCTATAGATTCGTTGCTGCTAGAAATTTCACTCATATGATTGATTGCGTATAATTGTTCGTATACCTTTCTTTCATATTCTTCAAAGTCTTCTTCTCTTTCGTAGTTTACATTATGGCAAGGAGTACTAGTAGCAAGGGGAGCGTCATTTAACATATCATTATCTTCGTTATCGGTACAAATATCGTTTTCGGTAGGAGAATCTAAGCTTCCACTTGTATTATTGTTCGCGTTTATTATAGACACTGATATTTCCTGCTCACTTTCATCATACCGTTTATCATAATCATCGTCTTCGGAATACGAGTCGTATTTAGATTCCTCATCTACTAACTCGCCATCGGTTTTGAACCTCTTGAGGCTCTCGAAATCTTGCAAATGTTCTTGCACATACTTTCTCTTGTCCGATGTCTTTCTTTCATTTTCTGGGGCATTATTCGCTCTGCCCAGGTTCAACAATAAGCTAACGGCATAAGATATATCATCGAAATTCTCCAGATTCGACTTCCGGTAAGTTATATCCTCTACCTTCTCCATAAATCGTTGTTCTCTTGAATCGCATAACACCCCCAAAGAGCTGTTCATGTTGTTGGTGTGGGTCTCTTCCGGAGGAAAAAGCGCCCTGCCCTTGATAACCGATCTATCTAATTTATGTCTTCTATTTCCGTTGGATCTCACGCGTTCCAAGTGCTTAATACTGTTCGACAGCAATCCCAACACACTATAATCAACTTTAGGTCTCGGTTTAGAATTAATAACAAATCGATATTTGGGAGTTTCAGTATACAATGAGTTTTCTAGCGATTCCAATTTCCCTTTTTTAGGAGTCACCGCGTCATTGTTAGTGCACTGCACTTGCACTTCACAGACCATGGGCGGCGAGACATTCTCCATTATCACGACAGATTCTTTATCGTCGTTTAACTCCATATTATCATTACTGCTTCTCGTGTCATGCTCCGAAGAATATATCTCAATTTCTCGTCCTATATCGTAGTTTTCAATGAATTGAAAGTTCTCGCAGGATCTCAGAATGTGACTATTCAAACTGTTTTCTAGTTCTCTCGGTATCGTTTCCGAATGTTTTCTCGAACGAAGATTTTCTGCATTCTTATCCTTCGAGTCGTCCACGTTTAGGGGTGTCGTCTCCTGTAAAGCAGCAGCTGCGTTCTTATTCAACTTCTCCACCACGTTTTCGATTCCAGGATGAGACTTTTCGACAATGTGCCTCTTAGACAGATCCTGGCACTTTGGCTTTTTCGTGGTTGATGTTGTTTCGCATCTGTATGAATAATCTTCATACATTGTTTCATCTGCTTTCTGCTTGAGTTCGACCACTTGTACGTCACAATCGATCCTCGACATATCGAACGATTTCACAATGATCTGTGGACGTGGAACGGTTGCCTGCGATCGCTCGTCTCGGCCCTTTTGATAACTATCGCAATTCGGATTGATCTCCACTTTCGGTTCTATCGGATTCTCCGATAGTTTTGGAATTTGATTGATTTCCGGAGTTTCGGCCGAAGAATTTCCATGCCTGTGTAACTCATTCGCCGACATTTCATCTGCTTTAACTAATTCGGCCTGTAAAATATAACGTGTTATGTTATTGAATGTTGTGTAAAATTTATACTTTGTAATTTCTTATCGGTCGATGAAGTCGAATGATTTTAACACTTAGACAACATAATAGGGAGTTTTTCCTTCTACGAGAACGTCGCTGCGTGACCGAACGGGAAGATCCCCTTTTTTGACTGTAGCAACGCGATTGTTTTTTTTTGTTTTGTTAACCAATTTAGCGGCGTTAAACTTAATTAAAAAGATATTCAAATCGTGTTATTTATCTTTAATGTTTTTAATTCTACCTGTATTTTTTTATACTTTGAATATACTTTCAATTTGATGTTTTGTATAAACAATATGTAAAATCGTTAAATAAAATTATCACCGCAAAATATAACTGACCACTTAAATAATTTTTAAACTTCCTTGTTTTTTAAGTAGTGAAAATTAATCCTCGATACTTGAAAAAATGCACGGTGGACAGCGTATGGGTTGCTTGTCCGAGCGCGGTGGAAATAGCGTATAGCTCGCTGTGGCGCGCGCGGTTGGCTAAGTGTTAATAATTACATTGCGTTTGGTTCATTCTTTTCGTAAAGAGTAACGTTGAGAGACTCGCGCTTTCGTAAGATATTTTTTATTTAAGCTCAACGATAGTTATGAAATAATCAATTTTATTTTTTATGAGTGTTATTTGTTCATATAAGCTAAACAGTGTGGCATAAAAAAATTACGCTTGCCTCTTTTCGTCATTAATATCAAGAGTTGACTATCGTATTGTATATATTAACAAATAACATTGTTTCGCATATTAATTTCCTTCATCTAACAATCAAAAAATTTTATACCTTTCTGTTTTATCGATATCGAGCGTTATAACTCGTAACGTCATATGGTATTACGCTATAACGTATAATGTTATATAGTATTAGGTTATAACGTAGAACGTTATGTGGTATTACGTTATAACGTGTAACGTCATATGGTATTACGTTATAACGTCTAACGTTATATAGTATTACGTTATATCGTGTAACGTACTATAGCATTTCCTTATAACGTATAACATCATATGGTATTACGTTATATCGTATATCGTTATATAGTATTACGTTATAACGTATAACGTTATATAGCATTACGTTATAACGTGTAACGTACTATAGCATTCGTTTATAACGTATAACATCATATGGTATTACGTTATAACGTATAACGTCATATGGTATTACGTTATAACGTCTAACGTTATATAGTATTACGTTATATCGTATAACGTACTATAGCATTTCCTTATAACGTATAACATCATATGGTATTACGTTATAACGTCTAACGTTATATAGTATTACGTTATATCGTGTAACGTACTATAGCATTTCCTTATAACGTATAACATCATATGGTATTACGTTATAACGTATACCGTTATATAGTATTACGTTATATCGTATAACCTCATATGGTATTACGTTATAACGTCTAACGTTATATAGTATTACGTTATATCGTGTAACGTACTATAGCCTTTCCTTATAACGTATAACATCATATGGTATTACATTATAACGTATAACGTTATATGGTATTACGATATAACGTATAACGTTATATAGTATTACGTTATAACGTATAACGTCATATGGTATTTCGTTATAACGTGTAACGTACTATAGCATTTCCCTATAACGTATAACGTCATATGGTATTACGTTATAACGTGTAACGTACTATAGCATTTCCTTATAACGTGTAACATCATATGGTATTACATTATAACGTATAAAGTCATAAGGTATTACGTTATAACTTATAACGTCAAATGGTATTACGTTATAACGTGAAACGTACTATAGCATTTCCTTATAACGTGTAACGTCATATGGTATTACGTTATAACGTATAACGTCATATGGTATTACGTTATAACGTATAACGTTATATAGTATTACGTTATAACGTATAACGTTATATAGCATTACGTTATAACGTGTAACGTACTATAGCATTTCCTTATAACGTATAACCTCATATGGTATTACGTTATAAAGTATAACGTCATATGGTATTACGTTATAACGTATAACGTTATATAGTATTACATTATAACGTATAACGTTATATGGTATTACGTTATAACGTATAACGTCAGATGGTATTACGTTATAACGTATAACGTTATGTGGTATTACGTTATAACGTATAACGTTATATTGTATTACGTTATAACGTACAACTTTATATAGTATTACGTTATAACGTATAACGTTATATAGCATTACGTTATAACGTGTAACGTACTATAGCATTTCCTTATAACGTATAACGTCATATGGTATTACGCTATAACGTATAACGTTATATAATGTTACGTTATAACGTATAACGCTATATAGTATTACGTTATAACGTGTAACGTTATATGGTATTACGTTATAACGTATAACGTCAAAAGGTATTACGCTATAACGTATAATGTTATATAGTATTAGGTTATAACGTAGAACGTTATGTGGTATTACGTTATAACGTGTAACGTCATATGGTATTACGTTATAACGTCTAACGTTATATAGTATTACGTTATATCGTGTAACGTACTATAGCATTTCCTTATAACGTATAACATCATATGGTATTACGTTATAACGTATATCGTTATATAGTATTACGTTATAACGTATAACGTTATATAGCATTACGTTATAACGTGTAACGTACTATAGCATTCGTTTATAACGTATAACATCATATGGTATTACGTTATAACGTATAACGTCATATGGTATTACGTTATAACGTCTAACGTTATATAGTATTACGTTATATCGTGTAACGTACTATAGCATTTCCTTATAACGTATAAAGTCATAAGGTATTACGTTATAACTTATAACGTCAAATGGTATTACGTTATAACGTGTAACGTACTATAGCATTTCCTTATAACGTGTAACGTCATATGGTATTACGTTATAACGTACAACTTTATATAGTATTACGTTATAACGTATAACGTTATATAGCATTACGTTATAACGTGTAACGTACTATAGCATTTCCTTATAACGTATAACGTCATATGGTATTACGCTATAACGTATAACGTTATATAATGTTACGTTATAACGTATAACGCTATATAGTATTACGTTATAACGTGTAACGTTATATGGTATTACGTTATAACGTATAACGTCAAAAGGTATTACGCTATAACGTATAATGTTATATAGTATTAGGTTATAACGTAGAACGTTATGTGGTATTACGTTATAACGTGTAACGTCATATGGTATTACGTTATAACGTCTAACGTTATATAGTATTACGTTATATCGTGTAACGTACTATAGCATTTCCTTATAACGTATAACATCATATGGTATTACGTTATAACGTATATCGTTATATAGTATTACGTTATAACGTATAACGTTATATAGCATTACGTTATAACGTGTAACGTACTATAGCATTCGTTTATAACGTATATCATCATATGGTATTACGTTATAACGTATAACGTCATATGGTATTACGTTATAACGTCTAACGTTATATAGTATTACGTTATATCGTGTAACGTACTATAGCATTTCCTTATAACGTATAAAGTCATAAGGTATTACGTTATAACTTATAACGTCAAATGATATTACGTTATAACGTGTAACGTACTATAGCATTTCCTTATAACGTGTAACGTCATATGGTATTACGTTATAACGTACAACTTTATATAGTATTACGTTATAACGTATAACGTTATATAGCATTACGTTATAACGTGTAACGTACTATAGCATTCCTTTATAACGTATAACGTTATATATTATTACGTTATAACGTATAAAGTCATAAGGTATTACGTTATAACTTATAACGTCAAATGGTATTACGTTATAACGTGTAACGTACTATAGCATTTCCTTATAACGTGTAACGTCATATGGTATTACGTTATAACGTATAACGTCATATGGTATTACGTTATAACGTATAACGTTATATAGTATTACGTTATAACGTATAATGATATATGATATTACGTTATAACGTATAACATCATATGGTATTACGTTATAACGTATAACGTTATATAGCATTTCCTTATAACGTATAACGTCATATGGTATTACGTTATAACGTATAACGTTATATGGTCAACGTTATAACGTATAACGTCAGATGGTATTACGTTATAACGTATAACGTTATATAGTATAACGTCAGATGGTATTACGTTATAACGTATAACGTTATATAGTATAACGTTATAACGTATAACGTTATGTGGTATTACGTTATAACGTATAACGTTATATAGTATTACGTTATAACGTATAAAGTCATAAGGTATTACGTTATAACTTATAACGTCAAATGGTATTACGTTATAACGTGTAACGTACTATAGCATTTCCTTATAACGTGTAGCGTCATATGGTATTACGTTATAACGTACAACTTTATATAGTATTACGTTATAACGTATAACGTTATATAGCATCACGTTATAACGTGTAACGTACTATAGCATTTCCTTATAACGTATAACGTCATATGGTATTACGTTATAACGTATAACGTTATATAATGTTACGTTATAACGCATAACGCTATATAGTATTGCGTTATAACGTGTAACGTTATATGGTATTACGTTATAACGTATAACGTTATATAGCATTACGTTATAACGTGTAACGTACTATAGCATTCCTTTATAACGTATAACATCATATGGTATTACGCTATAACGTATAACGTCATATGGTATTACGTTATAACGTCTAACGTTATATAGTATTACGTTATATCGTGTAACGTACTATAGCCTTTCCTTATAACGTATAACATCATATGGTATTACGTTATAACTTATAACGTTATATAGTATTACGTTATAACTTATAACGTCAAATGGTATTACGTTATAACGTGTAACGTACTATAGCATTTCCTTATAACGCGTAACGTCATGTGATATTACGTTATAACGTATAACGTCATATGGTATTACGTTATAACGTATAACGTTATATAGTATTACGTTATAACGTTTAACGTTATATAGTATTACGTTATAACGTATAAAGTCATAAGGTATTACGTTATAACTTATAACGTCAAATGGTGTTACGTTATAACGTGTAGCGTACTATAGCATTTCTTTATAACGTATAACATCATATGGTATTACGTTATGACGTATAACGTCATATGGTATTACGTTATAACGTATAACGTTATATGGTATTACGTTATAACGTATAACGTCAGATGGTATTACGTTATAACGTATAACGTATAACGTTATGTGGTATTACGTTATAACGTATAACGTTATATAGTATTACGTTATAACGTATAAAGTCATAAGGTATTACGTTATAACTTATAACGTCAAATGGTGTTACGTTATAACGTGTAACGTACTATAGCATTTCTTTATAACGTATAACATCATATGGTATTACGTTATGACTTATAACGTCATATGGTATTACGTTATATCGTGTAACGTACTATAGCATTTCCTTATAACGTATAACATCATATGGTATTACGTTATGACGTATAACGTCATATGGTATTACGTTATAACGTATAAAATCATATGGTATTACGTTATAACGAATAACGTCATATGGTATTACGTTATAACGTATAAAATCATATGGTATTACGTTATAACGAATAACGTTGTATAGTATTACGTTATAACGTCTAACGTTATATAGTATTACGTTATATCGTGTAACGTACTGTAGCATTTCCTTATAACGTATAACATCATATGGTATTACGTTATAACGTATATCGTTATATAGTATTACGTTATAACGTATAACGTTATATAGCATTACGTTATAACGTGTAACGTACTATAGCATTTCTTTATAACGTATAACATCATATAGTATTACGTTATAGCGTATAACGTCATATGGTATTACGTTATATCGTGTAACGTACTATAGCATTTCCTTATAACGTATAACATCATATGGTATTACGTTACAACGCATAACGTTGTATAGTATTACGTTATAACGTCTAACGTTATATAGTATTACGTTATATCGTGTAACGTACTAGAGCATTTCCGTATAACGTATAACATCATATGGTATTACGTTATAACGTATAACGTTATATAGTATTACGTTATAACGTATAATGTTATAGAGCATTACGTTATAACGTGTAACGTACTATAGCATTTCTTTATAACGTATAACATCATACGGTATTACGTTATAACGTATAACGTCATATGGTATTACGTTATAACGTATAACGTTATATAGTATTACGTTATATCGTATAACGAACTATGGCCTTTCCTTATAACGTATAACATCATATGGTATTACGTTATAACGTATAACGTTATAACGTATAACGTTATGTGGTATTACGTTATAACGTATAACGTTATATAGTATTACGTCATAACGTATAAAGTCATAAGGTATTACGTTATAACTTATAACGTCAAATGGTGTTACGTTATAACGTGTAACGTACTATAGCATTTCTTTATAACGTATAACATCATATGGTATTACGTTATGACTTATAACGTCATATGGTATTACGTTATATCGTGTAACGTACTATAGCATTTCCTTATAACGTATAACATCATATGGTATTACGTTATGACGTATTACGTCATATGGTATTACGTTATAACGTATAACATCATATGGTATTACGTTATAACGAATAACGTTGTATAGTATTACGTTATAACGTATAACGTTATATAGCATTACGTTATAACGTGTAACGTACTATAGCATTCCTTTATAACGTATAACATCATATGGTATTACGCTATAACGTATAACGTCATATGGTATTACGTTATAACGTCTAACGTTATATAGTATTACGTTATATCGTGTAACGTACTATAGCCTTTCCTTATAACGTATAACATCATATGGTATTACGTTATAACTTATAACGTTATATAGTATTACGTTATAACTTATAACGTCAAATGGTATTACGTTATAACGTGTAACGTACTATAGCATTTCCTTATAACGCGTAACGTCATGTGATATTACGTTATAACGTATAACGTCATATGGTATTACGTTATAACGTATAACGTTATATAGTATTACGTTATAACGTTTAACGTTATATAGTATTACGTTATAACGTATAAAGTCATAAGGTATTACGTTATAACTTATAACGTCAAATGGTGTTACGTTATAACGTGTAGCGTACTATAGCATTTCTTTATAACGTATAACATCATATGGTATTACGTTATGACGTATAACGTCATATGGTATTACGTTATAACGTATAACGTTATATGGTATTACGTTATAACGTATAACGTCAGATGGTATTACGTTATAACGTATAACGTATAACGTTATGTGGTATTACGTTATAACGTATAACGTTATATAGTATTACGTTATAACGTATAAAGTCATAAGGTATTACGTTATAACTTATAACGTCAAATGGTGTTACGTTATAACGTGTAACGTACTATAGCATTTCTTTATAACGTATAACATCATATGGTATTACGTTATGACTTATAACGTCATATGGTATTACGTTATATCGTGTAACGTACTATAGCATTTCCTTATAACGTATAACATCATATGGTATTACGTTATGACGTATAACGTCATATGGTATTACGTTATAACGTATAAAATCATATGGTATTACGTTATAACGAATAACGTTGTATAGTATTACGTTATAACGTCTAACGTTATATAGTATTACGTTATATCGTGTAACGTACTGTAGCATTTCCTTATAACGTATAACATCATATGGTATTACGTTATAGCGTATAACGTCATATGGTATTACGTTATATCGTGTAACGTACTATAGCATTTCCTTATAACGTATAACATCATATGGTATTACGTTACAACGCATAACGTTGTATAGTATTACGTTATAACGTCTAACGTTATATAGTATTACGTTATATCGTGTAACGTACTAGAGCATTTCCGTATAACGTATAACATCATATGGTATTACGTTATAACGTATAACGTTATATAGTATTACGTTATAACGTATAATGTTATAGAGCATTACGTTATAACGTGTAACGTACTATAGCATTTCTTTATAACGTATAACATCATACGGTATTACGTTATAACGTATAACGTCATATGGTATTACGTTATAACGTATAACGTTATATAGTATTACGTTATATCGTATAACGAACTATGGCCTTTCCTTATAACGTATAACATCATATGGTATTACGTTATAACGTATAACGTTATAACGTATAACGTTATGTGGTATTACGTTATAACGTATAACGTTATATAGTATTACGTTATAACGTATAAAGTCATAAGGTATTACGTTATAACTTATAACGTCAAATGGTGTTACGTTATAACGTGTAACGTACTATAGCATTTCTTTATAACGTATAACATCATATGGTATTACGTTATGACTTATAACGTCATATGGTATTACGTTATATCGTGTAACGTACTATAGCATTTCCTTATAACGTATAACATCATATGGTATTACGTTATGACGTATAACGTCATATGGTATTACGTTATAACGTATAACATCATATGGTATTACGTTATAACGAATAACGTTGTATAGTATTACGTTATAACGTATAACGTTATATAGCATTACGTTATAACGTGTAACGTACTATAGCATTTCTTTATAACGTATAACATCATATAGTATTACGTTACAGCGTATAACGTCATATGGTATTACGTTATATCGTGTAACGTACTATAGCATTTCCTTATAACGTGTAACATCATATGGTATTACGTTACAACGCATAACGTTGTATAGTATTACGTTATAACGTCTAACGTTATATAGTATTACGTTATATCGTGTAACGTACTAGAGCATTTCCTTATAACGTATAACATCATATGGTATTACGTTATAACGTATATCGTTATATAGTATTTCGTTATAACGTATAACGTTATATAGCATTACGTTATAACGTGTAACGTACTATAGCATTTCTTTACAACGTATAACATCATATGGTATTACGTTATAACTTATAACGTCATATGGTATTACGTTATAACGTCTAACGTTATATAGTATTACGTTATATCGTATAACGAACTATGGCCTTTCCTTATAACGTATAACATCATATGGTATTACGTTATAACGTATAACGTTATAACGTATAACGTTATGTGGTATTACGTTATAACGTATAACGTTATATAGTATTACGTTATAACGTATAAAGTCATAAGGTATTACGTTATAACTTATAACGTCAAATGGTGTTACGTTATAACGTGTAACGTACTATAGCATTTCTTTATAACGTATAACATCATATGGTATTACGTTATGACTTATAACGTCATATGGTATTACGTTATATCGTGTAACGTACTATAGCATTTCCTTATAACGTATAACATCATATGGTATTACGTTATGACGTATAACGTCATATGGTATTACGTTATAACGTATAACATCATATGGTATTACGTTATAACGAATAACGTTGTATAGTATTACGTTATAACGTCTAACGTTATATAGTATTACGTTATATCGTGTAACGTACTGTAGCATTTCCTTATAACGTATAACATCATATGGTATTACGTTATAACGTATATCGTTATATAGTATTACGTTATAACGTATAACGTTATATAGCATTACGTTATAACGTGTAACGTACTATAGCATTTCTTTATAACGTATAACATCATATGGTATTACGTTATAGCGTATAACGTCATATGGTATTACGTTATATCGTGTAACGTACTATAGCATTTCCTTATAACGTATAACATCATATGGTATTACGTCACAACGCATAACGTTGTATAGTATTACGTTATAACGTCTAACGTTATATAGTATTACGTTATATCGTGTAAAGTACTAGAGCATTTCCTTATAACGTATAACATCATATGGTATTACGTTATAACGTATATCGTTATATAGTATTTCGTTATAACGTATAACGTTATATAGCATTACGTTATAACGTGTAACGTACTATAGCATTTCTTTATAACGTATAACATCATATGGTATTACGTTATAACTTATAACGTCATATGGTATTACGTTATAACGTCTAACGTTATATAGTATAACGTTATATCGTATAACGAACTATGGCCTTTCCTTATAACGTATAACATCATATGGTGTTACGTTATAACGTATAACGTTATATAGTATTACGTTATAACGTATAATGTTATAGAGCATTACGTTATAACGGGTAACGTACTATAGCATTTCTTTATAACGTATAACATCATACGGTATTACGTTATAACGTATAACGTCATATGGTATTACGTTATAACGTATAACGTTATATAGTATTACGTTATAACGTATAACGCTATATAGTATTACGTTATAACGTATAACGTTATATAGTATTACGTTATATCGTGTAACGTACTATAGCATTTCCTTATAACGTATAACATCATATGGTATTACGTTATAACGTATAACGTTATATAGCATTTCCTTATAACGTATAACGTCATATGGTATTACGTTATAACGTATAACGTTATATGGTCTTACGTTATAACGTATAACGTCAGATGGTATTACGTTATAACGTATAACGTTATATAGTATAACGTTATAACGTATAACGTTATGTGGTATTACGTTATAACGTATAACGTTATATAGTATTACGTTATAACGTATAAAGTCATAAGGTATTACGTTATAACTTATAACGTCAAATGGTATTACGTTATAACGTGTAACGTACTATAGCATTTCCTTATAACGTGCAACGTCATATGGTATTACGTTATAACGTACAACTTTATATAGTATTACGTTATAACGTATAACGTTATATAGCATTACGTTATAACGTGTAACGTACTATAGCATTTCCTTATAACGTATAACGTCATATGGTATTATGTTATAACGTATAACGTTATATAATGTTACGTTATAACGCATAACGCTATATAGTATTACGTTATAACGTGTAACGTTATATGGTATTACGTTATAACGTATAACGTTATATAGCATTACGTTATAACGTGTAACGTACTATAGCATTCGTTTATAACGTATAACATCATATGGTATTACGCTATAACGTATAACGTCATACGGTATTACGTTATAACGTATAACGTTATATAGTATTACGTTATAACGTATGAAGTCATAAGGTATTACGTTATAACGTATAGCGTCATATGGTATTACGTTATAACGTATAGCGTTATATGGTATTACGTTATAACGTATAACGTCAAATGGTGTTACGTTATAACGTGTAACGTACTATAGCATTTCTTTATAACGTATAACATCATATGGTATTACGTTATGACGTATAACGTCATATGGTATTACGTTATATCGTGTTACGTACTATAGCATTTCCTTATAACGTATAACATCATATGGTATTACGCTATAACGTATAACGTCATATGGTATTACGTTATAACGTCTAACGTTATATAGTATTACGTTATATCGTGTAACGTACTATAGCCTTTCCTTATAACGTATAACATCATATGGTATTACGTTATAACGTATAACGTTATATAGTATTACGTTATAACGTATAACGTTATATAGTACTACGTTATAACGTATAAAGTCATAAGGTATTACGTTATAACTTATAACGTCAAATGGTATTACGTTATAACGTATAACGTTATATAGTATTACGTTATAACGTATAGCGTCATATGGTATTACGTTATAACGTATAACGTTATATAGTATTACGTTATAACGTATAACGTTATATAGTATTACGTTATAACGTATAAAGTCATAAGGTATTACGTTATAACTTATAACGTCAAATGGTGTTACGTTATAACGTGTAACGTACTATAGCATTTCTTTATAACGTATAACATCATATGGTATTACGTTATGACGTATAACGTCATATAGTATTACGTTATAACGTATAACGTTATATAGTATTACGTTATAACGTATAGCGTCATAACGTATTACGTTATAACGTATAACGTTATATAGTATTACGTTATAACGTATAACAGTATATAGTATTACGTTATAGCGTATAACGTTATATAGTATTACGTTATATCGTGTAACGTACTATAGCATTTCCTTATAACGTATAACATCATATGGTATTACGTTATAACGTATAACGTTATATAGCATTTCCTTATAACGTATAACGTCATATGGTATTACGTTATAACGTATAGCGTTATATGGTATTACGTTATAACGTATAACGTCAGATGGTATGACGTTATAACGTATAACGTTATATAGTATAAGGTTATAACGTATAACGTTATGTGGTATTACGTTATAACGTATAACGTTATATAGTATTACGTTATAACGTATAAAGTCATAAGGTATTACGTTATAACTTATAACGTCAAATGGTGTTACGTTATAACGTGTAACGTACTATAGCATTTCTTTATAACGTATAACATCATATGGTATTACGTTATGACGTATAACGTCATATGGTATTACGTTATAACTTATACCGTCAAATGGTGTTACGTTATAACGTGTAACGTACTATAGCATTTCTTTATAACGTATAACATCATATGGTATTACGTTATGACTTATAACGTCATATGGTATTACGTTATATCGTGTTACGTACTATAGCATTTCCTTATAACGTATAACATCATATGGTATTACGCTATAACGTATAACGTCATATGGTATTACGTTATAACGTCTAACGTTATATAGTATTACGTTATATCGTGTAACGTACTATAGCCTTTCCTTATAACGTATAACATCATATGGTATTACGTTATAACGTATAACGTTATATAGTATTACGTTATAACGTATAACGTTATATAGTACTACGTTATAACGTATAAAGTCATAAGGTATTACGTTATAACTTATAACGTCAAATGGTATTACGTTATAACGTGTAACGTACTATAGCATTTCCTTATAACGTGTAACGTCATGTGGTATTACGTTATAACGTATAACGTCATATGGTATTACGTTATAACGTATAACGTTATATAGTATTACATTATAACGTATAACGTTATGTGGTATTACGTTATAACGTATAACGTTATATAGTATTACGTTATAACGTATGAAGTCATAAGGTATTACGTTATAACTTATAACGTCAAAGGGTATTACGTTATAACGTGTAACGTCCTATAGCATTTCCTTATAACGTGTAACGTCATATGGTATTACGTTATAACGTACAACGTTATATAGTATTACGTTATAACGTATAACGTTATATAGCATTACGTGATAACGTGTAACGTACTATAGCATTTCCTTATAACGTATAACATCATATGGTATTACGTTATAACGTATATCGTTATATAGTATTACGTTATAACGTATAAAGTTATATAGCATTACGTTATAACGTGTAACGTACTATAGCATTTCTTTATAACGTATAACATCATACGGTATTACGTTATAACGTATAACGTCATATGGTATTACGTTATAACGTATAACGTTATATAGTATTACGTTATAACGTATAATGTTATATAGCATTACGTTATAACGTGTAACGTACTATAGCATTTCTTTATAACGTATAACATCATACGGTATTACGTTATAACGTATAGCGTCATATGGTATTACGTTATAACGTATAACGTTATATAGTATTACGTTATAACGTATAACAGTATATAGTATTACGTTATAGCGTATAACGTTATATAGTATTACGTTATATCATGTAACGTACTATAGCATTTCCTTATAACGTATAACATCATATGGTATTACGTTATAACGTATAACGTTATATAGCATTTCCTTATAACGTATAACGTCATATGGTATTACGTTATATCGTATAGCGTTATATGGTATTACGTTATAACGTATAACGTCAGATGGTATTACGTTATAACGTATAACGTTATATAGTATAACGTTATAACGTATAACGTTATGTGGTATTACGTTATAACGTATAACGTTATATAGTATTACGTTATAACGTATAAAGTCATAAGGTATTACGTTATAACTTATAACGTCAAATGGTGTTACGTTATAACGTGTAACGTACTATAGCATTTCTTTATAACGTATAACATCATATGGTATTACGTTATGACGTATAACGTCATATGGTATTACGTTATAACTTATAACGTCAAATGGTGTTACGTTATAACGTGTAACGTACTATAGCATTTCTTTATAACGTATAACATCATATGGTATTACGTTATGACTTATAACGTCATATGGTATTACGTTATATCGTGATACGTACTATAGCATTTCCTTATAACGTATAACATCATATGGTATTACGTTATAACGAATAACGTTGTATAGTATTACGTTATAACGTCTAACGTTATATAGTATTACGTTATATCGTGTAACGTACTGTAGCATTTCCTTATAACGTATAACATCATATGGTATTACGTTATAACGTATATCGTTATATAGTATTACCTTATAACGTATAACGTTATATAGCATTACGTTATAACGTGTAACGTACTATAGCATTTCTTTATAACGTATAACATCATATGGTATTACGTTATAGCGTATAACGTCATATGGTATTACGTTATATCGTGTAACGTACTATAGCATTTCCTTATAACGTATAACATCATATGGTATTACGTTATGACGTATAACGTCATATGGTATTACGTTATAACGTATAACGTTATATGGTATTACGTTATAACGTATAACGTCAGATGGTATTACGTTATAACTTATAACGTCAAATGGTGTTGCGTTATATCGTGTAACGTACTATAGCATTTCCTTATAACGTATAACATCATATGGTATTACGTTATGACGTATAACGTCATATGGTATTACGTTATAACGTATAACGTTATATGTTATTACGTTATAACGTATAACGTCAGATGGTATTACGTTATAACGTATAACGTTGTATAGTATAACGTTATAACATATAACGTTATGTGGTATTACGTTATAACGTATAACGTTATATAGTATTACGTTATAACGTATAAAGTCATAAGGTATTACGTTATAACTTATAACGTCAAATGGTGTTACGTTATAACGTGTAGCGTACTATAGCATTTCTTTATAACGTATAACATCATATGGTATTACGTTATGACGTATAACGTCATATGATAGTACGTTATAACGCATAACGTTATATGGTATTACGTTATAACGTATAACGTCAGATGGTATTACGTTATAACGTATAACGTTATATAGTATAACGTTATAACGTATAACGTTATGTGGTATTACGTTATAACGTATAACGTTATATAGTATTACGTTATAACGTATAAATTCATAAGGTATTACGTTATAACTTATAACGTCAAATGGTGTTACGTTATAACGTGTAACGTACTATAGCATTTCTTTATAACGTATAACATCATATGGTATTACGTTATAACTTATAACGTCATATGGTATTACGCTATAACGTCTAACGTTATATAGTATTACGTTATATCGTATAACGTACTATGGCCTTTCCTTATAACGTATAACATCATATGGTATTACGTTACAACGTATAACGTTATATAGTATTACGTTATAACGTATATCGTTATATAGCATTACGTTATCACGTGTAACATACTATATCATTTCTTTATAACGTATAACGTCATATGGTATTACGTTATAACGTATAACGTTATATGTTATTACGTTATAACGTATAACGTCAGATGGTATTACGTTATAACGTATAACGTTATATAGTCTAACGTTATAACGTATAACGTTATGTGGTATTACGTTATAACGTATAACGTTATATAGTATTACGTTATAACGTATAAAGTCATAAGGTATTACGTTATAACTTATAACGTCAAATGGTGTTACGTTATAACGTGTAGCGTACTATAGCATTTCTTTATAACGTATAACATCATATGGTATTACGTTATGACGTATAACGTCATATGGTATTACGTTATAACGTATAACGGTATATGGTATTACGTTATAACGTATAACGTCAGATGGTATTACGTTATAACGAATAACGTTATATAGTATAACGTTATAACGTATAACGTTATGTGGTATTACGTTATAACGTATAACGTTATATAGTATTACGTTATAACGTATAAAGTCATAAGGTATTACGTTATAACTTATAACGTCAAATGGTGTTACGTTATAACGTGTAACGTACTATAGCATTTCTTTATAACGTATAACATCATATGGTATTACGTTATGACTTATAACGTCATATGGTATTACGTTACATCGTGTAACGTACTATAGCATTTCCTTATAACGTATAACATCATATGGTATTACGTTATGACGTATAACGTCATATGGTATTACGTTATAACGTATAACATCATATGGTATTACGTTATAACGAATAACGTTGTATAGTATTACGTTATAACGTCTAACGTTATATAGTATTACGTTATATCGTGTAACGTACTGTAGCATTTCCTTATAACGTATAACATCATATGGTATTACGTTATAACGTATATCGTTATATAGTATTACGTTATAACGTATAACGTTATATAGCATTACGTTATAACGTGTAACGTACTATAGCATTTCTTTATAACGTATAACATCATATGGTATTACGTTATAGCGTATAACGTCATATGGTATTACGTTATATCGTGTAACGTACTATAGCATTTCCTTATAACGTATAACGTCACATGGTATTACGTTATAACGTATATCGTTATATAGTATTTCGTTATAACGTATAACGTTATATAGCATTACGTTATAACGTGTAACGTACTATAGCATTTCTTTATAACGTATAACATCATATGGTATTACGTTAAAACTTATAACGTCATATGGTATTACGTTATAACGTCTAACGTTATATAGTATTACGTTATATCGTATAACGAACTATAGCATTTCCTTATAACGTATAACGTCATATGGTATTACGTTATAACGTATAACGTTATATAGTATTACGTTATAACGTATAACGCTATATAGTATTACGTTATAACGTATAACGTTATATAGTATTACGTTATATCGTGTAACGTACTATAGCATTTCCTTATAACGTATAACATCATATGGTATTACGTTATAACGTATAACGATATATAGCATTTCCTTATAACGTATAACGTCATATGGTATTACGTTATAACGTATAACGTTATATGGTCTTACGTTATAACGTATAACGTCAGATGGTATTACGTTATAACGTATAACGTTATATAGTATTACGTTATATCGTGTAACGTACTATAGCCTTTCCTGATAACGTATAACATCATATGGTATTACGTATAACGTTATATAGTATTACGTTATAACGTATAACGTTATATAGCATTACGTTATAACGTGTAACGTACTATAGCATTTCTTTATAACGTATAACATCATATGGTATTACGTTATAGCGTATAACGTCATATGGTATTACGTTATATCGTGTAACGTACTATAGCATTTCCTTATAACGTATAACGTCATATGGTATTACGTTATAACGTATAACGTTATATGGTCTTACGTTATAACGTATAACGTCAGATGGTATTACGTTATAACGTCTAACGTTGTATAGTATTACGTTATAACGTCTAACGTTATATAGCATTACGTTATATCGTGTAACGTATTATAGCATTTCCCTATAACGTATAACATCATATGTAATCATATCATGTTATAACGTATATCGTTATATAGTATTACGTCATAACGTATAACGTTATATAGCATTACGTTATAACGTGTAACGTACTATAGCATTTCTTTATAACGTATAACATCATATGGTATTACGTTATAACGTATAACGTCATATGGTATTACGTTATAACGTCTAACGTTATATAGTATTACGTTATATCGTGTAACGTACTATAGCATTTCCTTATAACGTATAACGTCATATGGTATTACGCTATAACGTATAACGTTATATAATGTTACGTTATAACGTATAACGTCATAAGGTATTACGCTATATCGTGTAACGTACTATAGCATTTCTTTATAACGTATAACGTCATATGGTATTACGTTATAACGTCTAACGTTATATAGTATTACGTTATATCGTGTAACGTACTATAGCCTTTCCTTATAACGTATAACATCATATGGTATTACGTATAACGTTATATAGTATTACATTATAACGTATAACGTTATATAGCATTACGTTATCACGTCTAACGTACTATAGCATTTCTTTATAACGTATAACATCATATGGTATTACGTTATAACGTATAACGTCGTATGGTATTACGTTATAACGTATAACGTTATATGGTATTACGGTATAACGTATGACGTCAGATGGTATTACGTTATAACGTATAACGTTATATAGTATTACGTTATAACGTATAACGCTATGTGGTATTACGTTATAACGTATAACCTTATATAGGATTACGTTATAACGTATAACGTTATGTAGCATTACGTGATAACGTATAACGTCATATAGTATTACGTTATAACGAATAACGTTATATAGTATTACGTTATAACGTATAACGTTATATAGTATTACGTTAGCACGTATAACGTTATATGGTATTACGGTATAACGTATGACGTCAGATGGTATTACGTTATAACGTATAACGTTATGTAGCATTACGTGATAACGTATAACGTCATATAGTATTACGTTATAACGAATAACGTTATATAGTATTACGTTATAACGTATAACGTTATGTAGCATTACGTGATAACGTATAACATCATATGGTATTACGTTATAACGTATAACGTTGTATAGTATTACGTTATAACGTCTAACGTTGTATAGTATTACGTTATAACGTCTAACGTTATATAGCATTACGTTATATCGTGTAACGTACTATAGCATTTCCTTATAACGTATAACATCATATGGTATTACGTTATAACGTATATCGTTATATAGTATTACGTCATAACGTATAACGTTATATAGCATTACGTTATAACGTGTAACGTACTATAGCATTTCTTTATAACGTATAACATCATATGGTATTACGTTATAACGTATAACGTCATATGGTATTACGTTATAACGTCTAACGTTATATAGTATTACGTTATATCGTGTAACGTACTATAGCATTTCCTTATAACGTATAACATCATATGGTATTACGTTATAACGTATAACGTTGTATAGTATTACGTTATAACGTCTAACGTTATATAGCATTACGTTATCACGTGTAACGTACTATAGCATTTCTTTATAACGTGTAACGTCATATGGTATTACGTTATAACGTACAACGTTATATAGTATTACGTTATAACGTATAACGTTATATAGCATTTCCTTATAACGTATAACGTCATATGGTATTACGTTATAACGTATAACGTTATATGGTCTTACGTTATAACGTATAACGCCAGATGATATTACGTTATAACGTATAACGTTATATGGTCTTACGTTATAACGTATAACGTCAGATGGTATTACGTTATAACGTATAACGTTATATCGTATAACGTTATAACGTATAACGTTATAACGTATAACGTTATGTGGTATTACGTTATAACGTATAACGTTATATAGTATTACGTTATAACGTATAAAGTCATAAGGTATTACGTTATAACTTATAACGTCAAATGGTATAACGTTATAACGTGTAACGCACTATAGCATTTCCTTATAACGTGTAACGTCATATGGTATTACGTTATAACGTATAACGTTGTATAGTATTACGTTATAACGTCTAACGTCATATGGTATTACGTTATAACGTCTAACGTTATATAGTATTACGTTATATCGTGTAACGTACTATAGCCTTTCCTTATAACGTATAAGATCATATGGTATTACGTATAACGTTATATAGTATTACATTATAACGTATAACGTTATATAGCATTACGTTATCACGTCTAACGTACTATAGCATTTCTTTATAACGTATAACATCATATGGTATTACGTTATAACGTATAACGTCATATGGTATTACGTTATAACGTCTAACGTTATATAGTATTACGTTATATCGTGTAACGTACTATAGCCTTTCCTTATAACGTATAACATCATATGGTATTACGTATAACGTTATATAGTATTACATTATAACGTATAACGTTATATAGCATTACGTTATCACGTCTAACGTACTATAGCATTTCTTTATAACGTATAACATCATATGGTAGTATGTTATAACGTATAACGTCATATGGTATTACGTTATAACATATAACGTTATATAGTATTACGTTATAACGTATAACGATATGTAGCATTACGTTATAACGTAGAACGATATATAGCATTTCCTTATAACGTATAACATCATACGGTATTACGATATAATATAACGTTATATAGTATTACGTTATAACCTATAACGTGATATAGTATTACGTTATGACGTATAACGTCATAAGGCCTTACGTTATAAGTTATAACGTTATATAGTATTACGTTATAACGTGTAACGTACTGTAGCATTCCTTTATAACGTATAACGTCATATAGTATTACGTTATAACGTATAACGTTATGTGGTATTACATTATAACGTATAACGTTATATAGCGTTACATTATAGCGTATAACGTTATGTAGCATTACGTTAGAACCTATAACGTTATATAGTATTACGTTATGACGTATAACGTCATAAGGTATTACGTTATAACTTATAACGTTATATAGTATTAAGTTATAACCTGTAACGTACTATAGCATTTCTTTATAACGTATAACGTCATATGGTATTACGTTATAACGTATAACGTCATAAGGTATTACCTTATAACGTATAACGTTATGTAGCATTACGTTATAACGTATAACGTTATATAGTATTACGCTATAACGTATAACGTCATAAGGCATTACATTATAAGTTATAACGTTATATAGTATTACGTTATAACGTATAACGTCATAAGGCATTACATTATAAGTTATAACGTTATATAGTATTACGTTATATCGTGTAACGTAATATAGCCTTTCCTTATAACGTATAACATCATATGGTATTACGTATAACGTTATATAGTATTACATTATAACGTATAACGTTATATAGCATTACGTTATCACGTCTAACGTACTATAGCATTTCTTTATAACTTATAACGTTATATGGTATTACGTTATACCGTATAACGTTATGTAGCATTACGTTATAACGTATGAAGTTATATAGTATTACGTTATGACGAATAACGTCATAATGCATTACATTATAAGTTATAACGTTATACAGTATTACGTTATATCGTGTAACGTACTACAGCCTTTCCTTATAACGTATAACATCATATGGTATTACGTATAACGTTATATAGTATTACATTATAACGTATAACGTTATATAGCATTACGTTATCACGTCTACCGTACTATAGCATTTCTTTATAACGTATAACGTCATATGGTATTACGTTATAACGTATAACGTCATAAGGTATTACGTTATAACGTATAACGTTATATAGCATTTCCTTATAACGTATAACGTCATAAGGTATTACGTTATAACTTATAACGTTATATAGTATTACGTTATAACGTATAACGTCATAAGGCATTACATTATAAGTTATACCGTTATATAGTATTACGTTATAACGTGTAACGTACTGTAGCATTCCTTCATCACGTATAACGTCATATAGTATTACGTTATAACGTATAACGTTATGTCGTATTACGTTATAACGTATAACGTTATGTGGTATTACGTTATACCGTATAACGTTATGTAGCATTACGTTATAACGTATGAAGTTATATAGTATTACGTTATAACGTATAACGTTATATAGTATTACGTTATATCGTGTAACGTACTTCCTAGCAGCTTCCTAACGTACTTTCCTAAGCATTTCCTTATAACGTATAACATCATATGGTATTACGTTATAACGTATAACGTTATATAGTATTACGTTATATCGTGTAACGTTCTATAGCATTTCCTTATAACGTATAACATCATATGGTATTACGTTATAACGTATAACGTCATATGGTATTACGTTATAACGTATAACGTTATATAGTATTACGTTATAACGTATAACGTCATACCGTATTTCGTTATAACGTGTAACGTACTATAGCATTTCTTTATAACGTATAACATCATATGGTATTACGTTATAACGTATAACGTCATATGGTATTACGTTATATCGTGTAGCGTACTATAGCATTCCCTTATAACGTATAACATCATATGGTATTACGTTATAACGTATAACGTTGTATAGTATTACGTTATAACGTATAACGTTATATAGCATTACGTTATAACGTCATATGGTATAACGTTATAACGTATAACGTTATATAGTATTACGTTATAACGTATAACCTTATATAGTATTACGTTATAACGTATAACGTCATATGGTATTACGTTATAACGTATAACATCATATGGTATTACGTTATAACGTATAACGTTGTATAGTATTACGTTATAACGTCTAACGTTGTATAGTATTACGTTATAACGTCTAACGTTATATAGCATTACGTTATATCGTGTAACGTACTATAGCATTTCCCTATAACGTATAACATCATATGGTATTACGTTATAACGTATATCGTTATATAGTATTACGTCATAACGTATAACGTTATATAGCATTACGTTATAACGTGTAACGTACTATAGCATTTCTTTATAACGTATAACATCATATGGTATTACGTTATAACGTATAACGTCATATGGTATTACGTTATAACGTCTAACGTTATATAGTATTACGTTATATCGTGTAACGTACTATAGCATTTCCTTATAACGTATAACGTCATATGGTATTACGTTATAACGTATAACGTTATATGGTCTTACGTTATAACGTATAACGCCAGATGATATTACGTTATAACGTATAACGTTATATGGTCTTACGTTATAACGTATAACGTCAGATGGTATTACGTTATAACGTATAACGTTATATCGTATAACGTTATAACGTATAACGTTATGTGGTATTACGTTATAACGTATAACGTTATATAGTATTACGTTATAACGTATAAAGTCATAAGGTATTACGTTATAACTTATAACGTCAAATGGTATAACGTTATAACGTGTAACATACTATAGCATTTCCTTATAACGTGTAACGTCATATGGTATTACGTTATAACGTCTAACGTTATATAGTATTACGTTATATCGTGTAACGTACTATAGCCTTTCCTTATAACGTATAAGGTCATATGGTATTACGTATAACGTTATATAGTATTACATTATAACGTATAACGTTATATAGCATTACGTTATCACGTCTAACGTACTATAGCATTTCTTTATAACGTATAACATCATATGGTATTACGTTATAACGTATAACGTCATATGGTATTACGTTATAACATATAACGTTATATAGTATTACGTTATAACGTATAACGATATATGATATTACGTTATAACGTATAACGTCATATGGTATTACGTTATAACGTATAACGTCATATGGTATTTCGCTATAACGTGTAACGTACTATAGCATTTCCCTATAACGTATAACGTCATATGGTATTACGTTATAACGTATAACGTCATAAGGTTTTACGTTATAACTTATAGCGTCATATGGTATTACGTTATAACGTGTAACGTACTGTAGCATTCCTTTATAACGGATTACGTCATATGGTATTACGTTAAAATGTATAACGTCATATAGTATTACATTATGACGTGGAGCGCTATATAGTAATACGTTATAACTCAGAACGTTATATCGTATTACGTTATAACGTGTACCGTACTATAGCATTTCCTTATAACGTATAACGTCAGATGGTATTACGTTATAACGTTTAACGTTATGTGGTATTACGTTATATCGTGTAACGTACGATAGCATTTCCCTATAACGTATAACTTCATATGGTATTACGTTATAACGTATAACGTTATATAGTATTTCGTTATTTCGTGTGACGTACTATAGCATTTCCTTATAACGTATAATATCATATGGTATTACGTTATAACGTATAGCGTCATAAGGTATTACGTTATAACTTATAACGTTATATAGTATTACGTTATAACGTGTAACGTACTATAGCATTTCTTTATAAAGTATAACGTCATATGGTATTACGTTATAACTTATAACGTTATATAGTATTACGTTATAACGTGTAACGTACTATAGCATTACGTTATAACCTATAACGTCATAAGGTATTACGTTATAACTTATAACGTTATATAGTACTACGTTATAGCCTGTAACGTACTATAGCATTTCTTTATAACGTATAACGTCATATGGTAATACGTTATAACGTATAACGTCATAAGGTATTACCTTATAACGTATAACGTTATGCAGCATTACGTTATAACGTAGAACGATATATAGCATTTCCTTATAACGTATAACATCATACGGTATTACGATATAATATAACGTTATATAGTATTACGTTATAACCTATAACGTTATATAGTATTACGTTATGACGTATAACGTCATAAGGCATTACGTTATAAGTTATAACGTTATATAGTATTACGTTATAACGTGTAACGTACTGTAGCATTCCTTTATAACGTATAACGTCATATAGTATTACGTTATAACGTATAACGTTATGTGGTATTACATTATAACGTATAACGTAATATAGCGTTACATTATAGCGTATAACGTTATGTAGCATTACGTTAGAACCTATAACGTTATATAGTATTACGTTATGACGTATAACGTCATAAGGTATTATGTTATAACTTATAACGTTATATAGTATTAAGTTATAACCTGTAACGTACTATAGCATTTCTTTATAACGTATAACGTCATATGGTATTACGTTATAACGTATAACGTCATAAGGTATTACCTTATAACGTATAACGTTATGTAGCATTACGTTATAACGTATAACGTTATATAGTATTACGCTATAACGTATAACGTCATAAGGCATTACATTATAAGTTATAACGTTATATAGTATTACGTTATAACGTATAACGTCATAAGGCATTACATTATAAGTTATAACGTTATATAGTATTACGTTATATCGTGTAACGTACTATAGCCTTTCCTTATAACGTATAACATCATATGGTATTACGTATAACGATATATAGTATTACATTATAACGTATAACGTTATATAGCATTACGTTATCACGTCTAACGTACTATAGCATTTCTTTATAACTTATAACGTTATATGGTATTACGTTATACCGTATAACGTTATGTAGCATTACGTTATAACGTATGAAGTTATATAGTATTACGTTATGACGAATAACGTCATAATGCATTACATTATAAGTTATAACGTTATACAGTATTACGTTATATCGTGTAACGTACTATAGCCTTTCCTTATAACGTATAACATCATATGGTATTACGTATAACGTTATATAGTATTACATTATAACGTATAACGTTATATAGCATTACGTTATCACGTCTACCGTTCTATAGCATTTCTTTATAACGTATAACGTCATATGGTATTACGGTATAACGTATAATGTCATAAGGTATTACGTTATAACGTATAACGTTATATAGCATTTCCTTATAACGTATAACGTCATAAGGTATTACGTTATAACTTATAACGTTATATAGTATTACGTTATAACGTATAACGTCATAAGGCATTACATTATAAGTTATACCGTTATATAGTATTACGTTATAACGTGTAACGTACTGTAGCATTCCTTCATGACGTATAACGTCATATAGTATTACGTTATAACGTATAACGTTATGTCGTATTACGTTATAACGTATAACGTTATGTGGTATTACGTTATACCGTATAACGTTATGTAGCATTACGTTATAACGTGTAACGTACTATAGCATTTCTTTATAACGTATAACATCATATGGTATTACGTTATAACGTATAACGTCATATGGTATTACGTTATATCGTGTAGCGTACTATAGCATTCCCTTATAACGTATAACATCATATGGTATTACGTTATAACGTATAACGTTGTATAGTATTACGTTATAAAGTATAACGTTATATAGCATTACGTTATAACGTATAACGTCATATGGTATAACGTTATAACGTATAACGTTATATAGTATTACGTTATAACGTATAACCTTATATAGTCTTACGTTATAACGTATAACGTCATATGGTATTACGTTATAACGTATAACGTTATATGGTATTACGATATAACGTATAACGTCAGATGGTATTACGTTATAACGTATAACGTTATGTGGTATTACGTTATAACGTATAACGTTATATAGCATTACGTTATAACGTATAACGTCATAAGGAGTTACGTTATAACTTATAACATTATATGGTATTACGTTATAACGTATAACGTCAGATGGTATTACGTTATAACGTATAACGTCATAAGGTTTTACGATATAACTTATAGCGTCATATGGTATTACGTTATAACGTGTAACGTACTATAGCATTTCCTTATAACGTATAACGTCATATGGTAATACGTTATAACGTATAACGTTATATGGTATTACGTTATAACGTATAACGTCAGATGGTATTACGTTATAACGTATAACGTTATATAGCATTACGTTATAGCGTATAACGTTATGTAGCATTACGTTATAACGTATAACGTTATACAGCAATACGTTATAACGCATAACGTTATGTAGCATTACGTTATAACAAATAACGTTATATAGTATTACGTTATGACGTATAACGTTATAAGGTATTACGTTATAACTTATAACGTTATATAGTATTACGTTATAACGTGTAACGTACTATAGGATTTCTTTATAACGTATAGCGTCATATGGTATTACGTTATAACTTATAACGTTATATAGTATTACGTTACAACGTATAACGATATATGATATTACGTTATAACGTATAACGTCATATGGTATTACGTTATAACGTCTAACGTTATATAGCATTACGTTATAACGTGTAACGTACCATAGCATTTCCTTATAACGTATAACGTCATATGGTATTACGTTATAACGTGTAACGTACTATAGCATTTCCCTATAACGTATAACGTCATATGGTATTACGTTATAACGTGTAACGTACTATAGCATTTCCTTATAACGTATAACGTCATATGGTATTACGTTATAACGTATAACGTTATATGGTATTACGGTATAACGTATGACGTCAGATGGTATTACGTTATAACGTATAACGTTATATAGTATTACGTTATAACGTATAACGCTATGTGGTATTACGTTATAACGTATAACGTTATATAGGATTACGTTATAACGTATAACGTTATGTAGCATTACGTGATAACGTATAACGTCATATAGTATTACGTTATAACGAATAACGTTATGTAGTATTACGTTATAACGTATAACGTTATATAGTATTACGTTATAACGTATAACGTTATATGGTATTACGGTAAAACGTATGACGTCAGATGGTATTACGTTATAACGTATAACGTTATATAGTATTACGTTATAACGTATAACGTTATGTGGTATTACGTAATAACGTATAACGTTATATAGTATTACGTTGTAACGTATAACGTCATTGGTATTTCGTTATAACGTGTAACGTACTATAGCATTTCCCTGTAACGTATAACGTCATATGGTATTACGTTATCACGTATAACGTTATATAGTTTTACGTTATATCGTGTGACGTACTATAGCATTTCCTTATAAAGTGTTACGTCATATGGTATTACGTTATAACGTATAACGTCATATGGTATTACGTTATATCGTGTAACGTACTATAGCATTTCCTTATAGCGTATAACATCATATGGTATTACGTTATAACGTATAACGTTGTATAGTATTACGTTATAACGTATAACGTCATATGGTATGTCGTTATAACGTGTAACGTACTATAGCATTTCTTTATAACATATAGCATCATATGGTATTACGTTATAACGTATAACGTCATATGGTATTACGTTATAACGTATAACGTTATATAGCATTTCCTTATAAAGTGTTACGTCATATGGTATTACGTTATATCGTATAACGTCATAAGGTATTACGTTATAACGTATAACGTTATATAGTATTACGTTATAACGTATAACGTCATACGGTATTTCGTTATATCGTGTAACGTACTATAGCATTTCTTTATAACGTATAACATCATATGGTATTACGTTATAACGTATAACGTCATATGGTATTACGTTATATCGTGTAGCGTACTGTAGCATTCCCTTATAACGTATAACATCATATGGTATTACGTTATAACGTATAACGTTGTATAGTATTACGTTATAACGTATAACGTTATATAGCATTACGTTATAACGTATAACGTCATATGGTATTCCGTTATAACGTATAACGTTATATAGTATTACGTTATAACGTATAACCTTTTATAGTATTACGTTATAACGTATAACGTCATATGGTATTACGTTATAACGTATAACGTTATATGGTATTACGTTATAACGTATAACGTCAGATGGTATTACGTTATAACGTATAACGTTATGTGGTATTACGTTATAACGTATAACGTCATATAGCATTACGTTATAACGTATAACGTCATAAGGTGTTACGTTATAACTTATAACGTTATATAGTATTACGTTATAACGTGTAACGTACTGTAGCATTCCTTTATAAAGGATTACGCCATATGGTATTACGTTAAAATGTATAACGTTATATAGTATTACATTATGACGTGGAACGCTATATAGTAATACGATATAACTTAGAACGTTATATCGTATTACGTTATAACGTGTACCGTACTATAGCATTTCCTTATAACGTATAACGTCATATGGTATTACGTTATAACGTATAACGTCATAAGGTTTTACGTTATAACTTATAGCGTCATATGGTATTACGTTATAACGTGTAACGTACTATAGCATTTCCTTATAACGTATAACGTCATATGGTATTACGTTATAACGTATAACGTTATATGGTATTGCGTTATAACGTATAACGTCAGATGGTATTACGTTATAACGTTTAACGTTATGTGGTATTACGTTATATCGTGTAACGTACTATAGCATTACTTTATAACGTATAACGTCATAAGGTATTACGTTATAACTTATAACGTTATATAGTACTACGTTATAGCCTGTAACGTACTATACCATTTCTTTATAGCGTATAACGTTATGTGGTATTACATTATAACGTATAACGTTATATAGCATTACATTATAGCGTATAACGTTATGTAGCATTACGTTAGAACCTATAACGTTATATAGTATTACGTTATGACGTATAACGTCATAAGGTATTACGTTATAACTTATAACGTTATATAGTATTACGTTATAACGTGTAACGTACTATAGCATTTCTTTATAACGTATAACGTCATATGGTATTACGTTATAACGTATAACGTCATAAGGTATTACCTTATAACGTATAACGTTATGTAGCATTACGTTATAACGTATAACGTTATATAGTATTACGTTATAACGTATAACGTCATAAGGCATTACATTATAAGTTATAACGTTATATAGTATTACGTTATAACGTGTAACGTACTGTAGCATTCCTTCATCACGTATAACGTCATATAGTATTACGTTATAACGTATAACGTTATGTCGTATTACGTTATAACGTATAACGTTATGTGGTATTACGTTATACCGTATAACGTTATGTAGCATTACGTTGTAACGTATGAAGTTATATAGTATTACGTTATGACGAATAACGTCATAAGGCATTACGTTATAACTTATAACGTTATATAGTATTACGTTATATCGTGTAACGTACTATAGCCTTTCCTTATAACGTATAACATCATATGGTATTACGTATAACGTTATATAGTATTACCTTATAACGTATAACGTTATATAGCATTACGTTATCACGTCTAACGTACTATAGCATTTCTTTATAACGTATAACGTCATATGGTATTACGTTATAACGTATAACGTCATAAGGTATTACGTTATAACGTATAACGTTATATAGCATTTCCTTATAACGTATAACGTCATAAGGTATTACGTTATAACTTATAACGTTATATAGTATTACGTTATAACGTATAACGTCATAAGGCATTACCTTATAAGTTATAACGTTATATAGTATTACGTTATAACGTGTAACGTACTGTAGCATTCCTTCATCACGTATAAAGTCATATAGTATTACGTTATAACGTATAACGTTATGTCGTATTACGTTATAACGTATAACGATATGTGGTATTACGTTATACCGTATAACGTTATGTAGCATTACGTTATAACGTATGAAGTTATATAGTATTACGTTATAACGTATAACGTTATATAGTATTACGTTATATCGTGTAACGTACTATAGCATTTCCTTATAACGTATAACATCATATGGTATTACGTTATAACGTATAACGTTATATAGCATTTCCTTATAACGTATAACGTCATATGGTATTACGTTATAACGTATAACGTTATATGGTCTTACGTTATAACGTATAACGTCAGATGGTATTACGTTATAACGTATAACGTTATATAGTATAACGTTATAACGTATAACGTTATGTGGTATTACGTTATAACGTATAACGTTATATAGTATTACGTTATAACGTATAAAGTCATAAGGTATTACGCTGTAACTTATAACGTTATATAGTATTACGTTATAACGTGTAACGTACTATAGCATTTCTTTATAACGTATAACGTCATATGGTATTACGTTATAACGTATAACGTCATAAGGTATTACCTTATAACGTATAACGTTATGTAGCATTACGTTATAACGTATAACGTTATATAGTATTACGTTATAACGTATAACGTCATAAGACATTACATTATAAGTTATAACGTTATATAGTATTACGTTATAACGTGTAACGTACTGTAGCATTCCTTCATCACGTATAACGTCATATAGTATTACGTTATAACGTATAACGTTATGTCGTATTACGTTATAACGTATAACGTTCTGTGGTATTACGTTATACCGTATAACGTTATGTAGCATTACGTTATAACGTATGAAGTTATATAGTATTACGTTATGACGTATAACGTCATAAGGCATTACATTATAAGATATAACGTTATATAGTATTACGGTATAACGTGTAACGTACTATATCATTCCTTTATCACGTATAACGTCATATAGTATTACGTTATAACGTATAACGTTATGTCGTATTACGTTATAACGTATAACGTTATGTGGTATTACGTTATACCGTATAACGTTATATAGCATTACGTTATAGCGTATAACGTTATGTAGCATTACGTTATAACGTATAACGTTATACAGCAATACGTTATAACGCATAACGTTATGTAGCATTACGTTATAACAAATAACGTTATATAGTGTTACGTTATGACGTATAACGTTATAAGGTATTACGTTATAACTTATAACGTTATATAGTATTACGTTATAACGTGTAACGTACTATAGGATTTCTTTATAACGTATAACGTCATATGGTATTACGTTATAACTTATAACGTTATATAGTATTACGTTATAACGTGTAACGTACTATAGCATTACTTTATAACGTATAACGTCATATGGTAATACGTTATAACGTATAACGTCATAAGGTATTACCTTATAACTAATAACGTTATGTAGCATTACGTTATAACGTATAACGTTATATAGTATTACGTTATACCGTATAACGTTATATTGTATTACGTTATAACGTATAACGTTATATTGTATTACGTTATAACGTATAACGTTATATAGCATTACGTTATAACGTATAACGTTATGCAGTATTACGTTATAACGTGTAACGTACTATAGCATTTCCTTATAACGTATAACATCATATGGTATTACGTTATAACGTATAACGTCATATGGTATTACGTTATAACGTATAACGTTATATAGTATTACGTTATACCGTATAACGTTATGTGGTATTACGTTATAACGTATAACGTTATACAGCATTACGTTATAACGCACAACGTTATGTAGCATTCCTTTATAACGTATAACGTCATATGGTATTACGTTATAACGTATAACGTCATATAGTATTACGTTATAACGTATAACGTTATATAGTATTACGTTATAACGTGTAACGTACTGTAGCATTCCTTTATAACGGATTACGTCATATGGTATTACGTTAAAATGTATAACGTTATATAGTATTACATTATGACGTGGAACGCTATATAGTAATACGTTATAACTTAGAACGTTATATCGTATTACGTTATAACGTATAACGTCATAAGGTTTTACGTTATAACTTATAGCGTCATATGGTATTACGTTATAACGTGTAACGTCAGATGGTATTACGTTATAACGTTTAACGTTATGTGGTATTACGTTATATCGTGTAACGTACGATAGCATTTCCTTATAACGTATAACATCATATGGTATTACGTTATAACGTATAACGTCATATGGTATTACGTTATAACGTATAACGTTATATAGTATTACGTTATACCGTATAACGTTATGTGGTATTACGTTATAACGTATAACGTTATACAGCATTACGTTATAACGCACAACGTTATGTAGCATTCCTTTATAACGTATAACGTCATATGGTATTACGTTATAACGTATAACGTTATATAGTATAACGTTATAACGTATAACGTTATGTGGTATTACGTTATAACGTATAACGTTATATAGTATTACGTTATAACGTATAAAGTCATAAGGTATTACGCTATAACTTATAACGTTATATAGTATTACGTTATAACGTGTAACGTACTATAGCATTTCTTTATAACGTATAACGTCATATGGTATTACGTTATAACGTATAACGTCATAAGCTATTACCTTATAACGTATAACGTTATGTAGCATTACGTTATAACGTATAACGTTATATAGTATTACGTTATAACGTATAACGTCATAAGGCATTACATTATAAGTTATAACGTTATATAGTATTACGTTATAACGTGTAACGTACTGTAGCATTCCTTCATCACGTATAACGTCATATAGTATTACGTTATAACGTATAACGTTATGTCGTATTACGTTATAACGTATAACGTTATGTGGTATTACGTTATACCGTATAACGTTATGTAGCATTACGTTATAACGTATGAAGTTATATAGTATTACGTTATGACGTATAACGTCATAAGGCATTACATTATAAGTTATAACGTTATATAGTATTACGTTATAACGTGTAACGTACTATATCATTCCTTTATCACGTATAACGTCATATAGTATTACGTTATAACGTATAACGTTATGTGGTATTACATTATAACGTATAACGTTATATAGCATTACGTTATAGCGTATAACGTTATGTAGCATTAGGTTATAACGTATAACGTTATACAGCAATACGTTATAACGCATAACGTTATGTAGCATTACGTTATAACAAATAACGTTATATAGTATTACGTTATGACGTATAACGTTATAAGGTATTACGTTATAACTTATAACGTTATATAGTATTACGTTATAACGTGTAACGTACTATAGGATTTCTTTATAACGTATAACGTCATATGGTATTACGTTATAACTTATAACGTTATATAGTATTACGTTATACCGTATAACGTCATAAGGTATTGCCTTATAACTAATAACGTTATGTAGCATTACGTTATAACGTATAACGTTATATACTATTACGTTATAACGAGTAACGTACTATAGCATTACTTTATAACGTATAACGTCATATGGTAATACGTTATAACGTATAACGTCATACGGTATTACCTTATAACGTATAACGTTATGTAGCATTACGTTATAACGTATAACGTTATATAGTATTACGTTATAACGTATAACGTCATAAGGTATTACGTTATAACTTATAACGTTATATAGCACTACGTTATAGCCTGTAACGTACTATAGCATTTCTTTATAACGTATAACGTCATATGGTAATACGTTATAACGTATAACGTCATAAGGTATTACCTTATAACGTATAACGTTATGTAGCATTACGTTATAACGTAGAACGATATATAGCATTTCCTTATAACGTATAACATCATACGGTATTACGATATAATATAACGTTATATAGTATTACGTTATAACCTATAACGTTATATAGAATTACGTTATGACGTATAACGTCATAAGGCATTACGTTATAAGTTATAACGTTTATTAGTATTACGTTATAACGTGTAACGTACTGTAGCATTCCTTTATAACGTATAACGTCATATAGTATTACGTTATAACGTATAACGTTATGTGTTATTACATTATAACGTATAACGTTATATAGCATTACATTATAGCGTATAACGTTATGTAGCATTACGTTAGAACCTATAACGTTATATAGTATTACGTTATAACGTGTAACGAACTATAGCATTTCTTTATAACGTATAACGTCATATGGTATTACGTTATAACGTATAACGTCATAAGGTATTACCTTATAACGTATAACGTTATGTAGCATTACGTTATAACGCATAACGTTATATAGTATTACGTTATAACGTATAACGTCATAAGGCATTACATTATAAGTTATAACGTTATATAGTATTACGTTATAACGTGTAACGTACTGTAGCATTCCTTCATCACGTATAACGTCATATAGTATTACGTTATAACGTATAACGTTATGTCGTATTACGTTATAACGTATAACGTTATGTGGTATTACGTTATACCGTATAACCATTATGTAGCATTACGTTATAACGTATGAAGTTATATAGTATTACGTTATGACGAATAACGTCATAAGGCATTACATTATAAGTTATAACGTTATATAGTATTACGTTATATCGTGTAACGTACTATAGCCTTTCCTTATAACGTATAACATCATATGGTATTACGTATAACGTTATATAGTATTACATTATAACGTATAACGTTATATAGCATTACGTTATCACGTCTAACGTACTATAGCATTTCTTTATAACGTATAACGTCATATGGTATTACGTTATAACGTATAACGTCATAAGGTATTACGTTATAACGTATAACGTTATATAGCATTTCCTTATAACGTATAACGTCATAAGGTATTACGTTATAACTTATAACGTTATATAGTATTACGTTATAACGTATAACGTCATAAGGCATTACATTATAAGTTATAACGTTATATAGTATTACGTTATAACGTGTAACGTACTGTAGCATTCCTTCATCACGTATAACGTCATATAGTATTACGTTATAACGTATAACGTTATGTCGTATTACGTTATAACGTATAACGTTATGTGGTATTACGTTATATCGTATAACGTTATGTAGCATTACGTTATAACGTATGAAGTTATATAGTATTACGTTATAACGTATAACGTTATATAGTATTACGTTATATCGTGTAACGTACTATAGCATTTCCTTATAACGTATAACATCATATGGTATTACGGTATAACGTATAACGTTATATAGCATTTCCTTATAACGTATAACGTCATATGGTATTACGTTATAACGTATAACGTTATATGGTCTTACGTTATAACGTATAACGTCAGATGGTATTACGTTATAACGTATAACGTTATATAGTATAACGTTATAACGTATAACGTTATGTGGTATTACGTTATAACGTATAACGTTATATAGTATTACGTTATAACGTATAAAGTCATAAGGTATTACGCTATAACTTATAACGTTATATAGTATTACGTTATAACGTGTAACGTACTATAGCATTTCTTTATAACGTATAACGTCATATGGTATTACGTTATAACGTATAACGTCATAAGCTATTACCTTATAACGTATAACGTTATGTAGCATTACGTTATAACGTATAACGTTATATAGTATTACGTTATAACGTATAACGTCATAAGGCATTACATTATAAGTTATAACGTTATATAGTATTACGTTATAACGTGTAACGTACTGTAGCATTCCTTCATCACGTATAACGTCATATAGCATTACGTTATAGCGTATAACGTTATGTAGCATTAGGTTATAACGTATAACGTTATACAGCAATACGTTATAACGCATAACGTTATGTAGCATTACGTTATAACAAATAACGTTATATAGTATTACGTTATGACGTATAACGTTATAAGGTATTACGTTATAACTTATAACGTTATATAGTATTACGTTATAACGTGTAACGTACTATAGGATTTCTTTATAACGTATAACGTCATATGGTATTACGTTATAACTTATAACGTTATATAGTATTACGTTATAACGTGTAACGTACTATAGCATTACTTTATAACGTATAACGTCATATGGTAATACGTTATAACGTATAACGTCATAAGGTATTACCTTATAACTAATAACGTTATGTAGCATTACGTTATAACGTATAACGTTATATAGTATTACGTTATACCGTATAACGTTATGTGGTATTACGTTATAACGTATAACGTTATATAGCATTACGTTATAACGTATAACGTTATGTAGTATTACGTTATAACGTGTAACGTACTATAGCATTTCCTTATAACGTATAACATCATATGGTATTACGTTATAACGTATAACGTCATATGGTATTACGTTATAACGTATAACGTTATATAGTATTACGTTATAACGTATAACGTTATGTGGTATTACGTTATAACGTATAACGTTATACAGCATTACGTTATAACGCATAACGTTATGTAGCATTACGTTATAACAAATAACGTTATATAGTATTACGTTATAACGTATAACGTCATAAGGTATTACGTTATACCTTATAACGTTATATAATATTACGTTATAGTGTGTAACGTACTATAGCATTCCTTTATAACGTATAACGTCATATGGTATTACGTTATAACGTATAACGTCATATAGTATTACGTTATAACGTGTAACGTTATATAGTATTACGTTATAACGTATAACGTTATATAGTATTACGTTATGACGTATAACGTCATAAGGTATTACGTTATAACTTATAACGTTATATAGTATTACATTATAACGTGTAACGTTATATAGTATTACGTTATAACGTATAACGTCATATGGTATTACGTTATAACGTATAACGTTATATAGTATTACGTTATAACGTATAACGTTATGTGGGATTACGTTATAACGTATAACGTCATATGGTATTACGTTATAACGTATAGCGTTATATAGTACTACGTTATAACGTATAACGTCATATGGTATTACGTTATAACGTATAACGTTATATAGTATTACGTTATAACGTATAACGTTATATAGTATTACGTTATAACGTGTAACGTACTATAACATTTCCTTATAACGTATAACATCATATGGTATTACGTTATAACGTATAACGTCATATGGTATTACGTTATAACGTATAACGTTATATAGTATTACGTTATAACGTATAAAGTTATGTAGCATTACGTTATAACGTATAACGTTATGTAGCATTACGTTATAACGTGTAACGTTATATAGTATTACGATATAACGTATAACGTTATGTAGCATTACGTTATAACGTATAGCGTTATATAGTATTACGTTATAACGTATAACGTTATGTAGCATTACGTTATAACGTATAACGTTATGTAGCATTACGTTATAACGTATAACGTTATATAGTATTACGTTATAACGTATAACGTCATATGGATTACGTTATAACGTATAACGTTATATAGCATAACGTTATAACGTATAACGTTATGTAGCATTACGTTATAACGTATAACGTTATATAGTATTACGTTATAACGTATAACGTCATATGGATTACGTTATAACGTATAACGTTATATAGCATTACGTTACAACGTATAACGTTATGTAGCATTACGTTATAACGTATAACGTTATATAGTATTACGTTATAACGTTTAACGTACTATAGCATTTCTTCATAACGTATAACGTCATAAGGTATTACGTTATAACTTATAACGTTATATAGTATTACGTTATAACGTATAACGTTATATAGTATTACGTTATAACCTATAACGTTTTATAGTATTACGTTATGACGTATAACGTCATAAGGCATTACGTTATAAATTATAACGTTATATAGTATTACGTTATAACGTGTAACGTACTATAGCATTCCTTTATAACGTATAACGTCATATAGTATTACGTTATAACGTATAACGTTATGTCGTATTACGTTATAACGTATAACGTTATGTGGTATTACGTTATAACGTGTAATGTACTATAGCATTTCCTTATAACGTATAACATCATATGGTATTACGCTATAACGTATAGCGTCATATGGTATTACGTTATAACGTATAACGTTATATAGTATTACGTTATAACGTTTAACGTACTATAGCATTTCTTCATAACGTATAACGTCATAAGGTATTACGTTATAACTTATAACGTTATATAGTATTACGTTATAACGTGTAACGTACTGTAGCATTCCTTCATCACGTATAACGTCATATAGTATTACGTTATAACGTATAACGTTATGTCGTATTACGTTATAACGTATAACGTTATGTGGTATTACGTTATACCGTATAACCATTATGTAGCATTACGTTATAACGTATGAAGTTATATAGTATTACGTTATGACGAATAACGTCATAAGGCATTACATTATAAGTTATAACGTTATATAGTATTACGTTATATCGTGTAACGTACTATAGCCTTTCCTTATAACGTATAACATCATATGGTATTACGTATAACGTTATATAGTATTACATTATAACGTATAACGTTATATAGCATTACGTTATCACGTCTAACGTACTATAGCATTTCTTTATAACGTATAACGTCATATGGTATTACGTTATAACGTATAACGTCATAAGGTATTACGTTATAACGTATAACGTTATATAGCATTTCCTTATAACGTATAACGTCATAAGGTATTACGTTATAACTTATAACGTTATATAGTATTACGTTATAACGTATAACGTCATAAGGCATTACATTATAAGTTATAACGTTATATAGTATTACGTTATAACGTGTAACGTACTGTAGCATTCCTTCATCACGTATAACGTCATATAGTATTACGTTATAACGTATAACGTTATGTCGTATTACGTTATAACGTATAACGTTATGTGGTATTACGTTATATCGTATAACGTTATGTAGCATTACGTTATAACGTATGAAGTTATATAGTATTACGTTATAACGTATAACGTTATATAGTATTACGTTATATCGTGTAACGTACTATAGCATTTCCTTATAACGTATAACATCATATGGTATTACGGTATAACGTATAACGTTATATAGCATTTCCTTATAACGTATAACGTCATATGGTATTACGTTATAACGTATAACGTTATATGGTCTTACGTTATAACGTATAACGTCAGATGGTATTACGTTATAACGTATAACGTTATATAGTATAACGTTATAACGTATAACGTTATGTGGTATTACGTTATAACGTATAACGTTATATAGTATTACGTTATAACGTATAAAGTCATAAGGTATTACGCTATAACTTATAACGTTATATAGTATTACGTTATAACGTGTAACGTACTATAGCATTTCTTTATAACGTATAACGTCATATGGTATTACGTTATAACGTATAACGTCATAAGCTATTACCTTATAACGTATAACGTTATGTAGCATTACGTTATAACGTATAACGTTATATAGTATTACGTTATAACGTATAACGTCATAAGGCATTACATTATAAGTTATAACGTTATATAGTATTACGTTATAACGTGTAACGTACTGTAGCATTCCTTCATCACGTATAACGTCATATAGCATTACGTTATAGCGTATAACGTTATGTAGCATTAGGTTATAACGTATAACGTTATACAGCAATACGTTATAACGCATAACGTTATGTAGCATTACGTTATAACAAATAACGTTATATAGTATTACGTTATGACGTATAACGTTATAAGGTATTACGTTATAACTTATAACGTTATATAGTATTACGTTATAACGTGTAACGTACTATAGGATTTCTTTATAACGTATAACGTCATATGGTATTACGTTATAACTTATAACGTTATATAGTATTACGTTATAACGTGTAACGTACTATAGCATTACTTTATAACGTATAACGTCATATGGTAATACGTTATAACGTATAACGTCATAAGGTATTACCTTATAACTAATAACGTTATGTAGCATTACGTTATAACGTATAACGTTATATAGTATTACGTTATACCGTATAACGTTATGTGGTATTACGTTATAACGTATAACGTTATATAGCATTACGTTATAACGTATAACGTTATGTAGTATTACGTTATAACGTGTAACGTACTATAGCATTTCCTTATAACGTATAACATCATATGGTATTACGTTATAACGTATAACGTCATATGGTATTACGTTATAACGTATAACGTTATATAGTATTACGTTATAACGTATAACGTTATGTGGTATTACGTTATAACGTATAACGTTATACAGCATTACGTTATAACGCATAACGTTATGTAGCATTACGTTATAACAAATAACGTTATATAGTATTACGTTATAACGTATAACGTCATAAGGTATTACGTTATACCTTATAACGTTATATAATATTACGTTATAGTGTGTAACGTACTATAGCATTCCTTTATAACGTATAACGTCATATGGTATTACGTTATAACGTATAACGTCATATAGTATTACGTTATAACGTGTAACGTTATATAGTATTACGTTATAACGTATAACGTTATATAGTATTACGTTATGACGTATAACGTCATAAGGTATTACGTTATAACTTATAACGTTATATAGTATTACATTATAACGTGTAACGTTATATAGTATTACGTTATAACGTATAACGTCATATGGTATTACGTTATAACGTATAACGTTATATAGTATTACGTTATAACGTATAACGTTATGTGGGATTACGTTATAACGTATAACGTCATATGGTATTACGTTATAACGTATAGCGTTATATAGTACTACGTTATAACGTATAACGTCATATGGTATTACGTTATAACGTATAACGTTATATAGTATTACGTTATAACGTATAACGTTATATAGTATTACGTTATAACGTGTAACGTACTATAACATTTCCTTATAACGTATAACATCATATGGTATTACGTTATAACGTATAACGTCATATAGTATTACGTTATAACGTATAACGTTATATAGTATTACGTTATAACGTATAAAGTTATGTAGCATTACGTTATAACGTATAACGTTATGTAGCATTACGTTATAACGTGTAACGTTATATAGTATTACGATATAACGTATAACGTTATGTAGCATTACGTTATAACGTATAGCGTTATATAGTATTACGTTATAACGTATAACGTTATGTAGCATTACGTTATAACGTATAACGTTATGTAGCATTACGTTATAACGTATAACGTTATATAGTATTACGTTATAACGTATAACGTCATATGGATTACGTTATAACGTATAACGTTATATAGCATAACGTTATAACGTATAACGTTATGTAGCATTACGTTATAACGTATAACGTTATATAGTATTACGTTATAACGTATAACGTCATATGGATTACGTTATAACGTATAACGTTATATAGCATTACGTTACAACGTATAACGTTATGTAGCATTACGTTATAACGTATAACGTTATATAGTATTACGTTATAACGTTTAACGTACTATAGCATTTCTTCATAACGTATAACGTCATAAGGTATTACGTTATAACTTATAACGTTATATAGTATTACGTTATAACGTATAACGTTATATAGTATTACGTTATAACGTATAAAGTCATAAGGTATTACGCTATAACTTATAACGTTATATAGTATTACGTTATAACGTGTAACGTACTATAGCATTTCTTTATAACGTATAACGTCATATGGTATTACGTTATAACGTATAACGTCATAAGCTATTACCTTATAACGTATAACGTTATGTAGCATTACGTTATAACGTATAACGTTATATAGTATTACGTTATAACGTATAACGTCATAAGGCATTACATTATAAGTTATAACGTTATATAGTATTACGTTATAACGTGTAACGTACTGTAGCATTCCTTCATCACGTATAACGTCATATAGCATTACGTTATAGCGTATAACGTTATGTAGCATTAGGTTATAACGTATAACGTTATACAGCAATACGTTATAACGCATAACGTTATGTAGCATTACGTTATAACAAATAACGTTATATAGTATTACGTTATGACGTATAACGTTATAAGGTATTACGTTATAACTTATAACGTTATATAGTATTACGTTATAACGTGTAACGTACTATAGGATTTCTTTATAACGTATAACGTCATATGGTATTACGTTATAACTTATAACGTTATATAGTATTACGTTATAACGTGTAACGTACTATAGCATTACTTTATAACGTATAACGTCATATGGTAATACGTTATAACGTATAACGTCATAAGGTATTACCTTATAACTAATAACGTTATGTAGCATTACGTTATAACGTATAACGTTATATAGTATTACGTTATACCGTATAACGTTATGTGGTATTACGTTATAACGTATAACGTTATATAGCATTACGTTATAACGTATAACGTTATGTAGTATTACGTTATAACGTGTAACGTACTATAGCATTTCCTTATAACGTATAACATCATATGGTATTACGTTATAACGTATAACGTCATATGGTATTACGTTATAACGTATAACGTTATATAGTATTACGTTATAACGTATAACGTTATGTGGTATTACGTTATAACGTATAACGTTATACAGCATTACGTTATAACGCATAACGTTATGTAGCATTACGTTATAACAAATAACGTTATATAGTATTACGTTATAACGTATAACGTCATAAGGTATTACGTTATACCTTATAACGTTATATAATATTACGTTATAGTGTGTAACGTACTATAGCATTCCTTTATAACGTATAACGTCATATGGTATTACGTTATAACGTATAACGTCATATAGTATTACGTTATAACGTGTAACGTTATATAGTATTACGTTATAACGTATAACGTTATATAGTATTACGTTATGACGTATAACGTCATAAGGTATTACGTTATAACTTATAACGTTATATAGTATTACATTATAACGTGTAACGTTATATAGTATTACGTTATAACGTATAACGTCATATGGTATTACGTTATAACGTATAACGTTATATAGTATTACGTTATAACGTATAACGTTATGTGGGATTACGTTATAACGTATAACGTCATATGGTATTACGTTATAACGTATAGCGTTATATAGTACTACGTTATAACGTATAACGTCATATGGTATTACGTTATAACGTATAACGTTATATAGTATTACGTTATAACGTATAACGTTATATAGTATTACGTTATAACGTGTAACGTACTATAACATTTCCTTATAACGTATAACATCATATGGTATTACGTTATAACGTATAACGTCATATGGTATTACGTTATAACGTATAACGTTATATAGTATTACGTTATAACGTATAAAGTTATGTAGCATTACGTTATAACGTATAACGTTATGTAGCATTACGTTATAACGTGTAACGTTATATAGTATTACGATATAACGTATAACGTTATGTAGCATTACGTTATAACGTATAGCGTTATATAGTATTACGTTATAACGTATAACGTTATGTAGCATTACGTTATAACGTATAACGTTATGTAGCATTACGTTATAACGTATAACGTTATATAGTATTACGTTATAACGTATAACGTCATATGGATTACGTTATAACGTATAACGTTATATAGCATAACGTTATAACGTATAACGTTATGTAGCATTACGTTATAACGTATAACGTTATATAGTATTACGTTATAACGTATAACGTCATATGGATTACGTTATAACGTATAACGTTATATAGCATTACGTTACAACGTATAACGTTATGTAGCATTACGTTATAACGTATAACGTTATATAGTATTACGTTATAACGTTTAACGTACTATAGCATTTCTTCATAACGTATAACGTCATAAGGTATTACGTTATAACTTATAACGTTATATAGTATTACGTTATAACGTATAACGTTATATAGTATTACGTTATAACCTATAACGTTTTATAGTATTACGTTATGACGTATAACGTCATAAGGCATTACGTTATAAATTATAACGTTATATAGTATTACGTTATAACGTGTAACGTACTATAGCATTCCTTTATAACGTATAACGTCATATAGTATTACGTTATAACGTATAACGTTATGTCGTATTACGTTATAACGTATAACGTTATGTGGTATTACGTTATAACGTGTAATGTACTATAGCATTTCCTTATAACGTATAACATCATATGGTATTACGCTATAACGTATAGCGTCATATGGTATTACGTTATAACGTATAACGTTATATAGTATTACGTTATAACGTTTAACGTACTATAGCATTTCTTCATAACGTATAACGTCATAAGGTATTACGTTATAACTTATAACGTTATATAGTATTACGTTATAACGTATAACGTTATATAGTATTACGTTATAACCTATAACGTTGTATAGTATTACGTTATGATGTATAACGTCATAAGGCATTACGTTATAAATTATAACGTTATATAGTATTACGTTATAACGTGTAACGTACTATAGCATTCCTTTATAACGTATAACGTCATATAGTATTACGTTATAACGTATAACGTTATGTCGTATTACGTTATAACGTATAACGTTCTGTGGTATTACGTTATAACGTGTAACGTACTATAGCATTCCTTTATAACGTATAACGTCATATAGTATTACGTTATAATGTATAACGTTATGTCGTATTACGTTATAACGTATAACGTTATGTGGTATTACGTTATAACGTGTAACGTACTATAGCATTTCCTTATAACGTATAACATCATATGGTATTACGTTATAACGTATAACGTCATATAGTATTACGTTATAACGTGTAACGTTATATAGTATTACGTTATAACGTATAACGTTATATAGTATTACGTTATGACGTATAACGTCATAAGGTATTACGTTATAACTTATAACGTTATATAGTATTACATTATAACGTGTAACGTTATATAGTATTACGTTATAACGTATAACGTCATATGGTATTACGTTATAACGTATAACGTTATATAGTATTACGTTATAACGTATAACGTTATGTGGGATTACGTTATAACGTATAACGTCATATGGTATTACGTTATAACGTATAGCGTTATATAGTACTACGTTATAACGTATAACGTCATATGGTATTACGTTATAACGTATAACGTTATATAGTATTACGTTATAACGTATAACGTTATATAGTATTACGTTATAACGTGTAACGTACTATAACATTTCCTTATAACGTATAACATCATATGGTATTACGTTATAACGTATAACGTCATATGGTATTACGTTATAACGTATAACGTTATATAGTATTACGTTATAACGTATAAAGTTATGTAGCATTACGTTATAACGTATAACGTTATGTAGCATTACGTTATAACGTGTAACGTTATATAGTATTACGATATAACGTATAACGTTATGTAGCATTACGTTATAACGTATAGCGTTATATAGTATTACGTTATAACGTATAACGTTATGTAGCATTACGTTATAACGTATAACGTTATGTAGCATTACGTTATAACGTATAACGTTATATAGTATTATGTTATAACGTATAACGTCATATGGATTACGTTATAACGTATAACGTTATATAGCATAACGTTATAACGTATAACGTTATGTAGCATTACGTTATAACGTATAACGTTATATAGTATTACGTTATAACGTATAACGTCATATGGATTACGTTATAACGTATAACGTTATATAGCATTACGTTACAACGTATAACGTTATGTAGCATTACGTTATAACGTATAACGTTATATAGTATTACGTTATAACGTTTAACGTACTATAGCATTTCTTCATAACGTATAACGTCATAAGGTATTACGTTATAACTTATAACGTTATATAGTATTACGTTATAACGTATAACGTTATATAGTATTACGTTATAACCTATAATGTTTTATAGTATTACGTTATGACGTATAACGTCATAAGGCATTACGTTATAAATTATAACGTTATATAGTATTACGTTATAACGTGTAACGTACTATAGCATTCCTTTATAACGTATAACGTCATATAGTATTACGTTATAACGTATAACGTTATGTCGTATTACGTTATAACGTATAACGTTATGTGGTATTACGTTATAACGTGTAATGTACTATAGCATTTCCTTATAACGTATAACATCATATGGTATTACGCTATAACGTATAGCGTCATATGGTATTACGTTATAACGTATAACGTTATATAGTATTACGTTATAACGTTTAACGTACTATAGCATTTCTTCATAACGTATAACGTCATAAGGTATTACGTTATAACTTATAACGTTATATAGTATTACGTTATAACGTATAACGTTATATAGTATTACGTTATAACCTATAACGTTGTATAGTATTACGTTATGATGTATAACGTCATAAGGCATTACGTTATAAATTATAACGTTATATAGTATTACGTTATAACGTGTAACGTACTATAGCATTCCTTTATAACGTATAACGTCATATAGTATTACGTTATAACGTATAACGTTATGTCGTATTACGTTATAACGTATAACGTTCTGTGGTATTACGTTATAACGTGTAACGTACTATAGCATTCCTTTATAACGTATAACGTCATATAGTATTACGTTATAATGTATAACGTTATGTCGTATTACGTTATAACGTATAACGTTATGTGGTATTACGTTATAACGTGTAACGTACTATAGCATTTCCTTATAACGTATAACATCATATGGTATTACGTTATAACGTATAACGTCATATGGTATTACGTTATAACGTATAACGTTATATAGTATTACGTTATAACGTATAACGTTATGTGGTATTACGTTATAACGTATAACGTTATACAGCATTACGTTATAACGCATAACGTTATGTAGCATTACGTTATAACAAATAACGTTATATAGTATTACGTTATAAAGTATAACGTCATAAGGTATTACGTTATACCTTATAACGTTATATAATATTACGTTATAGTGTGTAACGTACTATAGCATTCCTTTATAACGTATAACGTCATATGGTATTACGTTATAACGTATAACGTCATATAGTATTACGTTATAACGTATAACGTTATATAGTATTACGTTATAACGTATAACGTTATATAGTATTACGTTAAGACGTATAACGTCATAAGGTATTACGTTATAACTTATAACGTTATATAGTATTACATTATAACGTGTAACGTTATATAGTATTACGTTATAACGTATAACGTCATATGGTATTACGTTATAACGTATAACGTTATATAGTATTACGTTATAACGTATAACGTTATGTGGGATTACGTTATAACGTATAACGTCATATGGTATTACGTTATAACGTATAGAGTTATATAGTACTACGTTATAACGTATAACGTCATATGGTATTACGTTATAACGTATAACGTTATATAGTATTACGTTATAACGTATAACGTTATATAGTATTACGTTATAACGTGTAACGTACTATAACATTTCCTTATAACGTATAACATCATATGGTATTACGTTATAACATATAACGTCATATGGTATTACGTTATAACGTATAACGTTATATAGTATTACGTTATAGCGTATAAAGTTATGTAGCATTACGTTATAACGTATAACGTTATGTAGCATTACGTTATAACGTATAACGTTATATAGTATTACGTTATAACGTATAACGTTATGTAGCATTACGTTATAACGTATAGCGTTATATAGTATTACGTTATAACGTATAACATCATATGGTATTACGTTATAACGTATAACGTCATATGGTATTACGTTATAACGTATAACGTTATATAGTATTACGTTATAACGTATAACGTTATGTGGTATTACGTTATAACGTATAACATTATGTCGTATTACGTTATAACGTATAACGTTTAGTGGTATTACGTTATAACGTATAATGTTATGTGGTATTACGTTATAACGTATAACGTTATGTAGCATTACGTTATAACGTATAACGTTATATAGTATTACGTTATATCGTATAACGTTATATAGTAATACGTTATAACGTTTAACGTTATGTAGCATTACGTTATAACGTATAACGTTATATAGTATTACGTTATAACGTATAACGTCATATGGATTACGTTATAACGTATAACGTTATATAGCATTACGTTATAACGTATAACATCATATGGTATTACGTTATAACGTATAACGTTATGTGGTATTACGTTATAACGTATAACATTATGTCGTATTACGTTATAACGTATAACGTTTAGTGGTATTACGTTATAACGTATAATGTTATGTGGTATTACGTTATAACGTATAACGTTATGTAGCATTACGTTATAACGTATAACGTTATATAGTATTACGTTATATCGTATAACGTTATATAGTAATACGTTATAACGTTTAACGTTATGTAGCATTACGTTATAACGTATAACGTTATATAGTATTACGTTATAACGTATAACGTCATATGGATTACGTTATAACGTATAACGTTATATAGCATTACGTTATAACGTATAACGTTATGTAGCATTACGTTATAACGTATAGCGTTATATAGTATTACGTTATAACGTATAACATCATATGGTATTACGTTATAACGTATAACGTTATATAGTATTACGTTATAACGTATAACGTTATATAGTATTACGTTATAACGTGTAACGTACTATAGCATTTCCTTATAACGTATAACATCATATGGTATTACGTTATAACGTATAACGTCATATGGTATTACGTTATAACGTATAACGTTATATAGTATTACGTTATAACGTATAACGTTATGTGGTATTACGTTATAACGTATAACGTTATGTAGCATTACGTTATAACGTATAACGTTATGTAGCATTACGTTATAACGTATAACGTTATATAGTATTACGTTATAACGTATAATGTTATGTGGTATTACGTTATAACGTATAACGTTATGTAGCATTACGTTATAACGTATAACGTTATATAGTATTACGTTATAACGTATAACGTCATATGGATTACGTTATAACGTATAACGTTATATAGCATTACGTTATAACGTATAACATCATATGGTATTACGTTATAACGTATAACGTTATGTGGTATTACGTTATAACGTATAACATTATGTCGTATTACGTTATAACGTATAACGTTTAGTGGTATTACGTTATAACGTATAATGTTATGTGGTATTACGTTATAACGTATAACGTTATGTAGCATTACGTTATAACGTATAACGTTATATAGTATTACGTTATATCGTATAACGTTATATAGTAATACGTTATAACGTTTAACGTTATGTAGCATTACGTTATAACGTATAACGTTATATAGTATTACGTTATAACGTATAACGTCATATGGATTACGTTATAACGTATAACGTTATATAGCATTACGTTATAACGTATAACGTTATGTAGCATTACGTTATAACGTATAGCGTTATATAGTATTACGTTATAACGTATAACATCATATGGTATTACGTTATAACGTATAACGTTATATAGTATTACGTTATAACGTATAACGTTATATAGTATTACGTTATAACGTGTAACGTACTATAGCATTTCCTTATAACGTATAACATCATATGGTATTACGTTATAACGTATAACGTCATATGGTATTACGTTATAACGTATAACGTTATATAGTATTACGTTATAACGTATAACGTTATGTGGTATTACGTTATAACGTATAACGTTATGTAGCATTACGTTATAACGTATAACGTTATGTAGCATTACGTTATAACGTATAACGTTATATAGTATTACGTTATAACGTATAATGTTATGTGGTATTACGTTATAACGTATAACGTTATGTAGCATTACGTTATAACGTATAACGTTATATAGTATTACGTTATAACGTATAACGTTATATAGTAATACGTTATAACGTTTAACGTTATGTAGCATTACGTTATAACGTATAACGTTATATAGTATTACGTTATAACGTATAACGTCATATGGATTACGTTATAACGTATAACGTTATATAGCATTACGTTATAACGTATAACGTTATGTAGCATTACGTTATAACGTATAACGTTATATAGTATTACGTTATAACGTTTAACGTTATGTAGCATTACGTTATAACGTATAACGTTATATAGTATTACGTTATAACGTATAACGTCATATGGATTACGTTATAACGTATAACGTTATATAGCATAACGTTATAACGTATAACGTTATGTAGCATTACGTTATAACGTATAACGTTATATAGTATTACGTTATAACGTATAACGTCATATGGATTACGTTATAACGTATAACGTTATATAGCATTACGTTACAACGTATAACGTTATGTAGCATTACGTTATAACGTATAACGTTATATAGTATTACGTTATAACGTTTAACGTACTATAGCATTTCTTCATAACGTATAACGTCATAAGGTATTACGTTATAACTTATAACGTTATATAGTATTACGTTATAACGTATAACGTTATGTGGTATTACGTTATAACGTATAACGATATACAGCATTACGTTATAACGCATAACGTTTATGTAGCATTACGTTATAACAAATAACGTTATATAGTATTACGTTATAACGTATAACGTCATAAGGTATTACGTTATACCTTATAACGTTATATAATATTACGTTATAGTGTGTAACGTACTATAGCATTCCTTTATAACGTATAACGTCATATGGTATTACGTTATAACGTATAACGTCATATAGTATTACGTTATAACGTATAACGTTATATAGTATTACGTTATAACGTATAACGTTATATAGTATTACGTTATGACGTATAACGTCATAAGGTATTACGTTATAACGTATAACGTTATATAGTATTACGTTATAACGTATAACGTTATGTGGGATTACGTTATAACGTATAACGTCATATGGTATTACGTTATGACGTATAGCGTTATATAGTACTACGTTATAACGTATAACGTCATATGGTATTACGTTTATAACGTATAAACGTTATATAGTATTACGTTATAACGTATAACGTATTATAGTACTACGTTATAACGTGTAACGTACTATAACATTTCCTTATAACGTATATCATCATATGGTATTACGTTATAACGTATAACGTCATATGGTATTACGTTATAACGTATAACGTTATATAGTATTACGTTATAACGTATAAAGTTATGTAGCATTACGTTATAACGTATAACGTTATGTAGCATTACGTTATAACGTATAACGTTATATAGTATTACGTTATAACGTATAACGTTATGTAGCATTACGTTATAACGTATAGCGTTATATAGTATTACGTTATAACGTATAACATCATATGGTATTACGTTATAACGTATAACGTTATATAGTATTACGTTATAACGTATAACGTATATAGTATTACGTTATAACGTGTAACGTACTATAGCATTTCCTTATAACGTATAACATCATATGGTATTACGTTATAACGTATAACGTCATATGGTATTACGTTATAAATTATAACGTTATATAGTAGTACGTTATAACGTGTAACGTACTATAGCATTCCTTTATAACGTATAACGCCATATAGTATTACGTTATAACGTATAACGTTATGTCGTATTACGTTATAACGTATAACGTTATATAGTATTACGTTATGACGTATAACGTCATAAGGCATTACGTTATAAATTATAACGTTATATAGTATTACGTTATAACGTGTAACGTACTATAGCATTCCTTTATAACGTATAACGCCATATAGTATTACGTTATAACGTATAACGTTATGTCGTATTACGTTATAACGTATAACGTTATGTGGTATTACGTTATAACCTATAACGTTATATAGCATTTCCTTCTAACGTATAACATCATACGGTATTACGATATAACGTATAACGTTATATAGTATTACGTTATAACCTATAACGTTATATAGTATTACGTTATGACGTATAACGTCATACGGCATTACGTTATAAGTTATAACGTTATGTAGTATTACGTTATAACGTGTAACGTACTATAGCATTCCTTTATAACGTATAACGTCATATAGTATTACGTTATAACGTATAACGTTATGTGGTATTACATTATAACGTATAACGTTATATAGCATTACGTTATAGCGTATAACGTTTTGTAGCATTACGTTATAACGTATAACGTTATACAGCATTACGTTATAACGCATAACGTTATGTAGCATTACGTTATAACAAATAACGTTATATAGTATTACGTTATGACGTATAACGTCATAAGGTATTACGTTATAACTTATAACGTTATATAGTTTTACGTTATGACGTATAACGTCATAAGGTATTACGTTATACCTTATAACGTTATTTAATTTTAAGTTATAGTGCGTAACGTACTATAGCATTCCTTTATAACGTATAACGTCATATGGTATTACGTTATAACGTATAACGTCTTATAGTATGACGTTATAACGTATAACGTCATATGGTATTACGTTATAACGTATAACGTTATATAGTATTACGTTATAACGTATAACGTTATGTGGTATTACGTTATAACGTATAACGTCATATGGTATTACGTTATAACGTATAGCGTTATATAGTAGTACGTTATGACGTATAACGTTATATAGTATTACGTTATGACGTATAACGTTATGTTGTATTTCGTTATAACGTATAACGTTATATAGTATTACGTTATAACGTATAACGTTATATAGTACTACGTTATAACGTGTAACGTACTATAACATTTCCTTATAACGTATATCATCATATGGTATTACGTTATAACGTATAACGTCATATGGTATTACGTTATAACGTATAACGTTATATAGTATTACGTTATAACGTATAAAGTTATGTAGCATTACGTTATAACGTATAACGTTATGTAGCATTACGTTATAACGTATAACGTTATATAGTATTACGTTATAACGTATAACGTTATGTACCATTACGTTATAACGTATAGCGTTATATAGTATTACGTTATAACGTATAACATCATATGGTATTACGTTATAACGTATAGCGTTATATAGTATTACGTTATAACGTATAACGATATATAGTATTACGTTATAACGTGTAACGTACTATAGCATTTCCTTAAAACGTATAACATCATATGGTATTACGTTATAACGTATAACGTCATATGGTATTACGTTATAACGCATAACGTTATATAGTATTACGTTATAACGTATAACGTTATGTGGTATTACGTTATAACGTATAACATTATGTCGTATTACGTTATAACGTATAACGTTTAGTGGTATTACGTTATAACGTATAATGTTATGTGGTACTACGTTATAACGTATAACGTTATGTAGCATTACGTTATAACGTATAACGTTATATAGTATTACGTTATAACGTATAACGTTATATAGTAATACGTTATAACGTTTAACGTTATGTAGCATTACGTTATAACGTATAACGTTATATAGTATTACGTTATAACGTATAACGTCATATGGATTACGTTATAACGTATAACGTTATATAGCATTACGTTATAACGTATAACGTTATGTAGCATTACGTTATAACGTATAACGTTATATAGTATTACGTTATAACGTTTAACGTTATGTAGTATTACGTTATAACGTATAACGTTATATAGTATTACGTTATAACGTATAACGCTATGTGGTATTACGTTATAACGTATAACGTTATATAGGATTACGTTATAACGTATAACGTTATGTAGCATTACGTGATAACGTATAACGTCATATAGTATTACGTTATAACGAATAACGTTATGTAGTATTACGTTATAACGTATAACGTTATATAGTATTACGTTATAACGTATAACGTTATATGGTATTACGGTAAAACGTATGACGTCAGATGGTATTACGTTATAACGTATAACGTTATATAGTATTACGTTATAACGTATAACGTTATGTGGTATTACGTAATAACGTATAACGTTATATAGTATTACGTTGTAACGTATAACGTCATTGGTATTTCGTTATAACGTGTAACGTACTATAGCATTTCCCTGTAACGTATAACGTCATATGGTATTACGTTATCACGTATAACGTTATATAGTTTTACGTTATATCGTGTGACGTACTATAGCATTTCCTTATAAAGTGTTACGTCATATGGTATTACGTTATAACGTATAACGTCATATGGTATTACGTTATATCGTGTAACGTACTATAGCATTTCCTTATAGCGTATAACATCATATGGTATTACGTTATAACGTATAACGTTGTATAGTATTACGTTATAACGTATAACGTCATATGGTATGTCGTTATAACGTGTAACGTACTATAGCATTTCTTTATAACATATAGCATCATATGGTATTACGTTATAACGTATAACGTCATATGGTATTACGTTATAACGTATAACGTTATATAGCATTTCCTTATAAAGTGTTACGTCATATGGTATTACGTTATATCGTATAACGTCATAAGGTATTACGTTATAACGTATAACGTTATATAGTATTACGTTATAACGTATAACGTCATACGGTATTTCGTTATATCGTGTAACGTACTATAGCATTTCTTTATAACGTATAACATCATATGGTATTACGTTATAACGTATAACGTCATATGGTATTACGTTATATCGTGTAGCGTACTGTAGCATTCCCTTATAACGTATAACATCATATGGTATTACGTTATAACGTATAACGTTGTATAGTATTACGTTATAACGTATAACGTTATATAGCATTACGTTATAACGTATAACGTCATATGGTATTCCGTTATAACGTATAACGTTATATAGTATTACGTTATAACGTATAACCTTTTATAGTATTACGTTATAACGTATAACGTCATATGGTATTACGTTATAACGTATAACGTTATATGGTATTACGTTATAACGTATAACGTCAGATGGTATTACGTTATAACGTATAACGTTATGTGGTATTACGTTATAACGTATAACGTCATATAGCATTACGTTATAACGTATAACGTCATAAGGTGTTACGTTATAACTTATAACGTTATATAGTATTACGTTATAACGTGTAACGTACTGTAGCATTCCTTTATAAAGGATTACGCCATATGGTATTACGTTAAAATGTATAACGTTATATAGTATTACATTATGACGTGGAACGCTATATAGTAATACGATATAACTTAGAACGTTATATCGTATTACGTTATAACGTGTACCGTACTATAGCATTTCCTTATAACGTATAACGTCATATGGTATTACGTTATAACGTATAACGTCATAAGGTTTTACGTTATAACTTATAGCGTCATATGGTATTACGTTATAACGTGTAACGTACTATAGCATTTCCTTATAACGTATAACGTCATATGGTATTACGTTATAACGTATAACGTTATATGGTATTGCGTTATAACGTATAACGTCAGATGGTATTACGTTATAACGTTTAACGTTATGTGGTATTACGTTATATCGTGTAACGTACTATAGCATTACTTTATAACGTATAACGTCATAAGGTATTACGTTATAACTTATAACGTTATATAGTACTACGTTATAGCCTGTAACGTACTATACCATTTCTTTATAGCGTATAACGTTATGTGGTATTACATTATAACGTATAACGTTATATAGCATTACATTATAGCGTATAACGTTATGTAGCATTACGTTAGAACCTATAACGTTATATAGTATTACGTTATGACGTATAACGTCATAAGGTATTACGTTATAACTTATAACGTTATATAGTATTACGTTATAACGTGTAACGTACTATAGCATTTCTTTATAACGTATAACGTCATATGGTATTACGTTATAACGTATAACGTCATAAGGTATTACCTTATAACGTATAACGTTATGTAGCATTACGTTATAACGTATAACGTTATATAGTATTACGTTATAACGTATAACGTCATAAGGCATTACATTATAAGTTATAACGTTATATAGTATTACGTTATAACGTGTAACGTACTGTAGCATTCCTTCATCACGTATAACGTCATATAGTATTACGTTATAACGTATAACGTTATGTCGTATTACGTTATAACGTATAACGTTATGTGGTATTACGTTATACCGTATAACGTTATGTAGCATTACGTTGTAACGTATGAAGTTATATAGTATTACGTTATGACGAATAACGTCATAAGGCATTACGTTATAACTTATAACGTTATATAGTATTACGTTATATCGTGTAACGTACTATAGCCTTTCCTTATAACGTATAACATCATATGGTATTACGTATAACGTTATATAGTATTACCTTATAACGTATAACGTTATATAGCATTACGTTATCACGTCTAACGTACTATAGCATTTCTTTATAACGTATAACGTCATATGGTATTACGTTATAACGTATAACGTCATAAGGTATTACGTTATAACGTATAACGTTATATAGCATTTCCTTATAACGTATAACGTCATAAGGTATTACGTTATAACTTATAACGTTATATAGTATTACGTTATAACGTATAACGTCATAAGGCATTACCTTATAAGTTATAACGTTATATAGTATTACGTTATAACGTGTAACGTACTGTAGCATTCCTTCATCACGTATAAAGTCATATAGTATTACGTTATAACGTATAACGTTATGTCGTATTACGTTATAACGTATAACGATATGTGGTATTACGTTATACCGTATAACGTTATGTAGCATTACGTTATAACGTATGAAGTTATATAGTATTACGTTATAACGTATAACGTTATATAGTATTACGTTATATCGTGTAACGTACTATAGCATTTCCTTATAACGTATAACATCATATGGTATTACGTTATAACGTATAACGTTATATAGCATTTCCTTATAACGTATAACGTCATATGGTATTACGTTATAACGTATAACGTTATATGGTCTTACGTTATAACGTATAACGTCAGATGGTATTACGTTATAACGTATAACGTTATATAGTATAACGTTATAACGTATAACGTTATGTGGTATTACGTTATAACGTATAACGTTATATAGTATTACGTTATAACGTATAAAGTCATAAGGTATTACGCTGTAACTTATAACGTTATATAGTATTACGTTATAACGTGTAACGTACTATAGCATTTCTTTATAACGTATAACGTCATATGGTATTACGTTATAACGTATAACGTCATAAGGTATTACCTTATAACGTATAACGTTATGTAGCATTACGTTATAACGTATAACGTTATATAGTATTACGTTATAACGTATAACGTCATAAGACATTACATTATAAGTTATAACGTTATATAGTATTACGTTATAACGTGTAACGTACTGTAGCATTCCTTCATCACGTATAACGTCATATAGTATTACGTTATAACGTATAACGTTATGTCGTATTACGTTATAACGTATAACGTTCTGTGGTATTACGTTATACCGTATAACGTTATGTAGCATTACGTTATAACGTATGAAGTTATATAGTATTACGTTATGACGTATAACGTCATAAGGCATTACATTATAAGATATAACGTTATATAGTATTACGGTATAACGTGTAACGTACTATATCATTCCTTTATCACGTATAACGTCATATAGTATTACGTTATAACGTATAACGTTATGTCGTATTACGTTATAACGTATAACGTTATGTGGTATTACGTTATACCGTATAACGTTATATAGCATTACGTTATAGCGTATAACGTTATGTAGCATTACGTTATAACGTATAACGTTATACAGCAATACGTTATAACGCATAACGTTATGTAGCATTACGTTATAACAAATAACGTTATATAGTGTTACGTTATGACGTATAACGTTATAAGGTATTACGTTATAACTTATAACGTTATATAGTATTACGTTATAACGTGTAACGTACTATAGGATTTCTTTATAACGTATAACGTCATATGGTATTACGTTATAACTTATAACGTTATATAGTATTACGTTATAACGTGTAACGTACTATAGCATTACTTTATAACGTATAACGTCATATGGTAATACGTTATAACGTATAACGTCATAAGGTATTACCTTATAACTAATAACGTTATGTAGCATTACGTTATAACGTATAACGTTATATAGTATTACGTTATACCGTATAACGTTATATTGTATTACGTTATAACGTATAACGTTATATTGTATTACGTTATAACGTATAACGTTATATAGCATTACGTTATAACGTATAACGTTATGCAGTATTACGTTATAACGTGTAACGTACTATAGCATTTCCTTATAACGTATAACATCATATGGTATTACGTTATAACGTATAACGTCATATGGTATTACGTTATAACGTATAACGTTATATAGTATTACGTTATACCGTATAACGTTATGTGGTATTACGTTATAACGTATAACGTTATACAGCATTACGTTATAACGCACAACGTTATGTAGCATTCCTTTATAACGTATAACGTCATATGGTATTACGTTATAACGTATAACGTCATATAGTATTACGTTATAACGTATAACGTTATATAGTATTACGTTATAACGTGTAACGTACTGTAGCATTCCTTTATAACGGATTACGTCATATGGTATTACGTTAAAATGTATAACGTTATATAGTATTACATTATGACGTGGAACGCTATATAGTAATACGTTATAACTTAGAACGTTATATCGTATTACGTTATAACGTATAACGTCATAAGGTTTTACGTTATAACTTATAGCGTCATATGGTATTACGTTATAACGTGTAACGTCAGATGGTATTACGTTATAACGTTTAACGTTATGTGGTATTACGTTATATCGTGTAACGTACGATAGCATTTCCTTATAACGTATAACATCATATGGTATTACGTTATAACGTATAACGTCATATGGTATTACGTTATAACGTATAACGTTATATAGTATTACGTTATACCGTATAACGTTATGTGGTATTACGTTATAACGTATAACGTTATACAGCATTACGTTATAACGCACAACGTTATGTAGCATTCCTTTATAACGTATAACGTCATATGGTATTACGTTATAACGTATAACGTTATATAGTATAACGTTATAACGTATAACGTTATGTGGTATTACGTTATAACGTATAACGTTATATAGTATTACGTTATAACGTATAAAGTCATAAGGTATTACGCTATAACTTATAACGTTATATAGTATTACGTTATAACGTGTAACGTACTATAGCATTTCTTTATAACGTATAACGTCATATGGTATTACGTTATAACGTATAACGTCATAAGCTATTACCTTATAACGTATAACGTTATGTAGCATTACGTTATAACGTATAACGTTATATAGTATTACGTTATAACGTATAACGTCATAAGGCATTACATTATAAGTTATAACGTTATATAGTATTACGTTATAACGTGTAACGTACTGTAGCATTCCTTCATCACGTATAACGTCATATAGTATTACGTTATAACGTATAACGTTATGTCGTATTACGTTATAACGTATAACGTTATGTGGTATTACGTTATACCGTATAACGTTATGTAGCATTACGTTATAACGTATGAAGTTATATAGTATTACGTTATGACGTATAACGTCATAAGGCATTACATTATAAGTTATAACGTTATATAGTATTACGTTATAACGTGTAACGTACTATATCATTCCTTTATCACGTATAACGTCATATAGTATTACGTTATAACGTATAACGTTATGTGGTATTACAGTATAACGTATAACGTTATATAGCATTACGTTATAGCGTATAACGTTATGTAGCATTAGGTTATAACGTATAACGTTATACAGCAATACGTTATAACGCATAACGTTATGTAGCATTACGTTATAACAAATAACGTTATATAGTATTACGTTATGACGTATAACGTTATAAGGTATTACGTTATAACTTATAACGTTATATAGTATTACGTTATAACGTGTAACGTACTATAGGATTTCTTTATAACGTATAACGTCATATGGTATTACGTTATAACTTATAACGTTATATAGTATTACGTTATACCGTATAACGTCATAAGGTATTGCCTTATAACTAATAACGTTATGTAGCATTACGTTATAACGTATAACGTTATATACTATTACGTTATAACGAGTAACGTACTATAGCATTACTTTATAACGTATAACGTCATATGGTAATACGTTATAACGTATAACGTCATACGGTATTACCTTATAACGTATAACGTTATGTAGCATTACGTTATAACGTATAACGTTATATAGTATTACGTTATAACGTATAACGTCATAAGGTATTACGTTATAACTTATAACGTTATATAGCACTACGTTATAGCCTGTAACGTACTATAGCATTTCTTTATAACGTATAACGTCATATGGTAATACGTTATAACGTATAACGTCATAAGGTATTACCTTATAACGTATAACGTTATGTAGCATTACGTTATAACGTAGAACGATATATAGCATTTCCTTATAACGTATAACATCATACGGTATTACGATATAATATAACGTTATATAGTATTACGTTATAACCTATAACGTTATATAGAATTACGTTATGACGTATAACGTCATAAGGCATTACGTTATAAGTTATAACGTTTATTAGTATTACGTTATAACGTGTAACGTACTGTAGCATTCCTTTATAACGTATAACGTCATATAGTATTACGTTATAACGTATAACGTTATGTGTTATTACATTATAACGTATAACGTTATATAGCATTACATTATAGCGTATAACGTTATGTAGCATTACGTTAGAACCTATAACGTTATATAGTATTACGTTATAACGTGTAACGAACTATAGCATTTCTTTATAACGTATAACGTCATATGGTATCACGTTATAACGTATAACGTCATAAGGTATTACCTTATAACGTATAACGTTATGTAGCATTACGTTATAACGCATAACGTTATATAGTATTACGTTATAACGTATAACGTCATAAGGCATTACATTATAAGTTATAACGTTATATAGTATTACGTTATAACGTGTAACGTACTGTAGCATTCCTTCATCACGTATAACGTCATATAGTATTACGTTATAACGTATAACGTTATGTCGTATTACGTTATAACGTATAACGTTATGTGGTATTACGTTATACCGTATAACCATTATGTAGCATTACGTTATAACGTATGAAGTTATATAGTATTACGTTATGACGAATAACGTCATAAGGCATTACATTATAAGTTATAACGTTATATAGTATTACGTTATATCGTGTAACGTACTATAGCCTTTCCTTATAACGTATAACATCATATGGTATTACGTATAACGTTATATAGTATTACATTATAACGTATAACGTTATATAGCATTACGTTATCACGTCTAACGTACTATAGCATTTCTTTATAACGTATAACGTCATATGGTATTACGTTATAACGTATAACGTCATAAGGTATTACGTTATAACGTATAACGTTATATAGCATTTCCTTATAACGTATAACGTCATAAGGTATTACGTTATAACTTATAACGTTATATAGTATTACGTTATAACGTATAACGTCATAAGGCATTACATTATAAGTTATAACGTTATATAGTATTACGTTATAACGTGTAACGTACTGTAGCATTCCTTCATCACGTATAACGTCATATAGTATTACGTTATAACGTATAACGTTATGTCGTATTACGTTATAACGTATAACGTTATGTGGTATTACGTTATATCGTATAACGTTATGTAGCATTACGTTATAACGTATGAAGTTATATAGTATTACGTTATAACGTATAACGTTATATAGTATTACGTTATATCGTGTAACGTACTATAGCATTTCCTTATAACGTATAACATCATATGGTATTACGGTATAACGTATAACGTTATATAGCATTTCCTTATAACGTATAACGTCATATGGTATTACGTTATAACGTATAACGTTATATGGTCTTACGTTATAACGTATAACGTCAGATGGTATTACGTTATAACGTATAACGTTATATAGTATAACGTTATAACGTATAACGTTATGTGGTATTACGTTATAACGTATAACGTTATATAGTATTACGTTATAACGTATAAAGTCATAAGGTATTACGCTATAACTTATAACGTTATATAGTATTACGTTATAACGTGTAACGTACTATAGCATTTCTTTATAACGTATAACGTCATATGGTATTACGTTATAACGTATAACGTCATAAGCTATTACCTTATAACGTATAACGTTATGTAGCATTACGTTATAACGTATAACGTTATATAGTATTACGTTATAACGTATAACGTCATAAGGCATTACATTATAAGTTATAACGTTATATAGTATTACGTTATAACGTGTAACGTACTGTAGCATTCCTTCATCACGTATAACGTCATATAGCATTACGTTATAGCGTATAACGTTATGTAGCATTAGGTTATAACGTATAACGTTATACAGCAATACGTTATAACGCATAACGTTATGTAGCATTACGTTATAACAAATAACGTTATATAGTATTACGTTATGACGTATAACGTTATAAGGTATTACGTTATAACTTATAACGTTATATAGTATTACGTTATAACGTGTAACGTACTATAGGATTTCTTTATAACGTATAACGTCATATGGTATTACGTTATAACTTATAACGTTATATAGTATTACGTTATAACGTGTAACGTACTATAGCATTACTTTATAACGTATAACGTCATATGGTAATACGTTATAACGTATAACGTCATAAGGTATTACCTTATAACTAATAACGTTATGTAGCATTACGTTATAACGTATAACGTTATATAGTATTACGTTATACCGTATAACGTTATGTGGTATTACGTTATAACGTATAACGTTATATAGCATTACGTTATAACGTATAACGTTATGTAGTATTACGTTATAACGTGTAACGTACTATAGCATTTCCTTATAACGTATAACATCATATGGTATTACGTTATAACGTATAACGTCATATGGTATTACGTTATAACGTATAACGTTATATAGTATTACGTTATAACGTATAACGTTATGTGGTATTACGTTATAACGTATAACGTTATACAGCATTACGTTATAACGCATAACGTTATGTAGCATTACGTTATAACAAATAACGTTATATAGTATTACGTTATAACGTATAACGTCATAAGGTATTACGTTATACCTTATAACGTTATATAATATTACGTTATAGTGTGTAACGTACTATAGCATTCCTTTATAACGTATAACGTCATATGGTATTACGTTATAACGTATAACGTCATATAGTATTACGTTATAACGTGTAACGTTATATAGTATTACGTTATAACGTATAACGTTATATAGTATTACGTTATGACGTATAACGTCATAAGGTATTACGTTATAACTTATAACGTTATATAGTATTACATTATAACGTGTAACGTTATATAGTATTACGTTATAACGTATAACGTCATATGGTATTACGTTATAACGTATAACGTTATATAGTATTACGTTATAACGTATAACGTTATGTGGGATTACGTTATAACGTATAACGTCATATGGTATTACGTTATAACGTATAGCGTTATATAGTACTACGTTATAACGTATAACGTCATATGGTATTACGTTATAACGTATAACGTTATATAGTATTACGTTATAACGTATAACGTTATATAGTATTACGTTATAACGTGTAACGTACTATAACATTTCCTTATAACGTATAACATCATATGGTATTACGTTATAACGTATAACGTCATATGGTATTACGTTATAACGTATAACGTTATATAGTATTACGTTATAACGTATAAAGTTATGTAGCATTACGTTATAACGTATAACGTTATGTAGCATTACGTTATAACGTGTAACGTTATATAGTATTACGATATAACGTATAACGTTATGTAGCATTACGTTATAACGTATAGCGTTATATAGTATTACGTTATAACGTATAACGTTATGTAGCATTACGTTATAACGTATAACGTTATGTAGCATTACGTTATAACGTATAACGTTATATAGTATTACGTTATAACGTATAACGTCATATGGATTACGTTATAACGTATAACGTTATATAGCATAACGTTATAACGTATAACGTTATGTAGCATTACGTTATAACGTATAACGTTATATAGTATTACGTTATAACGTATAACGTCATATGGATTACGTTATAACGTATAACGTTATATAGCATTACGTTACAACGTATAACGTTATGTAGCATTACGTTATAACGTATAACGTTATATAGTATTACGTTATAACGTTTAACGTACTATAGCATTTCTTCATAACGTATAACGTCATAAGGTATTACGTTATAACTTATAACGTTATATAGTATTACGTTATAACGTATAACGTTATATAGTATTACGTTATAACCTATAACGTTTTATAGTATTACGTTATGACGTATAACGTCATAAGGCATTACGTTATAAATTATAACGTTATATAGTATTACGTTATAACGTGTAACGTACTATAGCATTCCTTTATAACGTATAACGTCATATAGTATTACGTTATAACGTATAACGTTATGTCGTATTACGTTATAACGTATAACGTTATGTGGTATTACGTTATAACGTGTAATGTACTATAGCATTTCCTTATAACGTATAACATCATATGGTATTACGCTATAACGTATAGCGTCATATGGTATTACGTTATAACGTATAACGTTATATAGTATTACGTTATAACGTTTAACGTACTATAGCATTTCTTCATAACGTATAACGTCATAAGGTATTACGTTATAACTTATAACGTTATATAGTATTACGTTATAACGTGTAACGTACTGTAGCATTCCTTCATCACGTATAACGTCATATAGTATTACGTTATAACGTATAACGTTATGTCGTATTACGTTATAACGTATAACGTTATGTGGTATTACGTTATACCGTATAACCATTATGTAGCATTACGTTATAACGTATGAAGTTATATAGTATTACGTTATGACGAATAACGTCATAAGGCATTACATTATAAGTTATAACGTTATATAGTATTACGTTATATCGTGTAACGTACTATAGCCTTTCCTTATAACGTATAACATCATATGGTATTACGTATAACGTTATATAGTATTACATTATAACGTATAACGTTATATAGCATTACGTTATCACGTCTAACGTACTATAGCATTTCTTTATAACGTATAACGTCATATGGTATTACGTTATAACGTATAACGTCATAAGGTATTACGTTATAACGTATAACGTTATATAGCATTTCCTTATAACGTATAACGTCATAAGGTATTACGTTATAACTTATAACGTTATATAGTATTACGTTATAACGTATAACGTCATAAGGCATTACATTATAAGTTATAACGTTATATAGTATTACGTTATAACGTGTAACGTACTGTAGCATTCCTTCATCACGTATAACGTCATATAGTATTACGTTATAACGTATAACGTTATGTCGTATTACGTTATAACGTATAACGTTATGTGGTATTACGTTATATCGTATAACGTTATGTAGCATTACGTTATAACGTATGAAGTTATATAGTATTACGTTATAACGTATAACGTTATATAGTATTACGTTATATCGTGTAACGTACTATAGCATTTCCTTATAACGTATAACATCATATGGTATTACGGTATAACGTATAACGTTATATAGCATTTCCTTATAACGTATAACGTCATATGGTATTACGTTATAACGTATAACGTTATATGGTCTTACGTTATAACGTATAACGTCAGATGGTATTACGTTATAACGTATAACGTTATATAGTATAACGTTATAACGTATAACGTTATGTGGTATTACGTTATAACGTATAACGTTATATAGTATTACGTTATAACGTATAAAGTCATAAGGTATTACGCTATAACTTATAACGTTATATAGTATTACGTTATAACGTGTAACGTACTATAGCATTTCTTTATAACGTATAACGTCATATGGTATTACGTTATAACGTATAACGTCATAAGCTATTACCTTATAACGTATAACGTTATGTAGCATTACGTTATAACGTATAACGTTATATAGTATTACGTTATAACGTATAACGTCATAAGGCATTACATTATAAGTTATAACGTTATATAGTATTACGTTATAACGTGTAACGTACTGTAGCATTCCTTCATCACGTATAACGTCATATAGCATTACGTTATAGCGTATAACGTTATGTAGCATTAGGTTATAACGTATAACGTTATACAGCAATACGTTATAACGCATAACGTTATGTAGCATTACGTTATAACAAATAACGTTATATAGTATTACGTTATGACGTATAACGTTATAAGGTATTACGTTATAACTTATAACGTTATATAGTATTACGTTATAACGTGTAACGTACTATAGGATTTCTTTATAACGTATAACGTCATATGGTATTACGTTATAACTTATAACGTTATATAGTATTACGTTATAACGTGTAACGTACTATAGCATTACTTTATAACGTATAACGTCATATGGTAATACGTTATAACGTATAACGTCATAAGGTATTACCTTATAACTAATAACGTTATGTAGCATTACGTTATAACGTATAACGTTATATAGTATTACGTTATACCGTATAACGTTATGTGGTATTACGTTATAACGTATAACGTTATATAGCATTACGTTATAACGTATAACGTTATGTAGTATTACGTTATAACGTGTAACGTACTATAGCATTTCCTTATAACGTATAACGTCATATGGTATTACGTTATAACGTATAACGTTATATAGTATTACGTTATAACGTATAACGTTATGTGGTATTACGTTATAACGTATAACGTTATACAGCATTACGTTATAACGCATAACGTTATGTAGCATTACGTTATAACAAATAACGTTATATAGTATTACGTTATAACGTATAACGTCATAAGGTATTACGTTATACCTTATAACGTTATATAATATTACGTTATAGTGTGTAACGTACTATAGCATTCCTTTATAACGTATAACGTCATATGGTATTACGTTATAACGTATAACGTCATATAGTATTACGTTATAACGTGTAACGTTATATAGTATTACGTTATAACGTATAACGTTATATAGTATTACGTTATGACGTATAACGTCATAAGGTATTACGTTATAACTTATAACGTTATATAGTATTACATTATAACGTGTAACGTTATATAGTATTACGTTATAACGTATAACGTCATATGGTATTACGTTATAACGTATAACGTTATATAGTATTACGTTATAACGTATAACGTTATGTGGGATTACGTTATAACGTATAACGTCATATGGTATTACGTTATAACGTATAGCGTTATATAGTACTACGTTATAACGTATAACGTCATATGGTATTACGTTATAACGTATAACGTTATATAGTATTACGTTATAACGTATAACGTTATATAGTATTACGTTATAACGTGTAACGTACTATAACATTTCCTTATAACGTATAACATCATATGGTATTACGTTATAACGTATAACGTCATATAGTATTACGTTATAACGTATAACGTTATATAGTATTACGTTATAACGTATAAAGTTATGTAGCATTACGTTATAACGTATAACGTTATGTAGCATTACGTTATAACGTGTAACGTTATATAGTATTACGATATAACGTATAACGTTATGTAGCATTACGTTATAACGTATAGCGTTATATAGTATTACGTTATAACGTATAACGTTATGTAGCATTACGTTATAACGTATAACGTTATGTAGCATTACGTTATAACGTATAACGTTATATAGTATTACGTTATAACGTATAACGTCATATGGATTACGTTATAACGTATAACGTTATATAGCATAACGTTATAACGTATAACGTTATGTAGCATTACGTTATAACGTATAACGTTATATAGTATTACGTTATAACGTATAACGTCATATGGATTACGTTATAACGTATAACGTTATATAGCATTACGTTACAACGTATAACGTTATGTAGCATTACGTTATAACGTATAACGTTATATAGTATTACGTTATAACGTTTAACGTACTATAGCATTTCTTCATAACGTATAACGTCATAAGGTATTACGTTATAACTTATAACGTTATATAGTATTACGTTATAACGTATAACGTTATATAGTATTACGTTATAACGTATAAAGTCATAAGGTATTACGCTATAACTTATAACGTTATATAGTATTACGTTATAACGTGTAACGTACTATAGCATTTCTTTATAACGTATAACGTCATATGGTATTACGTTATAACGTATAACGTCATAAGCTATTACCTTATAACGTATAACGTTATGTAGCATTACGTTATAACGTATAACGTTATATAGTATTACGTTATAACGTATAACGTCATAAGGCATTACATTATAAGTTATAACGTTATATAGTATTACGTTATAACGTGTAACGTACTGTAGCATTCCTTCATCACGTATAACGTCATATAGCATTACGTTATAGCGTATAACGTTATGTAGCATTAGGTTATAACGTATAACGTTATACAGCAATACGTTATAACGCATAACGTTATGTAGCATTACGTTATAACAAATAACGTTATATAGTATTACGTTATGACGTATAACGTTATAAGGTATTACGTTATAACTTATAACGTTATATAGTATTACGTTATAACGTGTAACGTACTATAGGATTTCTTTATAACGTATAACGTCATATGGTATTACGTTATAACTTATAACGTTATATAGTATTACGTTATAACGTGTAACGTACTATAGCATTACTTTATAACGTATAACGTCATATGGTAATACGTTATAACGTATAACGTCATAAGGTATTACCTTATAACTAATAACGTTATGTAGCATTACGTTATAACGTATAACGTTATATAGTATTACGTTATACCGTATAACGTTATGTGGTATTACGTTATAACGTATAACGTTATATAGCATTACGTTATAACGTATAACGTTATGTAGTATTACGTTATAACGTGTAACGTACTATAGCATTTCCTTATAACGTATAACATCATATGGTATTACGTTATAACGTATAACGTCATATGGTATTACGTTATAACGTATAACGTTATATAGTATTACGTTATAACGTATAACGTTATGTGGTATTACGTTATAACGTATAACGTTATACAGCATTACGTTATAACGCATAACGTTATGTAGCATTACGTTATAACAAATAACGTTATATAGTATTACGTTATAACGTATAACGTCATAAGGTATTACGTTATACCTTATAACGTTATATAATATTACGTTATAGTGTGTAACGTACTATAGCATTCCTTTATAACGTATAACGTCATATGGTATTACGTTATAACGTATAACGTCATATAGTATTACGTTATAACGTGTAACGTTATATAGTATTACGTTATAACGTATAACGTTATATAGTATTACGTTATGACGTATAACGTCATAAGGTATTACGTTATAACTTATAACGTTATATAGTATTACATTATAACGTGTAACGTTATATAGTATTACGTTATAACGTATAACGTCATATGGTATTACGTTATAACGTATAACGTTATATAGTATTACGTTATAACGTATAACGTTATGTGGGATTACGTTATAACGTATAACGTCATATGGTATTACGTTATAACGTATAGCGTTATATAGTACTACGTTATAACGTATAACGTCATATGGTATTACGTTATAACGTATAACGTTATATAGTATTACGTTATAACGTATAACGTTATATAGTATTACGTTATAACGTGTAACGTACTATAACATTTCCTTATAACGTATAACATCATATGGTATTACGTTATAACGTATAACGTCATATGGTATTACGTTATAACGTATAACGTTATATAGTATTACGTTATAACGTATAAAGTTATGTAGCATTACGTTATAACGTATAACGTTATGTAGCATTACGTTATAACGTGTAACGTTATATAGTATTACGATATAACGTATAACGTTATGTAGCATTACGTTATAACGTATAGCGTTATATAGTATTACGTTATAACGTATAACGTTATGTAGCATTACGTTATAACGTATAACGTTATGTAGCATTACGTTATAACGTATAACGTTATATAGTATTACGTTATAACGTATAACGTCATATGGATTACGTTATAACGTATAACGTTATATAGCATAACGTTATAACGTATAACGTTATGTAGCATTACGTTATAACGTATAACGTTATATAGTATTACGTTATAACGTATAACGTCATATGGATTACGTTATAACGTATAACGTTATATAGCATTACGTTACAACGTATAACGTTATGTAGCATTACGTTATAACGTATAACGTTATATAGTATTACGTTATAACGTTTAACGTACTATAGCATTTCTTCATAACGTATAACGTCATAAGGTATTACGTTATAACTTATAACGTTATATAGTATTACGTTATAACGTATAACGTTATATAGTATTACGTTATAACCTATAACGTTTTATAGTATTACGTTATGACGTATAACGTCATAAGGCATTACGTTATAAATTATAACGTTATATAGTATTACGTTATAACGTGTAACGTACTATAGCATTCCTTTATAACGTATAACGTCATATAGTATTACGTTATAACGTATAACGTTATGTCGTATTACGTTATAACGTATAACGTTATGTGGTATTACGTTATAACGTGTAATGTACTATAGCATTTCCTTATAACGTATAACATCATATGGTATTACGCTATAACGTATAGCGTCATATGGTATTACGTTATAACGTATAACGTTATATAGTATTACGTTATAACGTTTAACGTACTATAGCATTTCTTCATAACGTATAACGTCATAAGGTATTACGTTATAACTTATAACGTTATATAGTATTACGTTATAACGTATAACGTTATATAGTATTACGTTATAACCTATAACGTTGTATAGTATTACGTTATGATGTATAACGTCATAAGGCATTACGTTATAAATTATAACGTTATATAGTATTACGTTATAACGTGTAACGTACTATAGCATTCCTTTATAACGTATAACGTCATATAGTATTACGTTATAACGTATAACGTTATGTCGTATTACGTTATAACGTATAACGTTCTGTGGTATTACGTTATAACGTGTAACGTACTATAGCATTCCTTTATAACGTATAACGTCATATAGTATTACGTTATAATGTATAACGTTATGTCGTATTACGTTATAACGTATAACGTTATGTGGTATTACGTTATAACGTGTAACGTACTATAGCATTTCCTTATAACGTATAACATCATATGGTATTACGTTATAACGTATAACGTCATATAGTATTACGTTATAACGTGTAACGTTATATAGTATTACGTTATAACGTATAACGTTATATAGTATTACGTTATGACGTATAACGTCATAAGGTATTACGTTATAACTTATAACGTTATATAGTATTACATTATAACGTGTAACGTTATATAGTATTACGTTATAACGTATAACGTCATATGGTATTACGTTATAACGTATAACGTTATATAGTATTACGTTATAACGTATAACGTTATGTGGGATTACGTTATAACGTATAACGTCATATGGTATTACGTTATAACGTATAGCGTTATATAGTACTACGTTATAACGTATAACGTCATATGGTATTACGTTATAACGTATAACGTTATATAGTATTACGTTATAACGTATAACGTTATATAGTATTACGTTATAACGTGTAACGTACTATAACATTTCCTTATAACGTATAACATCATATGGTATTACGTTATAACGTATAACGTCATATGGTATTACGTTATAACGTATAACGTTATATAGTATTACGTTATAACGTATAAAGTTATGTAGCATTACGTTATAACGTATAACGTTATGTAGCATTACGTTATAACGTGTAACGTTATATAGTATTACGATATAACGTATAACGTTATGTAGCATTACGTTATAACGTATAGCGTTATATAGTATTACGTTATAACGTATAACGTTATGTAGCATTACGTTATAACGTATAACGTTATGTAGCATTACGTTATAACGTATAACGTTATATAGTATTATGTTATAACGTATAACGTCATATGGATTACGTTATAACGTATAACGTTATATAGCATAACGTTATAACGTATAACGTTATGTAGCATTACGTTATAACGTATAACGTTATATAGTATTACGTTATAACGTATAACGTCATATGGATTACGTTATAACGTATAACGTTATATAGCATTACGTTACAACGTATAACGTTATGTAGCATTACGTTATAACGTATAACGTTATATAGTATTACGTTATAACGTTTAACGTACTATAGCATTTCTTCATAACGTATAACGTCATAAGGTATTACGTTATAACTTATAACGTTATATAGTATTACGTTATAACGTATAACGTTATATAGTATTACGTTATAACCTATAATGTTTTATAGTATTACGTTATGACGTATAACGTCATAAGGCATTACGTTATAAATTATAACGTTATATAGTATTACGTTATAACGTGTAACGTACTATAGCATTCCTTTATAACGTATAACGTCATATAGTATTACGTTATAACGTATAACGTTATGTCGTATTACGTTATAACGTATAACGTTATGTGGTATTACGTTATAACGTGTAATGTACTATAGCATTTCCTTATAACGTATAACATCATATGGTATTACGCTATAACGTATAGCGTCATATGGTATTACGTTATAACGTATAACGTTATATAGTATTACGTTATAACGTTTAACGTACTATAGCATTTCTTCATAACGTATAACGTCATAAGGTATTACGTTATAACTTATAACGTTATATAGTATTACGTTATAACGTATAACGTTATATAGTATTACGTTATAACCTATAACGTTGTATAGTATTACGTTATGATGTATAACGTCATAAGGCATTACGTTATAAATTATAACGTTATATAGTATTACGTTATAACGTGTAACGTACTATAGCATTCCTTTATAACGTATAACGTCATATAGTATTACGTTATAACGTATAACGTTATGTCGTATTACGTTATAACGTATAACGTTCTGTGGTATTACGTTATAACGTGTAACGTACTATAGCATTCCTTTATAACGTATAACGTCATATAGTATTACGTTATAATGTATAACGTTATGTCGTATTACGTTATAACGTATAACGTTATGTGGTATTACGTTATAACGTGTAACGTACTATAGCATTTCCTTATAACGTATAACATCATATGGTATTACGTTATAACGTATAACGTCATATGGTATTACGTTATAACGTATAACGTTATATAGTATTACGTTATAACGTATAACGTTATGTGGTATTACGTTATAACGTATAACGTTATACAGCATTACGTTATAACGCATAACGTTATGTAGCATTACGTTATAACAAATAACGTTATATAGTATTACGTTATAAAGTATAACGTCATAAGGTATTACGTTATACCTTATAACGTTATATAATATTACGTTATAGTGTGTAACGTACTATAGCATTCCTTTATAACGTATAACGTCATATGGTATTACGTTATAACGTATAACGTCATATGGTATTACGTTATAACGTATAACGTTATATAGTATTACGTTATAACGTATAACGTTATATAGTATTACGTTAAGACGTATAACGTCATAAGGTATTACGTTATAACTTATAACGTTATATAGTATTACATTATAACGTGTAACGTTATATAGTATTACGTTATAACGTATAACGTCATATGGTATTACGTTATAACGTATAACGTTATATAGTATTACGTTATAACGTATAACGTTATGTGGGATTACGTTATAACGTATAACGTCATATGGTATTACGTTATAACGTATAGAGTTATATAGTACTACGTTATAACGTATAACGTCATATGGTATTACGTTATAACGTATAACGTTATATAGTATTACGTTATAACGTATAACGTTATATAGTATTACGTTATAACGTGTAACGTACTATAACATTTCCTTATAACGTATAACATCATATGGTATTACGTTATAACATATAACGTCATATGGTATTACGTTATAACGTATAACGTTATATAGTATTACGTTATAGCGTATAAAGTTATGTAGCATTACGTTATAACGTATAACGTTATGTAGCATTACGTTATAACGTATAACGTTATATAGTATTACGTTATAACGTATAACGTTATGTAGCATTACGTTATAACGTATAGCGTTATATAGTATTACGTTATAACGTATAACATCATATGGTATTACGTTATAACGTATAACGTCATATGGTATTACGTTATAACGTATAACGTTATATAGTATTACGTTATAACGTATAACGTTATGTGGTATTACGTTATAACGTATAACATTATGTCGTATTACGTTATAACGTATAACGTTTAGTGGTATTACGTTATAACGTATAATGTTATGTGGTATTACGTTATAACGTATAACGTTATGTAGCATTACGTTATAACGTATAACGTTATATAGTATTACGTTATATCGTATAACGTTATATAGTAATACGTTATAACGTTTAACGTTATGTAGCATTACGTTATAACGTATAACGTTATATAGTATTACGTTATAACGTATAACGTCATATGGATTACGTTATAACGTATAACGTTATATAGCATTACGTTATAACGTATAACATCATATGGTATTACGTTATAACGTATAACGTTATGTGGTATTACGTTATAACGTATAACATTATGTCGTATTACGTTATAACGTATAACGTTTAGTGGTATTACGTTATAACGTATAATGTTATGTGGTATTACGTTATAACGTATAACGTTATGTAGCATTACGTTATAACGTATAACGTTATATAGTATTACGTTATATCGTATAACGTTATATAGTAATACGTTATAACGTTTAACGTTATGTAGCATTACGTTATAACGTATAACGTTATATAGTATTACGTTATAACGTATAACGTCATATGGATTACGTTATAACGTATAACGTTATATAGCATTACGTTATAACGTATAACGTTATGTAGCATTACGTTATAACGTATAGCGTTATATAGTATTACGTTATAACGTATAACATCATATGGTATTACGTTATAACGTATAACGTTATATAGTATTACGTTATAACGTATAACGTTATATAGTATTACGTTATAACGTGTAACGTACTATAGCATTTCCTTATAACGTATAACATCATATGGTATTACGTTATAACGTATAACGTCATATGGTATTACGTTATAACGTATAACGTTATATAGTATTACGTTATAACGTATAACGTTATGTGGTATTACGTTATAACGTATAACGTTATGTAGCATTACGTTATAACGTATAACGTTATGTAGCATTACGTTATAACGTATAACGTTATATAGTATTACGTTATAACGTATAATGTTATGTGGTATTACGTTATAACGTATAACGTTATGTAGCATTACGTTATAACGTATAACGTTATATAGTATTACGTTATAACGTATAACGTCATATGGATTACGTTATAACGTATAACGTTATATAGCATTACGTTATAACGTATAACATCATATGGTATTACGTTATAACGTATAACGTTATGTGGTATTACGTTATAACGTATAACATTATGTCGTATTACGTTATAACGTATAACGTTTAGTGGTATTACGTTATAACGTATAATGTTATGTGGTATTACGTTATAACGTATAACGTTATGTAGCATTACGTTATAACGTATAACGTTATATAGTATTACGTTATATCGTATAACGTTATATAGTAATACGTTATAACGTTTAACGTTATGTAGCATTACGTTATAACGTATAACGTTATATAGTATTACGTTATAACGTATAACGTCATATGGATTACGTTATAACGTATAACGTTATATAGCATTACGTTATAACGTATAACGTTATGTAGCATTACGTTATAACGTATAGCGTTATATAGTATTACGTTATAACGTATAACATCATATGGTATTACGTTATAACGTATAACGCTATATAGTATTACGTTATAACGTATAACGTTATATAGTATTACGTTATAACGTGTAACGTACTATAGCATTTCCTTATAACGTATAACATCATATGGTATTACGTTATAACGTATAACGTCATATGGTATTACGTTATAACGTATAACGTTATATAGTATTACGTTATAACGTATAACGTTATGTGGTATTACGTTATAACGTATAACGTTATGTAGCATTACGTTATAACGTATAACGTTATGTAGCATTACGTTATAACGTATAACGTTATATAGTATTACGTTATAACGTATAATGTTATGTGGTATTACGTTATAACGTATAACGTTATGTAGCATTACGTTATAACGTATAACGTTATATAGTATTACGTTATAACGTATAACGTTATATAGTAATACGTTATAACGTTTAACGTTATGTAGCATTACGTTATAACGTATAACGTTATATAGTATTACGTTATAACGTATAACGTCATATGGATTACGTTATAACGTATAACGTTATATAGCATTACGTTATAACGTATAACGTTATGTAGCATTACGTTATAACGTATAACGTTATATAGTATTACGTTATAACGTTTAACGTTATGTAGCATTACGTTATAACGTATAACGTTATATAGTATTACGTTATAACGTATAACGTCATATGGATTACGTTATAACGTATAACGTTATATAGCATAACGTTATAACGTATAACGTTATGTAGCATTACGTTATAACGTATAACGTTATATAGTATTACGTTATAACGTATAACGTCATATGGATTACGTTATAACGTATAACGTTATATAGCATTACGTTACAACGTATAACGTTATGTAGCATTACGTTATAACGTATAACGTTATATAGTATTACGTTATAACGTTTAACGTACTATAGCATTTCTTCATAACGTATAACGTCATAAGGTATTACGTTATAACTTATAACGTTATATAGTATTACGTTATAACGTATAACGTTATGTGGTATTACGTTATAACGTATAACGATATACAGCATTACGTTATAACGCATAACGTTATGTAGCATTACGTTATAACAAATAACGTTATATAGTATTACGTTATAACGTATAACGTCATAAGGTATTACGTTATACCTTATAACGTTATATAATATTACGTTATAGTGTGTAACGTACTATAGCATTCCTTTATAACGTATAACGTCATATGGTATTACGTTATAACGTATAACGTCATATAGTATTACGTTATAACGTATAACGTTATATAGTATTACGTTATAACGTATAACGTTATATAGTATTACGTTATGACGTATAACGTCATAAGGTATTACGTTATAACGTATAACGTTATATAGTATTACGTTATAACGTATAACGTTATGTGGGATTACGTTATAACGTATAACGTCATATGGTATTACGTTATGACGTATAGCGTTATATAGTACTACGTTATAACGTATAACGTCATATGGTATTACGTTATAACGTATAACGTTATATAGTATTACGTTATAACGTATAACGTTATATAGTACTACGTTATAACGTGTAACGTACTATAACATTTCCTTATAACGTATATCATCATATGGTATTACGTTATAACGTATAACGTCATATGGTATTACGTTATAACGTATAACGTTATATAGTATTACGTTATAACGTATAAAGTTATGTAGCATTACGTTATAACGTATAACGTTATGTAGCATTACGTTATAACGTATAACGTTATATAGTATTACGTTATAACGTATAACGTTATGTAGCATTACGTTATAACGTATAGCGTTATATAGTATTACGTTATAACGTATAACATCATATGGTATTACGTTATAACGTATAACGTTATATAGTATTACGTTATAACGTATAACGTTATATAGTATTACGTTATAACGTGTAACGTACTATAGCATTTCCTTATAACGTATAACATCATATGGTATTACGTTATAACGTATAACGTCATATGGTATTACGTTATAAATTATAACGTTATATAGTAGTACGTTATAACGTGTAACGTACTATAGCATTCCTTTATAACGTATAACGCCATATAGTATTACGTTATAACGTATAACGTTATGTCGTATTACGTTATAACGTATAACGTTATATAGTATTACGTTATGACGTATAACGTCATAAGGCATTACGTTATAAATTATAACGTTATATAGTATTACGTTATAACGTGTAACGTACTATAGCATTCCTTTATAACGTATAACGCCATATAGTATTACGTTATAACGTATAACGTTATGTCGTATTACGTTATAACGTATAACGTTATGTGGTATTACGTTATAACCTATAACGTTATATAGCATTTCCTTCTAACGTATAACATCATACGGTATTACGATATAACGTATAACGTTATATAGTATTACGTTATAACCTATAACGTTATATAGTATTACGTTATGACGTATAACGTCATACGGCATTACGTTATAAGTTATAACGTTATGTAGTATTACGTTATAACGTGTAACGTACTATAGCATTCCTTTATAACGTATAACGTCATATAGTATTACGTTATAACGTATAACGTTATGTGGTATTACATTATAACGTATAACGTTATATAGCATTACGTTATAGCGTATAACGTTTTGTAGCATTACGTTATAACGTATAACGTTATACAGCATTACGTTATAACGCATAACGTTATGTAGCATTACGTTATAACAAATAACGTTATATAGTATTACGTTATGACGTATAACGTCATAAGGTATTACGTTATAACTTATAACGTTATATAGTTTTACGTTATGACGTATAACGTCATAAGGTATTACGTTATACCTTATAACGTTATTTAATTTTAAGTTATAGTGCGTAACGTACTATAGCATTCCTTTATAACGTATAACGTCATATGGTATTACGTTATAACGTATAACGTCTTATAGTATGACGTTATAACGTATAACGTCATATGGTATTACGTTATAACGTATAACGTTATATAGTATTACGTTATAACGTATAACGTTATGTGGTATTACGTTATAACGTATAACGTCATATGGTATTACGTTATAACGTATAGCGTTATATAGTAGTACGTTATGACGTATAACGTTATATAGTATTACGTTATGACGTATAACGTTATGTTGTATTTCGTTATAACGTATAACGTTATATAGTATTACGTTATAACGTATAACGTTATATAGTACTACGTTATAACGTGTAACGTACTATAACATTTCCTTATAACGTATATCATCATATGGTATTACGTTATAACGTATAACGTCATATGGTATTACGTTATAACGTATAACGTTATATAGTATTACGTTATAACGTATAAAGTTATGTAGCATTACGTTATAACGTATAACGTTATGTAGCATTACGTTATAACGTATAACGTTATATAGTATTACGTTATAACGTATAACGTTATGTACCATTACGTTATAACGTATAGCGTTATATAGTATTACGTTATAACGTATAACATCATATGGTATTACGTTATAACGTATAACGTTATATAGTATTACGTTATAACGTATAACGATATATAGTATTACGTTATAACGTGTAACGTACTATAGCATTTCCTTATAACGTATAACATCATATGGTATTACGTTATAACGTATAACGTCATATGGTATTACGTTATAACGCATAACGTTATATAGTATTACGTTATAACGTATAACGTTATGTGGTATTACGTTATAACGTATAACATTATGTCGTATTACGTTATAACGTATAACGTTTAGTGGTATTACGTTATAACGTATAATGTTATGTGGTACTACGTTATAACGTATAACGTTATGTAGCATTACGTTATAACGTATAACGTTATATAGTATTACGTTATAACGTATAACGTTATATAGTAATACGTTATAACGTTTAACGTTATGTAGCATTACGTTATAACGTATAACGTTATATAGTATTACGTTATAACGTATAACGTCATATGGATTACGTTATAACGTATAACGTTATATAGCATTACGTTATAACGTATAACGTTATGTAGCATTACGTTATAACGTATAACGTTATATAGTATTACGTTATAACGTTTAACGTTATGTAGTATTACGTTATAACGTATAACGTTATATAGTATTACGTTATAACGTATAACGTCATATGGATTACGTTATAACGTATAACGTTATATAGCATAACGTTATAACGTATAACGTTATGTAGCATTACGTTATAACGTATAACGTTATGTAGTATTACGTTATAACGTATAACGTCATATGGATTACGTTATAACGTATAACGTTATATAGCATTACGTTACAACGTATAACGTTATGTAGCATTACGTTATAAGGTATAACGTTATATAGTATTACGTTATAACGTTTAACGTACTATAGCATTTCTTCATAACGTATAACGTCATAAGGTATTACGTTATAACTTATAACGTTATATAGTATTACGTTATAACGTATAACGTTATATAGTATTACTTTATAACCTATAACGTTATATAGTATTACGTTATGACGTATAACGTCATAAGGCATTACGTTATAAATTATAACGTTATATAGTATTACGTTATAACGTGTAACGTACTATAGCATTCCTTTATAACGTATAACGCCATATAGTATTACGTTATAACGTATAACGTTATGTCGTATTACGTTATAACGTATAACGTTATGTGGTATTACGTTATAACCTATAACGTTATATAGCATTTCCTTCTAACGTATAACATCATACGGTATTACGATATAACGTATAACGTTATATAGTATTACGTTATAACCTATAACGTTATATAGTATTACGTTATGACGTATAACGTCATACGGCATTACGTTATAAGTTATAACGTTATGTAGTATTACGTTATAACGTGTAACGTACTATAGCATTCCTTTATAACGTATAACGTCATATAGTATTACGTTATAACGTATAACGTTATGTGGTATTACATTATAACGTATAACGTTATATAGCATTACGTTATAGCGTATAACGTTTTGTAGCATTACGTTATAACGTATAACGTTATACAGCATTACGTTATAACGCATAACGTTATGTAGCATTACGTTATAACAAATAACGTTATATAGTATTACGTTATGACGTATAACGTCATAAGATATTACGTTATAACTTATAACGTTATCTAGTATTACGTTATAACGTGTAACGTACTATAGGATTTCTTGATAACGTATAACGTCATATGGTATTACGTTATAACTTATAACGTCTTATAGTATGACGTTATAATGTATAACGTTATATAGTATTACGTTATAACGTATAACGTTATATAGTATTACGTTATGACGTATAACGTCATAAGGTATTACGTTATAACTTATAACGTTATATAGTTTTACGTTATGACGTATAACGTCATAAGGTATTACGTTATACCTTATAACGTTATTTAATTTTAAGTTATAGTGCGTAACGTACTATAGCATTCCTTTATAACGTATAACGTCATATGGTATTACGTTATAACGTATAACGTCTTATAGTATGACGTTATAACGTATAACGTTATATAGTATTACGTTATAACGTATAACGTTATATAGTATTACGTTATGACGTATAACGTCATAAGGTATTACGTTATAACTTAGAACGTTATATAGTATTACGTTATAACGTGTAACGTTATATAGTAGTACGTTATAACGTATAACGTCATATGGTATTACGTTATAACGTATAACGTTATATAGTATTCCGTTATAACGTATAACGTTATGTGGTATTACGTTATAACGTATAACGTCATATGGTATTACGTTATAACGTATAGCGTTATATAGTAGTACGTTATGACGTATAACGTTATATAGTATTACGTTATGACGTATAACGTCATAAGGTATTACGTTATAACTTATAACGTTATATAGTATTACGTTATAACGTATAACGTTATGTTGTATTTCGTTATAACGTATAACGTTATGTGGTATTACGTTATACCGAATAACGTTATGTAGCATTACGTTATAACGTATAAAGTTATATAGCATTACGTTATACCGTATAACGTTATGTAGCATTACGTTATAACGTATAACGTTATATAGCATTTCCTTATAACGTATAACGTCATAAGGTATTACGTTATAACTTATAACGTTATATAGTATTACGTTATAGCCTGTAACGTACTATAGCATCTCTTTATAACGTATAACGTCATATGGTATTACGTTATAACGTATAACGTCATATGGTAATACGATATAACGTATAACGTTATATAGTATTACGTTATAACGTATAATGTCATAAGGTATTACCTTATAACGTATAACGTTATGTAGCATTACGTTATAACGTATAACGTTATATAGTATTACGTTATAACGTGAAACGTACTATAGCATTCCTTCATCACGTATAACGTCATATAGTATTACGTTATAACGTATAACGTTATGTCGTATTACGTTATAACGTATAACGTTATGTGGTATTACGTTATACCGTATACCGTTATGTAGCATTACGTTATAACGTATGAAGTTATATAGCATTACGTTATACCGTATAACGTTATGTAGCATTACGTTATAACGTATAACGTTATATAGCATTTCCTTCTAACGTATAACATCATACGGTATTACGATATAACGTATAACGTTATATAGCATTACGTTATAACCTATAACGTTATATAGTATTACGTTATGACGTATAACGTCATACGGCATTACGTTATAAGTTATAACGTTATGTAGTATTACGTTATAACGTGTAACGTACTATAGCATTCCTTTATAACGTATAACGTCATATAGTATTACGTTATAACGTATAACGTTATGTGGTATTACATTATAACGTATAACGTTATATAGCATTACGTTATAGCGTATAACGTTATAACGCATAACGTTATGTAGCATTACGTTATAACAAATAACGTTATATAGTATTACGTTATGACGTATAACGTCATAAGGTATTACGTTATAACTTATAACGTTATATAGTATTACGTTATAACGTGTAACGTACTATAGGATTTCTTGATAACGTATAACGTCATATGGTATTACGTTATAACTTATAACGTCTTATAGTATGACGTTATAACGTATAACGTTATATAGTATTACGTTATAACGTATAACGTTATATAGTATTACGTTATGACGTATAACGTCATAAGGTATTACGTTATAACTTATAACGTTATATAGTATTACGTTATGACGTATAACGTCATAAGGTATTACGTTATACCTTATAACGTTATATAATTTTAAGTTATAGTGCGTAACGTACTATAGCATTCCTTTATAACGTATAACGTCATATGGTATTACGTTATAACGTATAACGTCTTATAGTATGACGTTATAACGTATAACGTTATATAGTATTACGTTATAACGTATAACGTTATATAGTATTACGTTATGACGTATAACGTCATAAGGTATTACGTTATAACTTATAACGTCATAAGGTATTACGTTATAACTTATAACGTTATATAGTATTACGTTATAACGTGTAACGTTATATAGTATTACGTTATAACGTATAACGTCATATGGTATTACGTTATAACGTATAACGTTATATAGTATTACGTTATAACGTATAACGTTATGTGGTATTACGTTATAACGTATAAGGTCATATGGTATTACGTTATAACGTATAGCGTTATATAGTAGTACGTTATGACGTATAACGTTATATAGTATTACGTTATGACGTATAACGTCATAAGGTATTACGTTATAACTTATAACGTTATATAGTATTACGTTATAACGTATAACGTTATGTTGTATTTCGTTATAACGTATAACGTTATGTGGTATTACGTTATACCGAATAACGTTATGTAGCATTACGTTATAACGTATAAAGTTATATAGTATTACGTTATACCGTATAACGTTATGTAGCATTACGTTATAACGTATAACGTTATATAGCATTTCCTTATAACGTATAACGTCATAAGGTATTACGTTATAACTTATAACGTTATATAGTATTACGTTATAGCCTGTAACGTACTATAGCATCTCTTTATAACGTATAACGTCATATGGTATTACGTTATAACGTATAACGTCATATGGTAATACGGTATAACGTATAACGTTATGTAGTATTACGTTATAACGTATAATGTCATAAGGTATTACCTTATAACGTATAACGTTATGTAGCATTACGTTATAACGTATAACGTTATATAGTATTACGTTATAACGTATAACGTCATAAGGCATTACATTATAAGTTATAACGTTATATAGTATTACGTTATAACGTGAAACGTACTATAGCATTCCTTCATCACGTATAACGTCATATAGTATTACGTTATAACGTATAACGTTATGTCGTATTACGTTATAACGTATAACGTTATGTGGTATTACGTTATACCGTATAACGTTATGTAGCATTACGTTATAACGTATGAAGTTATATAGTATTACGTTATGACGTATAACGTCATAAGGCATTACATTATAAGTTATAACGTTATATAGTATTACGTTATAACGTGTAACGTACTATAGCATTCCTTTATCACGTATAACGTCATATAGTATTACGTTATAACGTATAACGTTATGTCGTATTACGTTATAACGTATAACGTTATGTGGTATTACGTTATACCGTATAACGTTATGTAGCATTACGTTATAACGTATGAAGTTATATAGCATTACGTTATACCGTATAACGTTATGTAGCATTACGTTATAACGTATAACGTTATATAGCATTTCCTTATAACGTATAACATGATACGGTATTACGATATAACGTATAACGTTATATAGTATTACGTTATAACGTTTAACGTACTATAGCATTTCTTTATAACGTATAACGTCATAAGGTGTTACCTTATAACGTATAACGTTATGTAGCATTAGGTTATAACGTATAACGTTATATAGTATTACGTTATAACGTATAACGTCATACGGCATTACATTATAAGTTATAACGTTATATAGTATTACGTTATAACGTGTAACGTACTATAGCATTCCTTTATCACGTATAACGTCATATAGTATTACGTTATAACGTATAACGTTATGTCGTATTACGTTATAACGTATAACGTTATGTGGTATTACGTTATACCGTATAACGTTATGTAGCATTACGTTATAACGTATGAAGTTATATAGTATTACGTTATGACGTATAACGTCATAGGGCATTACATTATAAGTTATAACGTTATATAGTATTACGTTATAACGTGTAACGTACTATAGCATTCCTTTATCACGTATAACGTCATATAGTATTACGTTATACCGTATAACGTTATGTAGCATTACGTTATAACGTATAACGTTATATAGCATTTCCTGATAACGTATAACATGATACGGTATTACGATATAACGTATAACGTTATATAGTATTACGTTATAACGTTTAACGTACTATAGCATTTCTTTATAACGCATAACGTCATAAGGTATTACGTTATAACTTATAACGTTATATAGTATTACGTTATAACGTATAACGTTATATAGTATTACGTTATAACCTATAACGTTATATAGTATTACGTTATGACGTATAACGTCATAAGGCATTACGTTATAAGTTATAACGTTATATAGTATTACGTTATACCGTATAACGTTATGTAGCATTACGTTATAACGTATGAAGTTATATAGCATTACGTTATACCGTATAACGTTATGTAGCATTACGTTATAACGTACAACGTTATATAGCATTTCCTTATAACGTATAACATCATACGGTATTACGATATAACGTATAACGTTATATAGTATTACGTTATAACCTATAACGTTATATAGTATTACGTGATGACGTATAACGTCATAAGGCATTACGTTATAACTTATAACGTTATGTAGTATTACATTATAACGTGTAACGTACTATAGCATTCCTTTATAACGTATAACGTCATATGGTATTACGTTATAACGTATAACGTCATATGGTATTACGTTATAACGTATAACGTTATATAGTATTACGTTATAACGTATAACGTCATAAGGTATTACGTTATACCTTATAACGTTATATAATATTACGTTATAGTGTGTAACGTACTATAGCATTCCTTTATAACGTATAACGTCATATGGTATTACGATATAACGTATAACGTCATATAGTATTACGTTATAACTTATAACGTTATCTAGTATTACGTTATAACGTATAACGTTATATAGTATTACGTTATGACGTATAACGTCATATGGTATTACGTTATAACTTATAACGTTATATAGTATTACGTTATAACGTGTAACGTTATATGGTATTACGTTATAACGTATAACGTTATATGGTATTACGTTATAACGTATAACGTTATATAGTATTACGTTATATCGTATAACGTTATGTCGTATTACGTTATAACGTATAACGTTTAGCGGTATTACGTTATAACGTATAACGTTATGTGGTACTACGTTATAACGTATAACGTTTAGCGGTATTACGTTATAACGTATAACGTTATGTGGTATTACGTTATAACGTATAACGTTATGTAGCATTACGTTATAACGTATAACGTTATATAGTATTACGTTGTAACGTTTAACGTACTATAGCATTTCTTTATAACGTATAACGTCATAAGGTATTACGTTATAACTTATAACGTTATATAGTATTACGTTATAACGTATAACGTTATATAGTATTACGTTATAACCTATAACGTTATATAGTATTACGTTATAACGTATAACGTCATAAGGTATTACGTTATACCTTATAACGTTATATAATATTACGTTATAACATATAACGTCATATGGTATTACGTTATAACGTATAACGTTATATGGTATTACGTTATAACGTATAACGTTATATAGTATTACGTTATAACGTATAACGTTATGTCGTATTACGTTATAACGTATAACGTTTAGCGGTATTACGTTATAACGTATAACGTTATGTGGTATTACGTTATAACGTATAACGTTTAGCGGTATTACGTTATAACGTATAACGTCATGTGGTATTACGTTATAACGTATAACGTTATGTAGCATTACGTTATAACGTATAACGTTATATAGTATTACGTTATAACGTTTAACGTACTATAGCATTTCTTTATAACGTATAACGTCATAAGGTATTACGTTATAACTTATAACGTTATATAGTATTACGTTATAACGTATAACGTTATATAGTATTACGTTATAACCTATAACGTTATATAGTATTACGTTATGACGTATAACGTCATAAGGCATTACGTTATAACTAATAACGTTATGTAGCATTACGTTATAACGTATAACGTTATATAGTATTACGTTATACCGTATAACGTTATGTGGTATTACGTTATAACGTATAACGTTATATAGCATTACGTTATAACGTGTAACGTTATGTAGTATTACGTTAAAACGTGTATCGTACTATAGCATTTCCTTGTAACGTATAACATCATATGGTATTACGTAATAACGTATAACGTCATATGGTATTACGTTATAACGTATAACGTTATATAGTATTACGTTATAACGTATAACGTTATGTGGTATTACGTTATAACGTATAACGTTATATAGCATTACGTTATAACGTGTAACGTTATGTAGTATTACGTTAAAACGTGTATCGTACTATAGCATTTCCTTGTAACGTATAACATCATATGGTATTACGTAATAACGTATAACGTCATATGGTATTACGTAATAACGCATAACGTTATGTAGCATTACGTTATAACAAATAACGTTATATAGTATTACGTTATAACGTATAACGTCATAAGGTATTACGTTAAACCTTATAACGTTATATAATTTTAAGTTATAGTGTGTAACGTACTATAGCATTCCTTTATAACGTATAACGTCATATGGTATTACGTTATAACGTATAACGTCTTATAGTATTACGTTATAACGTATAACGTTATATAGTATTACGTTATAACGTATAACGTTATATAGTATTACGTTATGACGTATAACGTCATAAGGTATTACGTTATAACGTGTAACGTTATATAGTATTACGGTATAACGTATAACGTCATATGGTATTACGTGATAACGTGTAACGTTATATAGTATTACGTTATAACGTATAACGTTATGTGGTATTACGTTATAACGTATAACGTCATATGGTATTACGTTATAACGTATAGCGTTATATAGTATTACGTTATATAGTATAACGTTATATAGTATTACGTTATAGCCTGTAACGTACTATAGCATCTCTTTATAACGTATCACGTCATATCGTATTACGTTATAACGTATAACGTCATATGGTAATACGATATAACGTATAACGTTATATAGTATTACGTTATAACGTATAACGTTATGTGGTATTACGTTATAACGTATAACGTTATACAGCATTACGTTATAGCGCATAACGTTATGTAGCATTACGTTATAACAAATAACGTTATATAGTATTACGTTATAACGTATAACGTCATAAGGTATTACGTTATACCTTATAACGTTATATAATATTACGTTATAGTGTGTAACGAACTATAGCATTCCTTTATAACATATAACGTCATATGGTATTACGTTATAACGTATAACGTCATATAGTATTACGTTATAACGTATAACGTTGTATAGTATTACGTTATAACGTATAACGTCATTTGGTATAACGTTATAACGTATAACGTTATATAGTATTACGGTATAACGTATAACGTTATATAGTATTACTTTATAACGTGTAACGTACTATAGCATTTCCTTATAACGTATAACATCATATGGTATTACGTTATAACGTATAACGTCATATGGTATTACGTTACAACGTATAACGTTATATAGTATTACGTTATACCTTATAACGTTATATAATATTACGTTATAGTGTGTAACGAACTATAGCATTCCTTTATAACGTATAACGTCATATGGTATTACGTTATAACGTATATCGTTATATAGCATTTCCTTCTAACGTATAACATCATACGGTATTACGATATAACGTATAACGTTATATAGTATTACGTTATAACCTATAACGTTATATAGTATTACGTTATGACGTATAACGTCATACGGCATTACGTTATAAGTTATAACGTTATGTAGTATTACGTTATAACGTGTAACGTACTATAGCATTCCTTTATAACGTATAACGTCATATAGTAATACGTTATAACGTATAACGTCTTAAGGTATTACCTTATAACTAATAACGTTATGTAGCATTACGCTATAACGTATAACGTTATATAGTATTACGTTATACCGTATAACGTTATGTGGTATTACGTTATAACGTATAACGTTATATAGCATTACGTTATAACGTGTAACGTTATGTAGTATTACGTTAAAACGTGTATCGTACTATAGCATTTCGTTGTAACGTATAACATCATATGGTATTACGTAATAACGTATAACGTCATATGGTATTACGTTATAACGTATAACGTTATATAGTATTACGTTATAACGTATAACGTTATGTGGTATTACGTTATAACGTATAACGTTATATAGCATTACGTTATAACGTGTAACGTTATGTAGTATTACGTTAAAACGTGTATCGTACTATAGCATTTCCTTGTAACGTATAACATCATATGGTATTACGTTATAACGTATAACGTCATATGGTAATACGATATAACGTATAACGTTATATAGTATTACGTTATAACGTATAACGTTATGTGGTATTACATTATAACGTATAACGTTATATAGCATTACGTTATAGCGTATAACGTTATGTAGCATTACGTTATAACGTATGAAGTTATATAGCATTACGTTATACCGTATATCGTTATGTAGCATTACGTTATAACGTATAACGTTATATAGCATTTCCTTCTAACGTATAACATCATACGGTATTACGATATAACGTATAACGTTATATAGTATTACGTTATAACCTATAACGTTATATAGTATTACGTTATGACGTATAACGTCATACGGCATTACGTTATAAGTTATAACGTTATGTAGTATTACCTTATAACGTGTAACGTACTATAGCATTCCTTTATAACGTATAACGTCATATAGTATTACGTTATAACGTATAACGTTATGTGGTATTACATTATAACGTATAACGTTATATAGCATTACGTTATAGCGTATAACGTTATGTAGCATTACGTTATAACGTATAACGTTATACAGCATTACGTTATAACGCATAACGTTATGTAGCATTACGTTATAACAAATAACGTTATATAGTATTACGTTATGACGTATAACGTCATAAGGTATTACGTTATAACTTATAACGTTATATAGTATTACGTTATAACGTGTAACGTACTATAGGATTTCTTGATAACGTATAACGTCATATGGTATTACGTTATAACCTATAACGTTATGTAGTATTACGTTATAACGTGTAACGTACTATAGCATTACTTTATAACGTATAACGTCATATAGTAATACGTTATAACGTATAACGTCATAAGGTATTACCTTATAACTAATAACGTTATGTAGCATTACGTTATAACGTATAACGTTATATAGTATTACGTTATACCGTATAACGTTATGTGGTATTACGTTATAACGTATAACGTTATATAGCATTACGTTATAACGTGTAACGTTATGTAGTATTACGTTAAAACGTGTATCGTACTATAGCATTTCCTTGTAACGTATAACATCATATGGTATTACGTAATAACGTATAACGTCATATGGTATTACGTTATAACGTATAACGTTATATAGTATTACGTTATAACGTATAACGTTCTGTGGTATTACGTTATAACGTATAACGTTATATAGCATTACGTTATAACGTGTAACGTTATGTAGTATTACGTTAAAACGTGTATCGTACTATAGCATTTCCTTGTAACGTATAACATCATATGGTATTACGTAATAACGTATAACGTCATATGGTATTACGTTATAACGTATAACGTTATATAGTATTACGTTATAACGTATAACGTTATGTGGTATTACGTTATAACGTATAACGTTATACAGCATTACGTTATAACGCATAACGTTATGTAGCATTACGTTATAACAAATAACGTTATATAGTATTACGTTATAACGTATAACGTCATAAGGTATTACGTTAAACCTTATAACGTTATATAATTTTAAGTTATAGTGTGTAACGTACTATAGCATTCCTTTATAACGTATAACGTCATATGGTATTACGTTATAACGTATAACGTCTTATAGTATTACGTTATAACGTATAACGTTATATAGTATTACGTTATAACGTATAACGTTATATAGTATTACGTTATGACGTATAACGTCATAAGGTATTACGTTATAACGTGTAACGTTATATAGTATTACGTTATAACGTATAACGTCATATGGTATTACGTGATAACGTGTAACGTTATATAGTATTACGTTATAACGTATAACGTTATGTGGTATTACGTTATAACGTATAACGTCATATGGTATTACGTTATAACGTATAGCGTTATATAGTATTACGTTATATAGTATAACGTTATATAGTATTACGTTATAGCCTGTAACGTACTATAGCATCTCTTTACAACGTATCACGTCATATGGTATTACGTTATAACGTATAACGTCATATGGTAATACGATATAACGTATAACGTTATATAGTATTACGTTATAACGTATAACGTTATGTGGTATTACGTTATAACGTATAACGTTATACAGCATTACGTTATAGCGCATAACGTTATGTAGCATTACGTTATAACAAATAACGTTATATAGTATTACGTTATAACGTATAACGTCATAAGGTATTACGTTATACCTTATAACGTTATATAATATTACGTGATAGTGTGTAACGAACTATAGCATTCCTTTATAACATATAACGTCATATGGTATTACGTTATAACGTATAACGTCATATAGTATTACGTTATAACGTATAACGTTGTATAGTATTACGTTATAACGTATAACGTCATTTGGTATAACGTTATAACGTATAACGTTATATAGTATTACGGTATAACGTATAACGTTATATAGTATTACTTTATAACGTGTAACGTACTATAGCATTTCCTTATAACGTATAACATCATATGGTATTACGTTATAACGTATAACGTCATATGGTATTACGTTACAACGTATAACGTTATATAGTATTACGTTATACCTTATAACGTTATATAATATTACGTTATAGTGTGTAACGAACTATAGCATTCCTTTATAACGTATAACGTCATATGGTATTACGTTATAACGTATATCGTTATATAGCATTTCCTTCTAACGTATAACATCATACGGTATTACGATATAACGTATAACGTTATATAGTATTACGTTATAACCTATAACGTTATATAGTATTACGTTATGACGTATAACGTCATACGGCATTACGTTATAAGTTATAACGTTATGTAGTATTACGTTATAACGTGTAACGTACTATAGCATTCCTTTATAACGTATAACGTCATATAGTAATACGTTATAACGTATAACGTCTTAAGGTATTACCTTATAACTAATAACGTTATGTAGCATTACGCTATAACGTATAACGTTATATAGTATTACGTTATACCGTATAACGTTATGTGGTATTACGTTATAACGTATAACGTTATATAGCATTACGTTATAACGTGTAACGTTATGTAGTATTACGTTAAAACGTGTATCGTACTATAGCATTTCGTTGTAACGTATAACATCATATGGTATTACGTAATAACGTATAACGTCATATGGTATTACGTTATAACGTATAACGTTATATAGTATTACGTTATAACGTATAACGTTATGTGGTATTACGTTATAACGTATAACGTTATATAGCATTACGTTATAACGTGTAACGTTATGTAGTATTACGTTAAAACGTGTATCGTACTATAGCATTTCCTTGTAACGTATAACATCATATGGTATTACGTTATAACGTATAACGTCATATGGTAATACGATATAACGTATAACGTTATATAGTATTACGTTATAACGTATAACGTTATGTGGTATTACATTATAACGTATAACGTTATATAGCATTACGTTATAGCGTATAACGTTATGTAGCATTACGTTATAACGTATAACGTTATACAGCATTACGTTATAACGCATAACGTTATGTAGCATTACGTTATAACGTATAACGTTATATAGTATTACGTTATACCGTATAACGTTATGTGGTATTACGTTATAACGTAGAACGTTATATAGCATTACGTTATAACGTGTAACGTTATGTAGTATCACGTTAAAACGTGTATCGTACTATAGCATTTCGTTGTAACGTATAACATCATATGGTATTACGTAATAACGTATAACGTCATATGGTATTACGTTATAACGTATAACGTTATATAGTATTACGTTATAACGTATAACGTTATGTGGTATTACGTTATAACGTATAACGTTATATAGTATTACGTTATAACGTGTAACGTTATGTAGTATTACGTTAAAACGTGTATCGTACTATAGCATTTCCTTGTAACGTATAACATCACATGGTATTACGTAATAACGTATAACGTCATATGGTATTACGTTATAACGTATAACGTTATATAGTATTACGTTATAACGTATAACGTTATGTGGTATTACGTTATAACGTATAACGTTATACAGCATTACGTTATAACGCATAACGTTATGTAGCATTACGTTATAACAAATAACGTTATATAGTATTACGTTATAACGTATAACGTCATAAGGTATTACGTTATACCTTATAACGTTATATAATTTTAAGTTATAGCGTGTAACGTACTATAGCATTCCTTTATAACGTATAACGTCATATGGTATTACGTTATAACGTATAACGTCTTATAGTATTACGTTATAACGTATAACGTTATATAGTATTACGTTATAACGTATAACGTTATGTAGTATTACGTTATGACGTATAACGTCATAAGGTATTACGTTATAACTTATAACGTTATATAGTATTACGTTATAACGTGTAACGTTATATAGTATTACGTTATAACGTATAACGTCATATGGTATTACGTTATAACGTATAACGTTATATAGTATTACGTTATAACGTATAACGTTATGTGGTATTACGTTATAACGTATAACGTCATATGGTATTACGTTATAACGTATAGCGTTATATAGTATTACGTTATAACGTATAACGTTATATAGTATTACGTTATAGCCTGTAACGTACTATAGCATCTCTTTATAACGTATAACGTCATATGTTATTACGTTATAACGTATAACGTCATATGGTAATACGATATATCGTATAACGTTATATAGTATTACGTTATAACGTATAACGTTATGTGGTATTACGTTATAACGTATAACGTTATACAGCATTACGTTATAGCGCATAACGTTATGTAGCATTACGTTATAACAAATAACGTTATATAGTATTACGTTATAACGTATAACGTCATAAGGTATTTCGTTATAACGTATAACGTCATATGGTATTACGTTATAACGTATAACGTTATATAGTATTACGTTATAACGTATAACGTCATTTGGTATTACGTTATAACGTATAACGTTATATAGTATTACGTTATAACGTATAACGTTATGTAGCATTACGTTATAACGTATAACGTTATATAGTATTACGTTATAACGTATAACGTTATGTAGCATTACGTTATAACGTATAGAGTTATATAGTATTACGTTATAACGTATAACGTCATATAGTATTACGTTATAACGTATAACGTTATATAGTATTACGTTATAACGTATAACGTTATATAGTATTACGTTATAACGTATAACGTTATATAGTATTACGTTATAACGTATAACGTTATATAGTACTACGTTATAACGTATAACGTTATATAGTATTACGTTATAACGTATAACGTTATATAATATTACGTTATTACGTATAACGTCATTTGGTATTACGTTATAACGTATAACGTTATATAGTATTACGTTATAACGTATAACGTTATGTAGCATTACGTTATAACGTATAACGTTATATAGTATTACGTTATAACATATAACGTTATGTAGCATTACGTTATAACGTATAGCGTCATATAGTATTACGATATAACGTATAACGTCATATAGTATTACGTTATAACGTATAACGTTATATAGTATTAGGTTATAACGTATAACGTTATATAGTATTAGGTTATAACGTATAACGTTATATAGTATTACGTTATAACGTGTAACGTACTATAGCATTTCCTTATAACGTATAACATCATATCGATTACGTTATAACGTATAACGTTATATAGTATTACGTTATAACGTATAACGTCATATGGTATTTCGCTATAACGTGTAACGTTATATAGTATTACGTTATAACGTATAACGTTATGTGGTATTACGTTATAACGTATAACGTTATGTCGTATTACGTTATAACGTATAACGTTATGTGATATTACGTTATACCGTATAACGTTATGTAGCATTACGTTATAACGTTTGAAGTTATATAGCATTACCTTATACCGTATAACGTTACGTAGCATTACGTGATAACGTATAACGTTATATAGTATTACGTTATAACGTATAACTTTATATAGTATTACGTTATGACGTATAACGTCATAAGGTATTACGTTATAACTTATAACGTTATATAGCATTTCCTTATAACGTATAACATCACATGGAATTACGTTATAACGTATAACGTCATATGGTATTACGTTATAACGTATAACGTTATATAGTATTACGTTATAACGTATAACGTTATGTGGTATTACGTTATAACGTATAACGTTATATAGCATTACGTTATAACGCATAACGTTATGTAGCATTACGTTATAACGAATAACGTTATATAGTATTACGTTATAACGTATAACGTCATAAGGTATTACGTTATACCTTATAACGTTATATAATATTACGTTATAGTGTGTAACGTTCTATAGCATTCCTTTATAACATATGACGTCATAAGGTATTACGTTATAACTTATAACGTTATATAGTATTACGTTATAACGTGTAACGTACTATAGCATTCCTTTATAACGTATAACGTCATATAGTATTACGTTATAACGTATAACGTTATATAGTATTACGTTATAACGTATAACGTTATATGGTAATACGTTATAGCGTATAACGTTATGTAGTATTACGTTACAACGTATAACGTTATGTGGTATTACGTTATAACGTATAACCTCATATGGTATTACGTTATAACTTATAACATTATATAGTATTACGTTATAGCCTGTAACGTACTATAGCATTTCCTTATAACGTATATCATCATATGGTATTACGTTATAACGTATAACGTCATATGGTAATACGTTATAACGTATAACGTTATATAGTATTACGTTATAACGTATAACGTTATCTGGTATTCCATTATAACGTATAACGTTATATAGCATTACGTTATAGCGTATAACGTTATGTAGCATTACGTTATAACGTATAACGTTATATAGTATTACGTATTACGTATAACGTCATAAGGTATTACGTTATAACTTATAACATTATATAGTATTACGTTATAGGCTGTAACGTACTATAGTATTTCTTTATAACGTATAACGTCATATGGTATTACGTTATAAGGTATAACGTTATGTAGCATTTCCTTATAACGTATAACATCATATGGTATTACGTTATAACGTATAACGTCATATAGTATTACGTTATAACGTATAACGTCATAAGGTATTACGTTATACCTTATAACGTTATATAATATTACGTTATAGTGTGTAACGTACTATAGCATTCCGTTATAACGTATAACGTCATAAGGTATTACGTTATAACTTATAACGTTATATAGTATTACGTTATAACGTATAACGTCATATAGTATTACGTTATAACGTATAACTTTATGTAGCATTACGTTATAACGTATAACGTTATGTAGCATTACGTTATAACGTATAACGCTATATAGTATTACGTTATAACGTATAACGTTATGTAGCATTACGTTATAACGTATAACGTCATAAGGTATTACGTTATAACTTATAACGTTATATAGTATTACGTTATAACGTGTAACGTTATATAGTATTACGTTATAACGTATAACGTTATATAGTATTACGTTATGACGTATAACGTCATAAGGTATTACGTTATAACTTATAACGTTATATAGTATTACGTTATAACGTATAACGTTTTATAGTATTACGTTATAACGTATAACGTCATAAGGTATTACGTTATAACTTATAACGTTATATAGTATAACGTTATAACGTGTAACGTACCATAGCATTTCCTTATAACGTATAACATCATATGGTATTACGTTATAACGTATAACGTCATATGGTATTACGTTATAACGTATAACGTTATAGAGTATTACGTTATAACGTATAACGTTATGTAGCATTACGTTATAACGTATAACGTTATGTAGCATTACGTTATAACGTATAACGTTATATAGTATTACGTTATAACGTATAACGTTATGTAGCATTACGTTATAACGTATAGCGTTATATAGTATTACGTTATAACGTATAACGTCATATGGTATTACGTTATAACGTATAACGTTATATAGTATTACGTTATGACGTATAACGTCATAAGGTATTACGTTATAACTTATAACGTTATATACTATTACGTTATAACGTGTAACGTTATATATAATTACGTTATAACGTATAACGTCATAAGGTATTACATTATAACTTATAACGTTATATATTATTACGTTATAGTGTGTAACGAACTATAGCATTCCTTTATAACGTATAACGTCATATGGTATTACGTTATAACGTATAACGTCATATAGTATTACGTTATAACGTATAACGTTATATAGTATTACGTTATAACGTATAACGTTATATAGTATTACGTTATAACGTATAACGTTATATAGTATTACGTTATGACGTATAACATCATAAGGTATTACGTTATAACGTATAACGTCATATGGTATTACGTTATAACGTATAACGTTATATAGTATTACGTTATGACGTATAACGTCATAAGGTATTACGTTATAACTTATAACGTTATATACTATTTCGTTATAACGTGTAACGTTATATAGTATTACGTTATAACGTATAACGTCATATGGTATTACGTTATAACGTATAGCGTTATATAGTATTACGTTATAACGTATAACGTCATTTGGTATTACGTTATAACGTATAACGTTATATAGTATTACGTTATAACGTATAACGTTATATAGTATTACGTTATAACGTATAACGTCATAAGGTATTACATTATAACTTATAACGTTATATATTATTACGTTATAACGTGTAACGTACTATAGCATTTCCTTATAACGTATAACATCATATGGTATTACGTTATAACGTATAACGTCATATGGTATTACGTTATAACGTATAACGTTATATAGTATTACGTTATAACGTATAACGTTATGTAGCATTACGTTATAACGTATAACGTTATGTAGCATTACGTTATAACGTATAACGTTATGTAGCATTACTTTATAACGTATAACGTTATATAGTATTACGTTATAACGTATAACGTTATGTAGCATTACGTTATAACGTATAGCGTTATATTGTATTACGTTATAACGTATAACGTTATGTAGCACTACGTTATAACGTATAACGTCATAAGGTGTTACGTTATAACGTATAACGTTATACAGCATTACCTTATAACGCATAACGTTATGTAGCATTACGTTATAACAAATAACGTTATATAGTATTACGTTATAACGTATAACGTCATAAGGTATTACGTTATACCTTATAACGTTATATAATATTACGTTATAGTGTGTAACGAACTATAGCATTCCTTTATAACGTATAACGTCATATGGTATTACGTTATAACGTATAACGTCATATAGTATTACGTTATAACGTATAACGTTATATAGTATTACGTTATAACGTATAACGTTATATAGTATTACGTTATAACGTATAACGTTATATAGTATTACGTTATGACGTATAACATCATAAGGTATTACGTTATAACTTATAACGTTATATAGTATTACGTTATAACGTGTAACGTTATATAGTATTGCGTTATAACGTATAACGTTATATAGTATTACGTTATGACGTATAACGTCATAAGGTATTACGTTATAACGTATAACGTCATAAGGTATTACGTTATACCTTATAACGTTATATAATATTACGTTATAGTGTGTAACGAACTATAGCATTCCTTTATAACGTATAACGTCATATGGTATTACGTTATAACGTATAACGTCATATAGTATTACGTTATAACGTATAACGTTATATAGTATTACGTTATAACGTATAACGTTATATAGTATTACATTATAACGTGTAACGTTATATAGTATTACGTTATAACGTATAACGTCATTTGGTATTACGTTATAACGTATAACGTTATATAGTATTACGTTATAACGTATAACGTTATGTAGCATTACGTTATAACGTATAACGTCATAAGGTATTACGTTATAACTTATGACGTTATATAGTATTACGTTATAACGTGTAACGTTATATAGTATAACGTTATAACGTATAACGTTATATAGTATTACGTTATGACGTATAACGTCATAAGGTATTACGTTATAACTTATAACGTTATATAGCATTTCCTTATAACGTATAACATCATACGGTATTACGTTATAACGTATAACGTCATATGGTATTACGTTATAACGTATAACGTTATATAGTATTACGTTATAACGTGTAACGTTATATAGTATTACGTTATAACGTATAATGTTATATGGTATTACGTTATGACGTGTAACGTCATAAGGTATTACGTTATACCTTATAACGTTATATAATATTACGTTATAGTGTGTAACGTACTATAGCATTCCTTTGTAACGTATAACGTCATATGGGATTTCGTTATAACGTATAACGTTATATAGCATTACGTTATACCGTATAACGTTATGTAGCATTACGTTATAGCGTATAACGTTATATAGCATTTCCTTATAACGTATAACATCATATGGTATTACGTTATAACGTATAACGTCATATGGTATTACGTTATAACGTATAACGTTATATAGTATTACGTTATAACGTATAACGTTATGTGGTATTACATTATAACGTATAACGTTATATAGCATTACGTTATAGCGTATAACGTTATATAGCATTACGTTATAACGTATAACGTTATATAGTATTACGTTATAACGTGTAACGTCATAAGGTATTACGTTATAACTTATAACGTTATATAGTATTACGCTATAGCCTGTAACGTACTATAGCATTTCTTTATAACGTATAACGTCATATGGTATTACGTTATAACGTATAACGTTATGTAGCATTTCCTTATAACGTAAAACATCATATGTTATTACGTTATAACGTATAACGTCATATAGTATTACGTTATAACGTATAACGTCATAAGGTATTACGTTATACCTTATAACGTTGTATAATAATACGTTATAGTGTGTAACGTACTATAGCATTCCGTTATAACGTATAACGTCATAAGGTATTACGTTATAACTTATAACGTTATATAGTATTACGTTATAGCCTGTAACGTACTATAGCATTTCTTTATAACGTATAACGTCATATGGTATTACGTTATAACGTAAAACGTTATGTAGCATTTCCTTATAACGTATAACGTTATATAGTATTACGTTATAACGTATAACGTTATGTAGCATTACGTTATAACGTATAACGTTATATAGTATTACGTTATAACGTATAACGTTATATAGCATTCCTTTATAACGTATAACGTCATATAGTATTACGTTATAACGTGTAACGTAGTATAGCATTTCCTTATAACGTATAACATCATATGGTATTACGTTATAACGTATAACGTCATATGGTATTACGTTATAACGTATAACGTTATATAGTATTACGTTATAACGTATAACGTTATGTAGCATTACGTTATAACGTATAACGTTATGTAGCATTACGTTATAACGTATAACGTTATGTAGCATTACTTTATAACGTATAACGTTATATAGTATTACGTTATAACGTATAACGTTATGTAGCATTACGTTATAACGTATAGCGTTATATTGTATTACGTTATAACGTATAACATTATGCCGCATTACGTTATAACGTATAACGTCATAAGGTATTACGTTATAACTTATAACGTTATATAGTATTACGTTATAACGTGTAACGTTATATAGTATTACGTTATAACGTATAACGTTATATAGTATTACGTGATGACGTATAACGTCATAAGGTATTACCTTATAACGTATAACGTTATATAGTATTACGTTATAACGTATAACGTTATGTGGTGTTACGTTATAACGTTTAGCGTTATATAGCATTACGCTATAACGTATAACGTTATGTAGCATTACGTTATAACGTATAACGTTATATAGCATTACGTTATAGCGTATAACGTTATGTAGCATTACGTTATAACGTATAACGTTATATAGTATTACGTTATAACGTATAACGTCATAAGGTATTACGTTATAACTTATAACGTTATATAGTATTACGTTATAGCCTGTAACGTACTATAGCATCTCTTTATAACGTATAACGTCATATGGTGTTACGTTATAACGTATAACGTCATATGGTAATACGATATAACGTATAACGTTATATAGTATTACGTTATAACGTATAACGTTATGTGGTATTACGTTATAACATATAACGTTATACAGCATTACCTTATAACGCATAACGTTATGTAGCATTACGTTATAACAAATAACGTTATATAGTATTACGTTATAACGTATAACGTCATAAGGTATTACGTTATACCTTATAACGTTATATAATATTACGTTATAGTGTGTAACGAACTATAGCATTCCCTTATAACGTATAACGTCATATGGTATTACGTTATAACGTATAACGTCATATAGTATTACGTTATAACGTATAACGTTATATAATATTACGTTATAACGTATAACGTCATATAGTATTACGTTATAACGTATAACGTTATATAGTATTACGTTATGACGTATAACACCATAAAGTATTACGTTATAACTTATAACGTTATATAGTATTACGTTATAACGTGTAACGTTATATAGTATTACGTTATGACGTATAACGTTATATAGTATTACGTTATGACGTATGACGTCATAAGGTATTACGTTATAACTTATAACGTTATATAGTATTACGTTATAACGTGTAACGTTATATAGTATTACGTTATAACGTATAACGTCATATGGTATTACGTTATAACGTATAACGTTATATAGTATTACGTTATAACGTATAACGTCATTTGGTATTACGTTATAACGTATAACGTTATATAGTATTACGTTATAACGTATAACGTTATGTAGCATTACGTTATAGCGTATAACGTCATAAGGTATTACGTTATAACTTATAACGTTATATAGTATTACGTTATAACGTGTAACGTTATATAGTATTACGTTATAACGTATAACGTTATATAGTATTACGTTATGACGTATAACGTCATAAGGTATTACGTTATAACTTATAACGTTATATAGCATTTCCTTATAACGTATAACATCATACGGTATTACGTTATAACGTATAACGACATATGGTATTACGTTATAACGTATAACGTTATATAGTATTACGTTATAACGTGTAACGTTATATAGTATTACGTTCTAACGTATAACGTTATATGGTATTACGTTATGACGTGTAACGTTATAAGGTATTACGTTATACCTTATAACGTTATATAATATTACGTTATAGTGTGTAACGTACTATAGCATTCCTTTATAACGTATAACGTCATATGGTATTTCGTTATAACGTATAACGTTATATAGCATTACGTTATACCGTATAACGTTATGTAGCATTACGTTATAGCGTATAACGTTATATAGCATTTCCTTATAACGTATAACATCATATGGTATTACGTTATAACGTATAACGTCATATGGTATTACGTTATAACGTATAACGTTATATAGTATTACGTTATAACGTATAACGTTATGTGGTATTACATTATAACGTATAACGTTATATAGCATTACGTTATAGCGTATAACGTTATATAGCATTACGTTATAACGTATAACGTTATATAGTATTACGTTATAACGTGTAACGTCATAAGGTATTACGTTATAACTTATAACGTTATATAGTATTACGCTATAGCCTGTAACGTACTATAGCATTTCTTTATAACGTATAACGTCATATGGTATTACGTTATAACGTATAACGTTATGTAGCATTTCCTTATAACGTAAAACATCATATGTTATTACGTTATAACGTATAACGTCATATAGTATTACGTTATAACGTATAACGTCATAAGGTATTACGTTATACCTTATAACGTTGTATAATAATACGTTATAGTGTGTAACGTACTATAGCATTCCGTTATAACGTATAACGTCATAAGGTATTACGTTATAACTTATAACGTTATATAGTATTACGTTATAGCCTGTAACGTACTATAGCATTTCTTTATAACGTATAACGTCATATGGTATTACGTTATAACGTAAAACGTTATGTAGCATTTCCTTATAACGTATAACGTTATATAGTATTACGTTATAACGTATAACGTTATGTAGCATTACGTTATAACGTATAACGTTATATAGTATTACGTTATAACGTATAACGTTATATAGCATTCCTTTATAACGTATAACGTCATATAGTATTACGTTATAACGTGTAACGTAGTATAGCATTTCCTTATAACGTATAACATCATATGGTATTACGTTATAACGTATAACGTCATATGGTATTACGTTATAACGTATAACGTTATATAGTATTACGTGATGACGTATAACGTCATAAGGTATTACCTTATAACGTATAACGTTATATAGTATTACGTTATAACGTATAACGTTATGTGGTGTTACGTTATAACGTTTAGCGTTATATAGCATTACGCTATAACGTATAACGTTATGTAGCATTACGTTATAACGTATAACGTTATATAGCATTACGTTATAGCGTATAACGTTATGTAGCATTACGTTATAACGTATAACGTTATATAGTATTACGTTATAACGTATAACGTCATAAGGTATTACGTTATAACTTATAACGTTATATAGTATTACGTTATAGCCTGTAACGTACTATAGCATCTCTTTATAACGTATAACGTCATATGGTGTTACGTTATAACGTATAACGTCATATGGTAATACGATATAACGTATAACGTTATATAGTATTACGTTATAACGTATAACGTTATGTGGTATTACGTTATAACATATAACGTTATACAGCATTACCTTATAACGCATAACGTTATGTAGCATTACGTTATAACAAATAACGTTATATAGTATTACGTTATAACGTATAACGTCATAAGGTATTACGTTATACCTTATAACGTTATATAATATTACGTTATAGTGTGTAACGAACTATAGCATTCCCTTATAACGTATAACGTCATATGGTATTACGTTATAACGTATAACGTCATATAGTATTACGTTATAACGTATAACGTTATATAATATTACGTTATAACGTATAACGTCATATAGTATTACGTTATAACGTATAACGTTATATAGTATTACGTTATGACGTATAACACCATAAGGTATTACGTTATAACTTATAACGTTATATAGTATTACGTTATAACGTGTAACGTTATATAGTATTACGTTATGACGTATAACGTTATATAGTATTACGTTATGACGTATGACGTCATAAGGTATTACGTTATAACTTATAACGTTATATAGTATTACGTTATAACGTGTAACGTTATATAGTATTACGTTATAACGTATAACGTCATATGGTATTACGTTATAACGTATAACGTTATATAGTATTACGTTATAACGTATAACGTCATTTGGTATTACGTTATAACGTATAACGTTATATAGTATTACGTTATAACGTATAACGTTATGTAGCATTACGTTATAGCGTATAACGTCATAAGGTATTACGTTATAACTTATAACGTTATATAGTATTACGTTATAACGTGTAACGTTATATAGTATTACGTTATAACGTATAACGTTATATAGTGTTACGTTATGACGTATAACGTCATAAGGTATTACGTTATAACTTATAACGTTATATAGCATTTCCTTATAACGTATAACATCATACGGTATTACGTTATAACGTATAACGACATATGGTATTACGTTATAACGTATAACGTTATATAGTATTACGTTATAACGTGTAACGTTATATAGTATTACGTTCTAACGTATAACGTTATATGGTATTACGTTATGACGTGTAACGTTATAAGGTATTACGTTATACCTTATAACGTTATATAATATTACGTTATAGTGTGTAACGTACTATAGCATTCCTTTATAACGTATAACGTCATATGGTATTTCGTTATAACGTATAACGTTATATAGCATTACGTTATACCGTATAACGTTATGTAGCATTACGTTATAGCGTATAACGTTATATAGCATTTCCTTATAACGTATAACATCATATGGTATTACGTTATAACGTATAACGTCATATGGTATTACGTTATAACGTATAACGTTATATAGTATTACGTTATAACGTATAACGTTATGTGGTATTACATTATAACGTATAACGTTATATAGCATTACGTTATAGCGTATAACGTTTTGTAGCATTACGTTATAACGTATAACGTTATATAGTATTACGTTATAACGTATAACGTCATAAGGTATTACGTTATACCTTATAACGTTATATAATATTACGTTATAGTGTGTAACGTACTATAGCATTCCTTTATAACGTATAACGTCATATGGTATTTCGTTATAACGTATAACGTTATATAGCATTACGTTATACCGTATAACGTTATGTAGCAATACGTTATAGCGTATAACGTTATATAGCATTTCCTTATAACGTATAACATCATATGGTATTACGTTATAACGTATAACGTCATACGGTATTACGTTATAACGTATAACGTTATATAGTATTACGTTATAACGTATAACGTTATGTGGTATTACATTATAACGTATAACGTTATATAGCATTACGTTATAGCGTATAACGTTATGTAGCATTACGTGATAACGTATAACGTTATATAGTATTACGTTATAACGTATAACGTCATAAGGTATTACGTTATAACTTATAACGTTATATAGTATTACGCTATAGCCTGTAACGTACTATAGCATTTCTTTATAACGTATAACGTCATATGGTATTACGTTATAACGTATAACGTTATGTAGCATTTCCTTATAACGTATAACATCATATGTTATTACGTTATAACGTATAACGTCATATAGTATTACGTTATAACGTATAACGTCATAAGGTATTACGTTATACCTTGTAACGTTATATAATAATACGTTATAGTGTGTAACGTACTATAGCATTCCGTTATAACGTATAACATCATAAGGTATTACGTTATAACTTATAACGTTATATAGTATTACGTTATAGCCTGTAACGTACTATAGCATTTCTTTATAACGTATAACGTCATATGGTATTACGTTATAACGTATAACGTTATGTAGCATATCCTTATAACGTATAACGTTATATAGTATTACGTTATAACGTATAACGTTATGTTGCATTACGTTATAACGTATAACGTTATATAGTATTACGTTATAACGTATAACGTTATGTAGCATTCCTTTATAACGTATAACGTCATATAGTATTACGTTATAACGTATAACGTTATATAGTATTACGTTATAACGTATAACGTTATATAGTATTACGTTATAACGTATAACGTTATATAGTATTACGTTATAACGTATAACGTTATATAGTATTACGTTATAACGTATAACGTTATATAGTATTACGTTATAACGTATAACGTTATATAGTATTACGTTATAACGTATAACGTTATATAGTATTACGTTATAACGTGTAACGTACTATAGCATTCCTTTATAACGTATAACGTCATATAGTATTACGTTATAACGTATAACGTTATATAGTATTACGTTATAACGTATGACGTCATAAGGTATTACCTTATAACGTATAACGTTATGTAGCATTACGTTATAACGTATAACGTTCTACAGTATTATGTAATGACGTATAACGTTATATAGTATTACGTTATAACGTGTAACGTAATATAGCATTTCCTTATAACGTATAACATCACTCGGTATTACGTTATAACGTATAACGTCATAAGGTATTACCTTATAACGTATAACGTTATGTAGTATTACGTTATACCGTATAACGTTATGTGGTATTACGTTATAACGTATAATGTACTATAGCATTCCTTTATAACGTATAACGTCATATAGTGTTACGTTATAACGTATAACGTTATATAGTATTACGTTATGACGTATAACGTCATAAGGTATTACGTTATAACTTATAACGTTATATAGTATTACGTTATAACGTGTTACGTACTATAGCATTTCTTTATAACGTATAAAGTTATATAGTATTACGTTATAACCTATAACGTTATATAGTATTACGTTATAACGTGTAACGTACTATAGCATTTCTTTATAACGTATAACGTCATATGGTATCACGTTATAACGTATAACGGTATATAGTATTGCGTTATAACGTACAACGTTATGTGGTATTACGTGATAACGTATAACGTTATATTGTATTACGTTATAACGTATAACGTTATATAGTATTGCGTTATGACGTATAACGTCATAAGGTATTACGTTATAACTTATAACGTTATATAGTATTACGTTATAACGTGTAACGTACTATAGCATTTCCTTATAACGTATAACATCATATGGTACTACGTTAGAACGTATAACGTCATATGGTATTATGTTACAACGTATAACGTTATATAGTATTACGTTATAACGTATAACGTTATATAGTATTACGTTATGACGTATAACGTCATAAGGCATTACGTTATGACGTATAACGTCATAAGGCATTACGTTATAACTTACAACGTTATATTGCATTACGTTATAACGTATAACGTGATAAGGTATTACGTTGTAACTTATACCGTTATATAGTATTACGTTATAACGTGTAACATACTATAGCATTCCTTTATAACGTATAACGTCATATAGAGTTACGTTATAACGTATAACGTTATATAGTATTAGGTTATGACGCATAATGTCATAAGGTATTACGTTATGACGTATAACGTTATATAGTATTACGTTATAACGTGTAACGTACTATAGCATTTCCTTATAACGTATAACATCATATGGTACTACGTTATAACGTATAACGTCATATGGTATTATGTTACAACGTATAACGTTATATAGTATTACGTTATGAAATATAACGTCACAAGGTATTACGTTATAACTTATAACGTTATATAGTATTACGTTATAACGTGTAACGTACTATAACATTTCCTTATAACGTATAACATCATATGGTATTACGTTATAACGTATAACGTCATATGGTATTATGTTATAACTTATAACGTTATACAGTATTACGTTATAACGTATAACGTTATATAGTGTTACGTTATGACGTATAACGCTATATAGTATTACGTTATAACGTGTAACGTACTATAGCATTTCCTTATAACGTATAACATCATATGGTATTACGTTATAACGTATAACGTCATAAGGTATTACCTTATAACGTATAACGTTATGTAGCATTACGTTATAACGTATAACGTTATTTAGTATTACGTTATACCGTATAACGTTATGTGATATTACGTTATAACGTATAACGTCATAAGGTATTACGTTATAACTTATGACGTTATATAGTATTACGTTATAACGGGTTACGTACGATAGCATTTCTTTATAACGTACAACATTATATAGTATTACGTTATAACCTATAACGTTATATAGTATTACGTTATAACGTGTAACGTACTATAGCATTTCCTTATAACGTATAACATAATACGGTATTACGTTATAACGTATTACGTCATATGGTATTACGTTATAACGTATAACGTTATATAGTATTACGTTATAACGTATAACGTTATATAGTTTTACGTTATGACGTATAACGTCACAAGGTATTACGTTATAACTTATAACGTTATATAGTATTACGTTATAACGTGTAACGTACTATAGCATTTCCTTATAACGTATAACATCATATGGTATTACGTTATAACGTATAACGTCATATGGTATTATGTTATAACGTATAACGTTATACAGTATTACGTTATAACGTATAACGTTATATAGTGTTACGTTATGACGTATAACGTTATATAGTATTACGTTATAACGTGTAACGTACTATAGCATTTCCTTATAACGTATAACATCATATGGTATTACGTTATAACGTATAACGTCATATGGTATTATGTTATAACGTATAACGTTATACAGTATTACCTTATAACGTATAACGTTATGTAGCATTACGTTATAACGTATAACGTTCTATAGTATTACGTTATGACGTATAACGTTATATAGTATTACGTTATAACGTGTAACGTACTATAGCATTTCCTTATAACGTATAACATCATACGGTTTTACGTTATAACGTATAACGTCATATGGTATTACGTTATAACGTATAACGTTATATAGTATTACGTTATAACATATAACGTTATATAGTATTACGTTATGACGTATAACGTCATAAGGTATTACGTTATAACTTATAACGTTATATAGTATTACGTCATAACGTGTAACGTACTATAGCATTTCCTTATAACGTATAACATCATACGGTTTTACGTTATAACGTATAACGTCATAAGGTATTACCTTATAACGTATAACGTTATGTAGCATTACGTTATAACGTATAACGTTATTTCGTATTACGTTATACCGTATAACGTTATGTGGTATTACGTTATAACGTATAACGTTATATAGTATTACGTTATGACGTATAACGTTATATAGTATTACGTTATAACGTGTAACGTACTATAGCATTTCCTTATAACGTATAACATCATACGGTATTACGTTATAACGTATTACGTCATATGGTATTACGTTATAACGTATAACGTTATATAGTATTACGTTATAACGTGTAACGTACTATAGCATTTCCTTATAACGTATAACATCATATGGTATTACGTTATAACGTATAACGTCATATGGTATTACGTTATAACTTATAACGTTATATAGTATTACGTTATTACGTGTAACGTTATATAGTATTACGTTATAACGTATAACGTTATATAGTATTACGTTATAACGTGTAACGTACTATAGCATTCCTTTATAACGTATAACGTCATATAGTATTACGTTATAACGTATAACGTTATATAGTATTACGTTATAACGTATAACGTCATAAGGTATTACCTTATAACGTATAACGTTATGTAGCATTACGTTATAACGTATAACGTTCTATAGTATTACGTTATGACGTATAACGTTATATAGTATTACGTTATAACGTGTAACGTACTATAGCATTTCCTTATAACGTATAACATCATACGGTTTTACGTTATAACGTATAACGTCATATGGTATTACGTTATAACGTATAACGTTATATAGTATTACGTTATAACATATAACGTTATATAGTATTACGTTATGACGTATAACGTCATAAGGTATTACGTTATAACTTATAACGTTATATAGTATTACGTCATAACGTGTAACGTACTATAGCATTTCCTTATAACGTATAACATCATACGGTTTTACGTTATAACGTATCACGTCATAAGGTATTACCTTATAACGTATAACGTTATGTAGCATTACGTTATAACGTATAACGTTATTTAGTATTACGTTATACCGTATAACGTTATGTGGTATTAAGTTATAACGTATAACGTCATATGGTATCACGTTATAACATATAACGGTATATAGTATTACGTTACAACGTATAACGTTATATGGTATTACGTTATAACGTATAACGTTATGTGGTATTACGTTATAACGTATAACGTTATATAGCATTACGTTATAACGTATAACGTTATGTAGCATTACGTTATAACGTATATCGTTATATAGTATTACGTTATAACGTATAACGTTATGTGGTATTACGTTATAACGTATAACGTTATGTCGTATTACGTTATAACGTATAACGTTATGTCGTATTACGTTATAACGTATAACGTTATATTGCATTACGTTATAACGTATAACGTTATGTAGCATTACGTTATAACGTATATCGTTATATAGTATTACGTTATAACGTATAACGTTATGTGTTATTACGTTATACCGTATAACGTTATGTAGCATTACGTTATAACTTATAAAGTTATATAGCATTACGTTATACCGTATAACGTTATGTCGTATTACGTTATAACGTATAACGTTATGTCGTATTACGTTATAACGTATAAAGTTATATAGTATTACGTTATAACGTATAACGTTATATAGTATTACGTTATAACGTGTAACGTACTATAGCAGTCCTTTAGAACGTATAACGTCATATAGTGTTACGTTATAACGTATAGCGTTATATAGTATTACGTTATGACGTATAACGTCATAAGGTATTACGTTATAACTTATAACGTTATATAGTATTACGTTATAACGTGTAACGTACTATAGCATTTCCTTATAACGTATAACATCATACGGTATTACGTTATAACGTATTACGTCATATGGTATTACGTTATAACGTATAACGTTATATAGTATTACGTTATGACGTATAACGTCATAAGGTATTACGTTATGACGTATAACGTCATAAGGTATTACGTTATAACTTATAACGTTATATAGTATTACGTCATAACGTGTAACGTACTATAGCATTTCCTTATAACGTATAACGTTATATAGTATTACGTTATAACGTATAACGTCATAAGGTATTACCTTATAACGTATAACGTTATGTAGCATTACGTTATAACGTATAACGTTCTATAGTATTACGTTATGACGTATAACGTTATATAGTATTACGTTATAACGTGTAACGTACTATAGCATTTCCTTATAACGTATAACATCATACGGTTTTACGTTATAACGTATAACGTCATATGGTATTACGTTATAACGTATAACGTTATATAGTATTACGTTATAACGTATAACGTTATATAGTATTACGTTATGACGTATAACGTCATAAGGTATTACGTTATAACTTATAACGTTATATAGTATTACGTTATAACGTGCAACGTACTATAGCATTTCCTTATAACGTGTAACATCATACGGTATTACGTTATAACGTATTACGTCATATGGTATTACGTTATAACGTATAACGTTATATAGTATTACGTTATAACGTATTACGTCATATGGTATTACGTTATAACTTATAACGTTATATAGTATTACGTTATAACGTGTAACGTACTATAACATTTCCTTATAACGTATAACATCATATGGTATTACGTTATAACGTATAACGTCATATGGTATTATGTTATAACGTATAACGTTATACAGTATTACGTTATAACATATAACGTTATATAGTGTTACGTTATGACGTATAACGTTATATAGTATTACGTTATAACGTGTAACGTACTATAGCATTTCCTTATAACGTATAACATCATATGGTATTACGTTATAACGTATAACGTCATAAGGTATTACCTTATAACGTATAACGTTATGTAGCATTACGTTATATCGTATAACGTTATTTAGTATTACGTTATACCGTATAACGTTATGTGGTATTACGTTATAACGTATAACGTTAAATAGCATTACGTTATAACGTATAACGTTATGTAGTATTACGTTATAACGTGTAACGTACTATAGCATTTCCTTATAACGTATAACATCATATGGTATTACGTTATAACGTATAACGTCATATGGTATTACGTTATAACGTATAACGTTATATAGCATTACGTTATAACGTATAACGTTATGTAGCATTACGTTATAACGTATATCGTTATATAGTATTACGTTATAACGTATAACGTTATGTGTTATTACGTTATACCGTATAACGTTATGTAGCATTACGTTATAACTTATAAAGTTATATAGCATTACGTTATACCGTATAACGTTATGTAGTATTACGTTATAACGTATAACGTTATATGGTATTACGTTATAACGTATAACGTTATGTGGTATTACGTTATACCGTATAACGTTATGTAGCATTACGTTATAACTTATAAAGTTATATAGCATTACGTTATACCGTATAACGTTATGTAGCATTACGTTATAACGTATGACGTTATATAGCATTTCCTTATAACGTATAACATCATACGGTATCACGTTATAACGTATAACGTCATATGGTATTACGTTATAACGTATAACGTCATAAGGTATTACGTTATACCTTATAACGTTATATAATATTACGTTATAGTGTGTAACGTACTATAGCAGTCCTTTAGAACGTATAACGTCATATGGTATTACGCTATAACGTATAACGTTATATAGTATTACGTTATAACGTATAACGTTATATGGTATTACGTTATAACGTATAACGTTATATAGTATTACGTTATAACGTATAACGTCATAAGGTATTACCTTATAACGTATAACGTTATGTAGTATTACGTTATAACGTGTAACGTACTATAGCATTCCCTTGTAACGTATAACGTGATAAGGTATTGCGTTACAACTTATAACGTTATATAGTATTACGTTATAACGTGTAACCTACTATAGCATTCCTTTATAACGCATAACGTCATATAGTGTTACGTTATAACGTATAACGTTATCTAGTATTAGGTTATGACGTATAAGGTCATAAGGTATTACGTTATGACGTATAACGTTATATACTATTACGTTATAACGTGTAACGTACTATAGCATTCCTTTATAACTTATAACGTCATATAGTATTACGTTATAACGTATAACGTTATATAGTATTACGTTATAACGTATAACGTTATATAGTATTACGTTATAACGTATAACGTTATATAGTATTACGTTATAACGTATAACGTTATATAGTATTACGTTATGACGTATAACGTCATAAGGTATTACGTTATAACTTATAACGTTATATAGTATTACGTTATAACGTGTAACGTACTATAGCATTCCTTTATAACGTATAACGTCATATAGTATTACGTTATAACGTATAACGTTATATAGTATTACGTTATAACGTATAACGTCATAAGGTATTACCTTATAACGTATAACGTTATGTAGCATTACGTTATGACGTATAACGTCATAAGGTATTACGTTATAACTTATAACGTTATACAGTATTACGTCATAACGTGTAACGTACTACAGCATTTCTTTATAACGTATAACGTCATATGGTATCACGTTATAACGTATAACGGTATATAGCATTACGTTATAACGTATAACGTTATGTGGTATTACGTTATAAAGTATAACGTTATATAGTATTACGTTATAACGTATAACGTTATATAGTATTACGTTATGAAGTATAACGTCATAAGGTATGACGTTATAACTTATAACGTTATATAGTATTACGTTATAACGTATAACGTTATATAGTATTACGTTATACCGTATAACGTTATGTGGTATTACGTTATAACGTATAACGTACTATAGCATTCCTTTATAACGTATAACGTCATATAGTGTTACGTTATAACGTATAACGTCATAAGGTATTACGTTATACCTTATAACGTTATATAATATTACGTTATAGTGTGTAACGTACTATAGCAGTCCTTTATAACGTATAACGTCATATGGTATTACGTTATAACGTATAACGATATATAGTATTACGTTATAACGTATAACGTTATATAGTATTATGTTATAACGTATAACGTTATGTAGCATTACATTATAACGTATAAAGTTATATAGCATTACGTTATACCGTATAACGTTATGTAGCATTACGTTATAACGTATAACGTTATATAGCATTTCCTTATAACGTATAACATCATACGGTATTACGTTATAACGTATAACGTCATATGGTATTACGTTATAACGTATAACGTCATAAGGTATTACGTTATACCTTATAACGTTATATAATATTACGTTATAGTGTGTAACGTACTATAGCAGTCCCTTATAACGTATAACGTCATATGGTATTACGTTATAACGTATAACGTTATATAGTATTACGTTATAACGTATAACGTTATATAGTATTATGTTATAACGTATAACGTTATATAGTATTACGTTATAACGTATAACGTTATATAGTATTACGTTATAACGTATAACGTTATATAGTATTACGTTATGACTTATAACGTCATAAGGTATTACGTTATAACTTATAACGTTATATAGTATTACGTTATAACGTGTAACGTACTATAGCATTCCTTTATAACGTATAACGTCATATAGTATTACGTTATAACGTATAACGTTATATAGTATTACGTCATAACGTATAACGTCATAAGGTATTACCTTATAACGTATAACGTTATGTAGCATTACGTTATGACGTATAACGTCATAAGGTATTACGTTATAACTTATAACGTTATATAGTATTACGTCATAACGTGTAACGTACTATAGCATTTCTTTATAACGTAAAACGTCATATGGTATCACGTTATAACGTATAACGGTATATAGTATTACGTTATAACGTATAACGTTATGTAGCAATACGTTATAACGTATATCGTTATATAGTATTACGTTATAACGTATAACGTTATGTGGTATTACGTTATAACGTATAACGTTATGTCGTATTACGTTATAACGTATAACGTTATGTGGTATTACGTTATACCGTATAACGTTATGTAGCATTACGTTATAACGTATAAAGATATATAGCATTACGTTATACCGTATAACGTTATGTAGCATTACGTTATAACGTATAACGTTATATAGCATTTCCTTATAACGTGTAACATCATACGGTATTACGTTATAACGTATAACGTCATATGGTATTACGTTATAACGCATAACGTTATATAGTATTACGTTATAACGTATAACGTTATATAGTATTACGTTATAACGTATAACGTCATAAGGTATTACGTTATAACTTACAACGTTATATAGTATTACGTTATAGCCTGTAACGTACTATAGCATTTCTTTATAACGTATAACGTCATATGGTATTACGTTATATCTTATAACGTTATGTAGCATTACGTTATAACGTATAACGTTATATAGTATTGCGTTATAACCTATAACGTACTATAGCATTTCTTTATAACGTATAACGTCATATGGTATTACGTTATATCTTATAACGTTATGTAGCATTACGTTATAACGTATAACGTTATATAGTATTGCGTTATAACCTATAACGTTATATAGTATTGCGTTATAACCTATAACGTTATATAGTATTACGTTATGACGTATAACGTCATAAGGTATTACGTTATCACTTATAACGTTATATAGTATTACGTTATAACGTGTAACGTACTATAGCATTCCTTTATAACGTATAACGTCATATAGTATTACGTTATAACGTATAACGTTATATAGTATTACGTTATAACGTATAACGTCATAAGGTATTACCTTATAACGTATAACGTTATGTAGCATTACGTTATAACGTATAACGTTCTACAGTATTATGTTATGACGTTTAACGTTATATAGTATTACGTTATAACGTGTAACGTACTATAGCATTTCCTTATAACGTATAACATCATATAGTATTACGTTACAACGTATAACGTCATATGGTATTACGTTATAACGTATAACGTTATATAGTATTACGTTATAACGTATAACGTTATGTGGTATTACGTTATAACGTATAACGTTATATAGCATTACGTTATAACGCATAATGTTATGTAGCATTACGTTATAACGAATAACGTTATATAGTATTACGTTATAACGTATAACGTCAGAAGGTATTACGTTATACCTTATAACGTTATATAATATTACGTTATAGTGTGTAACGTACTATAGCATTCCTTTATAACGTATAACGTCATATGGTATTACGCTATAACGTATAACGTCATATGGTATTACGTTATAACGTATAACGTTATATAGTATTACGTTATAACGCATAACGTTATATAGTATTACGTTATAACGTATAACGTTATATAGTATTACGTTATAACGTATAACGTCATAAGGTATTACGTTATAACTTACAACGTTATATAGTATCACGTTATAGCCTGTAACGTACTATAGCATTTCTTTATAACGTATAACGTCATATGGTATTACGTTATATCTTATAACGTTATGTAGCATTACGTTATAACGTATAACGTTATATAGTATTGCGTTATAACCTATAACGTACTATAGCATTTCTTTATAACGTATAACGTCATATGGTATTACGTTATATCTTATAACGTTATGTAGCATTACGTTATAACGTATAACGTTATATAGTATTGCGTTATAACCTATAACGTTATATAGTATTGCGTTATAACCTATAACGTAATATAGTATTACGTTATGACGTATAACGTCATAAGGTATTACGTTACCACTTATAACGTTATATAGTATTACGTTATAACGTGTAACGTACTATAGCATTCCTTTATAACGTATAACGTCATATAGTATTACGTTATAACGTATAACGTTATATAGTATTACGTTATAACGTATAACGTCATAAGATATTACCTTATAACGTATAACGTTATGTAGCATTACGTTATAACGTATAACGTTCTACAGTATTATGTTATGACGTTTAACGTTATATAGTATTACGTTATAACGTGTAACGTACTATAGCATTTCCTTATAACGTATAACATCATATGGTATTACGTTATAACGTATAACGTCATATGGTATTACGTTATAACGTATAACGTTATATAGTATTACGTTATAACGTATAACGTTATGTGGTATTACGTTATAACGTATAACGTTATATAGCATTACGTTATAACGCATAATGTTATGTAGCATTACGTTATAACGAATAACGTTATATAGTATTACGTTATAACGTATAACGTCAGAAGGTATTACGTTATACCTTATAACGTTATATAATATTACGTTATAGTGTGTAACGTACTATAGCATTCCTTTATAACGTATAACGTCATATGGTATTACGCTATAACGTATAACGTTATATATTATTACGTTATAACGTATAACGTTATATAGTATTACGTTATAACGTATAACGTTATATAGTATTACGTTATAACGTATAACGTTATATAGTATTACGTTATGACGTATAACGTCATAAGGTATTACGTTATCACTTATAACGTTATATAGTATTACGTTATAACGTGTAACGTACTATAGCATTCCTTTATAACGTATAACGTCATATAGTATTACGTTATAACGTATAACGTTCTATAGTATTACGTTATGAGGTATAACGTTATATAGTATTACGTTATCACGTGTAACGTACTACAGCATTTCTTTATAACGTATAACGTCATATGGTATTACGTTATAACGTATAACGGTATATAGTATTACGTTATAACGTATAACGTTATGTGGTATTACGTTATAAAGTATAACGTTATATAGCATTACGTTATAACGTATAACGTTATATAGTATTACGTTATGACGTATAACGTCATAAGGTATGACGTTATAACTTATAACGTTATATAGTATTACGTCATAACGTGTAACGTACTATAGCATTTCTTTATAACGTATAACGTCATATGGTATTACGTTATAACGTATAACGATATATAGTATTACGTTATAACGTATAACGTTATGTGGTATTACGTTATAACGTATAACGCACTATAGCATTCCTTTATAACGTATAACGTCATATAGTGTTACGTTATAACGTATAACGTTATATAGTATTACGTTATGACGTATAACGTCATAAGGTATTACGTTATAACTTATAACGTTATATAGTATTACGTTATAACGTGTTGCGTACTATAGCATTTCTTTATAACGTATAACGTTATATAGTATTACGTTATAACCTATAACGTTATATAGTATTCCGTTATAACGTGTAACTTACTATAGCATTTCTTTATAACGTATAACGTCATATGGTATCACGTTATAACGTATAACGGTATATAGTATTACGTTATAACGTATAACGTTATGTGGTATTACGTGATAACGTATAACGTTACATATTATTACGTTATAACGTATAACGTTATACAGTATTACGTTATAACGTATAACGTTATATAGTATTACGTTATAACGTATAACGTTATACAGTACTACGTTATAACGTATAACGTTATATAGTATTACGTTATAACGTATAATGATATATAGTATTACGTTATAACGTATAACGTCATATAGTATTACGTTATAACGTATAACGTTCTATAGTATTACGTTATGAGGTATAACGTTATATAGTATTACGTTATCACGTGTAACGTACTACAGCATTTCTTTATAACGTATAACGTCATATGGTATTACGTTATAACGTATAACGGTATATAGTATTACGTTATAACGTATAACGTTATGTGGTATTACGTTATAAAGTATAACGTTATATAGTATTACGTTATAACGTATAACGTTATATAGTATTACGTTATGACGTATAACGTCATAAGGTATGACGTTATAACTTATAACGTTATATAGTATTACGTCATAACGTGTAACGTACTATAGCATTTCTTTATAACGTATAACGTCATATGGTATTACGTTATAGCGTATAACGGTATATAGTATTACGTTATAACGTATAACGTTATGTGGTATTACGTTATAACGTATAACGCACTATATCATTCCTTTATAACGTATAACGTCATATAGTGTTACGTTATAACGTATAACGTTATATAGTATTACGTTATGACGTATAACGTCATAAGGTATTACGTTATAACTTATAACGTTATATAGTATTACGTTATAACGTGTTACGTACTATAGCATTTCTTTATAACGTATAACGTTATATAGTATTACGTTATAACCTATAACGTTATATAGTATTCCCTTATAACGTGTAACTTACTATAGCATTTCTTTATAACGTATAACGTCATATGGTATCACGTTATAACGTCTAACGGTATATAGTATTACGTTATAACGTATAACGTTATGTGGTATTACGTGATAACGTATAACGTTATATAGTATTACGTTATAACGTATAACGTTATACAGTATTACGTTATAACGTATAACGTTATATAGAGTATTACGTTATAACGTATAACGATATATAGTATTACGTTATAACGTATAACGTTATATAGTATTACGTTATAACGTATAACGATATATAGTATTACGTTATAACGTATAACGTCATATAGTATTACGTTATAACGTATAACGTTCTATAGTATTACGTTATGAGGTATAACGTTATATAGTATTACGTTATCACGTGTAACGTACTACAGCATTTCTTTATAACGTATAACGTCATATGGTATTACGTTATAACGTATAACGGTATATAGTATTACGTTATAACGTATAACGTTGTGTGGTATTACGTTATAAAGTATAACGTTATATAGTATTACGTTATAACGTATAACGTTATATAGTATTACGTTATGACGTATAACGTCATAAGGTATGACGTTATAACTTATAACGTTATATAGTATTACGTCATAACGTGTAACGTACTATAGCATTTCTTTATAACGTATAACGTCATATGGTATTACGTTATAACGTATAACGGTATATAGTATTACGTTATAACGTATAACGTTATGTGGTATTACGTTATAACGTATAACGCACTATATCATTCCTTTATAACGTATAACGTCATATAGTGTTACGTTATAACGTATAACGTTATATAGTATTACGTTATGACGTATAACGTCATAAGGTATTACGTTATAACTTATAACGTTATATAGTATTACGTTATAACGTGTTACGTACTATAGCATTTCTTTATAACGTATAACGTTATATAGTATTACGTTATAACCTATAACGTTATATAGTATTCCGTTATAACGTGTAACTTACTATAGCATTTCTTTATAACGTATAACGTCATATGGTATCACGTTATAACGTATAACGGTATATAGTATTACGTTATAACGTATAACGTTATGTGGTATTACGTGATAACGTATAACGTTATATAGTATTACGTTATAACGTATAACGTTATACAGTATTACGTTATAACGTATAACGTTATATAGTATTACGTTATAACGTATAACGATATATAGTATTACGTTATAACGTATAACGTTATATAGTATTACGTTATAACGTATAAAGTTATATAGTATTACGTTATGACGTATAACGTCATAAGGTATTACGTTATAACGTATAACGTTATATAGTATTACGTTATAACCTATAACGTTATATAGTATTACGTTATAACGTGTAACTTACTATAGCATTTCTTTAACGTATAACGTCATATGGTATCACGTTATAACGTATAACGGTATATAGTATTACGTTATAACGTATAACGTTATGTGGTATTACGTGATAACGTATAACGTTATATAGTATTACGTTCTAACGTATAACGTTATATAGTATTACGTTCTAACGTATAACGTTATATAGTATTACGTTATAACGTATAACGTTATATAGTATTACGTTATAACGTATAACGTTATATAGTATTACGTTATAACGTATAACGTTATATAGTATTACGTTATGACGTATAACGTCATAAGGTATTACGTTATCACTTATAACGTTATATAGTATTACGTTATAACGTGTAACTTACTATAGCATTTCCTTATAACGTATAACATCATACGGTATTACGTTATAACGTATAACGTCATATGGTATTACCTTACAACGTATAACGTTATATAGCATTACGTTATAACGTATAACGTTATGTAGTATTACGTTATAACGTGTAACGTACTATAGCATTTCCTTATAACGTATAAGATCATATGGTATTACGTTATAACGTATAACGGTATATAGTATTACGTTATAACGTATAACGTTATATAGTATTACGTTATAACGTATAACGTTATGTGGTATTACGTTATAACGTATAACGTTATATAGCATTACGTTATAACGCATAATGTTATGTATCATTACGTTATAACGAATAACGTTATATAGTATTACGTTATAACGTATAACGTCAGAAGGTATTACGTTATACCTTATAACGTTATATAATATTACGTTATAGTGTGTAACGTACTATAGCATTCCTTTATAACGTATAACGTCATTATGGTATTACGCTATAACATATAACGTTATATATTATTACGTTATAACGTATAACGTTATATAGTATTACGTTAAAACGTATAACGTTATATAGTATTACGTTATAACGTATAACGTTATATAGTATTACGTTATGACGTATAACGTCATAAGGTATTACGTTAACAACTTATAACGTTATATAGTATTACGTTATAACGTGTAACGTACTATAGCATTCCCTTATAACGTATAACGTCATATAGTATTACGTTATAACGTATAACGTTATATAGTATTACGTTATAACGTATAACGTCATAAGGTATTACCTTATAACGTATAACGTTATGTAGCATTACGTTATAACGTATAACGTTCTATAGTATTACGTTATGACGTATAACGTTATATAGTATTACGTTATAACGTGTAACGTACTATAGCATTTCCTTATAACGTATAACATCATACGGTTTTACGTTATAACGTATAACGTCATATTGTATTACGTTATAACGTATAACGTTATATAGTATTACGTTATAACGTATAACGTTATATAGTATTACGTTATGACGTATAACGTTCTATAGTATTACGTTATGACGTATAACGTTATATAGTATTACGTTATAACGTGTAACGTACTATAGCATTTCCTTATAACGTATAACATCATACGGTTTTACGTTATAACGTATAACGTCATATTGTATTACGTTATAACGTATAACGTTATATAGTATTACGTTATGACGTATAACGTCATAAGGTATGACGTTATAACTTATAACGTTATATAGTATTACGTCATAACGTGTAACGTACTATAGCATTTCTTTATAACGTATAACGTCATATGGTATTACGTTATAACGTATAACGGTATATAGTATTACGTTATAACGTATAACGTTATGTGGTATTACGTTATAACGTATAACGCACTATAGCATTCCTTTATAACGTATAACGTCATATAGTGTTACGTTATAACGTATAACGTTATATAGTATTACGTTATGACGTATAACGTCATAAGGTATTACGTTATAACTTATAACGTTATATAGTATTACGTTATAACGTGTTACGTACTATAGCATTTCTTTATAACGTATAACGTTATATAGTATTACGTTATAACCTATAACGTTATATAGTATTACGTTATAACGTGTAACTTACTATAGCATTTCTTTATAACGTATAACGTCATATGGTATCACGTTATAACGTATAACGGTATATAGTATTACGTTATAACGTATAACGTTATGTGGTATTACGTGATAACCTATAACGTTATATAGTATTACGTTATACCGTATAACGTTATACAGTATTACGTTATAACGTATAACGTTATATAGTATTACGTTATAACGTATAACGATATATAGTATTACGTTATAACGTATAACGTTATATAGTATTACGTTATAACGTATAAAGTTATATAGTATTACGTTATGACGTATAACGTCATAAGGTATGACGTTATAACTTATAACGTTATATAGTATTACGTTATAACGTATAACGTTATATAGTATTACGTTATACCGTATAACGTTATGTGGTACTACGTTATAACGTTATAACGTACTATAGCATTCCTTTATAACGTATAACGTCATATAGTGTTACGTTATAACGTATAACGTTATATAGTATTACGTTATGACGTGTAACGTCATAAGGTATTACGTTATAACGTATAACGTTATATAGTATTACGTTATAACCTATAACGTTATATAGTATTACGTTATAAACGTGTAACTTACTATAGCATTTCTTTAACGTATAACGTCATATGGTATCACGTTATAACGTATAACGGTATATAGTATTACGTTATAACGTATAACGTTATGTGGTATTACGTGATAACGTATAACGTTATATAGTATTACGTTATAACGTATAACGTTATATAGTATTACGTTATAACGTATAACGTTATATAGTATTACGTTATGAAGTATAACGTCATAAGGTATGACGTTATAACTTATAACGTTATATAGTATTACGTTATAACGTATAACGTTATATAGTATTACGTTATACCGTATAACGTTATGTGGTATTACGTTATAACGTATAACGTACTATAGCATTCCTTTATAACGTATAACGTCATATAGTGTTACGTTATAACGTATAACGTCATAAGGTATTACGTTATACCTTATAACGTTATATAATATTACGTTATAGTGTGTAACGTACTATAGCAGTCCTTTATAACGTATAACGTCATATGGTATTACGTTATAACGTATAACGTTATATAGTATTACGTTATAACGTATAACGTTATATAGCATTATGTTATAACGTATAACGTTATGTAGCATTACATTATAACGTATAAAGTTATATAGCATTACGTTATACCGTATAACGTTATGTAGTATTACGTTATAACGTATAACGTTATATAGCATTTCCTTATAACGTATAACATCATACGGTATTACGTTATAACGTATAACGTCATATGGTATTACGTTATAACGTATAACGTCATAAGGTATTACGTTATACCTTATAACGTTATATAATATTACGTTATAGTGTGTAACGTACTATAGCAGTCCCTTATAACGTATAACGTCATATGGTATTACGTTATAACGTATAACGTTATATAGTATTACGTTATAACGTATAACGTTATATAGTATTATGTTATAACGTATAACGTTATATAGTATTACGTTATAACGTATAACGTTATATAGTATTACGTTATAACGTATAACGTTATATAGTATTACGTTATGACTTATAACGTCATAAGGTATTACGTTATAACTTATAACGTTATATAGTATTACGTTATAACGTGTAACGTACTATAGCATTCCTTTATAACGTATAACGTCATATAGTATTACGTTATAACGTATAACGTTATATAGTATTACGTTATAACGTATAACGTCATAAGGTATTACCTTATAACGTATAACGTTATGTAGCATTACGTTATGACGTATAACGTCATAAGGTATTACGTTATAACTTATAACGTTATATAGTATTACGTCATAACGTGTAACGTACTATAGCATTTCTTTATAACGTAAAACGTCATATGGTATCACGTTATAACGTATAACGGTATATAGTATTACGTTATAACGTATAACGTTATGTGGTATTACGTTATAAAGTATAACGTTATATAGTATTACGTTATAACGTATAACGTTATATAGTATTACGTTATGAAGTATAACGTCATAAGGTATGACGTTATAACTTATAACGTTATATAGTATTACGTTATAACGTATAACGTTATATAGTGTTATGTTATGACGTAAAACGTTATATAGTATTACGTTATAACGTGTAACGTACTATAGCATTTCCTTATAACGTATAACATCATATGGTATTACGTTATAACGTATAACGTTATGTGGTATTACGTTATAACGTATAACGTTATATAGCATTACGTTATAACGTATAACGTTATGTAGCAATACGTTGTAACGTATATCGTTATATAGTATTACGTTATAACGTATAACGTTATGTGGTATTACGTTATAACGTATAACGTTATGTCGTATTACGTTATAACGTATAACGTTATGTGGTATTACGTTATACCGTATAACGTTATGTAGCATTACGTTATAACGTATAAAGATATATAGCATTACGTTATACCGTATAACGTTATGTAGCATTACGTTATAACGTATAACGTTATATAGCATTTCCTTATAACGTGTAACATCATACGGTATTACGTTATAACGTATAACGTCATATGGTATTACGTTATAACGCATAACGTTATATAGTATTACGTTATAACGTATAACGTTATATAGTATTACGTTATAACGTATAACGTCATAAGGTATTACGTTATAACTTACAACGTTATATAGTATTACGTTATAGCCTGTAACGTACTATAGCATTTCTTTATAACGTATAACGTCATATGGTATTACGTTATATCTTATAACGTTATGTAGCATTACGTTATAACGTATAACGTTATATAGTATTGCGTTATAACCTATAACGTACTATAGCATTTCTTTATAACGCATAACGTCATATGGTATTACGTTATAACGTATAACGTTATATAGTATTACGTTATAACCTATAACGTTATATAGTATTACGTTATAACGTGTAACTTACTATAGCATTTCTTTAACGTATAACGTCATATGGTATCACGTTATAACGTATAACGGTATATAGTATTACGTTATAACGTATAACGTTATGTGGTATTACGTGATAACGTATAACGTTATATAGTATTACGTTCTAACGTATAACGTTATATAGTATTACGTTCTAACGTATAACGTTATATAGTATTACGTTATAACGTATAACGTTATATAGTATTACGTTATAACGTATAACGTTATATAGTATTACGTTATAACGTATAACGTTATATAGTATTACGTTATAACGTATAACGTTATATAGTATTACGTTATGACGTATAACGTCATAAGGTATTACGTTATCACTTATAACGTTATATAGTATTACGTTATAACGTGTAACTTACTATAGCATTTCCTTATAACGTATAACATCATACGGTATTACGTTATAACGTATAGCGTCATATGGTATTACCTTACAACGTATAACGTTATATAGCATTACGTTATAACGTATAACGTTATGTAGTATTACGTTATAACGTGTAACGTACTATAGCATTTCCTTATAACGTATAAGATCATATGGTATTACGTTATAACGTATAACGTCATATGGTATTACGTTATAACGTATAACGTTATATAGTATTACGTTATAACGTATAACGTTATGTGGTATTACGTTATAACGTATAACGTTATATAGCATTACGTTATAGCGCATAATGTTATGTATCATTACGTTATAACGAATAACGTTATATAGTATTACGTTATAACGTATAACGTCAGAAGGTATTACGTTATACCTTATAACGTTATATAATATTACGTTATAGTGTGTAACGTACTATAGCATTCCTTTATAACGTATAACGTCATATGGTATTACGCTATAACATATAACGTTATATATTATTACGTTATAACGTATAACGTTATATAGTATTACGTTATAACGTATAACGTTATGTGGTATTACGTTATAACGTATAACGTTATATAGCATTACGTTAAAGCGCATAATGTTATGTATCATTACGTTATAACGAATAACGTTATATAGTATTACGTTATGACTTATAACGTCATAAGGTATTACGTTATAACTTATAACGTTATATAGTATTACGTTATAACGTGTAACGTACTATAGCATTCCTTTATAACGTATAACGTCATACGGTATTACGTTATAACGTATAACGTTATATAGTATTACGTTATAACGTGTAACGTACTATAGCATTCCTTTATAACGTATAACGTCATATAGTATTACGTTATAACGTATAACGTTATATAGTATTACGTTATAACGTATAACGTCATAAGGTATTACCTTATAACGTATAACGTTATGTAGCATTACGTTATGACGTATAACGTCATAAGGTATTACGTTATAACTTATAACGTTATATAGTATTACGTCATAACGTGTAACGTACTATAGCATTTCTTTATAACGTAAAACGTCATATGGTATCACGTTATAACGTATAACGGTATATAGTATTACGTTATAACGTATAACGTTATGTGGTATTACGTTATAAAGTATAACGTTATATAGTATTACGTTATAACGTATAACGTTATATAGTATTACGTTATGAAGTATAACGTCATAAGGTATGACGTTATAACTTATAACGTTATATAGTATTACGTTATAACGTATAACGTTATATAGTGTTATGTTATGACGTAAAACGTTATATAGTATTACGTTATAACGTGTAACGTACTATAGCATTTCCTTATAACGTATAACATCATATGGTATTACGTTATAACGTATAACGTTATGTGGTATTACGTTATAACGTATAACGTTATATAGCATTACGTTATAACGTATAACGTTATGTAGCAATACGTTGTAACGTATATCGTTATATAGTATTACGTTATAACGTATAACGTTATGTGGTATTACGTTATAACGTATAACGTTATGTCGTATTACGTTATAACGTATAACGTTATGTGGTATTACGTTATACCGTATAACGTTATGTAGCATTACGTTATAACGTATAAAGATATATAGCATTACGTTATACCGTATAACGTTATGTAGCATTACGTTATAACGTATAACGTTATATAGCATTTCCTTATAACGTGTAACATCATACGGTATTACGTTATAACGTATAACGTCATATGGTATTACGTTATAACGCATAACGTTATATAGTATTACGTTATAACGTATAACGTTATATAGTATTACGTTATAACGTATAACGTCATAAGGTATTACGTTATAACTTACAACGTTATATAGTATTACGTTATAGCCTGTAACGTACTATAGCATTTCTTTATAACGTATAACGTCATATGGTATTACGTTATATCTTATAACGTTATGTAGCATTACGTTATAACGTATAACGTTATATAGTATTGCGTTATAACCTATAACGTACTATAGCATTTCTTTATAACGCATAACGTCATATGGTATTACGTTATAACGTATAACGTTATATAGTATTACGTTATAACCTATAACGTTATATAGTATTACGTTATAACGTGTAACTTACTATAGCATTTCTTTAACGTATAACGTCATATGGTATCACGTTATAACGTATAACGGTATATAGTATTACGTTATAACGTATAACGTTATGTGGTATTACGTGATAACGTATAACGTTATATAGTATTACGTTCTAACGTATAACGTTATATAGTATTACGTTCTAACGTATAACGTTATATAGTATTACGTTATAACGTATAACGTTATATAGTATTACGTTATAACGTATAACGTTATATAGTATTACGTTATAACGTATAACGTTATATAGTATTACGTTATAACGTATAACGTTATATAGTATTACGTTATGACGTATAACGTCATAAGGTATTACGTTATCACTTATAACGTTATATAGTATTACGTTATAACGTGTAACTTACTATAGCATTTCCTTATAACGTATAACATCATACGGTATTACGTTATAACGTATAGCGTCATATGGTATTACCTTACAACGTATAACGTTATATAGCATTACGTTATAACGTATAACGTTATGTAGTATTACGTTATAACGTGTAACGTACTATAGCATTTCCTTATAACGTATAAGATCATATGGTATTACGTTATAACGTATAACGTCATATGGTATTACGTTATAACGTATAACGTTATATAGTATTACGTTATAACGTATAACGTTATGTGGTATTACGTTATAACGTATAACGTTATATAGCATTACGTTATAGCGCATAATGTTATGTATCATTACGTTATAACGAATAACGTTATATAGTATTACGTTATAACGTATAACGTCAGAAGGTATTACGTTATACCTTATAACGTTATATAATATTACGTTATAGTGTGTAACGTACTATAGCATTCCTTTATAACGTATAACGTCATATGGTATTACGCTATAACATATAACGTTATATATTATTACGTTATAACGTATAACGTTATATAGTATTACGTTATAACGTATAACGTTATGTGGTATTACGTTATAACGTATAACGTTATATAGCATTACGTTAAAGCGCATAATGTTATGTATCATTACGTTATAACGAATAACGTTATATAGTATTACGTTATAACGTATAACGTCAGAAGGTATTACGTTATACCTTATAACGTTATATAATATTACGTTATAGTGTGTAACGTACTATAGCATTCCTTTATAACGTATAACGTCATATGGTATTACGCTATAACATATAACGTTATATATTATTACGTTATAACGTATAACGTTATATAGTATTACGTTATAACGTATAACGTTATATAGTATTACGTTATAACGTATAACGTTATATAGTATTACGTTATGACGTATAACGTCATAAGGTATTACGTTACAACTTATAACGTTATATAGTATTACGTTATAACGTGTAACGTACTATAGCATTCCTTTATAACGTATAACGTCATATAGTATTACGTTATAACGTATAACGTTATATAGTATTACGTTATAACGTATAACGTCATAAGGTATTACCTTATAACGTATAACGTTATGTAGCATTACGTTATAACGTATAACGTTCTATAGTATTACGTTATGACGTATAACGTTATATAGTATTACGTTATAACGTGTAACGTACTATAGCATTTCCTTATAACGTATAACATCATACGGTTTTACGTTATAACGTATAACGTCATATTGTATTACGTTATGACGTATAACGTTATATAGTATTACGTTATAACGTATAACGTTATATAGTATTACGTTATGACGTATAACGTTCTATAGTATTACGTTATGACGTATAACGTTATATAGTATTACGTTATAACGTGTAACGTACTATAGCATTTCCTTATAACGTATAACATCATACGGTTTTACGTTATAACGTATAACGTCATATTGTATTACGTTATAACGTATAACGTTATATAGTATTACGTTATGACGTATAACGTCATAAGGTATGACGTTATAACTTATAACGTTATATAGTATTACGTCATAACGTGTATCGTACTATAGCATTTCTTTATAACGTATAACGTCATATGGTATTACGTTATAACGTATAACGGTATATAGTATTACGTTATAACGTATAACGTTATGTGGTATTACGTTATAACGTATAACGCACTATAGCATTCCTTTATAACGTATAACGTCATATAGTGTTACGTTATAACGTATAACGTTATATAGTATTACGTTATGACGTATAACGTCATAAGGTATTACGTTATAACTTATAACGTTATATAGTATTACGTTATAACGTGTTACGTACTATAGCATTTCTTTATAACGTATAACGTTATATAGTATTACGTTATAACCTATAACGTTATATAGTATTACGTTATAACGTGTAACTTACTATAGCATTTCTTTATAACGTATAACGTCATATGGTATCACGTTATAACGTATAACGGTATATAGTATTACGTTATAACGTATAACGTTATGTGGTATTACGTGATAACCTATAACGTTATATAGTATTACGTTATAACGTATAACGTTATACAGTATTACGTTATAACGTATAACGTTATATAGTATTACGTTATAACGTATAACGATATATAGTATTACGTTATAACGTATAACGTTATATAGTATTACGTTATAACGTATAAAGTTATATAGTATTACGTTATGACGTATAACGTCATAAGGTATGACGTTATAACTTATAACGTTATATAGTATTACGTTATAACGTATAACGTTATATAGTATTACGTTATACCGTATAACGTTATGTGGTACTACGTTATAACGTATAACGTACTATAGCATTCCTTTATAACGTATAACGTCATATAGTGTTACGTTATAACGTATAACGTTATATAGTATTACGTTATGACGTGTAACGTCATAAGGTATTACGTTATAACGTATAACGTTATATAGTATTACGTTATAACCTATAACGTTATATAGTATTACGTTATAACGTGTAACTTACTATAGCATTTCTTTAACGTATAACGTCATATGGTATCACGTTATAACGTATAACGGTATATAGTATTACGTTATAACGTATAACGTTATGTGGTATTACGTGATAACGTATAACGTTATATAGTATTACGTTATAACGTATAACGTTATATAGTATTACGTTATAACGTATAACGCTATATAGTATTACGTTATGAAGTATAACGTCATAAGGTATGACGTCATAACTTATAACGTTATATAGTATTACGTTATAACGTATAACGTTATATAGTATTACGTTATACCGTATAACGTTATGTGGTATTACGTTATAACGTATAACGTACTATAGCATTCCTTTATAACGTATAACGTCATATAGTGTTACGTTATAACGTATAACGTCACAAGGTATTACGTTATACCTTATAACGTTATATAATATTACGTTATAGTGTGTAACGTACTATAGCAGTCCTTTATAACGTATAACGTCATATGGTATTACGTTATAACGTATAACGTTATATAGTATTACGTTATAACGTATAACGTTATATAGTATTATGTTATAACGTATAACGTTATGTAGCATTACATTATAACGTATAAAGTTATATAGCATTACGTTATACCGTATAACGTTATGTAGCATTACGTTATAACGTATAACATTATATAGCATTTCCTTATAACGTATAACATCATACGGTATTACGTTATAACGTATAACGTCATATGGTATTACGTTATAACGTATAACGTCATAAGGTATTACGTTATACCTTATAACGTTATATAATATTACGTTATAGTGTGTAACGTACTATAGCAGTCCCTTATAACGTATAACGTCATATGGTATTACGTTATAACGTATAACGTTATATAGTATTACGTTATAACGTATAACGTTATATAGTATTATGTTATAACGTATAACGTTATATAGTATTACGTTATAACGTATAACGTTATATAGTATTACGTTATAACGTATAACGTTATATAGTATTACGTTATGACTTATAACGTCATAAGGTATTACGTTATAACTTATAACGTTATATAGTATTACGTTATAACGTGTAACGTACTATAGCATTCCTTTATAACGTATAACGTCATACGGTATTACGTTATAACGTATAACGTTATATAGTATTACGTTATAACGTATAACGTTATATAGTATTATGTTATAACGTATAACGTTATATAGTATTACGTTATAACGTATAACGTTATATAGTATTACGTTATAACGTATAACGTCATAAGGTATTACCTTATAACGTATAACGTTATGTAGCATTACGTTATGACGTATAACGTCATAAGGTATTACGTTATAACTTATAACGTTATATAGTATTACGTCATAACGTGTAACGTACTATAGCATTTCTTTATAACGTAAAACGTCATATGGTATCACGTTATAACGTATAACGGTATATAGTATTACGTTATAACGTATAACGTTATGTGGTATTACGTTATAAAGTATAACGTTATATAGTATTACGTTATAACGTATAACGTTATATAGTATTACGTTATGAAGTATAACGTCATAAGGTATGACGTTATAACTTATAACGTTATATAGTATTACGTTATAACGTATAACGTTATATAGTGTTATGTTATGACGTAAAACGTTATATAGTATTACGTTATTACGTGTAACGTACTATAGCATTTCCTTATAACGTATAACATCATATGGTATTACGTTATAACGTATAACGTTATGTGGTATTACGTTATAACGTATAACGTTATATAGCATTACGTTATAACGTATAACGTTATGTAGCAATACGTTATAACGTATATCGTTATATAGTATTACGTTATAACGTATAACGTTATGTGGTATTACGTTATAACGTATAACGTTATGTCGTATTACGTTATAACGTATAACGTTATGTGGTATTACGTTATACCGTATAACGTTATGTAGCATTACGTTATAACGTGTAAAGATATATAGCATTACGTTATACCGTATAACGTTATGTAGCATTACGTTATAACGTATAACGTTATATAGTATTACGTTATAACGTATAACGTCATAAGGTATTACGTTATAACTTACAACGTTATATAGTATTACGTTATAGCCTGTAACGTACTATAGCATTTCTTTATAACGTATAACGTCATATGGTATTACGTTATAACGCATAACGTTATATAGTATTACGTTATAACGTATAACGTTATATAGTATTACGTTATAACGTATAACGTCATAAGGTATTACGTTATAACTTACAACGTTATATAGTATTACGTTATAGCCTGTAACGTACTATAGCATTTCTTTATAACGTATAACGTCATATGGTATTACGTTATATCTTATAACGTTATGTAGCATTACGGTATAACGTATAACGTTATATAGTATTGCGTTATAACCTATAACGTACTATAGCATTTCTTTATAACGTATAACGTCATATGGTATTACGTTACATCTTATAACGTTATGTAGCATTACGTTATAACGTATAACGTTATATAGTATTGCGTTATAACCTATAACGTTATATAGTATTGCGTTATAACCTATAACGTTATATAGTATTACGTTATGACGTATAACGTCATAAGGTATTACGTTATCACTTATAACGTTATATAGTATTACGTTATAACGTGTAACGTACTATAGCATTCCTTTATAACGTATAACGTCATATAGTATTACGTTATAACGTATAACGTTATATAGTATTACGTTATAACGTATAACGTCATAAGGTATTACCTTATAACGTATAACGTTATGTAGCATTACGTTATAACGTATAACGTTCTACAGTATTATGTTATGACGTTTAACGTTATATAGTATTACGTTATAACGTGTAACGTACTATAGCATTTCCTTATAACGTATAACATCATATGGTATTACGTTATAACGTATAACGTCATATGGTATTACGTTATAACGTATAACGTTATATAGTATTACGTTATAACGTATAACGTTATGTGGTATTACGTTATAACGTATAACGTTATATAGCATTACGTTATAACGCATAATGTTATGTAGCATTACGTTATAACGAATAACGTTATATAGTATTACGTTATAACGTATAACGTCAGAAGGTATTACGTTATACCTTATAACGTTATATAATGTTACGTTATAGTGTGTAACGTACTATAGCATTCCTTTATAACGTATAACGTCATATGGTATTACGCTATAACGTATAACGTTATATATTATTACGTTATAACGTATAACGTTATATAGTATTACGTTATAACGTATAACGTTATATAGTATTACGTTATAACGTATAACGTTATATAGTATTACGTTATGACGTATAACGTCATAAGGTATTACGTTATAACTTATAACGTTATATAGTATTACGTTATAACGTGTAACGTACTATAGCATTCCTTTATAACGTATAACGTCATATAGTATTACGTTATAACGTATAACGTTCTATAGTATTACGTTATGAGGTTTAACGTTATATAGTATTACGTTATCACGTGTAACGTACTACAGCATTTCTTTATAACGTATAACGTCATAAGGTATGACGTTATAACTTATAACGTTATATAGTATTACGTCATAACGTGTAACGTACTATAGCATTTCTTTATAACGTATAACGTCATATGGTATTACGTTATAACGTATAACGGTATATAGTATTACGTTATAACGTATAACGTTATGTGGTATTACGTTATAACGTATAACGCACTATAGCATTCCTTTATAACGTATAACGTCATATAGTGTTACGTTATAACGTATAACGTTATATAGTATTACGTTATGACGTATAACGTCATAAGGTATTACGTTATAACTTATAACGTTATATAGTATTACGTTATAACGTGTTACGTGCTATAGCATTTCTTTATAACGTATAACGTTATATAGTATTACGTTATAACCTATAACGTTATATAGTATTCCGTTATAACGTGTAACTTACTATAGCATTTCTTTATAACGTATAACGTCATATGGTATCACGTTATAACGTATAACGGTATATAGTATTACGTTATAACGTATAACGTTATGTGGTATTACGTTATAAAGTATAACGTTATATAGTATTACGTTATAACGTGTAACGTACTATAGCATTCCTTTATAACGTATAACGTCATATAGTATTACGTTATAACGTATAACGTTCTATAGTATTACGTTATGAGGTTTAACGTTATATAGTATTACGTTATCACGTGTAACGTACTACAGCATTTCTTTATAACGTATAACGTCATAAGGTATGACGTTATAACTTATAACGTTATATAGTATTACGTCATAACGTGTAACGTACTATAGCATTTCTTTATAACGTATAACGTCATATGGTTTTACGTTATAACGTATAACGGTATATAGTATTACGTTATAACGTATAACGTTATGTGGTATTACGTTATAACGTATAACGCACTATAGCATTCCTTTATAACGTATAACGTCATATAGTGTTACGTTATAACGTATAACGTTATATAGTATTACGTTATGACGTATAACGTCATAAGGTATTACGTTATAACTTATAACGTTATATAGTATTACGTTATAACGTATAACGTCATATAGTATTACGTTATAACGTATAACGTTCTATAGTATTACGTTATGAGGTATAACGTTATATAGTATTACGTTATCACGTGTAACGTACTACAGCATTTCTTTATAACGTATAACGTCATATGGTATTACGTTATAACGTATAACGGTATATAGTATTACGTTATAACGTATAACGTTATGTGGTATTACGTTATAAAGTATAACGTTATATAGTATTACGTTATAACGTATAACGTTATATAGTATTACGTTATGACGTATAACGTCATAAGGTATGACGTTATAACTTATAACGTTATATAGTATTACGTCATAACGTGTAACGTACTATAGCATTTCTTTATAACGTATAACGTCATATGGTATTACGTTATAACGTATAACGGTATATAGTATTACGTTATAACGTATAACGTTATGTGGTATTACGTTATAACGTATAACGCACTATATCATTCCTTTATAACGTATAACGTCATATAGTGTTACGTTATAACGTATAACGTTATATAGTATTACGTTATGACTTATAACGTCATAAGGTATTACGTTATAACTTATAACGTTATATAGTATTACGTTATAACGTGTTACGTACTATAGCATTTCTTTATAACGTATAACGTTATATAGTATTACGTTATAACCTATAACGTTATATAGTATTCCGTTATAACGTGTAACTTACTATAGCATTTCTTTATAACGTATAACGTCATATGGTATCACGTTATAACGTATAACGGTATATAGTATTACGTTATAACGTATAACGTTATGTGGTATTACGTGATAACGTATAACGTTATATAGTATTACGTTATAACGTATAACGTTATACAGTATTACGTTATAACGTATAACGTTATATAGTATTACGTTATAACGTATAACGATATATAGTATTACGTTATAACGTATAACGTTATATAGTATTACGTTATAACGTATAAAGTTATATAGTATTACGTTATGACGTATAACGTCATAAGGTATTACGTTATAACGTATAACGTTATATAGTATTACGTTATAACCTATAACGTTATATAGTATTACGTTATAACGTGTAACTTACTATAGCATTTCTTTAACGTATAACGTCATATGGTATCACGTTATAACGTATAACGGTATAAGGTATTACGTTATAACGTATAACGTTATGTGGTATTACGTGATAACGTATAACGTTATATAGTATTACGTTCTAACGTATAACGTTATATAGTATTACGTTCTAACGTATAACGTCATATTGTATTACGTTATAACGTATAACGTTATATAGTATTACGTTATGACGTATAACGTCATAAGGTATGACGTTATAACTTATAACGTTATATAGTATTACGTCATAACGTGTAACGTACTATAGCATTTCTTTATAACGTATAACGTCATATGGTATTACGTTATAACGTATAACGGTATATAGTATTACGTTATAACGTATAACGTTATGTGGTATTACGTTATAACGTATAACGCACTATAGCATTCCTTTATAACGTATAACGTCATATAGTGTTACGTTATAACGTATAACGTTATATAGTATTACGTTATGACGTATAACGTCATAAGGTATTACGTTATAACTTATAACGTTATATAGTATTACGTTATAACGTGTTACGTACTATAGCATTTCTTTATAACGTATAACGTTATATAGTATTACGTTATAACCTATAACGTTATATAGTATTACGTTATAACGTGTAACTTACTATAGCATTTCTTTATAACGTATAACGTCATATGGTATCACGTTATAACGTATAACGGTATATAGTATTACGTTATAACGTATAACGTTATGTGGTATTACGTGATAACCTATAACGTTATATAGTATTACGTTATAACGTATAACGTTATACAGTATTACGTTATAACGTATAACGTTATATAGTATTACGTTATAACGTATAACGATATATAGTATTACGTTATAACGTATAACGTTATATAGTATTACGTTATAACGTATAAAGTTATATAGTATTACGTTATGACGTATAACGTCATAAGGTATGACGTTATAACTTATAACGTTATATAGTATTACGTTATAACGTATAACGTTATATAGTATTACGTTATACCGTATAACGTTATGTGGTACTACGTTATAACGTATAACGTACTATAGCATTCCTTTATAACGTATAACGTCATATAGTGTTACGTTATAACGTATAACGTTATATAGTATTACGTTATGACGTGTAACGTCATAAGGTATTACGTTATAACGTATAACGTTATATAGTATTACGTTATAACCTATAACGTTATATAGTATTACGTTATAACGTGTAACTTACTATAGCATTTCTTTAACGTATAACGTCATATGGTATCACGTTATAACGTATAACGGTATATAGTATTACGTTATAACGTATAACGTTATGTGGTATTACGTGATAACGTATAACGTTATATAGTATTACGTTATAACGTATAACGTTATATAGTATTACGTTATAACGTATAACGTTATATAGTATTACGTTATGAAGTATAACGTCATAAGGTATGACGTTATAACTTATAACGTTATATAGTATTACGTTATAACGTATAACGTTATATAGTATTACGTTATACCGTATAACGTTATGTGGTATTACGTTATAACGTATAACGTACTATAGCATTCCTTTATAACGTATAACGTCATATAGTGTTACGTTATAACGTATAACGTCATAAGGTATTACGTTATACCTTATAACGTTATATAATATTACGTTATAGTGTGTAACGTACTATAGCAGTCCTTTATAACGTATAACGTCATATGGTATTACGTTATAACGTATAACGTTATATAGTATTACGTTATAACGTATAACGTTATATAGTATTATGTTATAACGTATAACGTTATGTAGCATTACATTATAACGTATAAAGTTATATAGCATTACGTTATACCGTATAACGTTATGTAGTATTACGTTATAACGTATAACGTTATATAGCATTTCCTTATAACGTATAACATCATACGGTATTACGTTATAACGTATAACGTCATATGGTATTACGTTATAACGTATAACGTCATAAGGTATTACGTTATACATTATAACGTTATATAATATTACGTTATAGTGTGTAACGTACTATAGCAGTCCCTTATAACGTATAACGTCATATGGTATTACGTTATAACGTATAACGTTATATAGTATTACGTTATAACGTATAACGTTATATAGTATTATGTTATAACGTATAACGTTATATAGTATTACGTTATAACGTATAACGTTATATAGTATTACGTTATAACGTATAACGTTATATAGTATTACGTTATGACTTATAACGTCATAAGGTATTACGTTATAACTTATAACGTTATATAGTATTACGTTATAACGTGTAACGTACTATAGCATTCCTTTATAACGTATAACGTCATATAGTATTACGTTATAACGTATAACGTTATATAGTATTACGTTATAACGTATAACGTCATAAGATATTACCTTATAACGTATAACGTTATGTAGCATTACGTTATGACGTATAACGTCATAAGGTATTACGTTATAACTTATAACGTTATATAGTATTACGTCATAACGTGTAACGTACTATAGCATTTCTTTATAACGTAAAACGTCATATGGTATCACGTTATAACGTATAACGGTATATAGTATTACGTTATAACGTATAACGTTATGTGGTATTACGTTATAAAGTATAACGTTATATAGTATTACGTTATAACGTATAACGTTATATAGTATTACGTTATGAAGTATAACGTCATAAGGTATGACGTTATAACTTATAACGTTATATAGTATTACGTTATAACGTATAACGTTATATAGTGTTATGTTATGACGTAAAACGTTATATAGTATTACGTTATAACGTGTAACGTACTATAGCATTTCCTTATAACGTATAACATCATATGGTATTACGTTATAACGTATAACGTTATGTGGTATTACGTTATAACGTATAACGTTATATAGCATTACGTTATAACGTATAACGTTATGTAGCAATACGTTGTAACGTATATCGTTATATAGTATTACGTTATAACGTATAACGTTATGTGGTATTACGTTATAACGTATAACGTTATGTCGTATTACGTTATAACGTATAACGTTATGTGGTATTACGTTATACCGTATAACGTTATGTAGCATTACGTTATAACGTATAAAGATATATAGCATTACGTTATACCGTATAACGTTATGTAGCATTACGTTATAACGTATAACGTTATATAGCATTTCCTTATAACGTGTAACATCATACGGTATTACGTTATAACGTATAACGTCATATGGTATTACGTTATAACGCATAACGTTATATAGTATTACGTTATAACGTATAACGTTATATAGTATTACGTTATAACGTATAACGTCATAAGGTATTACGTTATAACTTACAACGTTATATAGTATTACGTTATAGCCTGTAACGTACTATAGCATTTCTTTATAACGTATAACGTCATATGGTATTACGTTATATCTTATAACGTAATGTAGCATTACGTTATAACGTATAACGTTATATAGTATTGCGTTATAACCTATAACGTACTATAGCATTTCTTTATAACGTATAACGTCATATGGTATTACGTTATAACGTATAACGTTATATAGTATTACGTTATAACCTATAACGTTATATAGTATTACGTTATAACGTGTAACTTACTATAGCATTTCTTTAACGTATAACGTCATATGGTATCACGTTATAACGTATAACGGTATATAGTATTACGTTATAACGTATAACGTTATGTGGTATTACGTGATAACGTATAACGTTATATAGTATTACGTTCTAACGTATAACGTTATATAGTATTACGTTCTAACGTATAACGTTATATAGTATTACGTTATAACGTATAACGTTATATAGTATTACGTTATAACGTATAACGTTATATAGTATTACGTTATAACGTATAACGTTATATAGTATTACGTTATAACGTATAACGTTATATAGTATTACGTTATGACGTATAACGTCATAAGGTATTACGTTATCACTTATAACGTTATATAGTATTACGTTATAACGTGTAACTTACTATAGCATTTCCTTATAACGTATAACATCATACGGTATTACGTTATAACGTATAACGTCATATGGTATTACCTTACAACGTATAACGTTATATAGCATTACGTTATAACGTATAACGTTATGTAGTATTACGTTATAACGTGTAACGTACTATAGCATTTCCTTATAACGTATAAGATCATATGGTATTACGTTATAACGTATAACGTCATATGGTATTACGTTATAACGTATAACGTTATATAGTATTACGTTATAACGTATAACGTTATGTGGTATTACGTTATAACGTATAACGTTATATAGCATTACGTTATAGCGCATAATGTTATGTATCATTACGTTATAACGAATAACGTTATATAGTATTACGTTATAACGTATAACGTCAGAAGGTATTACGTTACAACTTATAACGTTATATAGTATTACGTTATAACGTGTAACGTACTATAGCATTCCTTTATAACGTATAACGTCATATAGTATTACGTTATAACGTATAACGTTATATAGTATTACGTTATAACGTATAACGTCATAAGGTATTACCTTATAACGTATAACGTTATGTAGCATTACGTTATAACGTATAACGTTCTATAGTATTACGTTATGACGTATAACGTTATATAGTATTACGTTATAACGTGTAACGTACTATAGCATTTCCTTATAACGTATAACATCATACGGTTTTACGTTATAACGTATAACGTCATATTGTATTACGTTATAACGTATAACGTTATATAGTATTACGTTATAACGTATAACGTTATATAGTATTACGTTATGACTTATAACGTTCTATAGTATTACGTTATGACGTATAACGTTATATAGTATTACGTTATAACGTGTAACGTACTATAGCATTTCCTTATAACGTATAACATCATACGGTTTTACGTTATAACGTATAACGTCATATTGTATTACGTTATAACGTATAACGTTATATAGTATTACGTTATGACGTATAACGTCATAAGGTATGACGTTATAACTTATAACGTTATATAGTATTACGTCATAACGTGTAACGTACTATAGCATTTCTTTATAACGTATAACGTCATATGGTATTACGTTATAACGTATAACGGTATATAGTATTACGTTATAACGTATAACGTTATGTGGTATTACGTTATAACGTATAACGCACTATAGCATTCCTTTATAACGTATAACGTCATATAGTGTTACGTTATAACGTATAACGTTATATAGTATTACGTTATGACGTATAACGTCATAAGGTATTACGTTATAACTTATAACGTTATATAGTATTACGTTATAACGTGTTACGTACTATAGCATTTCTTTATAACGTATAACGTTATATAGTATTACGTTATAACCTATAACGTTATATAGTATTACGTTATAACGTGTAACTTACTATAGCATTTCTTTATAACGTATAACGTCATATGGTATCACGTTATAATGTATAACGGTATATAGTATTACGTTATAACGTATAACGTTATGTGGTATTACGTGATAACCTATAACGTTATATAGTATTACGTTATAACGTATAACGTTATACAGTATTACGTTATAACGTATAACGTTATATAGTATTACGTTATAACGTATAACGATATATAGTATTACGTTATAACGTATAACGTTATATAGTATTACGTTATAACGTATAAAGTTATATAGTATTACGTTATGACGTATAACGTCATAAGGTATGACGTTATAACTTATAACGTTATATAGTATTACGTTATAACGTATAACGTTATATAGTATTACGTTATACCGTATAACGTTATGTGGTACTACGTTATAACGTATAACGTACTATAGCATTCCTTTATAACGTATAACGTCATATAGTGTTACGTTATAACGTATAACGTTATATAGTATTACGTTATGACGTGTAACGTCATAAGGTATTACGTTATAACGTATAACGTTATATAGTATTACGTTATAACCTATAACGTTATATAGTATTACGTTATAACGTGTAACTTACTATAGCATTTCTTTAACGTATAACGTCATATGGTATCACGTTATAACGTATAACGGTATATAGTATTACGTTATAACGTATAACGTTATGTGGTATTACGTGATAACGTATAACGTTATATAGTATTACGTTATAACGTATAACGTTATATAGTATTACGTTATAACGTATAACGTTATATAGTATTACGTTATGAAGTATAACGTCATAAGGTATGACGTCATAACTTATAACGTTATATAGTATTACGTTATAACGTATAACGTTATATAGTATTACGTTATACCGTATAACGTTATGTGGTATTACGTTATAACGTATAACGTACTATAGCATTCCTTTATAACGTATAACGTCATATAGTGTTACGTTATAACGTATAACGTCATAAGGTATTACGTTATACCTTATAACGTTATATAATATTACGTTATAGTGTGTAACGTACTATAGCAGTCCTTTATAACGTATAACGTCATATGGTATTACGTTATAACGTATAACGTTATATAGCATTACGTTATAGCGCATAATGTTATGTATCATTACGTTATAACGAATAACGTTATATAGTATTACGTTATAACGTATAACGTCAGAAGGTATTACGTTACAACTTATAACGTTATATAGTATTACGTTATAACGTGTAACGTACTATAGCATTCCTTTATAACGTATAACGTCATATAGTATTACGTTATAACGTATAACGTTATATAGTATTACGTTATAACGTATAACGTCATAAGGTATTACCTTATAACGTATAACGTTATGTAGCATTACGTTATAACGTATAACGTTCTATAGTATTACGTTATGACGTATAACGTTATATAGTATTACGTTATAACGTGTAACGTACTATAGCATTTCCTTATAACGTATAACATCATACGGTTTTACGTTATAACGTATAACGTCATATTGTATTACGTTATAACGTATAACGTTATATAGTATTACGTTATAACGTATAACGTTATATAGTATTACGTTATGACTTATAACGTTCTATAGTATTACGTTATGACGTATAACGTTATATAGTATTACGTTATAACGTGTAACGTACTATAGCATTTCCTTATAACGTATAACATCATACGGTTTTACGTTATAACGTATAACGTCATATTGTATTACGTTATAACGTATAACGTTATATAGTATTACGTTATGACGTATAACGTCATAAGGTATGACGTTATAACTTATAACGTTATATAGTATTACGTCATAACGTGTAACGTACTATAGCATTTCTTTATAACGTATAACGTCATATGGTATTACGTTATAACGTATAACGGTATATAGTATTACGTTATAACGTATAACGTTATGTGGTATTACGTTATAACGTATAACGCACTATAGCATTCCTTTATAACGTATAACGTCATATAGTGTTACGTTATAACGTATAACGTTATATAGTATTACGTTATGACGTATAACGTCATAAGGTATTACGTTATAACTTATAACGTTATATAGTATTACGTTATAACGTGTTACGTACTATAGCATTTCTTTATAACGTATAACGTTATATAGTATTACGTTATAACCTATAACGTTATATAGTATTACGTTATAACGTGTAACTTACTATAGCATTTCTTTATAACGTATAACGTCATATGGTATCACGTTATAATGTATAACGGTATATAGTATTACGTTATAACGTATAACGTTATGTGGTATTACGTGATAACCTATAACGTTATATAGTATTACGTTATAACGTATAACGTTATACAGTATTACGTTATAACGTATAACGTTATATAGTATTACGTTATAACGTATAACGATATATAGTATTACGTTATAACGTATAACGTTATATAGTATTACGTTATAACGTATAAAGTTATATAGTATTACGTTATGACGTATAACGTCATAAGGTATGACGTTATAACTTATAACGTTATATAGTATTACGTTATAACGTATAACGTTATATAGTATTACGTTATACCGTATAACGTTATGTGGTACTACGTTATAACGTATAACGTACTATAGCATTCCTTTATAACGTATAACGTCATATAGTGTTACGTTATAACGTATAACGTTATATAGTATTACGTTATGACGTGTAACGTCATAAGGTATTACGTTATAACGTATAACGTTATATAGTATTACGTTATAACCTATAACGTTATATAGTATTACGTTATAACGTGTAACTTACTATAGCATTTCTTTAACGTATAACGTCATATGGTATCACGTTATAACGTATAACGGTATATAGTATTACGTTATAACGTATAACGTTATGTGGTATTACGTGATAACGTATAACGTTATATAGTATTACGTTATAACGTATAACGTTATATAGTATTACGTTATAACGTATAACGTTATATAGTATTACGTTATGAAGTATAACGTCATAAGGTATGACGTCATAACTTATAACGTTATATAGTATTACGTTATAACGTATAACGTTATATAGTATTACGTTATACCGTATAACGTTATGTGGTATTACGTTATAACGTATAACGTACTATAGCATTCCTTTATAACGTATAACGTCATATAGTGTTACGTTATAACGTATAACGTCATAAGGTATTACGTTATACCTTATAACGTTATATAATATTACGTTATAGTGTGTAACGTACTATAGCAGTCCTTTATAACGTATAACGTCATATGGTATTACGTTATAACGTATAACGTTATATAGTATTACGTTATAACGTATAACGTTATATAGTATTATGTTATAACGTATAACGTTATGTAGCATTACATTATAACGTATAAAGTTATATAGCATTACGTTATACCGTATAACGTTATGTAGCATTACGTTATAACGTATAACGTTATATAGCATTTCCTTATAACGTATAACATCATACGGTATTACGTTATAACGTATAACGTCATATGGTATTACGTTATAACGTATAACGTCATAAGGTATTACGTTATACCTTGTAACGTTATATAATATTACGTTATAGTGTGTAACGTACTATAGCAGTCCCTTATAACGTATAACGTCATATGGTATTACGTTATAACGTATAACGTTATATAGTATTACGTTATAACGTATAACGTTATATAGTATTATGTTATAACGTATAACGTTATATAGTATTACGTTATAACGTATAACGTTATATAGTATTACGTTATAACGTATAACGTTATATAGTATTACGTTATGACTTATAACGTCATAAGGTATTACGTTATACCTTATAACGTTATATAATATTACGTTATAGTGTGTAACGTACTATAGCATTCCTTTATAACGTATAACGTCATATGGTATTACGCTATAACATATAACGTTATATATTATTACGTTATAACGTATAACGTTATATAGTATTACGTTATAACGTATAACGTTATATAGTATTACGTTATAACGTATAACGTTATATAGTATTACGTTATGACGTATAACGTCATAAGGTATTACGTTACAACTTATAACGTTATATAGTATTACGTTATAACGTGTAACGTACTATAGCATTCCTTTATAACGTATAACGTCATATAGTATTACGTTATAACGTATAACGTTATATAGTATTACGTTATAACGTATAACGTCATAAGGTATTACCTTATAACGTATAACGTTATGTAGCATTACGTTATAACGTATAACGTTCTATAGTATTACGTTATGACGTATAACGTTATATAGTATTACGTTATAACGTGTAACGTACTATAGCATTTCCTTATAACGTATAACATCATACGGTTTTACGTTATAACGTATAACGTCATATTGTATTACGTTATAACGTATAACGTTATATAGTATTACGTTATAACGTATAACGTTATATAGTATTACGTTATGACGTATAACGTTCTATAGTATTACGTTATGACGTATAACGTTATATAGTATTACGTTATAACGTGTAACGTACTATAGCATTTCCTTATAACGTATAACATCATACGGTTTTACGTTATAACGTATAACGTCATATTGTATTACGTTATAACGTATAACGTTATATAGTATTACGTTATGACGTATAACGTCATAAGGTATGACGTTATAACTTATAACGTTATATAGTATTACGTCATAACGTGTAACGTACTATAGCATTTCTTTATAACGTATAACGTCATATGGTATTACGTTATAACGTATAACGGTATATAGTATTACGTTATAACGTATAACGTTATGTGGTATTACGTTATAACGTATAACGCACTATAGCATTCCTTTATAACGTATAACGTCATATAGTGTTACGTTATAACGTATAACGTTATATAGTATTACGTTATGACGTATAACGTCATAAGGTATTACGTTATAACTTATAACGTTATATAGTATTACGTTATAACGTGTTACGTACTATAGCATTTCTTTATAACGTATAACGTTATATAGTATTACGTTATAACCTATAACGTTATATAGTATTACGTTATAACGTGTAACTTACTATAGCATTTCTTTATAACGTATAACGTCATATGGTATCACGTTATAACGTATAACGGTATATAGTATTACGTTATAACGTATAACGTTATGTGGTATTACGTGATAACCTATAACGTTATATAGTATTACGTTATAACGTATAACGTTATACAGTATTACGTTATAACGTATAACGTTATATAGTATTACGTTATAACGTATAACGATATATAGTATTACGTTATAACGTATAACGTTATATAGTATTACGTTATAACGTATAAAGTTATATAGTATTACGTTATGACGTATATCGTCATAAGGTATGACGTTATAACTTATAACGTTATATAGTATTACGTTATAACGTATAACGTTATATAGTATTACGTTATACCGTATAACGTTATGTGGTACTACGTTATAACGTATAACGTACTATAGCATTCCTTTATAACGTATAACGTCATATAGTGTTACGTTATAACGTATAACGTTATATAGTATTACGTTATGACGTGTAACGTCATAAGGTATTACGTTATAACGTATAACGTTATATAGTATTACGTTATAACCTATAACGTTATATAGTATTACGTTATAACGTGTAACTTACTATAGCATTTCTTTAACGTATAACGTCATATGGTATCACGTTATAACGTATAACGGTATATAGTATTACGTTATAACGTATAACGTTATGTGGTATTACGTGATAACGTATAACGTTATATAGTATTACGTTATAACGTATAACGTTATATAGTATTACGTTATAACGTATAACGTTATATAGTATTACGTTATGAAGTATAACGTCATAAGGTATGACGTCATAACTTATAACGTTATATAGTATTACGTTATAACGTATAACGTTATATAGTATTACGTTATACCGTATAACGTTATGTGGTATTACGTTATAACGTATAACGTACTATAGCATTCCTTTATAACGTATAACGTCATATAGTGTTACGTTATAACGTATAACGTCATAAGGTATTACGTTATACCTTATAACGTTATATAATATTACGTTATAGTGTGTAACGTACTATAGCAGTCCTTTATAACGTATAACGTCATATGGTATTACGTTATAACGTATAACGTTATATAGTATTACGTTATAACGTATAACGTTATATAGTATTATGTTATAACGTATAACGTTATGTAGCATTACATTATAACGTATAAAGTTATATAGCATTACGTTATACCGTATAACGTTATGTAGCATTACGTTATAACGTATAACGTTATATAGCATTTCCTTATAACGTATAACATCATACGGTATTACGTTATAACGTATAACGTCATATGGTATTACGTTATAACGTATAACGTCATAAGGTATTACGTTATACCTTATAACGTTATATAATATTACGTTATAGTGTGTAACGTACTATAGCAGTCCCTTATAACGTATAACGTCATATGGTATTACGTTATAACGTATAACGTTATATAGTATTACGTTATAACGTATAACGTTATATAGTATTATGTTATAACGTATAACGTTATATAGTATTACGTTATAACGTATAACGTTATATAGTATTACGTTATAACGTATAACGTTATATAGTATTACGTTATGACTTATAACGTCATAAGGTATTACGTTATAACTTATAACGTTATATAGTATTACGTTATAACGTGTAACGTACTATAGCATTCCTTTATAACGTATAACGTCATATGGTATTACGTTATAACGTATAACGTTATATAGTATTACGTTATAACGTATAACGTTATATAGTATTATGTTATAACGTATAACGTTATATAGTATTACGTTATAACGTATAACGTTATATAGTATTACGTTATAACGTATAACGTCATAAGGTATTACCTTATAACGTATAACGTTATGTAGCATTACGTTATGACGTATAACGTCATAAGGTATTACGTTATAACTTATAACGTTATATAGTATTACGTCATAACGTGTAACGTACTATAGCATTTCTTTATAACGTAAAACGTCATATGGTATCACGTTATAACGTATAACGGTATATAGTATTACGTTATAACGTATAACGTTATGTGGTATTACGTTATAAAGTATAACGTTATATAGTATTACGTTATAACGTATAACGTTATATAGTATTACGTTATGAAGTATAACGTCATAAGGTATGACGTTATAACTTATAACGTTATATAGTATTACGTTATAACGTATAACGTTATATAGTGTTATGTTATGACGTAAAACGTTATATAGTATTACGTTATAACGTGTAACGTACTATAGGATTTCCTTATAACGTATAACATCATATGGTATTACGTTATAACGTATAACGTTATGTGGTATTACGTTATAACGTATAACGTTATATAGCATTACGTTATAACGTACAACGTTATGTAGCAATACGTTATAACGTATATCGTTATATAGTATTACGTTATAACGTATAACGTTATGTGGTATTACGTTATAACGTATAACGTTATGTCGTATTACGTTATAACGTATAACGTTATGTGGTATTACGTTATACCGTATAACGTTATGTAGCATTACGTTATAACGTATAAAGATATATAGCATTACGTTATACCGTATAACGTTATGTAGCATTACGTTATAACGTATAACGTTATATAGCATTTCCTTATAACGTGTAACATCATACGGTATTACGTTATAACGTATAACGTCATATGGTATTACGTTATAACGCATAACGTTATATAGTATTACGTTATAACGTATAACGTTATATAGTATTACGTTATAACGTATAACGTCATAAGGTATTACGTTATAACTTACAACGTTATATAGTATTACGTTATAGCCTGTAACGTACTATAGCATTTCTTTATAACGTATAACGTCATATGGTATTACGTTATATCTTATAACGTTATGTAGCATTACGTTATAACGTATAACGTTATATAGTATTGCGTTATAACCTATAACGTACTATAGCATTTCTTTATAACGTATAACGTCATATGGTATTACGTTACATCTTATAACGTTATGTAGCATTACGTTATAACGTATAACGTTATATAGTATTGCGTTATAACCTATAACGTTATATAGTATTGCGTTATAACCTATAACGTTATATAGTATTACGTTATGACGTATAACGTCATAAGGTATTACGTTATCACTTATAACGTTATATAGTATTACGTTATAACGTGTAACGTACTATAGCATTCCTTTATAACGTATAACGTCATATAGTATTACGTTATAACGTATAACGTTATATAGTATTACGTTATAACGTATAACGTCATAAGGTATTACCTTATAACGTATAACGTTATGTAGCATTACGTTATAACGTATAACGTTCTACAGTATTATGTTATGACGTTTAACGTTATATAGTATTACGTTATAACGTGTAACGTACTATAGCATTTCCTTATAACGTATAACATCATATGGTATTACGTTATAACGTATAACGTCATATGGTATTACGTTATAACGTATAACGTTATATAGTATTACGTTATAACGTATAACGTCAGAAGGTATTACGTTATACCTTATAACGTTATATAATATTACGTTATAGTGTGTAACGTACTGTAGCATTCCTTTATAACGTATAACGTCATATGGTATTACGCTATAACGTATAACGTTATATATTATTACGTTATAACGTATAACGTTATATAGTATTACGTTATAACGTATAACGTTATATAGTATTACGTTATAACGTATAACGTTATATAGTATTACGTTATGACGTATAACGTCATAAGGTATTACGTTATAACTTATAACGTTATATAGTATTACGTTATAACGTGTAACGTACTATAGCATTCCTTTATAACGTATAACGTCATATAGTATTACGTTATAACGTATAACGTTCTATAGTATTACGTTATGAGGTTTAACGTTATATAGTATTACGTTATCACGTGTAACGTACTACAGCATTTCTTTATAACGTATAACGTCATAAGGTATGACGTTATAACTTATAACGTTATATAGTATTACGTCATAACGTGTAACGTACTATAGCATTTCTTTATAACGTATAACGTCATATGGTATTACGTTATAACGTATAACGGTATATAGTATTACGTTATAACGTATAACGTTATGTGGTATTACGTTATAACGTATAACGCACTATAGCATTCCTTTATAACGTATAACGTCATATAGTGTTACGTTATAACGTATAACGTTATATAGTATTACGTTATGACGTATAACGTCATAAGGTATTACGTTATAACTTATAACGTTATATAGTATTACGTTATAACGTGTTACGTGCTATAGCATTTCTTTATAACGTATAACGTTATATAGTATTACGTTATAACCTATAACGTTATATAGTATTCCGTTATAACGTGTAACTTACTATAGCATTTCTTTATAACGTATAACGTCATATGGTATCACGTTATAACGTATAACGGTATATAGTATTACGTTATAACGTATAACGTTATGTGGTATTACGTTATAAAGTATAACGTTATATAGTATTACGTTATAACGTGTAACGTACTATAGCATTCCTTTATAACGTATAACGTCATATAGTATTACGTTATAACGTATAACGTTCTATAGTATTACGTTATGAGGTTTAACGTTATATAGTATTACGTTATCACGTGTAACGTACTACAGCATTTCTTTATAACGTATAACGTCATAAGGTATGACGTTATAACTTATAACGTTATATAGTATTACGTCATAACGTGTAACGTACTATAGCATTTCTTTATAACGTATAACGTCATATGGTATTACGTTATAACGTATAACGGTATATAGTATTACGTTATAACGTATAACGTTATGTGGTATTACGTTATAACGTATAACGCACTATAGCATTCCTTTATAACGTATAACGTCATATAGTGTTACGTTATAACGTATAACGTTATATAGTATTACGTTATGACGTATAACGTCATAAGGTATTACGTTATAACTTATAACGTTATATAGTATTACGTTATAACGTGTTACGTGCTATAGCATTTCTTTATAACGTATAACGTTATATAGTATTACGTTATAACCTATAACGTTATATAGTATTCCGTTATAACGTGTAACTTACTATAGCATTTCTTTATAACGTATAACGTCATATGGTATCACGTTATAACGTATAACGGTATATAGTATTACGTTATAACGTATAACGTTATGTGGTATTACGTGATAACGTATAACGTTATATATTATTACGTTATAACGTATAACGTTATACAGTATTACGTTATAACGTATAACGTTATATAGTATTACGTTATAACGTATAACGTTATACAGTATTACGTTATAAAGTATAACGTTATATAGTATTACGTTATAACGTATAACGATATATAGTATTACGTTATAACGTATAACGTCATATAGTATTACGTTATAACGTATAACGTTCTATAGTATTACGTTATGAGGTATAACGTTATATAGTATTACGTTATCACGTGTAACGTACTACAGCATTTCTTTATAACGTATAACGTCATATGGTATTACGTTATAACGTATAACGGTATATAGTATTACGTTATAACGTATAACGTTATGTGGTATTACGTTATAAAGTATAACGTTATATAGTATTACGTTATAACGTATAACGTTATATAGTATTACGTTATGACGTATAACGTCATAAGGTATGACGTTATAACTTATAACGTTATATAGTATTACGTCATAACGTGTAACGTACTATAGCATTTCTTTATAACGTATAACGTCATATGGTATTACGTTATAACGTATAACGGTATATAGTATTACGTTATAACGTATAACGTTATGTGGTATTACGTTATAACGTATAACGCACTATATCATTCCTTTATAACGTATAACGTCATATAGTGTTACGTTATAACGTATAACGTTATATAGTATTACGTTATGACTTATAACGTCATAAGGTATTACGTTATAACTTATAACGTTATATAGTATTACGTTATAACGTGTTACGTACTATAGCATTTCTTTATAACGTATAACGTTATATAGTATTACGTTATAACCTATAACGTTATATAGTATTCCGTTATAACGTGTAACTTACTATAGCATTTCTTTATAACGTATAACGTCATATGGTATCACGTTATAACGTATAACGGTATATAGTATTACGTTATAACGTATAACGTTATGTGGTATTACGTGATAACGTATAACGTTATATAGTATTACGTTATAACGTATAACGTTATACAGTATTACGTTATAACGTATAACGTTATATAGTATTACGTTATAACGTATAACGTTATGTGGTATTACGTGATAACGTATAACGTTATATAGTATTACGTTCTAACGTATAACGTTATATAGTATTACGTTCTAACGTATAACGTTATATAGTATTACGTTATAACGTATAACGTTATATAGTATTACGTTATAACGTATAACGTTATATAGTATTACGTTATAACGTATAACGTTATATAGTATTACGTTATGACGTATAACGTCATAAGGTATTACGTTATCACTTATAACGTTATATAGTATTACGTTATAACGTGTAACTTACTATAGCATTTCCTTATAACGTATAACATCATACGGTATTACGTTATAACGTATAACGTCATATGGTATTACCTTACAACGTATAACGTTATATAGCATTACGTTATAACGTATAACGTTATGTAGTATTACGTTATAACGTGTAACGTACTATAGCATTTCCTTATAACGTATAAGATCATATGGTATTACGTTATAACGTATAATCGTCATATGGTATTACGTTATAACGTATAACGTTATATAGTATTACGTTATAACGTTTAACGTTATATAGTATTACGTTATAACGTATAACGTTATATAGTATTACGTTATGACGTATAACGTCATAAGGTATTACGTTATAACTTATAACGTTATATAGTATTACGTTATAACGTGTAACGTACTATAGCATTCCTTTATAACGTATAACGTCATATAGTATTACGTTATAACGTATAACGTTATATAGTATTACGTTATAACGTATAACGTCAGAAGGTATTACGTTATACCTTATAACGTTATATAATATTACGTTATAGTGTGTAACGTACTATAGCATTCCTTTATAACGTATAACGTCATATGGTATTACGCTATAACATATAACGTTATATATTATTACGTTATAACGTATAACGTTATATAGTATTACGTTATAACGTATAACGTTATATAGTATTACGTTATAACGTATAACGTTATATAGTGTTACGTTATGACGTATAACGTCATAAGGTATTACGTTATAACTTATAACGTTATATAGTCTTACGTTATAACGTGTAACGTACTATAGCATTCCTTTATAACGTATAACGTCATATAGTATTACGTTATAACGTATAACGTTATATAGTATTACGTTATAACGTATATCGTCATAAGGTATTACCTTATAACGTATAACGTTATGTAGCATTACGTTATAACGTATAACGTTCTATAGTATTACGTTATGACGTATAACGTTATATAGTATTACGTTATAACGTGTAACGTACTATAGCATTTCCTTATAACGTATAACATCATACGGTTTTACGTTATAACGTATAACGTCATATTGTATTACGTTATAACGTATAACGTTATATAGTATTACGTTATAACGTATAACGTTATATAGTATTACGTTATGACGTATAACGTTCTATAGTATTACGTTATGACGTATAACGTTATATAGTATTACGTTATGACGTATAACGTCATAAGGTATGACGTTATAACTTATAACGTTATATAGTATTACGTCATAACGTGTAACGTACTATAGCATTTCTTTATAACGTATAACGTCATATGGTATCACGTTATAACGTATAACGGTATATAGTATTACGTTATAACGTATAACGTTATGTGGTATTACGTGATAACGTATAACATTATATAGTATTACGTTATAACGTATAACGTTATACAGTATTACGTTATAACGTATAACGTTATATAGTATTACGTTATAACGTATAACGATATATAGTATTACGTTATAACGTATAACGTTATATAGTATTACGTTATAACGTATAAAGTTATATAGTATTACGTTATGACGTATAACGTCATAAGGTATGACGTTATAACTTATAACGTTATATAGTATTACGTCATAACGTGTAACGTACTATAGCATTTCTTTATAACGTATAACGTCATATGGTATTACGTTATAACGTATAACGGTATATAGTATTACGTTATAACGTATAACGTTATGTGGTATTACGTGATAACGTATAACATCATACGGTTTTACGTTATAACGTATAACGTCATATTGTATTACGTTATAACGTATAACGTTATATAGTATTACGTTATGACGTATAACGTCATAAGGTATGACGTTATAACTTATAACGTTATATAGTATTACGTCATAACGTGTAACGTACTATAGCATTTCTTTATAACGTATAACGTCATATGGTATTACGTTATAACGTATAACGGTATATAGTATTACGTTATAACGTATAACGTTATGTGGTATTACGTTATAACGTATAACGCACTATAGCATTCCTTTATAACGTATAACGTCATATAGTGTTACGTTATAACGTATAACGTTATATAGTATTACGTTATGACGTATAACGTCATAAGGTATTACGTTATAACTTATAACGTTATATAGTATTACGTTATAACGTGTTACGTACTATAGCATTTCTTTATAACGTATAACGTTATATAGTATTACGTTATAACCTATAACGTTATATAGTATTACGTTATAACGTGTAACTTACTATAGCATTTCTTTATAACGTATAACGTCATATGGTATCACGTTATAACGTATAACGGTATATAGTATTACGTTATAACGTATAACGTTATGTGGTATTACGTGATAACGTATAACATTATATAGTATTACGTTATAACGTATAACGTTATACAGTATTACGTTATAACGTATAACGTTATATAGTATTACGTTATAACGTATAACGATATATAGTATTACGTTATAACGTATAACGTTATATAGTATTACGTTATAACGTATAAAGTTATATAGTATTACGTTATGACGTATAACGTCATAAGGTATGACGTTATAACTTATAACGTTATATAGTATTACGTTATAACGTATAACGTTATATAGTATTACGTTATACCGTATAACGTTATGTGGTACTACGTTATAACGTATAACGTACTATAGCATTCCTTTATAACGTATAACGTCATATAGTGTTACGTTATAACGTATAACGTTATATAGTATTACGTTATGACGTGTAACGTCATAAGGTATTACGTTATAACGTATAACGTTATATAGTATTACGTTATAACCTATAACGTTATATAGTATTACGTTATAACGTGTAACTTACTATAGCATTTCTTTAACGTATAACGTCATATGGTATCACGTTATAACGTATAACGGTATATAGTATTACGTTATAACGTATAACGTTATGTGGTATTACGTGATAACGTATAACGTTATATAGTATTACGTTCTAACGTATAACGTTATATAGTATTACGTTCTAACGTATAACGTTATATAGTATTACGTTATAACGTATAACGTTATATAGTATTACGTTATAACGTATAACGTTATATAGTATTACGTTATGACGTATAACGTCATAAGGTATTACGTTATCACTTATAACGTTATATAGTATTACGTTATAACGTATAACGTTATGTAGTATTACGTTATAACGTGTAACGTACTATAGCATTTCCTTATAACGTATAACGTCATATAGTATTACGTTATAACGTATAACGTTATATAGTATTACGTTATAACGTATAACGTCATAAGGTATTACCTTATAACATATAACGTTATGTAGCATTACGTTATAACGTATAACGTTATATAGTATTACGTTATAACGTATAACGTTATATAGTATTACGTTATAACGTATAACGTTATATAGTATTACGTTATAACGTATAACGTTATATAGCATTACGTTATAACGCATAACGTTATGTGGTATTACGTTATAACGTATAACGTTATATAGCATTACGTTATAACGCATAATGTTATGTATCATTACGTTATAACGAATAACGTTATATAGTATTACGTTATAACGTATAACGTCAGAAGGTATTACGTTATACCTCATAACGTTATATAATATTACGTTATAGTGTGTAACGTACTATAGCATTCCTTTATAACGTATAACGTCATATGGTATTACGCTATAACATATAACGTTATATATTATTACGTTATAACGTATAACGTTATATAGTATTACGTTATAACGTATAACGTTATATAGTATTACGTTATAACGTATGACGTTATATAGTATTACGTTATGACGTATAACGTCATAAGGTATTACGTTATAACTTATAACGTTATATAGTATTACGTTATAACGTGTAACGTACTATAGCATTCCTTTATAACGTATAACGTCATATAGTATTACGTTATAACGTATAACGTTATATAGTATTACGTTATAACGTATAACGTCATAAGGTATTACCTTATAACGTATAACGTTATGTAGCATTACGTTATAACGTATAACGTTCTATAGTATTACGTTATGACGTATAACGTTATATAGTATTACGTTATAAAGTGTAACGTACTATAGCATTTCCTTATAACGTATAACATCATACGGTTTTACGTTATAACGTATAACGTCAGAAGGTATTACGTTATACCTTATAACGTTATATAATATTACGTTATAGTGTGTAACGTACTATAGCATTCCTTTATAACGTATAACGTCATATGGTATTACGCTATAACGTATAACGTTATATATTATTACGTTATAACGTATAACGTTATATAGTATTACGTTATAACGTATAACGTTATATAGTATTACGTTATAACGTATAACGTTATATAGTATTACGTTATGACGTATAACGTCATAAGGTATTACGTTATAACTTATAACGTTATATAGTATTACGTTATAACGTGTAACGTACTATAGCATTCCTTTATAACGTATAACGTCATATAGTATTACGTTATAACGTATAACGTTCTATAGTATTACGTTATGAGGTTTAACGTTATATAGTATTACGTTATCACGTGTAACGTACTACAGCATTTCTTTATAACGTATAACGTCATATGGTATTACGTTATAACGTATAACGGTATATAGTATTACGTTATAACGTATAACGTTATGTGGTATTACGTTATAAAGTATAACGTTATATAGTATTACGTTATAACGTGTAACGTACTATAGCATTCCTTTATAACGTATAACGTCATATAGTATTACGTTATAACGTATAACGTTCTATAGTATTACGTTATGAGGTTTAACGTTATATAGTATTACGTTATCACGTGTAACGTACTACAGCATTTCTTTATAACGTATAACGTCATAAGGTATGACGTTATAACTTATAACGTTATATAGTATTACGTCATAACGTGTAACGTACTATAGCATTTCTTTATAACGTATAACGTCATATGGTATTACGTTATAACGTATAACGGTATATAGTATTACGTTATAACGTATAACGTTATGTGGTATTACGTTATAACGTATAACGTTATATAGCATTACGTTATAACGCATAATGTTATGTAGCATTACGTTATAACGAATAACGTTATATAGTATTACGTTATAACGTATAACGTCAGAAGGTATTACGTTATACCTTATAACGTTATATAATATTACGTTATAGTGTGTAACGTACTATAGCATTCCTTTATAACGTATAACGTCATATGGTATTACGCTATAACGTATAACGTTATATATTATTACGTTATAACGTATAACGTTATATAGTATTACGTTATAACGTATAACGTTATATAGTATTACGTTATAACGTATAACGTTATATAGTATTACGTTATGACGTATAACGTCATAAGGTATTACGTTATAACTTATAACGTTATATAGTATTACGTTATAACGTGTAACGTACTATAGCATTCCTTTATAACGTATAACGTCATATAGTATTACGTTATAACGTATAACGTTCTATAGTATTACGTTATGAGGTTTAACGTTATATAGTATTACGTTATCACGTGTAACGTACTACAGCATTTCTTTATAACGTATAACGTCATATGGTATTACGTTATAACGTATAACGGTATATAGTATTACGTTATAACGTATAACGTTATGTGGTATTACGTTATAAAGTATAACGTTATATAGTATTACGTTATAACTTGTAACGTACTATAGCATTCCTTTATAACGTATAACGTCATATAGTATTACGTTATAACGTATAACGTTCTATAGTATTACGTTATGAGGTTTAACGTTATATAGTATTACGTTATCACGTGTAACGTACTACAGCATTTCTTTATAACGTATAACGTCATAAGGTATGACGTTATAACCTATAACGTTATATAGTATTCCGTTATAACGTGTAACTTACTATAGCATTTCTTTATAACGTATAACGTCATATGGTATCACGTTATAACGTATAACGTTATACAGTATTACGTTATAACGTATAACGTCATATAGTATTACGTTATAACGTATAACGTTCTATAGTATTACGTTATGAGGTATAACGTTATATAGTATTACGTTATCACGTGTAACGTACTACAGCATTTCTTTATAACGTATAACGTCATATGGTATTACGTTATAACGTATAACGGTATATAGTATTACGTTATAACGTATAACGTTATGTGGTATTACGTTATAAAGTATAACGTTATATAGTATTACGTTATAACGTATAACGTTATATAGTATTACGTTATGACGTATAACGTCATAAGGTATGACGTTATAACTTATAACGTTATATAGTATTACGTCATAACGTGTAACGTACTATAGCATTTCTTTATAACGTATAACGTCATATGGTATTACGTTATAACGTATAACGGTATATAGTATTACGTTATAACGTATAACGTTATGTGGTATTACGTTATAACGTATAACGCACTATATCATTCCTTTATAACGTATAACGTCATATAGTGTTACGTTATAACGTATAACGTTATATAGTATTACGTTATGACGTATAACGTCATAAGGTATTACGTTATAACTTATAACGTTATATAGTATTACGTTATAACGTGTTACGTACTATAGCATTTCTTTATAACGTATAACGTTATATAGTATTACGTTATAACCTATAACGTTATATAGTATTCCGTTATAACGTGTAACTTACTATAGCATTTCTTTATAACGTATAACGTCATATGGTATCACGTTATAACGTATAACGGTATATAGTATTACGTTATAACGTATAACGTTATGTGGTATTACGTGATAACGTATAACGTTATATAGTATTACGTTATAACGTATAACGTTATACAGTATTACGTTATAACGTATAACGTTATATAGTATTACGTTATAACGTATAACGATATATAGTATTACGTTATAACGTATAACGTTATATAGTATTACGTTATAACGTATAAAGTTATATAGTATTACGTTATGACGTATAACGTCATAAGGTATTACGTTATAACGTATAACGTTATATAGTATTACGTTATAACCTATAACGTTCTATAGTATTACGTTATGACGTATAACGTTATATAGTATTACGTTATAAAGTGTAACGTACTATAGCATTTCCTTATAACGTATAACATCATACGGTTTTACGTTATAACGTATAACGTCATATTGTATTACGTTATAACGTATAAGATCATATGGTATTACGTTATAACGTATAACGTCATATGGTATTACGTTATAACGTATAACGTTATATAGTATTACGTTATAACGTATAACGTTATATAGTATTACGTTATAACGTATAACGTTATATAGTATTACGTTATGACGTATAACGTCATAAGGTATTACGTTATAACTTATAACGTTATATAGTATTACGTTATAACGTGTAACGTACTATAGCATTCCTTTATAACGTATAACGTCATATAGTATTACGTTATAACGTATAACGTTATATAGTATTACGTTATAACGTATAACGTCAGAAGGTATTACGTTATACCTTATAACGTTATATAATATTACGTTATAGTGTGTAACGTACTATAGCATTCCTTTATAACGTATAACTTCATATGGTATTACGCTATAACATATAACGTTATATATTATAACGTTATAACGTATAACGTTATATAGTATTACGTTATAACGTATAACGTTATATAGTATTACGTTATAACGTATAACGTTATATAGTGTTACGTTATGACGTATAACGTCATAAGGTATTACGTTATAACTTATAACGTTATATAGTATTACGTTATAACGTGTAACGTACTATAGCATTCCTTTATAACGTATAACGTCATATAGTATTACGTTATAACGTATAACGTTATATAGTATTACGTTATAACGTATAACGTCATAAGGTATTACCTTATAACGTATAACGTTATGTAGCATTACGTTATAACGTATAACGTTCTATAGTATTACGTTATGACGTATAACGTTATATAGTATTACGTTATAACGTGTAACGTACTATAGCATTTCCTTATAACGTATAACATCATACGGTTTTACGTTATAACGTATAACGTCATATTGTATTACGTTATAACGTATAACGTTCTATAGTATTACGTTATGACGTATAACGTTATATAGTATTACGTTATAACCTATAACGTTATATAGTATTACGTTATAACGTGTAACTTACTATAGCATTTCTTTATAACGTATAACGTCATATGGTATCACGTTATAACGTATAACGGTATATAGTATTACGTTATAACGTATAACGTTATGTGGTATTACGTGATAACGTATAACATTATATAGTATTACGTTATAACGTATAACGTTATACAGTATTACGTTATAACGTATAACGTTATATAGTATTACGTTATAACGTATAACGATATATAGTATTACGTTATAACGTATAACGTTATATAGTATTACGTTATAACGTATAAAGTTATATAGTATTACGTTATGACGTATAACGTCATAAGGTATGACGTTATAACTTATAACGTTATATAGTATTACGTTATAACGTATAACGTTATATAGTATTACGTTATACCGTATAACGTTATGTGGTACTACGTTATAACGTATAACGTACTATAGCATTCCTTTATAACGTATAACGTCATATAGTATTACGTTATGACGTATAACGTTCTATAGTATTACGTTATGACGTATAACGTTATATAGTATTACGTTATAACCTATAACGTTATATAGTATTACGTTATAACGTGTAACTTACTATAGCATTTCTTTATAACGTATAACGTCATATGGTATCACGTTATAACGTATAACGGTATATAGTATTACGTTATAACGTATAACGTTATGTGGTATTACGTGATAACGTATAACATTATATAGTATTACGTTATAACGTATAACGTTATACAGTATTACGTTATAACGTATAACGTTATATAGTATTACGTTATAACGTATAACGATATATAGTATTACGTTATAACGTATAACGTTATATAGTATTACGTTATAACGTATAAAGTTATATAGTATTACGTTATGACGTATAACGTCATAAGGTATGACGTTATAACTTATAACGTTATATAGTATTACGTTATAACGTATAACGTTATATAGTATTACGTTATACCGTATAACGTTATGTGGTACTACGTTATAACGTATAACGTACTATAGCATTCCTTTATAACGTATAACGTCATATAGTGTTACGTTATAACGTATAACGTTATATAGTATTACGTTATGACGTGTAACGTCATAAGGTATTACGTTATAACGTATAACGTTATATAGTATTACGTTATAACCTATAACGTTATATAGTATTACGTTATAACGTGTAACTTACTATAGCATTTCTTTAACGTATAACGTCATATGGTATCACGTTATAACGTATAACGGTATATAGTATTACGTTATAACGTATAACGTTATGTGGTATTACGTGATAACGTATAACGTTATATAGTATTACGTTCTAACGTATAACGTTATATAGTATTACGTTCTAACGTATAACGTTATATAGTATTACGTTATAACGTATAACGTTATATAGTATTACGTTATAACGTATAACGTTATATAGTATTACGTTATAACGTATAACGTTATATAGTATTACGTTATGACGTATAACGTCATAAGGTATTACGTTATCACTTATAACGTTATATAGTATTACGTTATAACGTGTAACGTACTATAGCATTCCTTTATAACGTATAACGTCATATAGTATTACGTTATAACGTATAACGTTATATAGTATTACGTTATAACGTATAACGTCATAAGGTATTACCTTATAACATATAACGTTATGTAGCATTACGTTATAACGTATAACGTTATATAGTATTACGTTATAACGTATAACGTTATATAGTATTACGTTATAACGTATAACGTCATAAGGTATGACGTTATAACTTATAACGTTATATAGTATTACGTTATAACGTATAACGTTATATAGTATTACGTTATACCGTATAACGTTATGTGGTACTACGTTATAACGTATAACGTACTATAGCATTCCTTTATAACGTATAACGTCATATAGTGTTACGTTATAACGTATAACGTTATATAGTATTACGTTATGACGTGTAACGTCATAAGGTATTACGTTATAACGTATAACGTTATATAGTATTACGTTATAACCTATAACGTTATATAGTATTACGTTATAACGTGTAACTTACTATAGCATTTCTTTAACGTATAACGTCATATGGTATCACGTTATAACGTATAACGGTATATAGTATTACGTTATAACGTATAACGTTATGTGGTATTACGTGATAACGTATAACGTTATATAGTATTACGTTCTAACGTATAACGTTATATAGTATTACGTTCTAACGTATAACGTTATATAGTATTACGTTATAACGTATAACGTTATATAGTATTACGTTATAACGTATAACGTTATATAGTATTACGTTATAACGTATAACGTTATATAGTATTACGTTATGACGTATAACGTCATAAGGTATTACGTTATCACTTATAACGTTATATAGTATTACGTTATAACGTGTAACGTACTATAGCATTCCTTTATAACGTATAACGTCATATAGTATTACGTTATAACGTATAACGTTATATAGTATTACGTTATAACGTATAACGTCATAAGGTATTACCTTATAACATATAACGTTATGTAGCATTACGTTATAACGTATAACGTTATATAGTATTACGTTATAACGTATAACGTTATATAGTATTACGTTATAACGTATAACGTTATATAGTATTACGTTATAACGTATAACGTTATATAGTATTACGTTATGACGTATAACGTCATAAGGTATTACGTTATCACTTATAACGTTATATAGTATTACGTTATAACGTGTAACTTACTATAGCATTTCCTTATAACGTATAACATCATACGGTATTACGTTATAACGTATAACGTCATATGGTATTACCTTACAACGTATAACGTTATATAGCATTACGTTATAACGTATAACGTTATGTAGTATTACGTTATAACGTGTAACGTACTATAGCATTTCCTTATAACGTATAAGATCATATGGTATTACGTTATAACGTATAACGTCATATGGTATTACGTTATAACGTATAACGTTATATAGTATTACGTTATAACGTATAACGTTATGTGGTATTACGTTATAACGTATAACGTTATATAGCATTACGTTATAACGCATAATGTTATGTATCATTACGTTATAACGAATAACGTTATATAGTATTACGTTATAACGTATAACGTCAGAAGGTATTACGTTATACCTCATAACGTTATATAATATTACGTTATAGTGTGTAACGTACTATAGCATTCCTTTATAACGTATAACGTCATATGGTATTACGCTATAACATATAACGTTATATATTATTACGTTATAACGTATAACGTTATATAGTATTACGTTATAGCGTATAACGTTATATAGTATTACGTTATAACGTATGACGTTATATAGTATTACGTTATGACGTATAACGTCATAAGGTATTACGTTATAACTTATAACGTTATATAGTATTACGTTATAACGTGTAACGTACTATAGCATTCCTTTATAACGTATAACGTCATATAGTATTACGTTATAACGTATAACGTTATATAGTATTACGTTATAACGTATAACGTCATAAGGTATTACCTTATAACGTATAACGTTATGTAGCATTACGTTATAACGTATAACGTTCTATAGTATTACGTTATGACGTATAACGTTATATAGTATTACGTTATAAAGTGTAACGTACTATAGCATTTCCTTATAACGTATAACATCATACGGTTTTACGTTATAACGTATAACGTCATATTGTATTACGTTATAACGTATAACGTTATATAGTATTACGTTATAACGTATAACGTTATATAGTATTACGCTATGACGTAAACGTCATAAGGTATTACGTTATAACTTATAACGTTATATAGTATTACGTCATAACGTGTAACGTACTATAGCATTTCTTTATAACGTATAACGTCATATGGTATTACGTTATAACGTATAACGGTATATAGTATTACGTTATAACGTATAACGTTATGTGGTATTACGTTATAAAGTATAACGTTATATAGTATTACGTTATAACGTATAACGTTATATAGTATTACGTTATGACGTATAACGTCATAAGGTATGACGTTATAACTTATAACGTTATATAGTGTTACGTTATAACGTATAACGTTATATAGTATTACGTTATGACGTATAACGCCATAAGGTATTACGTTATAACTTATAACGTTATATAGTATTACGTTATAACGTGTTACGTACTATAGCATTTCTTTATAACGTATAACGTTATATAGTATTACGTTATACCGTATAATGTTATGTGGTATTACGTTATAACGTATAACGTACTATAGCATTCCTTTATAACGTATAACGTCATATAGTGTTACGTTATAACGTATAACGTTATATAGTATTACGTTATACCGTATAACGTTATGTGGTATTACGTTATAACGTATAACGTACTATAGCATTCCTTTATAACGTATAACGTCATATAGTGTTACGTTATAACGTATAACGTTATATAGTATTACGTTATGACGTATAACGTTATAAGGTATTACGTTATAACTTATAACGTTATATAGTAATACATTATAACGTGTTACGTCCTATAGCATTTCTTTATAACGTATAACGTTATATAGTATTACGTTATAACCTATAACGTTATATAGTATTACGCTATAACGTGTAACTTACTATAGCATTTCTTTATAACGTATAACGTCATATGGTATCACGTTATAACGTATAACGGTATATAGTATTACGTTGTAACGTATAACGTTATGTGGTATTACGTGATAACGTATAACGTTATATAGTATTACGTTATAACGTATAACGTCATAAGGTATTACCTTATAACGTATAACGTTATGTAGCATTACGTTATAACGTATAACGTTCTATAGTATTACGTTATGACGTATAACGTTATATAGTATTACGTTATAAAGTGTAACGTACTATAGCATTTCCTTATAACGTATAACATCATACGGTTTTACGTTATAACGTATAACGTCATATTGTATTACGTTATAACGTATAACGTTATATAGTATTACGTTATAACGTATAACGTTATACAGTATTACGCTATGACGTAAACGTCATAAGGTATTACGTTATAACTTATAACGTTATATAGTATTACGTCATAACGTGTAACGTACTATAGCATTTCTTTATAACGTATAACGTCATATGGTATTACGTTATAACGTATAACGGTATATAGTATTACGTTATAACGTATAACGTTATGTGGTATTACGTTATAAAGTATAACGTTATATAGTATTACGTTATAACGTATAACGTTATATAGTATTACGTTATGACGTATAACGTCATAAGGTATGACGTTATAACTTATAACGTTATATAGTGTTACGTTATAACGTATAACGTTATATAGTATTACGTTATGACGTATAACGCCATAAGGTATTACGTTATAACTTATAACGTTATATAGTATTACGTTATAACGTGTTACGTACTATAGCATTTCTTTATAACGTATAACGTTATATAGTATTACGTTATACCGTATAATGTTATGTGGTATTACGTTATAACGTATAACGTACTATAGCATTCCTTTATAACGTATAACGTCATATAGTGTTACGTTATAACGTATAACGTTATATAGTATTACGTTATACCGTATAACGTTATGTGGTATTACGTTATAACGTATAACGTACTATAGCATTCCTTTATAACGTATAACGTCATATAGTGTTACGTTATAACGTATAACGTTATATAGTATTACGTTATGACGTATAACGTTATAAGGTATTACGTTATAACTTATAACGTTATATAGTAATACATTATAACGTGTTACGTCCTATAGCATTTCTTTATAACGTATAACGTTATATAGTATTACGTTATAACCTATAACGTTATATAGTATTACGCTATAACGTGTAACTTACTATAGCATTTCTTTATAACGTATAACGTCATATGGTATCACGTTATAACGTATAACGGTATATAGTATTACGTTGTAACGTATAACGTTATGTGGTATTACGTGATAACGTATAACGTTATATAGTATTACGTTATAACGTATAACGTTATATAGTACTACGTTATAACGTATAACGTTATAAGGTATTACGTTATCACGTATAACGTTATATAGTATTACGTTAGTACGTATAACGTCATAAGGTATTACGTTATCACTTATAACGTTATATAGTATTACGTTATAACGTGTAACGTACTATAGCATTCCTTTATAACGTATAACGTCATATAGTATTACGTTATAACGTATAACGTTATATAGTATTACGTTATAACGTATAACGTTCTACAGTATTATGTTATGACGTTTAACGTTATATAGTATTACGTTATAACGTGTAACGTACTATAGCATTTCCTTATAACGTATAACATCATACGGTATTACGTTATAACGTATAACTTCATATGGTATTACCTTATAACGTATAACGTTATATAGCATTACGTTATAACGTATAACGTTATGTAGTATTACGTTATAACGTGTAACGTACTATAGCATTTCCTTATAACGTATAAGATCATATGGTATTACGTTATAACGTATAACGTCATATGGTATTACGTTATAACGTATAACGTTATATAGTATTACGTTATAACGTATAACGTTATGTGGTATTACGTTATAACGTATAACGTTATATATTATTACGTTATAACGTATAACGTTATATAGTATTACGTTATAACGTATAACGTTATATAGTATTACGTTATGACGTATAACGTCATAAGGTATTACCTTATAACGTATAACGTTATGTAGCATTACGTTATAACGTATAACGTTCTACAGTATTATGTTATGACGTTTAACGTTATATAGTATTACGTTATAACGTGTAACGTACTATAGCATTCCATTATAGAGTATAACGTCATATGGTATTACGCTATAACGTATAACGTTATATATTATTACGTTATAACGTATAACGTTATATAGTATTACGTTATGACGTATAACGTTATATAGTATTACGTTATGACGTATAACGTCATAAGGTATTACGTTATAACTTATAACGTTATATAGTATTACGTTATAACGTGTAACGTACTATAGCATTCCTTTATAACGTATAACGTCATATAGTATTACGTTATAAGGTATAACGTTATATAGTATTACGTTATAACGTATAACGTCATAAGGTATTACCTTATAACGTATAACGTTATGTAGAATTACGTTATAACGTATAACGTTCTATAGTATTACGTTATGACGTATAACGTTATATAGTATTACGTTATAACGTGTAACGTGCTATAGCATTTCCTTATAACGTATAACATCATACGGTTTTACGTTATAACGTATAACGTCATCTTGTATTACGTTATAACGTATAACGTTATATAGTATTACGTTATAACGTATAACGTTATATAGTATTACGTTATGACGTATTACGTCATAAGGTGTTACGTTATATCTTATAACGTTATATAGTATTACGTTATAACGTATAACGTTATATAGTATTACGTTATGACGTATAACGTCATAAGGCATTACGTTATGACGTATAACGTCATAAGGCATTACGTTATAACTTATAACGTTATATAGTATTACGCTATAACGTGTAACGTACTATAGCATTTCCTTATAACGTATAACATCATATGGTATTACGTTATAACGTATAACGTCATATGGTATTATGTTATATCGTATAACGTTATATAGTGTTACGTTATGACGTATAACGTTATATAGTATTACGTTATAACGTGTAACGTACTATAGCATTTCCTTATGACGTATAACATCATATGGTATTACGTTATAACGTATAACGTCATATGGTATTACCTTATAACGTATAACGTTATGTAGCATTACGTTATAACGTATAACGTTATTTAGTATTACGTTATACCGTATAACGTTATGTGGTATTACGTTATAACGTATAACGTTAAATAGCATTACGTTATAACGTATAACGTTCTGTAGTATTACGTTATAACATGTAACGTACTATAGCATTTCCTTATAACGTATAACGTCATAAGGCATTACGTTATGACGTATTACGTCATAAGGTGTTACGTTATATCTTATAACGTTATATAGTATTACGTCATAACGTGTAACGTACTATAGCATTTCTTTATAACGTATAACGTCATATGGTATTACGTTATAACGTATAACGTCATATGGTATTACCTTATAACGTATAACGTTATGTAGCATTACGTTATAACGTATAACGTTATTTAGTATTACGTTATACCGTATAACGTCATATGGTATTACGTTATAACGTATAACGTTATATAGTATTACGTTATATAGTATTACGTTATAACGTATAACGTTATGTGGTATTACGTTATAACGTATAACGTTATATAGCATTACGTTATTACGCATAACGTTATTAGCATCACGTTATAACGAATAACGTTATATAGTATTACGTTATAACGTGTAACGTACTATAGCATTTCTTTATAACGTATAACGTCATATGGTATCACGTTATAACGTATATCGTTATACAGTATTACGTTATAACGTCTAACGTTATGTGGTATTACCTTATAACGTATAACGTTATGTAGCATTACGTTATAACGTATAACGTTATATAGTATTACGTTATGACGTATAACGTCATAAGGTATTACCTTATAACGTATAACGTTATGTAGCATTACGTTATAACGTATAACGTTCTATAGTATTACGTTATGACGTATAACGTTATATAGTATTACGTTATAACGTGTAACGTACTATAGCATTTCCTTATGACGTATAACATCATATGGTATTACGTTATAACGTATAACGTCATATGGTATTACCTTATAACGTATAACGTTATGTAGCATTACGTTATAACGTATAACGTTATTTAGTATTACGTTATACCGTATAACGTTATGTGGTATTACGTTATAACGTATAACGTTAAATAGCATTACGTTATAACGTATAACGTTCTGTAGTATTACGTTATAACATGTAACGTACTATAGCATTTCCTTATAACGTATAACGTCATAAGGCATTACGTTATGACGTATAACGTCATAAGGCATTACGTTATAACTTATAACGTTATATAGTATTACGCTATAACGTGTAACGTACTATAGCATTTCCTTATAACGTATAACATCATATGGTATTACGTTATAACGTATAACGTCATATGGTATTATGTTATATCGTATAACGTTATATAGTGTTACGTTATGACGTATAACGTTATATAGTATTACGTTATAACGTGTAACGTACTATAGCATTTCCTTATGACGTATAACATCATATGGTATTACGTTATAACGTATAACGTCATATGGTATTACCTTATAACGTATAACGTTATGTAGCATTACGTTATAACGTACAACGTTATTTAGTATTACGTTATACCGTATAACGTTATGTGGTATTACGTTATAACGTATAACGTTAAATAGCATTACGTTATAACGTATAACGTTCTGTAGTATTACGTTATAACATGTAACGTACTATAGCATTTCCTTATAACGTATAACGTCATAAGGCATTACGTTATGACGTATTACGTCATAAGGTGTTACGTTATATCTTATAACGTTATATAGTATTACGTCATAACGTGTAACGTACTATAGCATTTCTTTATAACGTATAACGTCATATGGTATTACGTTATAACGTATAACGTCATATGGTATTACCTTATAACGTATAACGTTATGTAGCATTACGTTATAACGTATAACGTTATTTAGTATTACGTTATACCGTATAACGTCATATGGTATTACGTTATAACGTATAACGTTATATAGTATTACGTTATATAGTATTACGTTATAACGTATAACGTTATGTGGTATTACGTTATAACGTATAACGTTATATAGCATTACGTTATTACGCATAACGTTATTAGCATCACGTTATAACGAATAACGTTATATAGTATTACGTTATAACGTGTAACGTACTATAGCATTTCTTTATAACGTATAACGTCATATGGTATCACGTTATAACGTATATCGTTATACAGTATTACGTTATAACGTCTAACGTTATGTGGTATTACCTTATAACGTATAACGTTATGTAGCATTACGTTATAACGTATAACGTTATATAGTATTACGTTATGACGTATAACGTCATAAGGTATTACCTTATAACGTATAACGTTATGTAGCATTACGTTATAACGTATAACGTTCTATAGTATTACGTTATGACGTATAACGTTATATAGTATTACGTTATAACGTGTAACGTACTATAGCATTTCCTTATAACGTATAACATCATACGGTTGTACGTTATAACGTATAACGTCATCTTGTATTACGTTATAACGTATAACGTTATATAGTATTACGTTATAACGTATAACGTTATATAGTATTACGTTATGACGTATAACGTTATATAGTATTACGTTATAACGTGAAACGTACTATAGAATTTCCTTATAACGTATAACATCATACGGTTTTACGTTATAACGTATAACGTTAAGTAGCATTACGTTATAACGTATAACGTTCTATAGTATTACGTAATGACGTATAACGTTATATAGTATTACGTTATAACGTGTAACGTACTATAGCATTTCCTTATAACGTATAACATCATACGGTTTTACGTTATAACGTATAACGTTATGTAGCATTACGTTATAACGTATAACGGTATACAGAATTACGTTATAACGTATAACGTTATGTGGTATTACCTTATAACGTATAACGTTATGTAGCATTACGTTATAACGTGTAACGTCATAAGGTATTACCTTATAACGTATAACGTTATGTAGCATTACGTTATAACGTATAACGTTCTACAGTATTATGTTATGACGTTTAACGTTATATAGTATTACGTTATAACGTGTAACGTACTATAGCATTTCCTTATAACGTATAACATCATACGGTATTACGTTATAACGTATAACTTCATATGGTATTACCTTATAACGTATAACGTTATATAGCATTACGTTATAACGTATAACGTTATGTAGTATTACGTTATAACGTGTAACGTACTATAGCATTTCCTTATAACGTATAAGATCATATGGTATTACGTTATAACGTATAACGTCATATGGTATTACGTTATAACGTATAACGTTATATAGTATTACGTTATAACGTATAACGTTATGTGGTATTACGTTATAACGTATAACGTTATATATTATTACGTTATAACGTATAACGTTATATAGTATTACGTTATAACGTATAACGTTATATAGTATTACGTTATGACGTATAACGTCATAAGGTATTACCTTATAACGTATAACGTTATGTAGCATTACGTTATAACGTATAACGTTCTACAGTATTATGTTATGACGTTTAACGTTATATAGTATTACGTTATAACGTGTAACGTACTATAGCATTCCATTATAGAGTATAACGTCATATGGTATTACGCTATAACGTATAACGTTATATATTATTACGTTATAACGTATAACGTTATATAGTATTACGTTATGACGTATAACGTTATATAGTATTACGTTATGACGTATAACGTCATAAGGTATTACGTTATAACTTATAACGTTATATAGTATTACGTTATAACGTGTAACGTACTATAGCATTCCTTTATAACGTATAACGTCATATAGTATTACGTTATAAGGTATAACGTTATATAGTATTACGTTATAACGTATAACGTCATAAGGTATTACCTTATAACGTATAACGTTATGTAGAATTACGTTATAACGTATAACGTTCTATAGTATTACGTTATGACGTATAACGTTATATAGTATTACGTTATAACGTGTAACGTGCTATAGCATTTCCTTATAACGTATAACATCATACGGTTTTACGTTATAACGTATAACGTCATCTTGTATTACGTTATAACGTATAACGTTATATAGTATTACGTTATAACGTATAACGTTATATAGTATTACGTTATGACGTATTACGTCATAAGGTGTTACGTTATATCTTATACCGTTATATAGTATTACGTTATAACGTATAACGTTATATAGTATTACGTTATAACGTATAACGTCATATGGTATTATGTTATATCGTATAACGTTATATAGTGTTACGTTATGACGTATAACGTTATATAGTATTACGTTATAACGTGTAACGTCCTATAGCATTTCCTTATGACGTATAACATCATATGGTATTACGTTATAACGTATAACGTCATATGGTATTACCTTATAACGTATAACGTTATGTAGCATTACGTTATAACGTATAACGTTATTTAGTATTACGTTATACCGTATAACGTTATGTGGTATTACGTTATAACGTATAACGTTAAATAGCATTACGTTATAACGTATAACGTGCTGTAGTATTACGTTATAACATGTAACGTACTATAGCATTTCCTTATAACGTATAACGTCATAAGGCATTACGTTATGACGTATTACGTCATAAGGTGTTACGTTATATCTTATAACGTTATATAGTATTACGTCATAACGTGTAACGTACTATAGCATTTCTTTATAACGTATAACGTCATATGGTATTACGTTATAACGTATAACGTCATATGGTATTACCTTATAACGTATAACGTTATGTAGCATTACGTTATAACGTATAACGTTATTTAGTATTACGTTATACCGTATAACGTCATATGGTATTACGTTATAACGTATAACGTTATATAGTATTACGTTATATAGTATTACGTTATAACGTATAACGTTATGTGGTATTACGTTATAACGTATAACGTTATATAGCATTACGTTATTACGCATAACGTTATTAGCATCACGTTATAACGAATAACGTTATATAGTATTACGTTATAACGTGTAACGTACTATAGCATTTCTTTATAACGTATAACGTCATATGGTATCACGTTATAACGTATATCGTTATACAGTATTACGTTATAACGTCTAACGTTATGTGGTATTACCTTATAACGTATAACGTTATGTAGCATTACGTTATAACGTATAACGTTATATAGTATTACGTTATGACGTATAACGTCATAAGGTATTACCTTATAACGTATAACGTTATGTAGCATTACGTTATAACGTATAACGTTCTATAGTATTACGTTATGACGTATAACGTCATATAGTATTACGTTATAAGGTATAACGTTATATAGTATTACGTTATAACGTATAACGTCATAAGGTATTACCTTATAACGTATAACGTTATGTAGAATTACGTTATAACGTATAACGTTCTATAGTATTACGTTATGACGTATAACGTTATATAGTATTACGTTATAACGTGTAACGTGCTATAGCATTTCCTTATAACGTATAACATCATACGGTTTTACGTTATAACGTATAACGTCATCTTGTATTACGTTATAACGTATAACGTTATATAGTATTACGTTATAACGTATAACGTTATATAGTATTACGTTATGACGTATTACGTCATAAGGTGTTACGTTATATCTTATAACGTTATATAGTATTACGTTATAACGTATAACGTTATATAGTATTACGTTATGACGTATAACGTCATAAGGCATTACGTTATGACGTATAACGTCATAAGGCATTACGTTATAACTTATAACGTTATATAGTATTACGCTATAACGTGTAACGTACTATAGCATTTCCTTATAACGTATAACATCATATGGTATTACGTTATAACGTATAACGTCATATGGTATTATGTTATATCGTATAACGTTATATAGTGTTACGTTATGACGTATAACGTTATATAGTATTACGTTATAACGTGTAACGTACTATAGCATTTCCTTATGACGTATAACATCATATGGTATTACGTTATAACGTATAACGTCATATGGTATTACCTTATAACGTATAACGTTATGTAGCATTACGTTATAACGTATAACGTTATTTAGTATTACGTTATACCGTATAACGTTATGTGGTATTACGTTATAACGTATAACGTTAAATAGCATTACGTTATAACGTATAACGTTCTGTAGTATTACGTTATAACATGTAACGTACTATAGCATTTCCTTATAACGTATAACGTCATAAGGCATTACGTTATGACGTATTACGTCATAAGGTGTTACGTTATATCTTATAACGTTATATAGTATTACGTCATAACGTGTAACGTACTATAGCATTTCTTTATAACGTATAACGTCATATGGTATTACGTTATAACGTATAACGTCATATGGTATTACCTTATAACGTATAACGTTATGTAGCATTACGTTATAACGTATAACGTTATTTAGTATTACGTTATACCGTATAACGTCATATGGTATTACGTTATAACGTATAACGTTATATAGTATTACGTTATATAGTATTACGTTATAACGTATAACGTTATGTGGTATTACGTTATAACGTATAACGTTATATAGCATTACGTTATTACGCATAACGTTATTAGCATCACGTTATAACGAATAACGTTATATAGTATTACGTTATAACGTGTAACGTACTATAGCATTTCTTTATAACGTATAACGTCATATGGTATCACGTTATAACGTATATCGTTATACAGTATTACGTTATAACGTCTAACGTTATGTGGTATTACCTTATAACGTATAACGTTATGTAGCATTACGTTATAACGTATAACGTTATATAGTATTACGTTATGACGTATAACGTCATAAGGTATTACCTTATAACGTATAACGTTATGTAGCATTACGTTATAACGTATAACGTTCTATAGTATTACGTTATGACGTATAACGTTATATAGTATTACGTTATAACGTGTAACGTACTATAGCATTTCCTTATGACGTATAACATCATATGGTATTACGTTATAACGTATAACGTCATATGGTATTACCTTATAACGTATAACGTTATGTAGCATTACGTTATAACGTATAACGTTATTTAGTATTACGTTATACCGTATAACGTTATGTGGTATTACGTTATAACGTATAACGTTAAATAGCATTACGTTATAACGTATAACGTTCTGTAGTATTACGTTATAACATGTAACGTACTATAGCATTTCCTTATAACGTATAACGTCATAAGGCATTACGTTATGACGTATAACGTCATAAGGCATTACGTTATAACTTATAACGTTATATAGTATTACGCTATAACGTGTAACGTACTATAGCATTTCCTTATAACGTATAACATCATATGGTATTACGTTATAACGTATAACGTCATATGGTATTATGTTATATCGTATAACGTTATATAGTGTTACGTTATGACGTATAACGTTATATAGTATTACGTTATAACGTGTAACGTACTATAGCATTTCCTTATGACGTATAACATCATATGGTATTACGTTATAACGTATAACGTCATATGGTATTACCTTATAACGTATAACGTTATGTAGCATTACGTTATAACGTATAACGTTATTTAGTATTACGTTATACCGTATAACGTTATGTGGTATTACGTTATAACGTATAACGTTAAATAGCATTACGTTATAACGTATAACGTTCTGTAGTATTACGTTATAACATGTAACGTACTATAGCATTTCCTTATAACGTATAACGTCATAAGGCATTACGTTATGACGTATTACGTCATAAGGTGTTACGTTATACCTTATAACGTTATATAGTATTACGTCATAACGTGTAACGTACTATAGCATTTCTTTATAACGTATAACGTCATATGGTATTACGTTATAACGTATAACGTCATATGGTATTACCTTATAACGTATAACGTTATGTAGCATTACGTTATAACGTATAACGTTATTTAGTATTACGTTATACCGTATAACGTCATATCGTATTACGTTATAACGTATAACGTTATATAGTATTACGTTATATAGTATTACGTTATAACGTATAACGTTATGTGGTATTACGTTATAACGTATAACGTTATATAGCATTACGTTATTACGCATAACGTTATTAGCATCACGTTATAACGAATAACGTTATATAGTATTACGTTATAACGTGTAACGTACTATAGCATTTCTTTATAACGTATAACGTCATATGGTATCACGTTATAACGTATATCGTTATACAGTATTACGTTATAACGTCTAACGTTATGTGGTATTACCTTATAACGTATAACGTTATGTAGCATTACGTTATAACGTATAACGTTATATAGTATTACGTTATGACGTATAACGTCATAAGGTATTACCTTATAACGTATAACGTTATGTAGCATTACGTTATAACGTATAACGTTCTATAGTATTACGTTATGACGTATAACGTTATATAGTATTACGTGATAACGTGTAACGTACTATAGCATTTCCTTATGACGTATAACGTCATATGGTATTACGTTATAACGTATAACGTCATATGGTATTACCTTATAACGTATAACGTTATGTAGCATTACGTTATAACGTATAACGTTATTTAGTATTACGTTATACCGTATAACGTTATGTGGTATTACGTTATAACGTATAACGTTAAATAGCATTACGTTATAACGTATAACGTTCTGTAGTATTACGTTATAACATGTAACGTACTATAGCATTTCCTTATAACGTATAACGTCATAAGGCATTACGTTATGACGTATAACGTCATAAGGCATTACGTTATAACTTATAACGTTATATAGTATTACGCTATAACGTGTAACGTACTATAGCATTTCCTTATAAAGTATAACATCATATGGTATTACGTTATAACGTATAACGTCATATGGTATTATGTTATATCGTATAACGTTATATAGTGTTACGTTATGACGTATAACGTTATATAGTATTACGTTATAACGTGTAACGTACTATAGCATTTCCTTATGACGTATAACATCATATGGTATTACGTTATAACGTATAACGTCATATGGTATTACCTTATAACGTATAACGTTATGTAGCATTACGTTATAACGTATAACGTTATTTAGTATTACGTTATACCGTATAACGTTATGTGGTATTACGTTATAACGTATAACGTTAAATAGCATTACGTTATAACGTATAACGTTCTGTAGTATTACGTTATAACATGTAACGTACTATAGCATTTCCTTATAACGTATAACGTCATAAGGCATTACGTTATGACGTATTACGTCATAAGGTGTTACGTTATATCTTATAACGTTATATAGTATTACGTCATAACGTGTAACGTACTATAGCATTTCTTTATAACGTATAACGTCATATGGTATTACGTTATAACGTATAACGTCATATGGTATTACCTTATAACGTATAACGTTATGTAGCATTACGTTATAACGTATAACGTTATTTAGTATTACGTTATACCGTATAACGTCATATGGTATTACGTTATAACGTATAACGTTATATAGTATTACGTTATATAGTATTACGTTATAACGTATAACGTTATGTGGTATTACGTTATAACGTATAACGTTATATAGCATTACGTTATTACGCATAACGTTATTAGCATCACGTTATAACGAATAACGTTATATAGTATTACGTTATAACGTGTAACGTACTATAGCATTTCTTTATAACGTATAACGTCATATGGTATCACGTTATAACGTATATCGTTATACAGTATTACGTTATAACGTCTAACGTTATGTGGTATTACCTTATAACGTATAACGTTATGTAGCATTACGTTATAACGTATAACGTTATATAGTATTACGTTATGACGTATAACGTCATAAGGTATTACCTTATAACGTATAACGTTATGTAGCATTACGTTATAACGTATAACGTTCTATAGTATTACGTTATGACGTATAACGTTATATAGTATTACGTTATAACGTGTAACGTACTATAGCATTTCCTTATAACGTATAACATCATACGGTTGTACGTTATAACGTATAACGTCATCTTGTATTACGTTATAACGTATAACGTTATATAGTATTACGTTATAACGTATAACGTTATATAGTATTACGTTATGACGTATAACGTTATATAGTATTACGTTATAACGTGTAACGTACTATAGAATTTCCTTATAACGTATAACATCATACGGTTTTACGTTATAACGTATAACGTTAAGTAGCATTACGTTATAACGTATAACGTTCTATAGTATTACGTAATGACGTATAACGTTATATAGTATTACGTTATAACGTGTAACGTACTATAGCATTTCCTTATAACGTATAACATCATACGGTTTTACGTTATAACGTATAACGTTATGTAGCATTACGTTATAACGTATAACGGTATACAGAATTACGTTATAACGTATAACGTTATGTGGTATTACCTTATAACGTATAACGTTATGTAGCATTACGTTATAACGTGTAACGTCATAAGGTATTACCTTATAACGTATAACGTTATGTAGCATTACGTTATAACGTATAACGTTCTATAGTATTACGTTATAACGTACAACGTTATGTGGTATTACCTTATAACGTATAACGTTATGTAGCATTACGTTATGACGTATGACGTCATAAGGTATTACCTTATAACGTATAACGTTATGTAGCATTACGTTATAACGTATAACGGTATACAGTATTACGTTATAACGTATAACGTTATGTGGTATTACCTTATAATGTATAACGTACTATAGCATTCCTTTATAACGTATAACGTCCTATAGTATTACGTTATAACGTATAACGTTATATAGTATTACGTTATAACGTATAACGTCATAAGGTATTACCTTATAACGTATAACGTTATGTAGCATTACGTTATAACGTATAACGTTCTATAGTCTTACGTTATGACGTATAACGTTATATAGTATTACGTTATAACGTGTAACGTACTATAGCATTTCCTTATAACGTATAACATCATACGGTTTTACGTTATAACGTATAACGTCATCTTGTATTACGTTATAACGTATAACGTTATATAGTATTACGTCATAACGTATAACGTCATAAGGTATTACCTTATAACGTATAACGTTATGTAGCATTACGTTATAACGTATAACGTTCTATAGTATTACGTTATGACGTATAACGTTATATAGTATTACGTTATAACGTGTAACGTACTATAGCATTCCTTTATAACGTATAACGTCATATAGTATTACGTTACAACGTATAACGTTATATAGTATTACGTTATAACGTATAACGTCATAAGGTATTACCTTATAACGTATAACGTTATGTAGCATTACGTTATAACGTATAACGTTCTATAGTATTACGTTATGACGTATAACGTTATATAGTATTACGTTATAACGTGTAACGTACTATAGCATTTCCTTATAACGTATAACATCATACGGTTTTACGTTATAACGTATAACGTCATTTTTGTATTACGTTATAACGTATAACGTTATGTAGTATTACGTTATAACGTATAACGTCATATAGTATTACGTTATGACGTATAACGTCATAAGGTATTACCTTATAACGTATAACGTTATGTAGCATTACGTTATAACGTATAACGTTCTATAGTATTACGTTATGACGTATAACGTTATATAGTATTACGTTATAACGTGAAACGTACTATAGCATTCCTCTATAACGTATAACGACATATAGTATTACGTTATAACGTATAACGTTATATAGTATTACGTTATAACGTATAACGTCATAAGGTATTACCTTATAACGTATAACGTTATGTAGCATTACGTTATAACGTATAACGTTCTACAGTATTATGTTATGACGTTTAACGTTATATAGTATTACGTTATAACGTGTAACGTACTATAGCATTTCCTTATAACGTATAACATCATACGGTATTACGTTATAACGTATAACTTCATATGGTATTACCTTATAACGTATAACGTTATATAGCATTACGTTATAACGTATAACGTTATGTAGTATTACGTTATAACGTGTAACGTACTATAGCATTTCCTTATAACGTATAAGATCATATGGTATTACGTTATAACATATAACGTCATATGGTATTACGTTATAACGTATAACGTTATATGGTATTACGTTATAACGTATAACGTTATGTGGTATTACGTTATAACGTATAACGTTATATAGAATTACGTTATAACGCATAATGTTATGTAGCATTACGTTATAACGAATAACGTTATATAGTATTACGTTATAACGTGTAGCGTACTATAGCATTTCCTTATAACGTATAAGATCATATGGTATTACGTTATAACGTATAACGTCAGAAGGTATTACGTTATACCTTATAACGTTATATAATATTACGTTATAGTGTGTAACGTACTATAGCATTCCTTTATAACGTATAACGTCATATGGTATTACGCTATAACGTATAACGTTATATATTATTACGTTATAACGTATAACGTTATATAGTATTACGTTATAACGTATAACGTTATATAGTATTACGTTATGACGTATAACGTCATAAGGTATTACGTTATAACTTATAACGTTATATAGTATTACGTTATAACGTGTAACGTACTATAGCATTCCTTTATAACGTATAACGTCATATAGTATTACGTTATAAGGTATAACGTTATATAGTATTACGTTATAACGTATAACGTCATAAGGTATTACCTTATAACGTATAACGTTATGTAGCATTACGTTATAACGTATAACGTTCTATAGTATTACGTTATGACGTATAACGTTATATAGTATTACGTTATAACGTGTAACGTACTATAGCATTTCCTTATAACGTATAACATCATACGGTTTTACGTTATAACGTATAACGTCATCTTGTATTACGTTATAACGTATAACGTTATATAGTATTACGTTATAACGTATAACGTTATATAGTATTACGTTATGACGTATTACGTCATAAGGTGTTACGTTATATCTTATAACGTTATATAGTATTACGTCATAACGTGTATCGTACTATAGCATTTCTTTATAACGTATAACGTTATATATTATTACGTTATAACGTATAACGTTATATAGTATTACGTTATAACGTATAACGTTATATAGTATTACGTTATGACGTATAACGTCATAAGGTATTACGTTATAACTTATAACGTTATATAGTATTACGTTATAACGTGTAACGTACTATAGCATTCCTTTATAACGTATAACGTCATATAGTATTACGTTATAAGGTATAACGTTATATAGTATTACGTTATAACGTATAACGTCATAAGGTATTACCTTATAACGTATAACGTTATGTAGCATTACGTTATAACGTATAACGTTCTATAGTATTACGTTATGACGTATAACGTTATATAGTATTACGTTATAACGTGTAACGTACTATAGCATTTCCTTATAACGTATAACATCATACGGTTTTACGTTATAACGTATAACGTCATCTTGTATTACGTTATAACGTATAACGTTATATAGTATTACGTTATAACGTATAACGTTATATAGTATTACGTTATGACGTATTACGTCATAAGGTGTTACGTTATATCTTATAACGTTATATAGTATTACGTCATAACGTGTATCGTACTATAGCATTTCTTTATAACGTATAACGTCATATGGTATTACGTTATAACGTATAAAGGTATATAGTATTACGTTATAACGTATAACGTTATGTGGTATTACGTTATAAAGTCTAACGTTATATAGTATTACGTTATAACGTATAACGTTATATAGTATTACGTTATGACGTATAACGTCATAAGGTATGACGTTATAACTTATAACGTTATATAGTATTACCTTATAACGTATAACGTTATATAGTATTACGTTATACCGTATCACGTTATGTGGTATTACGTTATAACGTATAACGTACTATAGCATTCCTTTATAACGTATAACGTCATATAGTGTTACGTTGTAACGTATAACGTTATATAGTATTACGTTATGACGTATAACGTCATAAGGTATTACGTTATGACTTATAACGTTATATAGTATTACGTTATAACGTGTTGCGTACTATAGCATTACTTTATAACGTATAACGTTATATAGTATTACGTTATAACCTATAACGATATATAGTATTACGTTATAACGTGTAACTTACTATAGCATTTCTTTATAACGTATAACGTCATATGGTATCACGTTATAACGTATAACGGTATATAGTATTACGTTATAACGTATAACGTTATGTGGTATTACGTGATAACGTATAACGTTATATAGTATTACGTTATAACATATAACGTCATAAGGCCTTACGTTATAACTTATAACGTTATATAGTATTACGCTATAACGTGTAACGTACTATAGCATTTCCTTATAACGTATAACATCATATGGTATTACGTTATAACGTATAACGTCATATGGTATTATGTTATAACGTATAACGTTATATAGTGTTACGTTATGACGTATAACGTTATATAGTATTACGTTATAACGTGTAACGTACTATAGCATTTCTTTATAACGTATAACGTCATATGGTATCACGTTATAACGTATATCGTTATACAGTATTACGTTATAACGTATAACGTTATGTGGTATTACCTTATAACGTATAACGTTATGTAGCATTACGTTATAACGTATAACGTTATATAGTATTACGTTATGACGTATAACGTCATAAGGTATTACCTTATAACGTATAACGTTATGTAGCATTACGTTATAACGTATAACGTTCTATAGTATTACGTTGTGACGTATAACGTTATATAGTATTACGTTATAACGTGTAACGTACTATAGCATTTCCTTATAACGTATAACATCATACGGTTGTACGTTATAACGTATAACGTCATCTTGTATTACGTTATAACGTATAACGTTATATAGTATTACGTTATAACGTATAAAGTTATATAGTATTACGTTATGACGTATAACGTCATAAGGTATTACCTTATAACGTATAACGTTATGTAGCATTACGTTATAACGTATAACGTTCTATAGTATTACGTTATATCTTATAACGTTATATAGTATTACGTCATAACGTGTATCGTACTATAGCATTTCTTTATAACGTATAACGTCATATGGTATTACGTTATAACGTATAAAGGTATATAGTATTACGTTATAACGTATAACGTTATGTGGTATTACGTTATAAAGTCTAACGTTATATAGTATTACGTTATAACGTCTAACGTTATATAGTATTACGTTATGACGTATAACGTCATAAGGTATGACGTTATAACTTATAACGTTATATAGTATTACCTTATAACGTATAACGTTATATAGTATTACGTTATACCGTATCACGTTATGTGGTATTACGTTATAACGTATAACGTACTATAGCATTCCTTTATAACGTATAACGTCATATAGTGTTACGTTATAACGTATAACGTTATATAGTATTACGTTATGACGTATAACGTCATAAGGTATTACGTTATGACTTATAACGTTATATAGTATTACGTTATAACGTGTTGCGTACTATAGCATTACTTTATAACGTATAACGTTATATAGTATTACGTTATAACCTATAACGATATATAGTATTACGTTATAACGTGTAACTTACTATAGCATTTCTTTATAACGTATAACGTCATATGGTATCACGTTATAACGTATAACGGTATATAGTATTACGTTATAACGTATAACGTTATGTGGTATTACGTGATAACGTATAACGTTATATAGTATTACGTTATAACATATAACGTCATAAGGCATTACGTTATAACTTATAACGTTATATAGTATTACGCTATAACGTGTAACGTACTATAGCATTTCCTTATAACGTATAACATCATATGGTATTACGTTATAACGTATAACGTCATATGGTATTATGTTATAACGTATAACGTTATATAGTGTTACGTTATGACGTATAACGTTATATAGTATTACGTTATAACGTGTAACGTACTATAGCATTTCTTTATAACGTATAACGTCATATGGTATCACGTTATAACGTATATCGTTATACAGTATTACGTTATAACGTATAACGTTATGTGGTATTACCTTATAACGTATAACGTTATGTAGCATTACGTTATAACGTATAACGTTATATAGTATTACGTTATGACGTATAACGTCATAAGGTATTACCTTATAACGTATAACGTTATGTAGCATTACGTTATAACGTATAACGTTCTATAGTATTACGTTGTGACGTATAACGTTATATAGTATTACGTTATAACGTGTAACGTACTATAGCATTTCCTTATAACGTATAACATCATACGGTTGTACGTTATAACGTATAACGTCATCTTGTATTACGTTATAACGTATAACGTTATATAGTATTACGTTATAACGTATAAAGTTATATAGTATTACGTTATGACGTATAACGTCATAAGGTATTACCTTATAACGTATAACGTTATGTAGCATTACGTTATAACGTATAACGTTCTATAGTATTACGTTATGACGTATAACGTTATATAGTATTACGTTATAACGTGTAACGTACTATAGCATTTCCTTATAACGTATAACATCATACGGTTTTACGTTATAACGTATAACGTTAAGTAGCATTACGTTATAACGTATAACGTTCTATAGTATTACGTAATGACGTATAACGTTATATAGTATTACGTTATAACGTGTAACGTACTATAGCATTTCCTTATAACGTATAACATCATACGGTTTTACGTTATAACGTATAACGTTATGTAGCATTACGTTATAACGTATAACGGTATACAGAATTACGTTATAACGTATAACGTTATGTGGTATTACCTTATAACGTATAACGTTCTATAGTATTACGTTATGACGTATAACGTTATATAGTATTACGTTATAACGTGTAACGTACTATAGCATTTCCTTATAACGTATAACATCATACGGTTTTACGTTATAACATATAACGTTATGTAGCATTACATTATAACGTATAACGTTCTATAGTATTACGTTATGACGTATAACGTTATATAGTATTACGTTATAACGTGTAACGTACTATAGCATTCCTTTATAACGTATAACGTCATATAGTATTACGTTATAACGTACAACGTTATATAGTATTACGTTATAACGTATAACGTCATAAGGTATTACCTTATAACGTATAACGTTATGTAGCATTACGTTATAACGTATAACGTTCTATAGTATTACGTTATGACGTATAACGTTATATAGTATTACGTTATAACGTGTAACGTACTATAGCATTTCCTTATAACGTATAACATCATACGGTTTTACGTTATAACGTATAACGTTATGTAGCATTACGTTATAACGTATAACGGTATACAGAATTACGTTATAACGTATAACGTTATGTGGTATTACCTTATAACGTATAACGTTCTATAGTATTACGTTATGACGTATAACGTTATATAGTATTACGTTATAACGTGTAACGTACTATAGCATTTCCTTATAACGTATAACATCATACGGTTTTACGTTATAACGTATAACGTCATAAGGTATTACCTTATAACGTATAACGTTATGTAGCATTACGTTATAACGTATAACGTTCTATAGTATTACGTTATAACGTACAACGTTATGTGGTATTACCTTATAACGTATAACGTTATGTAGCATTACGTTATGACGTATGACGTCATAAGGTATTACCTTATAACGTATAACGTTATGTAGCATTACGTTATAACGTATAACGGTATACAGTATTACGTTATAACGTATAACGTTATGTGGTATTACCTTATAATGTATAACGTTATGTAGCATTACGTTATAACGTATAACGTCATAAGGTATTACCTTATAACGTATAACGTTATGTAGCATTACGTTATAACGTATAACGTTCTATAGTATTACGTTATGACGTATAACGTTATATAGTATTACGTTATAACGTGTAACGTACTATAGCATTTCCTTATAACGTATAACATCATACGGTTTTACGTTATAACATATAACGTTATGTAGCATTACATTATAACGTATAACGTTCTATAGTATTACGTTATGACGTATAACGTTATATAGTATTACGTTATAACGTGTAACGTACTATAGCATTCCTTTATAACGTATAACGTCATATAGTATTACGTTATAACGTATAACGTTATATAGTATTACGTTATAACGTATAACGTCATAAGGTATTACCTTATAACGTATAACGTTATGTAGCATTACGTTATAACGTATAACGTTCTATAGTATTACGTTATGACGTATAACGTTATATAGTATTACGTTATAACGTGTAACGTACTATAGCATTTCCTTATAACGTATAACATCATACGGTTTTACGTTATAACGTATAACGTCATCTTGTATTACGTTATAACGTATAACGTTATATAGTATTGCGTCATAACGTATAACGTCATAAGGTATTACCTTATAACGTATAACGTTATGTAGCATTACGTTATAACGTATAACGTTCTATAGTATTACGTTATGACGTATAACGTTATATAGTATTACGTTATAACGTGTAACGTACTATAGCATTCCTTTATAACGTATAACGTCATATAGTATTACGTTATAACGTACAACGTTATATAGTATTACGTTATAACGTATAACGTCATAAGGTATTACCTTATAACGTATAACGTTATGTAGCATTACGTTATAACGTATAACGTTCTATAGTATTACGTTATGACGTATAACGTTATATAGTATTACGTTATAACGTGTAACGTACTATAGCATTTCCTTATAACGTATAACATCATACGGTTTTACGTTATAACGTATAACGTCATTTTTGTATTACGTTATAACGTATAACGTTATGTAGTATTACGTTATAACGTATAACGTCATATAGTATTACGTTATGACGTATAACGTCATAAGGTATTACCTTATAACGTATAACGTTATGTAGCATTACGTTATAACGTATAACGTTCTATAGTATTACGTTATGGCGTATAACGTTATATAGTATTACGTTATAACGTGTAACGTACTATAGCATTCCTTTATAACGTATAACGTCATATAGTATTACGTTATAACGTATAACGTTATATAGTATTACGTTATAACGTATAACGTCATAAGGTATTACCTTATAACGTATAACGTTATGTAGCATTACGTTATAACGTATAACGTTCTACAGTATTATGTTATGACGTTTAACGTTATATAGTATTACGTTATAACGTGTAACGTACTATAGCATTTCCTTATAACGTATAACATCATACGGTATTACGTTATAACGTATAACGTCATATGGTATTACCTTATAACGTATAACGTTATATAGCATTACGTTATAACGTATAACGTTATGTAGTATTACGTTATAACGTGTAACGTACTATAGCATTTCCTTATAACGTATAAGATCATATGGTATTACGTTATAACATATAACGTCATATGGTATTACGTTATAACGTATAACGTTATATAGTATTACGTTATAACGTATAACGTTATGTGGTATTACGTTATAACGTATAACGTTATATAGAATTACGTTATAACGCATAATGTTATGTAGCATTACGTTATAACGAATAACGTTATATAGTATTACGTTATAACGTGTAACGTACTATAGCATTTCCTTATAACGTATAAGATCATATGGTATTACGTTATAACGTATAACGTCAGAAGGTATTACGTTATACCTTATAACGTTATATAATATTACGTTATAGTGTGTAACGTACTATAGCATTTCTTTATAACGTATAACGTCATATGGTATTACGCTATAACGTATAACGTTATATATTATTACGTTATAACGTATAACGTTATATAGTATTACGTTATAACGTATAACGTTATATAGTATTACGTTATGACGTATAACGTCATAAGGTATTACGTTATAACTTATAACGTTATATAGTATTACGTTATAACGTGTAACGTACTATAGCATTCCTTTATAACGTATAACGTCATATAGTATTACGTTATAAGGTATAACGTTATATAGTATTACGTTATAACGTATAACGTCATAAGGTATTACCTTATAACGTATAACGTTATGTAGCATTACGTTATAACGTATAACGTTCTATAGTATTACGTTATGACGTATAACGTTATATAGTATTACGTTATAACGTGTAACGTACTATAGCATTTCCTTATAACGTATAACATCATACGGTTTTACGTTATAACGTATAACGTCATCTTGTATTACGTTATAACGTATAACGTTATATAGTATTACGTTATAACGTATAACGTTATATAGTATTACGTTATGACGTATTACGTCATAAGGTGGTACGTTATATCTTATAACGTTATATAGTATTACGTCATAACGTGTATCGTACTATAGCATTTCTTTATAACGTATAACGTCATATGGTATTACGTTATAACGTATAAAGGTATATAGTATTACGTTATAACGTATAACGTTATGTGGTATTACGTTATAAAGTATAACGTTATATAGTATTACGTTATAACGTATAACGTTATATAGTATTACGTTATGACGTATAACGTCATAAGGTATGACGTTATAACTTATAACGTTATATAGTATTACCTTATAACGTATAACGTTATATAGTATTACGTTATACCGTATCACGTTATGTGGTATTACGTTATAACGTATAACGTACTATAGCATTCCTTTATAACGTATAACGTCATATAGTGTTACGTTATAACGTATAACGTTATATAGTATTACGTTATGACGTATAACGTCATAAGGTATTACGTTATGACTTATAACGTTATATAGTATTACGTTATAACGTGTTACGTACTATAGCATTACTTTATAACGTATAACGTTATATAGTATTACGTTATAACCTATAACGATATATAGTATTACGTTATAACGTGTAACTTACTATAGCATTTCTTTATAACGTATAACGTCATATGGTATCACGTTATAACGTATAACGGTATATAGTATTACGTTATAACGTATAACGTTATGTGGTATTACGTGATAACGTATAACGTTATATAGTATTACGTTATAACATATAACGTTATATAGTATTACGTTATGACGTATAACGTCATAAGGTATTACGTTATAACTTATAACGTTATATAGTATTACGTTATAACGTGTAACGTACTATAGCATTTCCTTATAACGTATAACATCATATGGTACTACGTTATAATGTATAACGTCATATGGTATTATGTTATAACGTATAACGTTATATAGTATTACGTTATAACGTATAACGTTATATAGTATTACGTTATGACGTATAACGTCATAAGGCATTACGTTATGACGTATAACGTCATAAGGCATTACGTTATAACTTATAACGTTATATAGTATTACGCTATAACGTGTAACGTACTATAGCATTTCCTTATAACGTATAACATCATATGGTATTACGTTATAACGTATAACGTCATATGGTATTATGTTATAACGTATAACGTTATATAGTGTTACGTTATGACGTATAACGTTATATAGTATTACGTTATAACGTGTAACGTACTATAGCATTTCCTTATAACGTATAACATCATATGGTATTACGTTATAACGTATAACGTTATATAGTATTACGTTATAACGTGTAACGTACTATAGCATTCCTTTATAACGTATAACGTCATATAGTATTACGTTATAAGGTATAACGTTATATAGTATTACGTTATAACGTATAACGTCATAAGGTATTACCTTATAACGTATAACGTTATGTAGCATTACGTTATAACGTATAACGTTCTATAGTATTACGTTATGACGTATAACGTTATATAGTATTACGTTATAACGTGTAACGTACTATAGCATTTCCTTATAACGTATAACATCATACGGTTTTACGTTATAACGTATAACGTCATCTTGTATTACGTTATAACGTATAACGTTATATAGTATTACGTTATAACGTATAACGTTATATAGTATTACGTTATGACGTATTACGTCATAAGGTGTTACGTTATATCTTATAACGTTATATAGTATTACGTCATAACGTGTATCGTACTATAGCATTTCTTTATAACGTATAACGTCATATGGTATTACGTTATAACGTATAAAGGTATATAGTATTACGTTATAACGTATAACGTTATGTGGTATTACGTTATAAAGTATAACGTTATATAGTATTACGTTATAACGTATAACGTTATATAGTATTACGTTATGACGTATAACGTCATAAGGTATGACGTTATAACTTATAACGTTATATAGTATTACCTTATAACGTATAACGTTATATAGTATTACGTTATACCGTATCACGTTATGTGGTATTACGTTATAACGTATAACGTACTATAGCATTCCTTTATAACGTATAACGTCATATAGTGTTACGTTATAACGTATAACGTTATATAGTATTACGTTATGACGTATAACGTCATAAGGTATTACGTTATGACTTATAACGTTATATAGTATTACGTTATAACGTGTTACGTACTATAGCATTACTTTATAACGTATAACGTTATATAGTATTACGTTATAACCTATAACGATATATAGTATTACGTTATAACGTGTAACTTACTATAGCATTTCTTTATAACGTATAACGTCATATGGTATCACGTTATAACGTATAACGGTATATAGTATTACGTTATAACGTATAACGTTATGTGGTATTACGTGATAACGTATAACGTTATATAGTATTACGTTATAACATATAACGTTATATAGTATTACGTTATGACGTATAACGTCATAAGGTATTACGTTATAACTTATAACGTTATATAGTATTACGTTATAACGTGTAACGTACTATAGCATTTCCGTATAACGTATAACATCATATGGTACTACGTTATAATGTATAACGTCATATGGTATTATGTTATAACGTATAACGTTATATAGTATTACGTTATAACGTATAACGTTATATAGTATTACGTTATGACGTATAACGTCATAAGTCATTACGTTATGACGTATAACGTCATAAGGCATTACGTTATAACTTATAACGTTATATAGTATTACGCTATAACGTGTAACGTTATATAGTATTACGTTATAACGTGTAACGTACTATAGCATTTCCTTATAACGTATAACATCATATGGTATTACGTTATAACGTATAACGTCATATGGTATTACCTTATAACGTATAACGTTATGTAGCATTACGTTATAACGTATAACGTTATTTAGTATTACGTTATACCGTATAACGTTATGTGGTATTACGTTATAACGTATAACGTTAAATAGCATTACGTTATAACGTATAACGTTATGTAGTATTACGTTATAACATGTAACGTACTATAGCATTTCCTTATAACGTATAACATCATATGGTATTACGTTATAACGTATAACGTCATATGGTATTACGTTATAACGTATAACGTTATATAGTATTACGTTATATAGTATTACGTTATAACGTATAACGTTATGTGGTATTACGTTATAACGTATAACGTTATATAGCATTACGTTATTACGCATAACGTTATTAGCATCACGTTATAACGAATAACGTTATATAGTATTACGTTATAACGTGTAACGTACTATAGCATTTCTTTATAACGTATAACGTCATATGGTATCACGTTATAACGTATATCGGTATACAGTATTACGTTATAACGTATAACGTTATGTGGTATTACCTTATAACGTATAACGTTATGTAGCATTACGTTATAACGTATAACGTCATAAGGTATTACCTTATAACGTATAACGTTATGTAGCATTACGTTATAACGTATAACGTTCTACAGTATTATGTTATGACGTTCAACGTATTACGTTATAACGTGTAACGTACTATAGCATTTCCTTATAACGTATAACATCATACGGTTTTACGTTATAACGTATAACGTCATCTTGTATTACGTTATAACGTATAACGTTATATAGTATTACGTTATAACGTATAACGTTATATAGTATTACGTTATAACGTATAACGTCATAAGGTATTACCTTATAACGTATAACGTTATGTAGCATTACGTTATAACGTATAACGTTCTACAGTATTATGTTATGACGTTTAACGTTATATAGTATTACGTTATAACGTGTAACGTACTATCGCATTTCCTTATAACGTATAACATCATATGGTATTACGTTATAACGCATAACGTCATATGGTATTACGTTATAACGTATAACGTTATATAGTATTACGTTATAACGTATAACGTTATGTGGTATTACGTTATAACGTATAACGTTATATAGCATTACGTTATAACGCATAATGTTATGTAGCATTACGTTATAACGAATAACGTTATATAGTATTACGTTATAACGTATAACGTCAGAAGGTATTACGTTATACCTTATAACGTTATATAATATTACGTTATAGTGTGTAACGTACTATAGCATTCCTTTATAACGTATAACGTCATATGGTATTACGCTATAACGTATAACGTTATATATTATTACGTTATAACGTATAACGTTATATAGTATTACGTTATAACGTATAACGTTATATAGTATTACGTTATAACGTATAACGTTATATAGTATTACGTTATGACGTATAACGTCATAAGGTATTACGTTATAACTTATAACGTTATATAGTATTACGTTATAACGTGTAACGTACTATAGCATTCCTTTATAACGTATAACGTCATATAGTATTACGTTATAACGTATAACGTTCTATAGTATTACGTTATGAGGTATAACGTTATATAGTATTACGTTATAACGTGTAACGTACTACAGCATTTCTTTATAACGTATAACGTCATATGGTTTTACGTTATAACGTATAACGGTATATAGTATTACGTTATAACGTATAACGTTATGTGGTATTACGTTATAAAGTATAACGTTATATAGTATTACGTTATAACGTATAACGTTATATAGTATTACGTTATGACGTATAACGTCATAAGGTATGACGTTATAACTTATAACGTTATATAGTATTACGTCATAACGTGTAACGTACTATAGCATTTCTTTATAACGTATAACGTCATATGGTATTACGTTATAACGTATAACGGTATATAGTATTACGTTATAGCGTATAACGTTATGTGGTATTACGTTATAACGTATAACGCACTATAGCATTCCTTTATAACGTATAACGTCATATAGTGTTACGTTATAACGTATAACGTTATATAGTATTACGTTATGACGTATAACGTCATAAGGTATTACGTTATAACTTATAACGTTATATAGTATTACGTTATAACGTGTTACGTACTATAGCATTTCTTTATAACGTATAACGTTATATAGTATTACGTTATAACCTATAACGTTATATAGTATTACGTTATAACGTGTAACTTACTATAGCATTTCTTTATAACGTATAACGTCATATGGTATCACGTTATAACGTATAACGGTATATAGTATTACGTTATAACGTATAACGTTATGTGGTATTACGTGATAACGTATAACGTTATATAGTATTACGTTATAATGTATAACGTTATACAGTATTACGTTATAACGTATAACGTTATATAGTATTACGTTATAACGTATAACGATATATAGTATTACGTTATAACGTATAACGTTATATAGTATTACGTTATAACGTATAAAGTTATATAGTATTACGTTATGACGTATAACGTCATAAGGTATTACGTTATAACGTATAACGTTATATAGTATTACGTTATAACCTATAACGTTATATAGTATTACGTTATAACGTGTAACTTACTATAGCATTTCTTTAACGTATAACGTCATATGGTATCACGTTATAACGTATAACGGTATATAGTATTACGTTATAACGTATAACGTTATGTGGTATTACGTGATAACGTATAACGTTATATAGTATTACGTTCTAACGTGTAACGTTATATAGTATTACGTTCTAACGTATAACGTTATATAGTATTACGTTATAACGTATAACGTTATATAGTATTACGTTATAACGTATAACGTTATATAGTATTACGTTATAACGTATAACGTTATATAGTATTACGTTATGACGTATAACGTCATAAGGTATTACGTTATCACTTATAACGTTATATAGTATTACGTTATAACGTGTAACGTACTATAGCATTCCTTTATAACGTATAACGTTATATAGTATTACGTTATAACCTATAACGTTATATAGTATTACGTTATAACGTATAACGTCATAAGGTATTACCTTATAACGTATAACGTTATGTAGCATTACGTTATAACGTATAACGTTATATAGTATTACGTTATAACGTATAACGTTATATAGTATTACGTTATAACGTATAACGTTATATAGTATTACGTTATAACGTATAACGTTATATAGTATTACGTTATGACGTATAACGTCATAAGGTATTACGTTATCACTTATAACGTTATATAGTATTACGTTATAACGTGTAACTTACTATAGCATTTCCTTATAACGTATAACATCATACGGTATTACGTTATAACGTATAACGTCATATGGTATTACCTTACAACGTATAACGTTATATAGCATTACGTTATAACGTATAACGTTATGTAGTATTACGTTATAACGTGTAACGTACTATAGCATTTCCTTATAACGTATAAGATCATATGGTATTACGTTATAACGTATAACGTCATATGGTATTACGTTATAACGCATAATGTTATGTATCATTACGTTATAACGAATAACGTTATATAGTATTACGTTATAACGTATAACGTCAGAAGGTATTACGTGATACCTTATAACGTTATATAATATTACGTTATAGTGTGTAACGTACTATAGCATTCCTTTATAACGTATAACGTCATATGGTATTACGCTATAACATATAACGTTATATATTATTACGTTATAACGTATAACGTTATATAGTATTACGTTATAACGTATAACGTTATATAGTATTACGTTATAACGTATAACGTTATATAGTATTACGTTATGACGTATAACGTCATAAGGTATTACGTTATAACTTATAACGTTATATAGTATTACGTTATAACGTGTAACGTACTATAGCATTCCTTTATAACGTATAACGTCATATAGTATTACGTTATAACGTATAACGTTATATAGTATTACGTTATAACGTATTACGTCATAAGGTATTACCTTATAACGTATAACGTTATGTAGCATTACGTTATAACGTATAACGTTCTATAGTATTACGTTATGACGTATAACGTTATATAGTATTACGTTATAACGTGTAACGTACTATAGCATTTCCTTATAACGTATAACATCATACGGTTTTACGTTATAACGTATAACGTCATATTGTATTACGTTATAACGTATAACGTTATATAGTATTACGTTATGACGTATAACGTCATAAGGTATGACGTTATAACTTATAACGTTATATAGTATTACGTCATAACGTGTAACGTACTATAGCATTTCTTTATAACGTATAACGTCATATGGTATTACGTTATAACGTATAACGGTATATAGTATTACGTTATAACGTATAACGTTATGTGGTATTACGTTATAACGTATAACGCACTATAGCATTCCTTTATAACGTATAACGTCATATAGTGTTACGTTATAACGTATAACGTTATATAGTATTACGTTATGACGTATAACGTCATAAGGTATTACGTTATAACTTATAACGTTATGTGGTACTACGTTATAACGTATAACGTACTATAGCATTCCTTTATAACGTATAACGTCATATAGTGTTACGTTATAACGTATAACGTTATATAGTATTACGTTATAACGTATAACGTTATATAGTATTACGTTATAACGTATAACGATATATAGTATTACGTTATAACGTATAACGTTATATAGTATTACGTTCTAACGTATAACGTTATATAGTATTACGTTATAACGTATAACGTTATGTGGTATTACGTGATAACGTATAACGTTATATAGTATTACGTTCTAACGTATAACGTTATATAGTATTACGTTCTAACGTATAACGTTATATAGTATTACGTTATAACGTATAACGTTATATAGTATTACGTTATGACGTATAACGTCATAAGGTATTACGTTATCACTTATAACGTTATATAGTATTACGTTATAACGTGTAACGTACTATAGCATTCCTTTATAACGTATAACGTCATATAGTATTACGTTATAACGTATAACGTTATATAGTATTACGTTATAACGTATAACGTCATAAGGTATTACCTTATAACGTATAACGTTATGTAGCATTACGTTATAACGTATAACGTTCTACAGTATTATGTTATGACGTTTAACGTTATATAGTATTACGTTATAACGTGTAACGTACTATAGCATTTCCTTATAACGTATAAGATCATATGGTATTACGTTATAACGTATAACGTCATATGGTATTACGTTATAACGTATAACGTTATATAGTATTACGTTATAACGTATAACGTTATGTGGTATTACGTTATAACGTATAACGTTATATAGCATTACGTTATAACGCATAATGTTATGTAGCATTACGTTATAACGAGTAACGTTATATAGTATTACGTTATAACGTATAACGTCAGAAGGTATTAAGTTATACCTTATAACGTTATATAATATTACGTTATAGTGTGTAACGTACTACAGCATTCCCTTATAACGTATAACGTCATAAGGTATTACCTTATAACGTATAACGTTATGTAGCATTACGTTATAACGTATAGCGTTCTATAGTATTACGTTATGACGTATAACGTTATATAGTATTACGTTATAACGTGTACTATAGCATTTCCTTATAACGTATAACATCATACGGTTTTACGTTATAACGTATAACGTCATATTGTATTACGTTATAACGTATAACGTTATATAATATTACGTTATAACGTATAACGTTATATAGTATTACGTTATAACGTATAACGTTATATAGTATTACGTTATGACGTATAACGTCATAAGGTATTACGTTATAACTTATAACGTTATATAGTATTACGTCATAACGTGTAACGTACTATAGCATTTCTTTATAACGTATAACGTCATATGGTATTACGTTATAACGTATAACGGTATATAGTATTACGTTATAACGTATAACGTTATTTGGTATTACGTTATAAAGTATAACGTTATATAGTATTACGTTATAACGTATAACGTTATATAGTATTACGTTATGACGTATAACGTCATAAGGTATGACGTTATAACTTATAACGTTATATAGTATTACGTTATAACGTATAACGTTATATAGTATTACGTTATACCGTATAACGTTATGTGGTATTACGTTATAACGTATAACGTACTATAGCATTCCTTTATAACGTATAACATCATATGGTATTACGTTATAACGTATAACGTCATATGGTATTACCTTATAACGTATAACGTTATGTAGCATTACGTTATAACGTATAACGTTATTTAGTATTACGTTATACCGTATAACGTTATATAGTATTACGTTATAACGTATAACGTTATATAGTATTACGTTATGACGTATAACGTCATAAGGTATTACGTTATCACTTATAACGTTATATAGTATTACGTTATAACGTGTAACGTACTATAGCATTCCTTTATAACGTATAACGTTATATAGTATTACGTTATAACCTATAACGTTATATAGTATTACGTTATAACGTATAACGTCATAAGGTATTACCTTATAACGTATAACGTTATGTAGCATTACGTTATAACGTATAACGTTATATAGTATTACGTTATAACGTATAACGTTATATAGTATTACGTTATAACGTATAACGTTATATAGTATTACGTTATAACGTATAACGTTATATAGTATTACGTTATAACGTATAACGTTATATAGTATTACGTTATGACGTATAACGTCATAAGGTATTACGTTATCACTTATAACGATATATAGTATTACGTTATAACGTGTAACTTACTATAGCATTTCCTTATAACGTATAACATCATACGGTATTACGTTATAACGTATAACGTCATATGGTATTACCTTACAACGTATAACGTTATATAGCATTACGTTATAACGTATAACGTTATGTAGTATTACGTTATAACATGTAACGTACTATAGCATTTCCTTATAACGTATAACATCATATGGTATTACGTTATAACGTATAACGTCATATGGTATTACGTTATAACGTATAACGTTATATAGTATTACGTTATATAGTATTACGTTATAACGTATAACGTTATGTGGTATTACGTTATAACGTATAACGTTATATAGCATTACGTTATTACGCATAACGTTATTAGCATCACGTTATAACGAATAACGTTATATAGTATTACGTTATAACGTGTAACGTACTATAGCATTTCTTTATAACGTATAACGTCATATGGTATCACGTTATAACGTATATCGGTATACAGTATTACGTTATAACGTATAACGTTATGTGGTATTACCTTATAACGTATAACGTTATGTAGCATTACGTTATAACGTATAACGTCATAAGGTATTACCTTATAACGTATAACGTTATGTAGCATTACGTTATAACGTATAACGTTCTACAGTATTATGTTATGACGTTCAACGTATTACGTTATAACGTGTAACGTACTATAGCATTTCCTTATAACGTATAACATCATACGGTTTTACGTTATAACGTATAACGTCATCTTGTATTACGTTATAACGTATAACGTTATATAGTATTACGTTATAACGTATAACGTTATATAGTATTACGTTATAACGTATAACGTCATAAGGTATTACCTTATAACGTATAACGTTATGTAGCATTACGTTATAACGTATAACGTTCTACAGTATTATGTTATGACGTTTAACGTTATATAGTATTACGTTATAACGTGTAACGTACTATCGCATTTCCTTATAACGTATAACATCATATGGTATTACGTTATAACGCATAACGTCATATGGTATTACGTTATAACGTATAACGTTATATAGTATTACGTTATAACGTATAACGTTATGTGGTATTACGTTATAACGTATAACGTTATATAGCATTACGTTATAACGCATAATGTTATGTAGCATTACGTTATAACGAATAACGTTATATAGTATTACGTTATAACGTATAACGTCAGAAGGTATTACGTTATACCTTATAACGTTATATAATATTACGTTATAGTGTGTAACGTACTATAGCATTCCTTTATAACGTATAACGTCATATGGTATTACGCTATAACGTATAACGTTATATATTATTACGTTATAACGTATAACGTTATATAGTATTACGTTATAACGTATAACGTTATATAGTATTACGTTATAACGTATAACGTTATATAGTATTACGTTATGACGTATAACGTCATAAGGTATTACGTTATAACTTATAACGTTATATAGTATTACGTTATAACGTGTAACGTACTATAGCATTCCTTTATAACGTATAACGTCATATAGTATTACGTTATAACGTATAACGTTCTATAGTATTACGTTATGAGGTATAACGTTATATAGTATTACGTTATAACGTGTAACGTACTACAGCATTTCTTTATAACGTATAACGTCATATGGTTTTACGTTATAACGTATAACGGTATATAGTATTACGTTATAACGTATAACGTTATGTGGTATTACGTTATAAAGTATAACGTTATATAGTATTACGTTATAACGTATAACGTTATATAGTATTACGTTATGACGTATAACGTCATAAGGTATGACGTTATAACTTATAACGTTATATAGTATTACGTCATAACGTGTAACGTACTATAGCATTTCTTTATAACGTATAACGTCATATGGTATTACGTTATAACGTATAACGGTATATAGTATTACGTTATAGCGTATAACGTTATGTGGTATTACGTTATAACGTATAACGCACTATAGCATTCCTTTATAACGTATAACGTCATATAGTGTTACGTTATAACGTATAACGTTATATAGTATTACGTTATGACGTATAACGTCATAAGGTATTACGTTATAACTTATAACGTTATATAGTATTACGTTATAACGTGTTACGTACTATAGCATTTCTTTATAACGTATAACGTTATATAGTATTACGTTATAACCTATAACGTTATATAGTATTACGTTATAACGTGTAACTTACTATAGCATTTCTTTATAACGTATAACGTCATATGGTATCACGTTATAACGTATAACGGTATATAGTATTACGTTATAACGTATAACGTTATGTGGTATTACGTGATAACGTATAACGTTATATAGTATTACGTTATAATGTATAACGTTATACAGTATTACGTTATAACGTATAACGTTATATAGTATTACGTTATAACGTATAACGATATATAGTATTACGTTATAACGTATAACGTTATATAGTATTACGTTATAACGTATAAAGTTATATAGTATTACGTTATGACGTATAACGTCATAAGGTATTACGTTATAACGTATAACGTTATATAGTATTACGTTATAACCTATAACGTTATATAGTATTACGTTATAACGTGTAACTTACTATAGCATTTCTTTAACGTATAACGTCATATGGTATCACGTTATAACGTATAACGGTATATAGTATTACGTTATAACGTATAACGTTATGTGGTATTACGTGATAACGTATAACGTTATATAGTATTACGTTCTAACGTGTAACGTTATATAGTATTACGTTCTAACGTATAACGTTATATAGTATTACGTTATAACGTATAACGTTATATAGTATTACGTTATAACGTATAACGTTATATAGTATTACGTTATAACGTATAACGTTATATAGTATTACGTTATGACGTATAACGTCATAAGGTATTACGTTATCACTTATAACGTTATATAGTATTACGTTATAACGTGTAACGTACTATAGCATTCCTTTATAACGTATAACGTTATATAGTATTACGTTATAACCTATAACGTTATATAGTATTACGTTATAACGTATAACGTCATAAGGTATTACCTTATAACGTATAACGTTATGTAGCATTACGTTATAACGTATAACGTTATATAGTATTACGTTATAACGTATAACGTTATATAGTATTACGTTATAACGTATAACGTTATATAGTATTACGTTATAACGTATAACGTTATATAGTATTACGTTATGACGTATAACGTCATAAGGTATTACGTTATCACTTATAACGTTATATAGTATTACGTTATAACGTGTAACTTACTATAGCATTTCCTTATAACGTATAACATCATACGGTATTACGTTATAACGTATAACGTCATATGGTATTACCTTACAACGTATAACGTTATATAGCATTACGTTATAACGTATAACGTTATGTAGTATTACGTTATAACGTGTAACGTACTATAGCATTTCCTTATAACGTATAAGATCATATGGTATTACGTTATAACGTATAACGTCATATGGTATTACGTTATAACGCATAATGTTATGTATCATTACGTTATAACGAATAACGTTATATAGTATTACGTTATAACGTATAACGTCAGAAGGTATTACGTGATACCTTATAACGTTATATAATATTACGTTATAGTGTGTAACGTACTATAGCATTCCTTTATAACGTATAACGTCATATGGTATTACGTTATAACATATAACGTTATATATTATTACGTTATAACGTATAACGTTATATAGTATTACGTTATAACGTATAACGTTATATAGTATTACGTTATAACGTATAACGTTATATAGTATTACGTTATGACGTATAACGTCATAAGGTATTACGTTATAACTTATAACGTTATATAGTATTACGTTATAACGTGTAACGTACTATAGCATTCCTTTATAACGTATAACGTCATATAGTATTACGTTATAACGTATAACGTTATATAGTATTACGTTATAACGTATTACGTCATAAGGTATTACCTTATAACGTATAACGTTATGTAGCATTACGTTATAACGTATAACGTTCTATAGTATTACGTTATGACGTATAACGTTATATAGTATTACGTTATAACGTGTAACGTACTATAGCATTTCCTTATAACGTATAACATCATACGGTTTTACGTTATAACGTATAACGTCATATTGTATTACGTTATAACGTATAACGTTATATAGTATTACGTTATGACGTATAACGTCATAAGGTATGACGTTATAACTTATAACGTTATATAGTATTACGTCATAACGTGTAACGTACTATAGCATTTCTTTATAACGTATAACGTCATATGGTATTACGTTATAACGTATAACGGTATATAGTATTACGTTATAACGTATAACGTTATGTGGTATTACGTTATAACGTATAACGCACTATAGCATTCCTTTATAACGTATAACGTCATATAGTGTTACGTTATAACGTATAACGTTATATAGTATTACGTTATGACGTATAACGTCATAAGGTATTACGTTATAACTTATAACGTTATGTGGTACTACGTTATAACGTATAACGTACTATAGCATTCCTTTATAACGTATAACGTCATATAGTGTTACGTTATAACGTATAACGTTATATAGTATTACGTTATAACGTATAACGTTATATAGTATTACGTTATAACGTATAACGATATATAGTATTACGTTATAACGTATAACGTTATATAGTATTACGTTCTAACGTATAACGTTATATAGTATTACGTTATAACGTATAACGTTATGTGGTATTACGTGATAACGTATAACGTTATATAGTATTACGTTCTAACGTATAACGTTATATAGTATTACGTTCTAACGTATAACGTTATATAGTATTACGTTATAACGTATAACGTTATATAGTATTACGTTATGACGTATAACGTCATAAGGTATTACGTTATCACTTATAACGTTATATAGTATTACGTTATAACGTGTAACGTACTATAGCATTCCTTTATAACGTATAACGTCATATAGTATTACGTTATAACGTATAACGTTATATAGTATTACGTTATAACGTATAACGTCATAAGGTATTACCTTATAACGTATAACGTTATGTAGCATTACGTTATAACGTATAACGTTCTACAGTATTATGTTATGACGTTTAACGTTATATAGTATTACGTTATAACGTGTAACGTACTATAGCATTTCCTTATAACGTATAAGATCATATGGTATTACGTTATAACGTATAACGTCATATGGTATTACGTTATAACGTATAACGTTATATAGTATTACGTTATAACGTATAACGTTATGTGGTATTACGTTATAACGTATAACGTTATATAGCATTACGTTATAACGCATAATGTTATGTAGCATTACGTTATAACGAGTAACGTTATATAGTATTACGTTATAACGTATAACGTCAGAAGGTATTAAGTTATACCTTATAACGTTATATAATATTACGTTATAGTGTGTAACGTACTACAGCATTCCCTTATAACGTATAACGTCATAAGGTATTACCTTATAACGTATAACGTTATGTAGCATTACGTTATAACGTATAGCGTTCTATAGTATTACGTTATGACGTATAACGTTATATAGTATTACGTTATAACGTGTACTATAGCATTTCCTTATAACGTATAACATCATACGGTTTTACGTTATAACGTATAACGTCATATTGTATTACGTTATAACGTATAACGTTATATAATATTACGTTATAACGTATAACGTTATATAGTATTACGTTATAACGTATAACGTTATATAGTATTACGTTATGACGTATAACGTCATAAGGTATTACGTTATAACTTATAACGTTATATAGTATTACGTCATAACGTGTAACGTACTATAGCATTTCTTTATAACGTATAACGTCATATGGTATTACGTTATAACGTATAACGGTATATAGTATTACGTTATAACGTATAACGTTATTTGGTATTACGTTATAAAGTATAACGTTATATAGTATTACGTTATAACGTATAACGTTATATAGTATTACGTTATGACGTATAACGTCATAAGGTATGACGTTATAACTTATAACGTTATATAGTATTACGTTATAACGTATAACGTTATATAGTATTACGTTATACCGTATAACGTTATGTGGTATTACGTTATAACGTATAACGTACTATAGCATTCCTTTATAACGTATAACATCATATGGTATTACGTTATAACGTATAACGTCATATGGTATTACCTTATAACGTATAACGTTATGTAGCATTACGTTATAACGTATAACGTTATTTAGTATTACGTTATACCGTATAACGTTATATAGCATTACGTTATAACGTATAACGTTATATAGTATTACGTTATGACGTATAACGTCATAAGGTATTACGTTATCACTTATAACGTTATATAGTATTACGTTATAACGTGTAACGTACTATAGCATTCCTTTATAACGTATAACGTTATATAGTATTACGTTATAACCTATAACGTTATATAGTATTACGTTATAACGTATAACGTCATAAGGTATTACCTTATAACGTATAACGTTATGTAGCATTACGTTATAACGTATAACGTTATATAGTATTACGTTATAACGTATAACGTTATATAGTATTACGTTATAACGTATAACGTTATATAGTATTACGTTATAACGTATAACGTTATATAGTATTACGTTATGACGTATAACGTCATAAGGTATTACGTTATCACTTATAACGATATATAGTATTACGTTATAACGTGTAACTTACTATAGCATTTCCTTATAACGTATAACATCATACGGTATTACGTTATAACGTATAACGTCATATGGTATTACCTTACAACGTATAACGTTATATAGCATTACGTTATAACGTATAACGTTATGTAGTATTACGTTATAACGTGTAACGTACTATAGCATTTCCTTATAACGTATAAGATCATATGGTATTACGTTATAACGTATAACGTCATATGGTATTACGTTATAACGCATAATGTTATGTATCATTACGTTATAACGAATAACGTTATATAGTATTACGTTATAACGTATAACGTCAGAAGGTATTACGTTATACCTTATAACGTTATATAATATTACGTTATAGTGTGTAACGTACTATAGCATTCCTTTATAACGTATAACGTCATATGGTATTACGCTATAACATATAACGTTATATATTATTACGTTATAACGTATAACATTATATAGTATTACGTTATAACGTATAACGTTATATAGTATTACGTTATAACGTATAACGTTATATAGTATTACGTTATGACGTATAACGTCATAAGGTATTACGTTATAACTTATAACGTTATATAGTATTACGTTATAACGTGTAACGTACTATAGCATTCCTTTATAACGTATAACGTCATATAGTATTACGTTATAACGTATAACGTTATATAGTATTACGTTATAACGTATAACGTCATAAGGTATTACCTTATAACGTATAACGTTATGTAGCATTACGTTATAACGTATAACGTTCTATAGTATTACGTTATGACGTATAACGTTATATAGTATTACGTTATAACGTGTAACGTACTATAGCATTTCCTTATAACGTATAACATCATACGGTTTTACGTTATAACGTATAACGTCATATTGTATTACGTTATAACGTATAACGTTATATAGTATTACGTTATGACGTATAACGTCATAAGGTGTGACGTTATAACTTATAACGTTATATAGTATTACGTCATAACGTGTAACGTACTATAGCATTTCTTTATAACGTATAACGTCATATGGTATTATGTTATAACGTATAACGGTATATAGTATTACGTTATAACGTATAACGTTATGTGGTATTACGTTATAACGTATAACGCACTATAGCATTCCTTTATAACGTATAACGTCATATAGTGTTACGTTATAACGTATAACGTTATATAGTATTACGTTATGACGTATAACGTCATAAGGTATTACGTTATAACTTATAACGTTATGTGGTACTACGTTATAACGTATAACGTACTATAGCATTCCTTTATAACGTATAACGTCATATAGTGTTACGTTATAACGTATAACGTTATATAGTATTACGTTATAACGTATAACGTTATATAGTATTACGTTATAACGTATAACGATATATAGTATTACGTTATAACGTATAACGTTATATAGTATTACGTTATAACGTATAAAGTTATATAGTATTACGTTATGACGTATAACGTTATGTGGTATTACGTGATAACGTATAACGTTATATAGTATTACGTTCTAACGTATAACGTTATATAGTATTACGTTCTAACGTATAACGTCATATAGTATTACGTTATAACGTATAACGTTATGTGGTATTACGTGATAACGTATAACGTTATATAGTATTACGTTCTAACGTATAACGTTATATAGTATTACGTTCTAACGTATAACGTTATATAGTATTACGTTATAACGTATAACGTTATATAGTATTACGTTATGACGTATAACGTCATAAGGTATTACGTTATCACTTATAACGTTATATAGTATTACGTTATAACGTGTAACGTACTATAGCATTCCTTTATAACGTATAACGTCATATAGTATTACGTTATAACGTATAACGTTATATAGTATTACGTTATAACGTATAACGTCATAAGGTATTACCTTATAACGTATAACGTTATGTAGCATTACGTTATAACGTATAACGTTCTACAGTATTATGTTATGACGTTTAACGTTATATAGTATTACGTTATAACGTGTAACGTACTATAGCATTTCCTTATAACGTATAAGATCATATGGTATTACGTTATAACGTATAACGTCATATGGTATTACGTTATAACGTATAACGTTATATAGTATTACGTTATAACGTATAACGTTATGTGGTATTACGTTATAACGTATAACGTTATATAGCATTACGTTATAACGCATAATGTTATGTAGCATTACGTTATAACGAGTAACGTTATATAGTATTACGTTATAACGTATAACGTCAGAAGGTATTACGTTATACCTTATAACGTTATATAATATTACGTTATAGTGTGTAACGTACTACAGCATTCCTTTATAACGTATAACGTCATAAGGTATTACCTTATAACGTATAACGTTATGTAGCATTACGTTATAACGTATAACGTTCTATAGTATTACGTCATGACGTATAACGTTATTTAGTATTACGTTATAACGTGTACTATAGCATTTCCTTATAACGTATAACATCATACGGTTTTACGTTATAACGTATAACGTCATATTGTATTACGTTATAACGTATAACGTTATATCGTATTACGTTATAACGTATAACGTTATATAGTATTACGTTATGACGTATAACGTCATAAGGTATTACGTTATAACTTATAACGTTATATAGTATTACGTCATAACGTGTAACGTACTATAGCATTTCTTTATACCGTATAACGTCATATGGTATTACGTTATAACGTATAACGGTATATAGTATTACGTTATAACGTATAACGTTATTTGGTATTACGTTATAAAGTATAACGTTATATAGTATTACGTTATAACGTATAACGTTATATAGTATTACGTTATGACGTATAACGTCATAAGGTATTACGTTATAACTTATAACGTTATATAGTATTACGTCATAACGTGTAACGTACTATAGCATTTCTTTATAACGTATAACGTCATATGGTATTACGTTATAACGTATAACGGTATATAGTATTACGTTATAACGTATAACGTTATTTGGTATTACGTTATAAAGTATAACGTCATATGGTATTACCTTATAACGTATAACGTTATGTAGCATTACGTTATAACGTATAACGTTATTTAGTATTACGTTATACCGTATAACGTTATATAGTATTACGTTATAACGTGTAACGTACTATAGCATTTCCTTATAACGTATAACATCATACGGTTTTACGTTATAACGTATAACGTCATCTTGTATTACGTTATAACGTATAACGTTATATAGTATTACGTTATAACGTATAACGTTATATAGTATTACGTTATGACGTATAACGTCATAAGGCATTACGTTATGACGTATAACGTCATAAGGCATTACGTTATAACTTATAACGTTATATAGCATTACGCTATAACGTGTAACGTACTATAGCATTTCCTTATAACGTATAACATCATATGGTATTACGTTATAACGTATAACGTCATATGGTATTATGTTATAACGTATAACGTTATATAGTGTTACGTTATGACGTATAACGTTATATAGTATTACGTTATAACGTGTAACGTACTATAGCATTTCCTTATAACGTATAACATCATATGGTATTACGTTATAACATATAACGTCATATGGTATTACCTTATAACGTATAACGTTATGTAGCATTACGTTATAACGTATAACGTTATTTAGTATTACGTTATACCGTATAACGTTATGTGGTATTACGTTATAACGTATAACGTTAAATAGCATTACGTTATAACGTATAACGTTATGTAGTATTACGTTATAACATGTAACGTACTATAGCATTTCCTTATAACGTATAACATCATATGGTATTACGTTATAACGTATAACGTTATATAGTATTACGTTATATAGTATTACGTTATAACGTATAACGTTATGTGGTATTACGTTATAACGTATAACGTTATATAGCATTACGTTATTACGCATAACGTTATTAGCATCACGTTATAACGAATAACGTTATATAGTATTACGTTATAACGTGTAACGTACTATAGCATTTCTTTATAACGTATAACGTCATATGGTATCACGTTATAACGTATATCGGTATACAGTATTACGTTATAACGTATAACGTTATGTGGTATTACCTTATAACGTATAACGTTATGTAGCATTACCTTATAACGTATAACGTTATATAGTATTACGTTATGACGTATAACGTCATAAGGTATTACCTTATAACGTATAACGTTATGTAGCATTACGTTATAACGTATAACGTTCTATAGTATTACGTTATGACGTATAACGTTATATAGTATTACGTTATAACGTGTAACGTACTATAGCATTTCCTTATAACGTATAACATCATACGGTTTTACGTTATAACGTATAACGTCATCTTGTATTACGTTATAACGTATAACGTTATATAGTATTACGTTATAACGTATAACGTTATACAGTATTACGTTATAACGTATAACGTCATAAGGTATTACCTTATAACGTATAACGTTATGTAGCATTACGTTATAACGTATAACGTTCTACAGTATTATGTTATGACGTTTAACGTTATATAGTATTACGTTATAACGTGTAACGTACTATCGCATTTCCTTATAACGTATAACATCATATGGTATTACGTTATAACGCATAACGTCATATGGTATTACGTTATAACGTATAACGTTATATAGTATTACGTTATAACGTATAACGTTATGTGGTATTACGTTATAACGTATAACGTTATATAGCATTACGTTATAACGCATAATGTTATGTAGCATTACGTTATAACGAATAACGTTATATAGTATTACGTTATAACGTATAACGTCAGAAGGTATTACGTTATACCTTATAACGTTATATAATATTACGTTATAGTGTGTAACGTACTATAGCATTCCTTTATAACGTATAACGTCATATGGTATTACGCTATAACGTATAACGTTATATATTATTACGTTATAACGTATAACGTTATATAGTATTACGTTATAACGTATAACGTTATATAGTATTACGTTATAACGTATAACGTTATATAGTATTACGTTATGACGTATAACGTCATAAGGTATTACGTTATAACTTATAACGTTATATAGTATTACGTTATAACGTGTAACGTACTATAGCATTCCTTTATAACGTATAACGTCATATAGTATTACGTTATAACGTATAACGTTATATAGTATTACGTTATATAGTATTACGTTATAACGTATAACGTTATGTGGTATTACGTTATAACGTATAACGTTATATAGCATTACGTTATTACGCATAACGTTATTAGCATCACGTTATAACGAATAACGTTATATAGTATTACGTTATAACGTGTAACGTACTATAGCATTTCTTTATAACGTATAACGTCATATGGTATCACGTTATAACGTATATCGGTATACAGTATTACGTTATAACGTATAACGTTATGTGGTATTACCTTATAACGTATAACGTTATGTAGCATTACCTTATAACGTATAACGTTATATAGTATTACGTTATGACGTATAACGTCATAAGGTATTACCTTATAACGTATAACGTTATGTAGCATTACGTTATAACGTATAACGTTCTATAGTATTACGTTATGACGTATAACGTTATATAGTATTACGTTATAACGTGTAACGTACTATAGCATTTCCTTATAACGTATAACATCATACGGTTTTACGTTATAACGTATAACGTCATCTTGTATTACGTTATAACGTATAACGTTATATAGTATTACGTTATAACGTATAACGTTATACAGTATTACGTTATAACGTATAACGTCATAAGGTATTACCTTATAACGTATAACGTTATGTAGCATTACGTTATAACGTATAACGTTCTACAGTATTATGTTATGACGTTTAACGTTATATAGTATTACGTTATAACGTGTAACGTACTATCGCATTTCCTTATAACGTATAACATCATATGGTATTACGTTATAACGCATAACGTCATATGGTATTACGTTATAACGTATAACGTTATATAGTATTACGTTATAACGTATAACGTTATGTGGTATTACGTTATAACGTATAACGTTATATAGCATTACGTTATAACGCATAATGTTATGTAGCATTACGTTATAACGAATAACGTTATATAGTATTACGTTATAACGTATAACGTCAGAAGGTATTACGTTATACCTTATAACGTTATATAATATTACGTTATAGTGTGTAACGTACTATAGCATTCCTTTATAACGTATAACGTCATATGGTATTACGCTATAACGTATAACGTTATATATTATTACGTTATAACGTATAACGTTATATAGTATTACGTTATAACGTATAACGTTATATAGTATTACGTTATAACGTATAACGTTATATAGTATTACGTTATGACGTATAACGTCATAAGGTATTACGTTATAACTTATAACGTTATATAGTATTACGTTATAACGTGTAACGTACTATAGCATTCCTTTATAACGTATAACGTCATATAGTATTACGTTATAACGTATAACGTTCTATAGTATTACGTTATGAGGTATAACGTTATATAGTATTGCGTTATAACGTATAACGCACTATAGCATTCCTTTATAACGTATAACGTCATATAGTGTTACGTTATAACGTATAACGTTATATAGTATTACGTTATGACGTATAACGTCATAAGGTATTACGTTATAACTTATAACGTTATATAGTATTACGTTATAACGTGTTACGTACTATAGCATTTCTTTATAACGTATAACGTTATATAGTATTACGTTATAACCTATAACGTTATATAGTATTACGTTATAACGTGTAACTTACTATAGCATTTCTTTATAACGTATAACGTCATATGGTATCACGTTATAACGTATAACGGTATATAGTATTACGTTATAACGTATAACGTTATGTGGTATTACGTGATAACGTATAACGTTATATAGTATTACGTTATAATGTATAACGTTATACAGTATTACGTTATAACGTATAACGTTATATAGTATTACGTTATAACGTATAACGATATATAGTATTACGTTATAACGTATAACGTTATATAGTATTACGTTATAACGTATAAAGTTATATAGTATTACGTTATGACGTATAACGTCATAAGGTATTACGTTATAACGTATAACGTTATATAGTATTACGTTATAACCTATAACGTTGTATAGTATTACGTTATAACGTGTAACTTACTATAGCATTTCTTTAACGTATAACGTCATATGGTATCACGTTATAACGTATAACGGTATATAGTATTACGTTATAACGTATAACGTTATGTGGTATTACGTGATAACGTATAACGTTATATAGTATTACGTTATAACGTATAACGTTATATAGTATTACGTTATGACGTATAACGTCATAAGGTATTACGTTACCACTTATAACGTTATATAGTATTACGTTATAACGTGTAACGTACTATAGCATTCCTTTATAACGTATAACGTTATATAGTATTGCGTTATAACCTATAACGTTATATAGTATTACGTTATAACGTATAACGTCATAAGGTATTACCTTATAACGTATAACGTTATGTAGCATTACGTTATAACGTATAACGTTATATAGTATTACGTTATAACGTATAACGTTATATAGTATTACGTTATAACGTATAACGTTATATAGTATTACGTTATAACGTATAACGTTATATAGTATTACGTTATGACGTATAACGTCCTAAGGTATTACGTTATCACTTATAACGTTATATAGTATTACGTTATAACGTGTAACTTACTATAGCATTTCCTTATAACGTATAACATCATACGGTATTACGTTATAACGTATAACGTCATATGGTATTACCTTACAACGTATAACGTTATATAGCATTACGTTATAACGTATAACGTTATGTAGTATTACGTTATAACGTGTAACGTACTATAGCATTTCCTTATAACGTATAAGATCATATGGTATTACGTTATAACGTATAACGTCATATGGTATTACGTTATAACGTATAACGTTATATAGTATTACGTTATAACGTATAACGTTATGTGGTATTACGTTATAACGTATAACGTTATATAGCATTACGTTATAACGCATAATGTTATGTATCATTACGTTATAACGAATAACGTTATATAGTATTACGTTATAACGTATAACGTCAGAAGGTATTACGTTATACCTTATAACGTTATATAATATTACGTTATAGTGTGTAACGTACTATAGCATTCCTTTATAACGTATAACGTCATATGGTATTACGCTATAACATATAACGTTATATATTATTACGTTATAACGTATAACGTTATATAGTATTACGTTATAACGTATAACGTTATATAGTATTACGTTATAACGTATAACGTTATATAGTATTACGTTATGACGTATAACGTCATAAGGTATTACGTTATAACTTATAACGTTATATAGTATTACGTTATAACGTGTAACGTACTATAGCATTCCTTTATAACGTATAACGTCATATAGTATTACGTTATAACGTATAACGTTATATAGTATTACGTTATAACGTATAACGTCATAAGGTATTACCTTATAACGTATAACGTTATGTAGCATTACGTTATAACGTATAACGTTCTATAGTATTACGTTATGACGTATAACGTTATATAGTATTACGTTATAACGTGTAACGTACTATAGCATTTCCTTATAACGTATAACATCATACGGTTTTACGTTATAACGTATAACGTCATATTGTATTACGTTATAACGTATAACGTTATATAGTATTACGTTATAACGTATAACGTTATATAGTATTACGTTGTGACGTATAACGTTCTATAGTATTACGTTATGACGTATAACGTTATATAGTATTACGTTATAACGTGTAACGTACTATAGCATTTCCTTATAACGTATAACATCATACGGTTTTACGTTATAACGTATAACGTCATATTGTATTACGTTATAACGTATAACGTTATATAGTATTACGTTATGACGTATAACGTCATAAGGTATGACGTTATAACTTATAACGTTATATAGTATTACGTCATAACGTGTAACGTACTATAGCATTTCTTTATAACGTATAACGTCATATGGTATTACGTTATAACGTATAACGGTATATAGTATTACGTTATAACGTATAACGTTATGTGGTATTACGTTATAACGTATAACGCACTATAGCATTCCTTTATAACGTATAACGTCATATAGTGTTACGTTATAACGTATAACGTTATATAGTATTACGTTATGACGTATAACGTCATAAGGTATTACGTTATAACTTATAACGTTATGTGGTACTACGTTATAACGTATAACGTACTATAGCATTCCTTTATAACGTATAACGTCATATAGTGTTACGTTATAACGTATAACGTTATATAGTATTACGTTATAACGTATAACGTTATATAGTATTACGTTATAACGTATAACGATATATAGTATTACGTTATAACGTATAACGTTATATAGTATTACGTTATAACGTATAAAGTTATATAGTATTACGTTATGACGTATAACGTCATAAGGTAAGACGTTATAACTTATAACGTTATATAGTATTACGTTATAACGTATAACGTTATATAGTATTACGTTATAACCTATAACGTTATATAGTATTACGTTATAACGTGTAACTTACTATAGCATTTCTTTATAACGTATAACGTCATATGGTATCACGTTATAACGTATAACGGTATATAGTATTACGTTATAACGTATAACGTTATGTGGTATTACGTGATAACGTATAACGTTATATAGTATTACGTTATAACCTATAACGTTATATAGTATTACGTTATAACGTGTAACTTACTATAGCATTTCTTTAACGTATAACGTCATATGGTATCACGTTATAAAGTATAACGGTATATAGTATTACGTTATAACGTATAACGTTATGTGGTATTACGTGATAACGTATAACGTTATATAGTATTACGTTCTAACGTATAACGTTATATAGTATTACGTTCTAACGTATAACGTTATATAGTATTACGTTATAACGTATAACGTTATATAGTATTACGTTATGACGTATAACGTCATAAGGTATTACGTTATCACTTATAACGTTATATAGTATTACGTTATAACGTGTAACGTACTATAGCATTCCTTTATAACGTATAACGTCATATAGTATTACGTTATAACGTATAACGTTATATAGTATTACGTTATAACCTATAACGTTATATAGTATTACGTTATAACGTGTAACTTACTATAGCATTTCTTTAACGTATAACGTCATATGGTATCACGTTATAAAGTATAACGGTATATAGTATTACGTTATAACGTATAACGTTATGTGGTATTACGTGATAACGTATAACGTTATATAGTATTACGTTCTAACGTATAACGTTATATAGTATTACGTTATAACGTATAACGTTATGTGGTATTACGTGATAACGTATAACGTTATATAGTATTACGTTCTAACGTATAACGCTATATAGTATTACGTTCTAACGTATAACGTTATATAGTATTACGTTATAACGTATAACGTTATATAGTATTACGTTATGACGTATAACGTCATAAGGTATTACGTTATCACTTATAACGTTATATAGTATTACGTTATAACGTGTAACGTACTATAGCATTCCTTTATAACGTATAACGTCATATAGTATTACGTTATAACGTATAACGTTATATAGTATTACGTTATAACGTATAACGTCATAAGGTATTACCTTATAACGTATAACGTTATGTAGCATTACGTTATAACGTATAACGTTATATAGTATTACGTTATAACGTATAACGTTATATAGTATTACGTTATAACGTATAACGTTATATAGTATTACGTTATAACGTATAACGTTATATAGTATTACGTTATGACGTATAACGTCATAAGGTATTACGTTATCACTTATAACGTTATATAGTATTACGTTATAACGTGTAACTTACTATAGCATTTCCTTATAACGTATAACATCATACGGTATTACGTTATAACGTATCACGTCATATGGTATTACCTTACAACGTATAACGTTATATAGCATTACGTTATAACGTATAACGTTATGTAGTATTACGTTATAACGTGTAACGTACTATAGCATTTCCTTATAACGTATAAGATCATATGGTATTACGTTATAACGTATAACGTCATATGGTATTACGTTATAACGTATAACGTTATATAGTATTACGTTATAACGTATAACGTTATGTGGTATTACGTTATAACGTATAACGTTATATAGCATTACGTTATAACGCATAATGTTATGTATCATTACGTTATAACGAATAACGTTATATAGTATTACGTTATAACGTATAACGTCAGAAGGTATTACGTTATACCTTATAATGTTATATAATATTACGTTATAGTGTGTAACGTACTATAGCATTCCTTTATAACGTATAACGTCATATGGTATTACGCTATAACATATAACGTTATATATTATTACGTTATAACGTATAACGTTATATAGTATTACGTTATAACGTATAACGATATATAGTATTACGTTATAACGTATAACGTTATATAGTATTACGTTATGACGTATAACGTCATAAGGTATTACGTTATAACTTATAACGTTATATAGTATTACGTTATAACGTGTAACGTACTATAGCATTCCTTTATAACGTATAACGTCATATAGTATTACGTTATAACGTATAACGTTATATAGTATTACGTTATAACGTATAACGTCATAAGGTATTACCTTATAACGTATAACGTTATGTAGCATTACGTTATAACGTATAACGTTCTATAGTATTACGTTATGACGTATAACGTTATATAGTATTACGTTATAACGTGTAACGTACTATAGCATTTCCTTATAACGTATAACATCATACGGTTTTACGTTATAACGTATAACGTCATATTGTATTACGTTATAACGTAGAACGTTATATAGTATTACGTTATAACGTATAACGTTATATAGTATTACGTTATGACGTATAACGTCATATGGTATTACGTTATAACTTATAACGTTATATAGTATTACGTCATAACGTGTAACGTACTATAGCATTTCGTTATAACGTATAACGTCATATGGTATTACGTTATAACGTATAACGGTATATAGTATTACGTTATAACGTATAACGTTATGTGGTATTACGTTATAAAGTATAACGTTATATAGTATTACGTTATAACGTATAACGTTATATAGTATAACGTTATGACGTATAACGTCATAAGGTATTACGTTATAACTTATAACGTTATATAGTATTACGTTATAACGTGTTACGTACTATAGCATTTCTTTATAACGTATAACGTTATATAGTATTACGTTATACCGTATAATGTTATGTGGTATTACGTTATAACGTATAACGTACTATAGCATTGCTTTATAACGTATAACGTCATATAGTGTTACGTTATAACGTATAACGTTATATAGTATTACGTTATACCGTATAACGTTATGTGGTATTACGTTATAACGTATAACGTACTATAGCATTCCTTTATACCGTATAACGTCATATAGTGTTACGTTATAACGTATAACGTTATATAGTATTACGTTATGACGTATAACGTTATAAGGTATTACGTTATAACTTATAACGTTATATAGTATTACGTTATAACGTATAACGTTTTATAGTATTACGTTATAACGTATAACGTTATATAGTATTACGTTATGACGTATAACGACATAAGGTATGACGTTATAACTTATAACGTTATATAGTATTACGTCATAACGTGTAACGTACTATAGCATTTCTTTATAACGTATAACGTCATATGGTATTACGTTATAACGTATAACGGTATATAGTATTACGTTATAACGTATAACGTTATATAGTACTACGTTATAACGTATAACGTACTATAGCATTCCTTTATAACGTATAACGTCATATGGTATCACGTTATAACGTATAACGGTATATAGTATTACGTTGTAACGTATAACGTTATGTGGTATTACGTGATAACGTATAACGTTATATAGTATTACGTTATAACGTATAACGTTATATAGTACTACGTTATAACGTATAACGTTATATAGTATTACGTTATAACGTATAACGTTATATAGTATTACGTTATGACGTATAACGACATAAGGTATGACGTTATAACTTATAACGTTATATAGTATTACGTCATAACGTGTAACGTACTATAGCATTTCTTTATAACGTATAACGTCATAAGGTATTACGTTATAACGTATAACGTTATATAGTATTACGTTATAACCTGTAACGTTATATAGTATTACGTTATAACGTGTAACTTACTATAGCATTTCTTTAACGTATAACGTCATATGGTATCACGTTATAACGTATAACGGTATATAGTATTACGTTATAACGTATAACGTTATGTGGTATTACGTGATAACGTATAACGTTATATAGTATTACGTTCTAACGTATAACGTTATATAGTATTACGTTATAACGTATAACATTATATAGTATTACGTTATAACCTATAACGTTATATAGTATTACGTTATGACGTGTAACTTACTATAGCATTTCTTTAACGTATAACGTCATATGGTATCACGTTATAACGTATAACGGTATATAGTATTACGTTATAACGTATAACGTTATGTTGTATTACGTTATAAAGTATAACGTTATATAGTATTACGTTATAACGTATAACGTTATATAGTATTACGTTATGACGTATAACGTCATAAGGTATGACGTTATAACTTATAACGTTATATAGTATTACGTCATAACGTGTAACGTACTATAGCATTTCTTTATAACGTATAACGTCATATGGTATTACGTTATAACGTATAACGGTATATAGTATTACGTTATAGCGTATAACGTTATGTGGTATTACGTTATAACGTATAACGCACTATAGCATTCCTTTATAACGTATAACGTCATATAGTGTTACGTTATAACGTATAACGTTATATAGTATTACGTTATGACGTATAACGTCATAAGGTATTACGTTATAACTTATAACGTTATATAGTATTACGTTATAACGTGTTACGTACTATAGCATTTCTTTATAACGTATAACGTTATATAGTACTACGTTATAACCTATAACGTTATATAGTATTACGTTATAACGTGTAACTTACTATAGCATTTCTTTATAACGTATAACGTCATATCGTATCACGTTATAACGTATAACGGTATATAGTATTACGTTATGACGTATAACGACATAAGGTATGACGTTATAACTTATAACGTTATATAGTATTACGTCATAACGTGTAACGTACTATAGCATTTCTTTATAACGTATAACGTCATATGGTATTACGTTATAACGTATAACGGTATATAGTATTACGTTATAACGTATAACGTTATATAGTACTACGTTATAACGTATAACGTACTATAGCATTCCTTTATAACGTATAACGTCATATGGTATCACGTTATAACGTATAACGGTATATAGTATTACGTTGTAACGTATAACGTTATGTGGTATTACGTGATAACGTATAACGTTATATAGTATTACGTTATAACGTATAACGTTATATAGTACTACGTTATAACGTATAACGTTATATAGTATTACGTTATAACGTATAACGTTATATAGTATTACGTTATGACGTATAACGACATAAGGTATGACGTTATAACTTATAACGTTATATAGTATTACGTCATAACGTGTAACGTACTATAGCATTTCTTTATAACGTATAACGTCATAAGGTATTACGTTATAACGTATAACGTTATATAGTATTACGTTATAACCTATAACGTTATATAGTATTACGTTATAACGTGTAACTTACTATAGCATTTCTTTAACGTATAACGTCATATGGTATCACGTTATAACGTATAACGGTATATAGTATTACGTTATAACGTATAACGTTATGTGGTATTACGTGATAACGTATAACGTTATATAGTATTACGTTCTAACGTATAACGTTATATAGTATTACGTTATAACGTATAACATTATATAGTATTACGTTATAACCTATAACGTTATATAGTATTACGTTATAACGTGTAACTTACTATAGCATTTCTTTAACGTATAACGTCATATGGTATCACGTTATAACGTATAACGGTATATAGTATTACGTTATAACGTATAACGTTATGTTGTATTACGTTATAAAGTATAACGTTATATAGTATTACGTTATAACGTATAACGTTATATAGTATTACGTTATGACGTATAACGTCATAAGGTATGACGTTATAACTTATAACGTTATATAGTATTACGTCATAACGTGTAACGTACTATAGCATTTCTTTATAACGTATAACGTCATATGGTATTACGTTATAACGTATAACGGTATATAGTATTACGTTATAGCGTATAACGTTATGTGGTATTACGTTATAACGTATAACGCACTATAGCATTCCTTTATAACGTATAACGTCATATAGTGTTACGTTATAACGTATAACGTTATATAGTATTACGTTATGACGTATAACGTCATAAGGTATTACGTTATAACTTATAACGTTATATAGTATTACGTTATAACGTGTTACGTACTATAGCATTTCTTTATAACGTATAACGTTATATAGTACTAACGGTATATAGTATTACGTTATAGCGTATAACGTTATGTGGTATTACGTTATAACGTATAACGCACTATAGCATTCCTTTATAACGTATAACGTCATATAGTATTACGTTATAACGTATAACGTTATATAGTATTACGTTATAACGTATAACGTCATAAGGTATTACCTTATAACGTATAACGTTATGTAGCATTACGTTATAACGTATAACGTTCTATAGTATTACGTTATGACGTATAACGTTATATAGTATTACGTTATAACGTGTAACGTACTATAGCATTTCCTTATAACGTATAACATCATACGGTTTTACGTTATAACGTATAACGTCATATTGTATTACGTTATAAGGTATAACGTTATATAGTATTACGTTATGACGTATAACGTCATAAGGTATGACGTTATAACTTATAACGTTATATAGTATTACGTCATAACGTGTAACGTACTATAGCATTTCTTTATAACGTATAACGTCATATGGTATTACGTTATAACGTATAACGGTATATAGTAGTACGTTATAACGTATAACGTTATGTGGTATTACGTTATAACGTATAACGCACTATAGCATTCCTTTATAACGTATAACGTCATATAGTGTTACGTTATAACGTATAACGTTATATAGTATTACGTTATAACGTATAAAGTTATATAGTATTACGTTATGACGTATAACGTTATGTGGTATTACGTGATAACGTATAACGTTATATAGTATTACGTTCTAACGTATAACGTTATATAGTATTACGTTCTAACGTATAACGTTATATAGTATTACGTTATAACGTATAACGTTATGTGGTATTACGTGATAACGTATAACGTTATATAGTATTACGTTCTAACGTATAACGTTATATAGTATTACGTTCCAACGTATAACGTTATATAGTATTACGTTATAACGTATAACGTTATATAGTATTACGTTATGACGTATAACGTCATAAGGTATTACGTTATCACTTATAACGTTATATAGTATTACGTTATAACGTGTAACGTACTATAGCATTCCTTTATAACGTATAACGTCATATAGTATTACGTTATAACGTATAACGTTATATAGTATTACGTTATAACGTATAACGTCATAAGGTATTACCTTATAACGTATAACTTTATGTAGCATTACGTTATAACGTATAACGTTCTACAGTATTATGTTATGACGTTTAACGTTATATAGTATTACGTTATAACGTGTAACGTACTATAGCATTTCCTTATAACGTATAAGATCATATGGTATTACGTTATAACGTATAACGTCATATGGTATTACGTTATAACGCATAATGTTATGTATCATTACGTTATAACGAATAACGTTATATAGTATTACGTTATAACGTATAACGTCAGAAGGTATTACGTTATACCTTATAACGTTATATAATATTACGTTATCGTGTGTAACGTACTATAGCATTCCTTTATAACGTATAACGTCATATGGTATTACGCTATAACATATAACGTTATATATTATTACGTTATAACGTATAACGTTATATAGTATTACGTTATAACGTATAACGTTATATAGTATTACGTTATAACGTATAACGTTATATAGTATTACGTTATGACGTATAACGTCATAAGGTATTACGTTATAACTTATAACGTTATATAGTATTACGTTATAACGTGTAACGTACTATAGCATTCCTTTATAACGTATAACGTCATATAGTATTACGTTATAACGTATAACGTTATATAGTATTACGTTATAACGTATAACGTCATAAGGTATTACCTTATAACGTATAACGTTATGTAGCATTACGTTATAACGTATAACGTTCTATAGTATTACGTTATGACGTATAACGTCATAAGGTATGACGTTATAACTTATAACGTTATATAGTATTACGTCATAACGTGTAACGTACTATAGCATTTCTTTATAACGTATAACGTCATATGGTATTACGTTATAACGTATAACGGTATATAGTAGTACGTTATAACGTATAACGTTATGTGGTATTACGTTATAACGTATAACGCACTATAGCATTCCTTTATAACGTATAACGTCATATAGTGTTACGTTATAACGTATAACGTTATATAGTATTACGTTATAACGTATAAAGTTATATAGTATTACGTTATGACGTATAACGTTATGTGGTATTACGTGATAACGTATAACGTTATATAGTATTACGTTCTAACGTATAACGTTATATAGTATTACGTTATGACGTATAACGTCATAAGGTATGACATTATAACTTATAACGTTATATAGTATTACGTTATAACGTATAACGTTATATAGTATTACGTTATACCGTATAACGTTATGTGGTATTACGTGATAACGTATAACGTTATATAGTATTACGTTCTAACGTATAACGTTATATAGTATTACGTTATAACGTATAACGTCATATTGTATTACGTTATAACGTATAACGTTATATAGTATTACGTTATAACGTATAACGTTATATAGTATTACGTTATAACGTATAACGTTATATAGTATTACGTTATGACGTATAACGTCATAAGGTATGACGTTATAACTTATAACGTTATATAGTATTACGTTATAACGTATAACGTTATATAGTATTACGTTATACCGTATAACGTTATGTGGTATTACGTTATAACGTATAACGTACTATAGCATTCCTTTATAACGTATAACATCATATGGTATTACGTTATAACGTATAACGTCATATGGTATTACCTTATAACGTATAACGTTATGTAGCATTACGTTATAACGTATAACGTTATTTAGTATTACGTTATACCGTATAACGTTATGTGGTATTACGTTATAACGTATAACGTTAAATAGCATTACGTTATAACGTATCACGTTATGTAGTATTACGTTATAACATGTAACGTACTATAGCATTTCCTTATAACGTATAACATCATATGGTATTACGTTATAACGTATAACGTCATATGGTATTACGTTATAACGTATAACGTTATATAGTATTACGTTATATAGTATTACGTTATATAGTATTACGTTATAACGTATAACGTTATGTGGTATTACGTTATAACGTACAACGTTATATAGCATTACGTTATTACGCATAACGTTATTAGCATCACGTTATAACGAATAACGTTATATAGTATTACGTTATAACGTGTAACGTGTTATAGCATTTCTTTATAACGTATAACGTCATATGGTATCACGTTATAACATATATCGGTATACAGTATTACGTTATAACGTATAACGTTATGTGGTATTACCTTATAACGTATAACGTTATGTAGCATTACGTTATAACGTATAACGTTATATAGTATTACGTTATGACGTATAACGTCATAAGGTATTACCTTATAACGTATAACGTTATGTAGCATTACGTTATAACGTATAACGTTCTATAGTATTACGTTATGACGTATAACGTTATATAGTATTACGTTATAACGTGTAACGTACTAATAGCATTTCCTTATAACGTATAACATCATACGGTTTTACGTTATAACGTATAACGTCATCTTGTATTACGTTATAACGTATAACGTTATATAGTATTACGTTATAACGTATAACATTATATAGTATTACGTTATGACGTATAACGTCATAAGGCATTACGTTATGACGTATAACGTCATAAGGCATTACGTTATAACTTATAACGTTATATAGTATTACGCTATAACGTGTAACGTACTATAGCATTTCCTTATAACGTATAACATCATATGGTATTACGTTATAACGTATAACGTCATATGGTATTATGTTATAACGTATAACGTTATATAGTGTTACGTTATGACGTATAACGTTATATAGTATTACGTTATAACGTGTAACGTACTATAGCATTTCCTTATAACGTATAACATCATATGGTATTACGTTATAACGTATAACGTCATATGGTATTACCTTATAACGTATAACGTTATGTAGCATTACGTTATAACGTATAACGTTATTTAGTATTACGTTATACCGTATAACGTTATGTGGTATTACGTTATAACGTATAACGTTAAATAGCATTACGTTATAACGTATAACGTTATGTAGTATTACGTTATAACATGTAACGTACTATAGCATTTCCTTATAACGTATAACATCATATGGTATTACGTTATAACGTATAACGTCATATGGTATTACGTTATAACGTATAACGTTATATAGTATTACGTTATATAGTATTACGTTATAACGTATAACGTTATGTGGTATTACGTTATAACGTATAACGTTATATAGCATTACGTTATTACGCATAACGTTATTAGCATCACGTTATAACGAATAACGTTATATAGTATTACGTTATAACGTGTAACGTACTATAGCATTTCTTTATAACGTATAACGTCATATGGTATCACGTTATAACGTATATCGGTATACAGTATTACGTTATAACGTATAACGTTATGTGGTATTACCTTATAACGTATAACGTTATATAGTATTACGTTATAACGTATAACGTTATATAGTATTACGTTATAACGTATAACGTTATATAGTATTACGTTATGACGTATAACGTCATAAGGTATTACGTTATAACTTATAACGTTATATAGTATTACGTTATAACGTGTAACGTCAGAAGGTATTACGTTATACCTTATAACGTTATATAATATTACGTTATAGTGTGTAACGTACTATAGCATTCCTTTATAACGTATAACGTCATATGGTATTACGCTATAACGTATAACGTTATATATTATTACGTTATAACGTATAACGTTATATAGTATTACGTTATAACGTATAACGTTATATAGCATTACGTTATAACGCATAATGTTATGTAGCATTACGTTATAACGAATAACGTTATATAGTATTACGTTATAACGTATAACGTCAGAAGGTATTACGTTATACCTTATAACGTTATATAATATTACGTTATAGTGTGTAACGTACTATAGCATTCCTTTATAACGTATAACGTCATATGGTATTACGCTATAACGTATAACGTTATATATTATTACGTTATAACGTATAACGTTATATAGTATTACGTTATAACGTATAACGTTATATAGTATTACGTTATAACGTATAACGTTATATAGTATTACGTTATGACGTATAACGTCATAAGGTATTACGTTATAACTTATAACGTTATATAGTATTACGTTATAACGTGTAACGTACTATAGCATTCCTTTATAACGTATAACGTCATATAGTATTACGTTATAACGTATAACGTTCTATAGTATTACGTTATGAGGTATAACGTTATATAGTATTACGTTATAACGTATAACGCACTATAGCATTCCTTTATAACGTATAACGTCATATAGTGTTACGTTATAACGTATAACGTTATATAGTATTACGTTATGACGTATAACGTCATAAGGTATTACGTTATAACTTATAACGTTATATAGTATTACGTTATAACGTGTTACGTACTATAGCATTTCTTTATAACGTATAACGTTATATAGTATTACGTTATAACCTATAACGTTATATAGTATTACGTTATAACGTGTAACTTACTATAGCATTTCTTTATAACGTATAACGTCATATGGTATCACGTTATAACGTATAACGGTATATAGTATTACGTTATAACGTATAACGTTATGTGGTATTACGTGATAACGTATAACGTTATATAGTATTACGTTATAATGTATAACGTTATACAGTATTACGTTATAACGTATAACGTTATATAGTATTACGTTATAACGTATAACGATATATAGTATTACGTTATAACGTATAACGTTATATAGTATTACGTTATAACGTATAAAGTTATATAGTATTACGTTATGACGTATAACGTCATAAGGTATTACGTTATAACGTATAACGTTATATAGTATTACGTTATAACCTATAACGTTATATAGTATTACGTTATAACGTGTAACTTACTATAGCATTTCGTTAACGTATAACGTCATATGGTATCACGTTATAACGTATAACGGTATATAGTATTACGTTATAACGTATAACGTTATGTGGTATTACGTGATAACGTATAACGTTATATAGTATTACGTTATAACGTATAACGTTATATAGTATTACGTTATAACGTATAACGTTATATAGCATTACGTTATGACGTATAACGTCATAAGGTATTACGTTATCACTTATAACGTTATATAGTATTACGTTATAACGTGTAACGTACTATAGCATTCCTTTATAACGTATAACGTTATATAGTATTACGTTATAACCTATAACGTTATATAGTATTACGTTATAACGTATAACGTCATAAGGTATTACCTTATAACGTATAACGTTATGTAGCATTACGTTATAACGTATAACGTTATATAGTATTACGTTATAACGTATAACGTTATATAGTATTACGTTATAACGTATAACGTTATATAGTATTACGTTATAACGTATAACGTTATATAGTATTACGTTATGACGTATAACGTCATAAGGTATTACGTTATCACTTATAACGTTATATAGTATTACGTTATAACGTGTAACTTACTATAGCATTTCCTTATAACGTATAACATCATACGGTATTACGTTATAACGTATAACGTCATATGGTATTACCTTACAACGTATAACGTTATATAGCATTACGTTATAACGTATAACGTTATGTAGTATTACGTTATAACGTGTAACGTACTATAGCATTTCCTTATAACGTATAAGATCATATGGTATTACGTTATAACGTATAACGTCATATGGTATTACGTTATAACGTATAACGTTATATAGTATTACGTTATAACGTATAACGTTATGTGGTATTGCGTTATAACGTATAACGTTATATAGCATTACGTTATAACGCATAATGTTATGTATCATTACGTTATAACGAATAACGTTATATAGTATTACGTTATAACGTATAACGTCAGAAGGTATTACGTTATACCTTATAACGTTATATAATATTACGTTATAGTGTGTAACGTACTATAGCATTCCTTTATAACGTATAACGTCATATGGTATTACGCTATAACATATAACGTTATATATTATTACGTTATAACGTATAACGTTATATAGTATTACGTTATAACGTATAACGTTATATAGTATTACGTTATAACGTATAACGTTATATAGTATTACGTTATGACGTATAACGTCATAAGGTATTACGTTATAACTTATAACGTTATATCGTATTACGTTATAACGTGTAACGTACTATAGCATTCCTTTATAACGTATAACGTCATATAGTATTACGTTATAACGTATAACGTTATATAGTATTACGTTATAACGTATAACGTCATAAGGTATTACCTTATAACGTATAACGTTATGTAGCATTACGTTATAACGTATAACGTTCTATAGTATTACGTTATGACGTATAACGTTATATAGTATTACGTTATAACGTGTAACGTACTATAGCATTTCCTTATAACGTATAACATCATACGGTTTTACGTTATAACGTATAACGTCATATTGTATTACGTTATAACGTATAACGTTATATAGTATTACGTTATAACGTATAACGTTATATAGTATTACGTTGTGACGTATAACGTTCTATAGTATTACGTTATGACGTATAACGTTATATAGTATTACGTTATAACGTATAACGTTATATAGTATTACGTTATGACGTATAACGTCATAAGGTATGACGTTATAACTTATAACGTTATATAGTATTACGTCATAACGTGTAACGTACTATAGCATTTCTTTATAACGTATAACGTCATATGGTATTACGTTATAACGTATAACGGTATATAGTATTACGTTATAGCGTATAACGTTATGTGGTATTACGTTATAACGTATAACGCACTATAGCGTTCCTTTATAACGTATAACGTCATATAGTGTTACGTTATAACGTATAACGTTATATAGTATTACGTTATGACGTATAACGTCATAAGGTATTACGTTATAACTTATAACGTTATATAGTATTACGTTATAACGTGTTACGTACTATAGCATTTCTTTATAACGTATAACGTTATATAGTATTACGTTATAACCTATAACGTTATATAGTATTACGTTATAACGTGTAACTTACTATAGCATTTCTTTAACGTATAACGTCATATGGTATCACGTTATAACGTATAACGGTATATAGTATTACGTTATAACGTATAACGTTATGTGGTATTACGTGATAACGTATAACGTTATATAGTATTACGTTCTAACGTATAACGTTATATAGTATTACGTTCTAACGTATAACGTTATATAGTATTACGTTCTAACGTATAACATCATACGGTATTACGTTATAACGTATAACGTCATATGGTATTACCTTACAACGTATAACGTTATATAGCATTACGTTATAACGTATAACGTTATGTAGTATTACGTTATAACGTGTAACGTACTATAGCATTTCCTTATAACGTATAAGATCATATGGTATTACGTTATAACGTATAACGTCATATGGTATTACGTTATAACGCATAATGTTATGTATCATTACGTTATAACGAATAACGTTATATAGTATTACGTTATAACGTATAACGTCAGAAGGTATTACGTTATACCTTATAACGTTATATAATATTACGTTATAGTGTGTAACGTACTATAGCATTCCTTTATAACGTATAACGTCATATGGTATTACGCTATAACATATAACGTTATATATTATTACGTTATAACGTATAACGTTATATAGTATTACGTTATAACGTATAACGTTATATAGTATTACGTTATAACGTATAACGTTATATAGTATTACGTTATGACGTATAACGTCATAAGGTATTACGTTATAACTTATAACGTTATATAGTATTACGTTATAACGTGTAACGTACTATAGCATTCCTTTATAACGTATAACGTCATATAGTATTACGTTATAACGTATAACGTTATATAGTATTACGTTATAACGTATAAAGTCATAAGGTATTACCTTATAACGTATAACGTTATGTAGCATTACGTTATAACGTATAACGTTCTATGGTATTACGTTATGACGTATAACGTTATATAGTATTACGTTATAACGTGTAACGTACTATAGCATTTCCTTATAACGTATAACATCATACGGTTTTACGTTATAACGTATAACGTCATATTGTATTACGTTATAACGTATAACGTTATATAGTATTACGTTATGACGTATAACGTCATAAGGTATGACGTTATAACTTATAACGTTATATAGTATTACGTCATAACGTGTAACGTACTATAGCATTTCTTTATAACGTATAACGTCATATGGTATTACGTTATTACGTATAACGGTATATAGTATTACGTTATAACGTATAACGATATGTGGTATTACGTTATAACGTATAACGCACTATAGCATTCCTTTATAACGTATAACGTCATATAGTGTTACATTATAACGTATAACGTTATATAGTATTACGTTATGACGTATAACGTCATAAGGTATTACGTTATAACTTATAACGTTATGTGGTACTACGTTATAACGTATAACGTACTATAGCATTCCTTTATAACGTATAACGTCATATAGTGTTACGTTATAACGTATAACGTTACATAGTATTACGTTATAACGTATAACGTTATATAGTATTACGTTCTAACGTATAACGTTATATAGTATTAGGTTCTAACGTATAACGTTATATAGTATTACGTTATAACGTATAACGTTATGTGGTATTACGTGTTAACGTATAACGTTATATAGTATTACGTTCTAACGTATAACGTTATATAGTATTACGTTCTAACGTATAACGTTATATAGTATTACGTTATAACGTATAACGTTATATAGTATTACGTTATGACGTATAACGTCATGAGGTATTACGTTATCACTTATAACGTTATATAGTATTACGTCATAACGTGTAACGTACTATAGCATTCCTTTATAACGTATAACGTCATATAGTATTACGTTATAACGTATAACGTTATATAGTATTACGTTATAACGTATAACGTCATAAGGTATTACCTTATAACGTATAACGTTATGTAGCATTACGTTATAACGTATAACGTTCTACAGTATTATGTTATGACGTTTAACGTTATATAGTATTACGTTATAACGTGTAACGTACTATAGCATTTCCTTATAACGTATAAGATCATATGGTATTACGTTATAACGTATAACGTCATATGGTATTACGTTATAACGTATAACGTTATATAGTATTACGTTATAACGTATAACGTTATGTGGTATTACGTTATAACGTATAACGTTATATAGCATTACGTTATAACGCATAATGTTATGTAGCATTACGTTATAACGAGTAACGTTATATAGTATTACGTTATAACGTATAACGTCAGAAGGTATTACGTTATACCTTATAACGTTATATAATATTACGTTATAGTGTGTAACGTACTACAGCATTCCTTTATAACGTATAACGTTATGTAGCATTACGTTATAACGTATAACGTTCTATAGTATTACGTTATGACGTATAACGTTATATAATATTACGTTATAACGTGTACTATAGCATTTCCTTATAACGTATAACATCATACGGTTTTACGTTATAACGTATAACGGTATATAGTATTACGTTATAACGTATAACGTTATTTGGTATTACGTTATAAAGTATAACGTTATATAGTATTACGTTATAACGTGTAACGTACTATAGCATTCCTTTATAAAGTATAACGTTATATAGTATTACGTTATAACGTATAACGTTATATAGTATTACGTTATACCGTATAACGTTATGTGGTATTACGTTATAACGTATAACGTACTATAGCATTCCTTTATAACGTATAACATCATATGGTATTACGTTATAACGTATCACGTCATATGGTATTACCTTATAACGTATAACGTTATGTAGCATTACGTTATAACGTATAACGTTATTTAGTATTACGTTATACCGTATAACGTTATGTGGTATTACGTTATAACGTATAACGTTAAATAGCATTACGTTATAACGTATCACGTTATGTAGTATTACGTTATAACATGTAACGTACTATAGCATTTCCTTATAACGTATAACATCATATGGTATTACGTTATAACGTATAACGTCATATGGTATTACGTTATAACGTATAACGTTATATAGTATTACGTTATATAGTATTACGTTATAACGTATAACGTTATGTGGTATTACGTTATAACGTATAACGTTATATAGCATTACGTTATTACGCATAACGTTATTAGCATCACGTTATAACGAATAACGTTATATAGTATTACGTTATAACGTGTAACGTACTAAAGCATTCCTTTATAACGTATAACGTCATATGGTATCACGTTATAACGTATATCGGTATACAGTATTACGTTATAACGTATAACGTTATGTGGTATTACCTTATAACGTATAACGTTATGTAGCATTACGTTATAACGTATAACGTTATATAGTATTACGTTATGACGTATAACGTCATAAGGTATTACCTTATAACGTATAACGTTATGTAGCATTACGTTATAACGTATAACGTTCTATAGTATTACGTTATGACGTATAACGTCATATAGTATTACGTTATAACGTGTAACGTACTATAGCATTTCCTTATAACGTATAACATCATACGGTTTTACGTTATAACGTATAACGTCATCTTGTATTACGTTATAACGTATAACGTTATATAGTATTACGTTATAACGTATAACGTTATATAGTATTACGTTATGACGTATAACGTCATAAGGCATTACGTTATGACGTATAACGTCATAAGGCATTACGTTATAACTTATAACGTTATATAGTATTACGCTATAACGTGTAACGTACTATAGCATTTCCTTATAACGTATAACATCATATGGTATTACGTTATAACGTATAACGTCATATGGTATTATGTTATAACGTATAACGTTATATAGCATTACGTTATTACGCATAACGTTATTAGTATCACGTTATAACGAATAACGTTATATAGTATTACGTTATAACGTGTAACGTACTATAGCATTCCTTTATAACGTATAACGTCATATGGTATCACGTTATAACGTATATCGGTATACAGTATTACGTTATAACGTATAACGTTACGTGGTATTACCTTATAACGTATAACGTTATGTAGCATTACGTTATAACGTATAACGTTATATAGTATTACGTTATGACGTATAACGTCATAAGGTATTACCTTATAACGTATAACGTTATGTAGCATTACGTTATAACGTATAACGTTCTATAGTATTACGTTATGACGTATAACGTTATATAGTATTACGTTATAACGTGTAACGTACTATAGCATTTCCTTATAACGTATAACATCATACGGTTTTACGTTATAACGTATAACGTCATCTTGTATTACGTTATAACGTATAACGTTATATAGTATTACGTTATAACGTATAACGTTATGTGGTATTACGTTATAACGTATAACGTTATATAGCATTACGTTATTACGCATAACGTTATTAGCATCACGTTATAACGAATAACGTTATATAGTATTACGTTATAACGTGTAACGTACTATAGCATTTCTTTATAACGTATAACGTCATATGGTATCACGTTATAACGTATATCGGTATACAGTATTACGTTATAACGTATAACGTTATGTGGTATTACCTTATAACGTATAACGTTATGTAGCATTACGTTATAACGTATAACGTTATATAGTATTACGTTATGACGTATAACGTCATAAGGTATTACCTTATAACGTATAACGTTATGTAGCATTACGTTATAACGTATAACGTTCTACAGTATTATGTTATGACGTTTAACGTTATATAGTATTACGTTCTAACGTGTAACGTACTATCGCATTTCCTTATAACGTATAACATCATATGGTATTACGTTATAACGCATAACGTCATATGGTATTACGTTATAACGCATAACGTTATATAGTATTACGTTATAACGTATAACGTTATGTGGTATTACGTTATAACGTATAACGTTATATAGCATTACGTTATAACGCATAATGTTATGTAGCATTACGTTATAACGAATAACGTTATATAGTATTACGTTATAACGTATAACGTCAGAAGGTATTACGTTATACCTTATAACGTTATATAATATTACGTTATAGTGTGTAACGTACTATAGCATTCCTTTATAACGTATAACGTCATATGGTATTACGCTATAACGTATAACGTTATATATTATTACGTTATAACGTATAACGTTATATAGTATTACGTTATAACGTGTTACGTACTATAGCATTTCTTTATAACGTATAACGTTATATAGTATTACGTTATAACCTATAACGTTATATAGTATTACGTTATAACGTGTAACTTACTATAGCATTTCTTTATAACGTATAACGTCATATGGTATCACGTTATAACGTATAACGGTATATAGTATTACGTTATAACGTATAACGTTATGTGGTATTACGTGATAACGTATAACGTTATATAGTATTACGTTATAATGTATAACGTTATACAGTATTACGTTATAACGTATAACGTTATATAGTATTACGTTATAACGTATAACGATATATAGTATTACGTTATAACGTATAACGTTATATAGTATTACGTTATAACGTATAAAGTTATATAGTATTACGTTATGACGTATAACGTCATAAGGTATTACGTTATAACGTATAACGTTATATAGTATTACGTTATAACGTATAACGTTATATAGTATTACGTTATAACGTATAACGATATATAGTATTACGTGATAACGTATAACGTTATATAGTATTACGTTATAACGTATAACGTTATATAGTATTACGTTATAACGTATAACGTTATATAGTATTACGTTATGACGTATAACGTCATAAGGTATTACGTTATCACTTATAACGTTATATAGTATTACGTTATAACGTGTAACGTACTATAGCATTCCTTTATAACGTATAACGTTATATAGTATTACGTTATAACCTATAACGTTATATAGTATTACGTTATAACGTATAACGTCATAAGGTATTACCTTATAACGTATAACGTTATGTAGCATTACGTTATAACGTATAACGTTATATAGTATTACGTTATAACGTATAACGTTATATAGTATTACGTTATAACGTATAACGTTATATAGTATTACGTTATAACGTATAACGTTATATAGTATTACGTTATGACGTATAACGTCATAAGGTATTACGTTATCACTTATAAAGTTATATAGTATTACGTTATAACGTGTAACTTACTATAGCATTTCCTTATAACGTATAACATCATACGGTATTACGTTATAACGTATAACGTCATATGGTATTACCTTACAACGTATAACGTTATATAGCATTACGTTATAACGTATAACGTTATGTAGTATTACGTTATAACGTGTAACGTACTATAGCATTTCCTTATAACGTATAAGATCATATGGTATTACGTTATAACGTATAACGTCATATGGTATTACGTTATAACGTATAACGTTATATAGTATTACGTTATAACGTATAACGTTATGTGGTATTACGTTATAACGTATAACGTTATATAGCATTACGTTATAACGCATAATGTTATGTATCATTACGTTATAACGAATAACGTTATATAGTATTACGTTATAACGTATAACGTCAGAAGGTATTACGTTATACCTTATAACGTTATATAATATTACGTTATAGTGTGTAACGTACTATAGCATTCCTTTATAACGTATAACGTCATATGGTATTACGCTATAACATATAACGTTATATATTATTACGTTATAACGTATAACGTTATATAGTATTACGTTATAACGTATAACGTTATATAGTATTACGTTATAACGTATAACGTTATATAGTATTACGTTATGACGTATAACGTCATAAGGTATTACGTTATAACTTATAACGTTATATAGTATTACGTTATAACGTGTAACGTACTATAGCATTCCTTTATAACGTATAACGTCATATAGTATTACGTTATAACGTATAACGTTATATAGTATTACGTTATAACGTATAACGTCATAAGGTATTACCTTATAACGTATAACGTTATGTAGCATTACGTTATAACGTATAACGTTCTATAGTATTACGTTATGACGTATAACGTTATATAGTATTACGTTATAACGTGTAACGTACTATAGCATTTCCTTATAACGTATAACATCATACGGTTTTACGTTATAACGTATAACGTCATATTGTATTACGTTATAACGTATAACGTTATATAGTATTACGTTATAACGTATAACGTTATATAGTATTACGTTGTGACGTATAACGTTCTATAGTATTACGTTATGACGTATAACGTTATATAGTATTACGTTATAACGTATAACGTTATATAGTATTACGTTATGACGTATAACGTCATAAGGTATGACGTTATAACTTATAACGTTATATAGTATTACGTCATAACGTGTAACGTACTATAGCATTTCTTTATAACGAATAACGTCATATGGTATTACGTTATAACGTATAACGGTATATAGTATTACGTTATAGCGTATAACGTTATGTGGTATTACGTTATAACGTATAACGCACTATAGCATTCCTTTATAACGTATAACGTCATATAGTGTTACGTTATAACGTATAACGTTATATAGTATTACGCTATAACGTATAACGTTATGTGGTATTACGTTATAACGTATAACGTTATATAGCATTACGTTATAACGCATAATGTTATGTATCATTACGTTATAACGAATATCGTTATATAGTATTACGTTATAACGTATAACGTCAGAAGGTATTACGTTATACCTTATAACGTTATATAATATTACGTTATAGTGTGTAACGTACTATAGCATTCCTTTATAACGTATAACGTCATATGGTATTACGCTATAACATATAACGTTATATATTATTACGTTATAACGTATAACGTTATATAGTATTACGTTATAACGTATAACGTTATATAGTATTACGTTATAACGTATAACGTTATATAGTATTACGTTATGACGTATAACGTCATAAGGTATTACGTTATAACTTATAACGTTATATAGTATTACGTTATAACGTGTAACGTACTATAGCATTCCTTTATAACGTATAACGTCATATAGTATTACGTTATAACGTATAACGTTATATAGTATTACGTTATAACGTATAACGTCATAAGGTATTACCTTATAACGTATAACGTTATGTAGCATTACGTTATAACGTATAACGTTCTATAGTATTACGTTATGACGTATAACGTTATATAGTATTACGTTATAACGTGTAACGTACTATAGCATTTCCTTATAACGTATAACATCATACGGTTTTACGTTATAACGTATAACGTCATATTGTATTACGTTATAACGTATAACGTTATATAGTATTACGTTATAACGTATAACGTTATATAGTATTACGTTGTGACGTATAACGTTCTATAGTATTACGTTATGACGTATAACGTTATATAGTATTACGTTATAACGTATAACGTTATATAGTATTACGTTATAACGTATAACGTTCTATAGTATTACGTTATGACGTATAACGTTATATAGTATTACGTTATAACGTGTAACGTACTATAGCATTTCCTTATAACGTATAACATCATACGGTTTTACGTTATAACGTATAACGTCATCTTGTATTACGTTATAACGTATAACGTTATATAGTATTACGTTATAACGTATAACGTTATGTGGTATTACGTTATAACGTATAACGTTATATAGCATTACGTTATTACGCATAACGTTATTAGCATCACGTTATAACGAATAACGTTATATAGTATTACGTTATAACGTGTAACGTACTATAGCATTTCTTTATAACGTATAACGTCATATGGTATCACGTTATAACGTATATCGGTATACAGTATTACGTTATAACGTATAACGTTATGTGGTATTACCTTATAACGTATAACGTTATGTAGCATTACGTTATAACGTATAACGTTATATAGTATTACGTTATGACGTATAACGTCATAAGGTATTACCTTATAACGTATAACGTTATGTAGCATTACGTTATAACGTATAACGTTCTACAGTATTATGTTATGACGTTTAACGTTATATAGTATTACGTTCTAACGTGTAACGTACTATCGCATTTCCTTATAACGTATAACATCATATGGTATTACGTTATAACGCATAACGTCATATGGTATTACGTTATAACGCATAACGTTATATAGTATTACGTTATAACGTATAACGTTATGTGGTATTACGTTATAACGTATAACGTTATATAGCATTACGTTATAACGCATAATGTTATGTAGCATTACGTTATAACGAATAACGTTATATAGTATTACGTTATAACGTATAACGTCAGAAGGTATTACGTTATACCTTATAACGTTATATAATATTACGTTATAGTGTGTAACGTACTATAGCATTCCTTTATAACGTATAACGTCATATGGTATTACGCTATAACGTATAACGTTATATATTATTACGTTATAACGTATAACGTTATATAGTATTACGTTATAACGTGTTACGTACTATAGCATTTCTTTATAACGTATAACGTTATATAGTATTACGTTATAACCTATAACGTTATATAGTATTACGCTATAACGTGTAACTTACTATAGCATTTCTTTATAACGTATAACGTCATATGGTATCACGTTATAACGTATAACGGTATATAGTATTACGTTATAACGTATAACGTTATGTGGTATTACGTGATAACGTATAACGTTATATAGTATTACGTTATAATGTATAACGTTATACAGTATTACGTTATAACGTATAACGTTATATAGTATTACGTTATAACGTATAACGATATATAGTATTACGTTATAACGTATAACGTTATATAGTATTACGTTATAACGTATAAAGTTATATAGTATTACGTTATGACGTATAACGTCATAAGGTATTACGTTATAACGTATAACGTTATATAGTATTACGTTATAACGTATAACGTTATATAGTATTACGTTATAACGTATAACGATATATAGTATTACGTGATAACGTATAACGTTATATAGTATTACGTTATAACGTATAACGTTATATAGTATTACGTTATAACGTATAACGTTATATAGTATTACGTTATGACGTATAACGTCATAAGGTATTACGTTATCACTTATAACGTTATATAGTATTACGTTATAACGTGTAACGTACTATAGCATTCCTTTATAACGTATAACGTTATATAGTATTACGTTATAACCTATGACGTTATATAGTATTACGTTATAACGTATAACGTCATAAGGTATTACCTTATAACGTATAACGTTATGTAGCATTACGTTATAACGTATAACGTTATATAGTATTACGTTATAACGTATAACGTTATATAGTATTACGTTATAACGTATAACGTTATATAGTATTACGTTATAACGTATAACGTTATATAGTATTACGTTATGACGTATAACGTCATAAGGTATTACGTTATCACTTATAAAGTTATATAGTATTACGTTATAACGTGTAACTTACTATAGCATTTCCTTATAACGTATAACATCATACGGTATTACGTTATAACGTATAACGTCATATGGTATTACCTTACAACGTATAACGTTATATAGCATTACGTTATAACGTATAACGTTATGTAGTATTACGTTATAACGTGTAACGTACTATAGCATTTCCTTATAACGTATAAGATCATATGGTATTACGTTATAACGTATAACGTCATATGGTATTACGTTATAACGTATAACGTTATATAGTATTACGTTATAACGTATAACGTTATGTGGTATTACGTTATAACGTATAACGTTATATAGCATTACGTTATAACGCATAATGTTATGTATCATTACGTTATAACGAATAACGTTATATAGTATTACGTTATAACGTATAACGTCAGAAGGTATTACGTTATACCTTATAACGTTATATAATATTACGTTATAGTGTGTAACGTACTATAGCATTCCTTTATAACGTATAACGTCATATGGTATTACGCTATAACATATAACGTTATATATTATTACGTTATAACGTATAACGTTATATAGTATTACGTTATAACGTATAACGTTATATAGTATTACGTTATAACGTATAACGTTATATAGTATTACGTTATGACGTATAACGTCATAAGGTATTACGTTATAACTTATAACGTTATATAGTATTACGTTATAACGTGTAACGTACTATAGCATTCCTTTATAACGTATAACGTCATATAGTATTACGTTATAACGTATAACGTTATATAGTATTACGTTATAACGTATAACGTCATAAGGTATTACCTTATAACGTATAACGTTATGTAGCATTACGTTATAACGTATAACGTTCTATAGTATTACGTTATGACGTATAACGTTATATAGTATTACGTTATAACGTGTAACGTACTATAGCATTTCCTTATAACGTATAACATCATACGGTTTTACGTTATAACGTATAACGTCATATTGTATTACGTTATAACGTATAACGTTATATAGTATTACGTTATAACGTATAACGTTATATAGTATTACGTTGTGACGTATAACGTTCTATAGTATTACGTTATGACGTATAACGTTATATAGTATTACGTTATAACGTATAACGTTATATAGTATTACGTTATGACGTATAACGTCATAAGGTATGACGTTATAACTTATAACGTTATATAGTATTACGTCATAACGTGTAACGTACTATAGCATTTCTTTATAACGAATAACGTCATATGGTATTACGTTATAACGTATAACGGTATATAGTATTACGTTATAGCGTATAACGTTATGTGGTATTACGTTATAACGTATAACGCACTATAGCATTCCTTTATAACGTATAACGTCATATAGTGTTACGTTATAACGTATAACGTTATATAGTATTACGCTATAACGTATAACGTTATGTGGTATTACGTTATAACGTATAACGTTATATAGCATTACGTTATAACGCATAATGTTATGTATCATTACGTTATAACGAATATCGTTATATAGTATTACGTTATAACGTATAACGTCAGAAGGTATTACGTTATACCTTATAACGTTATATAATATTACGTTATAGTGTGTAACGTACTATAGCATTCCTTTATAACGTATAACGTCATATGGTATTACGCTATAACATATAACGTTATATATTATTACGTTATAACGTATAACGTTATATAGTATTACGTTATAACGTATAACGTTATATAGTATTACGTTATAACGTATAACGTTATATAGTATTACGTTATGACGTATAACGTCATAAGGTATTACGTTATAACTTATAACGTTATATAGTATTACGTTATAACGTGTAACGTACTATAGCATTCCTTTATAACGTATAACGTCATATAGTATTACGTTATAACGTATAACGTTATATAGTATTACGTTATAACGTATAACGTCATAAGGTATTACCTTATAACGTATAACGTTATGTAGCATTACGTTATAACGTATAACGTTCTATAGTATTACGTTATGACGTATAACGTTATATAGTATTACGTTATAACGTGTAACGTACTATAGCATTTCCTTATAACGTATAACATCATACGGTTTTACGTTATAACGTATAACGTCATATTGTATTACGTTATAACGTATAACGTTATATAGTATTACGTTATAACGTATAACGTTATATAGTATTACGTTGTGACGTATAACGTTCTATAGTATTACGTTATGACGTATAACGTTATATAGTATTACGTTATAACGTATAACGTTATATAGTATTACGTTATGACGTATAACGTCATAAGGTATGACGTTATAACTTATAACGTTATATAGTATTACGTCATAACGTGTAACGTACTATAGCATTTCTTTATAACGAATAACGTCATATGGTATTACGTTATAACGTATAACGGTATATAGTATTACGTTATAGCGTATAACGTTATGTGGTATTACGTTATAACGTATAACGCACTATAGCATTCCTTTATAACGTATAACGTCATATAGTGTTACGTTATAACGTATAACGTTATATAGTATTACGTTATGACGTATAACGTCATAAGGTATTACGTTATAACTTATAACGTTATATAGTATTACGTTATAACGTGTTACGTACTATAGCATTTCTTTATAACGTATAACGTTATATAGTATTACGTTATAACCTATAACGTTATATAGTATTACGTTATAACGTGTAACTTACTATAGCATTTCTTTATAACGTATAACGTCATATGGTATCACGTTATAACGTATAACGGTATATAGTATTACGTTATAACGTATAACGTTATGTGGTATTACGTGATAACGTATAACGTTATATAGTATTACGTTATAATGTATAACGTTATACAGTATTACGTTATAACGTATAACGTTATATAGTATTACGTTATAACGTATAACGATATATAGTATTACGTTATAACGTATAACGTTATATAGTATTACGTTATAACGTATAAAGTTATATAGCATTACGTTATGGCGTATAACGTCATAAGGTATTACGTTATAACGTATAACGTTATATAGTATTACGTTATAACCTATAACGTTATATAGTATTACGTTATAACGTGTAACTTACTATAGCATTTCTTTAACGTATAACGTCATATGGTATCACGTTATAACGTATAACGGTATATAGTATTACGTTACAACGTATAACGTTATGTGGTATTACGTGATAACGTATAACGTTATATAGTATTACGTTCTAACGTATAACGTTATATAGTATTACGTTCTAACGTATAACGTTATATAGTATTACGTTATAACGTATAACGTTATATAGTATTACGTTATAACGTATAACGTTATATAGTATTACGTTATAACGTATAACGTTATATAGTATTACGTTATGACGTATAACGTCATAAGGTATTACGTTATCACTTATAACGTTATATAGTATTACGTTATAACGTGTAACGTACTATAGCATTCCTTTATAACGTATAACGTTATATAGTATTACGTTATAACCTATAACGTTATATAGTATTACGTTATAACGTATAACGTCATAAGGTATTACCTTATAACGTATAACGTTATGTAGCATTACGTTATAACGTATAACGTTATATAGTATTACGTTATAACGTATAACGTTATATAGTATTACGTTATAACGTATAACGTTATATAGTATTACGTTATAACGTATAACGTTATATAGTATTACGTTATGACGTATAACGTCATAAGGTATTACGTTATCACTTATAACGTTATATAGTATTACGTTATAACGTGTAACTTACTATAGCATTTCCTTATAACGTATAACATCATACGGTATTACGTTATAACGTATAACGTCATATGGTATTACCTTACAACGTATAACGTTATATAGCATTACGTTATAACGTATAACGTTATGTAGTATTACGTTATAACGTGTAACGTACTATAGCATTTCCTTATAACGTATAAGATCATATGGTATTACGTTATAACGTATAACGTCATATGGTATTACGTTATAACGCATAATGTTATGTATCATTACGTTATAACGAATAACGTTATATAGTATTACGTTATAACGTATAACGTCAGAAGGTATTACGTTATACCTTATAACGTTATATAATATTACGTTATAGTGTGTAACGTACTATAGCATTCCTTTATAACGTATAACGTCATATGGTATTACGCTATAACATATAACGTTATATATTATTACGTTATAACGTATAACGTTATATAGTATTACGTTATAACGTATAACGTTATATAGTATTACGTTATAACGTATAACGTTATATAGTATTACGTTGTGACGTATAACGTTCTATAGTATTACGTTATGACGTATAACGTTATATAGTATTACGTTATAACGTATAACGTTATATAGTATTACGTTATGACGTATAACGTCATAAGGTATGACGTTATAACTTATAACGTTATATAGTATTACGTCATAACGTGTAACGTACTATAGCATTTCTTTATAACGAATAACGTCATATGGTATTACGTTATAACGTATAACGGTATATAGTATTACGTTATAGCGTATAACGTTATGTGGTATTACGTTATAACGTATAACGCACTATAGCATTCCTTTATAACGTATAACGTCATATAGTGTTACGTTATAACGTATAACGTTATATAGTATTACGTTATGACGTATAACGTCATAAGGTATTACGTTATAACTTATAACGTTATATAGTATTACGTTATAACGTGTTACGTACTATAGCATTTCTTTATAACGTATAACGTTATATAGTATTACGTTATAACCTATAACGTTATATAGTATTACGTTATAACGTGTAACTTACTATAGCATTTCTTCATAACGTATAACGTCATATGGTATCACGTTATAACGTATAACGGTATATAGTATTACGTTATAACGTATAACGTTATGTGGTATTACGTGATAACGTATAACGTTATATAGTATTACGTTATAATGTATAACGTTATACAGTATTACGTTATAACGTATAACGTTATATAGTATTACGTTATAACGTATAACGATATATAGTATTACGTTATAACGTATAACGTTATATAGTATTACGTTATGACGTATAAAGTTATATAGTATTACGTTATGGCGTATAACGTCATAAGGTATTACGTTATAACGTATAACGTTATATAGTATTACGTTATAACCTATAACGTTATATAGTATTACGTTATAACGTGTAACTTACTATAGCATTTCTTTAACGTATAACGTCATATGGTATCACGTTATAACGTATAACGGTATATAGTATTACGTTACAACGTATAACGTTATGTGGTATTACGTGATAACGTATAACGTTATATAGTATTACGTTCTAACGTATAACGTTATATAGTATTACGTTCTAACGTATAACGTTATATAGTATTACGTTATAACGTATAACGTTATATAGTATTACGTTATAACGTATAACGTTATATAGTATTACGTTATAACGTATAACGTTATATAGTATTACGTTATGACGTATAACGTCATAAGGTATTACGTTATCACTTATAACGTTATATAGTATTACGTTATAACGTGTAACGTACTATAGCATTCCTTTATAACGTATAACGTTATATAGTATTACGTTATAACCTATAACGTTATATAGTATTACGTTATAACGTATAACGTCATAAGGTATTACCTTATAACGTATAACGTTATGTAGCATTACGTTATAACGTATAACGTTATATAGTATTACGTTATAACGTATAACGTTATATAGTATTACGTTATAACGTATAACGTTATATAGTATTACGTTATAACGTATAACGTTATATAGTATTACGTTATGACGTACAACGTCATAAGGTATTACGTTATCACTTATAACGTTATATAGTATTACGTTATAACGTGTAACTTACTATAGCATTTCCTTATAACGTATAACATCATACGGTATTACGTTATAACGTATAACGTCATATGGTATTACCTTACAACGTATAACGTTATATAGCATTACGTTATAACGTATAACGTTATGTAGTATTACGTTATAACGTGTAACGTACTATAGCATTTCCTTATAACGTATAAGATCATATGGTATTACGTTATAACGTATAACGTCATATGGTATTACGTTATAACGCATAATGTTATGTATCATTACGTTATAACGAATAACGTTATATAGTATTACGTTATAACGTATAACGTCAGAAGGTATTACGTTATACCTTATAACGTTATATAATATTACGTTATAGTGTGTAACGTACTATAGCATTCCTTTATAACGTATAACGTCATATGGTATTACGCTATAACATATAACGTTATATATTATTACGTTATAACGTATAACGTTATATAGTATTACGTTATAACGTATAACGTTATATAGTATTACGTTATAACGTATAACGTTATATAGTATTACGTTATGACGTATAACGTCATAAGGTATTACGTTATCACTTATAACGTTATATAGTATTACGTTATAACGTGTAACTTACTATAGCATTTCCTTATAACGTATAACATCATACGGTATTACGTTATAACGTATAACGTCATATGGTATTACCTTACAACGTATAACGTTATATAGCATTACGTTATAACGTATAACGTTATGTAGTATTACGTTATAACGTGTAACGTACTATAGCATTTCCTTATAACGTATAAGATCATATGGTATTACGTTATAACGTATAACGTCATATGGTATTACGTTATAACGCATAATGTTATGTATCATTACGTTATAACGAATAACGTTATATAGTATTACGTTATAACGTATATCGTCAGAAGGTATTACGTTATACCTTATAACGTTATATAATATTACGTTATAGTGTGTAACGTACTATAGCATTCCTTTATAACGTATAACGTCATATGGTATTACGCTATAACATATAACGTTATATATTATTACGTTATAACGTATAACGTTATATAGTATTACGTTATAACGTATAACGTTATATAGTATTACGTTATAACGTATAACGTTATATAGTATTACGTTATGACGTATAACGTCATAAGGTATTACGTTATAACTTATAACGTTATATAGTATTACGTTATAACGTGTAACGTACTATAGCATTCCTTTATAACATATAACGTCATATAGTATTACGTTATAACGTATAACGTTATATAGTATTACGTTATAACGTATAAAGTCATAAGGTATTACCTTATAACGTATAACGTTATGTAGCATTACGTTATAACGTATAACGTTCTATGGTATTACGTTATGACGTATAACGTTATATAGTATTACGTTATAACGTGTAACGTACTATAGCATTTCCTTATAACGTATAACATCATACGGTTTTACGTTATAACGTATAACGTCATATTGTATTACGTTATAACGTATAACGTTATATAGTATTACGTTATGACGTATAACGTCATAAGGTATGACGTTATAACTTATAACGTTATATAGTATTACGTCATAACGTGTAACGTACTATAGCATTTCTTTATAACGTATAACGTCATATGGTATTACGTTATAACGTATAACGGTATATAGTATTACGTTATAACGTATAACGTTATGTGGTATTACGTTATAACGTATAACGCACTATAGCATTCCTTTATAACGTATAACGTCATATAGTGTTACGTTATAACGTATAACGTTATATAGTATTACGTTATGACGTATAACGTCATAAGGTATTACGTTATAACTTATAACGTTATGTGGTACTACGTTATAACGTATAACGTACTATAGCATTCCTTTATAACGTATAACGTCATATAGTGTTACGTTATAACGTATAACGTTACATAGGATTACGTTATAACGTATAACGTTATATAGTATTACGTTATAACGTATAACGATATATAGTATTACGTTATAACGTATAACGTTATATAGTATTACGTTATAACGTATAAAGTTATATAGTATTACGTTATGACGTATAACGTTATGTGGTATTACGTGATAACGTATAACGTTATATAGTATTACGTTCTAACGTATAACGTTATATAGTATTAGGTTCTAACGTATAACGTTATATAGTATTACGTTATAACGTATAACGTTATGTGGTATTACGTGATAACGTATAACGTTATATAGTATTACGTTCTAACGTATAACGTTATATAGTATTACGTTCTAACGTATAACGTTATATAGTATTACGTTATAACGTATAACGTTATATAGTATTACGTTATGACGTATAACGTCATAAGGTATTACGTTATCACTTATAACGTTATATAGTATTACGTTATAACGTGTAACGTACTATAGCATTCCTTTATAACGTATAACGTCATATAGTATTACGTTATAACGTATAACGTTATATAGTATTACGTTATAACGTATAACGTCATAAGGTATTACCTTATAACGTATAACGTTATGTAGCATTACGTTATAACGTATAACGTTCTACAGTATTATGTTATGACGTTTAACGTTATATAGTATTACGTTATAACGTGTAACGTACTATAGCATTTCCTTATAACGTATAACATCATACGGTATTACGTTATAACGTATAACGTCATATGGTATTACCTTACAACGTATAACGTTATATAGCATTACGTTATAACGTATAACGTTATGTAGTATTACGTTATAACGTGTAACGTACTATAGCATTTCCTTATAACGTATAAGATCATATGGTATTACGTTATAACGTATAACGTCATATGGTATTACGTTATAACGCATAATGTTATGTATCATTACGTTATAACGAATAACGTTATATAGTATTACGTTATAACGTATAACGTCAGAAGGTATTACGTTATACCTTATAACGTTATATAATATTACGTTATAGTGTGTAACGTACTATAGCATTCCTTTATAACGTATAACGTCATATGGTATTACGCTATAACATATAACGTTATATATTATTACGTTATAACGTATAACGTTATATAGTATTACGTTATAACGTATAACGTTATATAGTATTACGTTATAACGTATAACGTTATATAGTATTACGTTATGACGTATAACGTCATAAGGTATTACGTTATAACTTATAACGTTATATAGTATTACGTTATAACGTGTAACGTACTATAGCATTCCTTTATAACATATAACGTCATATAGTATTACGTTATAACGTATAACGTTATATAGTATTACGTTATAACGTATAAAGTCATAAGGTATTACCTTATAACGTATAACGTTATGTAGCATTACGTTATAACGTATAACGTTCTATGGTATTACGTTATGACGTATAACGTTATATAGTATTACGTTATAACGTGTAACGTACTATAGCATTTCCTTATAACGTATAACATCATACGGTTTTACGTTATAACGTATAACGTCATATTGTATTACGTTATAACGTATAACGTTATATAGTATTACGTTATGACGTATAACGTCATAAGGTATGACGTTATAACTTATAACGTTATATAGTATTACGTCATAACGTGTAACGTACTATAGCATTTCTTTATAACGTATAACGTCATATGGTATTACGTTATAACGTATAACGGTATATAGTATTACGTTATAACGTATAACGTTATGTGGTATTACGTTATAACGTATAACGCACTATAGCATTCCTTTATAACGTATAACGTCATATAGTGTTACGTTATAACGTATAACGTTATATGGTATTACGTTATGACGTATAACGTCATAAGGTATTACGTTATAACTTATAACGTTATGTGGTACTACGTTATAACGTATAACGTACTATAGCATTCCTTTATAACGTATAACGTCATATAGTGTTACGTTATAACGTATAACGTTACATAGGATTACGTTATAACGTATAACGTTATATAGTATTACGTTATAACGTATAACGATATATAGTATTACGTTATAACGTATAACGTTATATAGTATTACGTTATAACGTATAAAGTTATATAGTATTACGTTATGACGTATAACGTTATGTGGTATTACGTGATAACGTATAACGTTATATAGTATTACGTTCTAACGTATAACGTTATATAGTATTAGGTTCTAACGTATAACGTTATATAGTATTACGTTATAACGTATAACGTTATGTGGTATTACGTGATAACGTATAACGTTATATAGTATTACGTTCTGACGTATAACGTTATATAGTATTACGTTCTAACGTATAACGTTATATAGTATTACGTTATAACGTATAACGTTATATAGTATTACGATATGACGTATAACGTCATAAGGTATTACGTTATCACTTATAACGTTATATAGTATTACGTTATAACGTGTAACGTACTATAGCATTCCTTTATAACGTATAACGTCATATAGTATTACGTTATAACGTATAACGTTATATAGTATTACGTTATAACGTATAACGTCATAAGGTATTACCTTATAACGTATAACGTTATGTAGCATTACGTTATAACGTATAACGTTCTACAGTATTATGTTATGACGTTTAACGTTATATAGTATTACGTTATAACGTGTAACGTACTATAGCATTTCCTTATAACGTATAAGATCATATGGTATTACGTTATAACGTATAACGTCATATGGTATTACGTTATAACGTATAACGTTATATAGTATTACGTTATAACGTATAACGTTATGTGGTATTACGTTATAACGTATAACGTTATATAGCATTACGTTATAACGCATAATGTTATGTAGCATTACGTTATAACGAGTAACGTTATATAGTATTACGTTATAACGTATAACGTCAGAAGGTATTACGTTATACCTTATAACGTTATATAATATTACGTTATAGTGTGTAACGTACTACAGCATTCCTTTATAACGTATAACGTCATAAGGTATTACCTTATAACGTATAACGTTATGTAGCATTACGTTATAACGTATAACGTTCTATAGTATTACGTTATGACGTATAACGTTATATAATATTACGTTATAACGTGTACTATAGCATTTCCTTATAACGTATAACATCATACGGTTTTACGTTATAACGTATAACGTCATATTGTATTACGTTATAACGTATAACGTTATATAGTATTACGTTATAACGTATAACGTTATATAGTATTACGTTATAACGTATAACGTTATATAGTATTACGTTATGACGTATAACGTCATAAGGTATTACGTTATAACTTATAACGTTATATAGTATTACGTCATAACGTGTAACGTACTATAGCATTTCTTTATAACGTATAACGTCATATGGTATTACGTTATAACGTATAACGGTATATAGTATTACGTTATAACGTATAACGTTATTTGGTATTACGTTATAAAGTATAACGTTATATAGTATTACGTTATAACGTGTAACGTACTATAGCATTCCTTTATAAAGTATAACGTTATATAGTATTACGTTATAACGTATAACGTTATATAGTATTACGTTATGACGTATAACGTCATAAGGTATGACGTTATAACTTATAACGTTATATAGTATTACGTTATAACGTATAACGTTATATAGTATTACGTTATACCGTATAACGTTATGTGGTATTACGTTATAACGTATAACGTACTATAGCATTCCTTTATAACGTATAACATCATATGGTATTACGTTATAACGTATCACGTCATATGGTATTACCTTATAACGTATAACGTTATGTAGCATTACGTTATAACGTATAACGTTATTTAGTATTACGTTATACCGTATAACGTTATGTGGTATTACGTTATAACGTATAACGTTAAATAGCATTACGTTATAACGTATCACGTTATGTAGTATTACGTTATAACATGTAACGTACTATAGCATTTCCTTATAACGTATAACATCATATGGTATTACGTTATAACGTATAACGTCATATGGTATTACGTTATAACGTATAACGTTATATAGTATTACGTTATATAGTATTACGTTATAACGTATAACGTTATGTGGTATTACGTTATAACGTATAACGTTATATAGCATTACGTTATTACGCATAACGTTATTAGCATCACGTTATAACGAATAACGTTATATAGTATTACGTTATAACGTGTAACGTACTATAGCATTCCTTTATAACGTATAACGTCATATGGTATCACGTTATAACGTATATCGGTATACCGTATTACGTTATAACGTATAACGTTATGTGGTATTACCTTATAACGTATAACGTTATGTAGCATTACGTTATAACGTATAACGTTATATAGTATTACGTTATGACGTATAACGTCATAAGGTATTACCTTATAACGTATAACGTTATGTAGCATTACGTTATAACGTATAACGTTCTATAGTATTACGTTATGACGTATAACGTTATATAGTATTACGTTATAACGTGTAACGTACTATAGCATTTCCTTATAACGTATAACATCATACGGTTTTACGTTATAACGTATAACGTCATCTTGTATTACGTTATAACGTATAACGTTATATAGTATTACGTTATAACGTATAACGTTATATAGTATTACGTTATGACGTATAACGTCATAAGGCATTACGTTATGACGTATAACGTCATAAGGCATTACGTTATAACTTATAACGTTATATAGTATTACGCTATAACGTGTAACGTACTATAGCATTTCCTTATAACGTATAACATCATATGGTATTACGTTATAACGTATAACGTCATATGGTATTATGTTATAACGTATAACGTTATATAGCATTACGTTATTACGCATAACGGTATTAGTATCACGTTATAACGAATAACGTTATATAGTATTACGTTATAACGTGTAACGTACTATAGCATTCCTTTATAACGTATAACGTCATATGGTATCACGTTATAACGTATATCGGTATACAGTATTACGTTATAACGTATAACGTTATGTGGTATTACCTTATAACGTATAACGTTATGTAGCATTACGTTATAACGTATAACGTTATATAGTATTACGTTATATAGTATTACGTTATGACGTATAACGTCATAAGGTATTACCTTATAACGTATAACGTTATGTAGCATTACGTTATAACGTATAACGTTCTATAGTATTACGTTATGACGTATAACGTTATATAGTATTACGTTTTAACGTGTAACGTACTATAGTATTTCCTTATAACGTATAACATCATATGGTATTACGTTATAACGTATAACGTCATATGGTATTACCTTATAACGTATAACGTTATGTAGCATTTCGTTATAACGTATAACGTTATTTAGTATTACGTTATACCGTATAACGTTATGTGGTATTACGTTATAACGTATAACGTTAAATAGCATTACGTTATAACGTATAACGTTATGTAGTATTACGTTATAACATGTAACGTACTATAGCATTTCCTTATAACGTATAACATCATATGGTATTACGTTATAACGTATAACGTCATATGGTATTACGTTATAACGTATAACGTTATATAGTATTACGTTATATAGTATTACGTTATAACGTATAACGTTATGTGGTATTACGTTATAACGTATAACGTTATATAGCATTACGTTATTACGCATAACGTTATTAGCATCACGTTATAACGAATAACGTTATATAGTATTACGTTATAACGTATAACGTCATAAGGTATTACCTTATAACGTATAACGTTATGTAGCATTACGTTATAACGTATAACGTTCTACAGTATTATGTTATGACGTTTAACGTTATATAGTATTACGTTCTAACGTGTAACGTACTATCGCATTTCCTTATAACGTATAACATCATATGGTATTACGTTATAACGCATAACGTCATATGGTATTACGTTATAACGTATAACGTTATATAGTATTACGTTATAACGTATAACGTTATGTGGTATTACGTTATAACGTATAACGTTATATAGCATTACGTTATAACGCATAATGTTATGTAGCATTACGTTATAACGAATAACGTTATATAGTATTACGTTATAACGTATAACGTCAGAAGGTATTACGTTATACCTTATAACGTTATATAATATTACGTTATAGTGTGTAACGTACTATAGCATTCCTTTATAACGTATAACGTCATATGGTATTACGCTATAACGTATAACGTTATATATTATTACGTTATAACGTATAACGTTATATAGTATTACGTTATAACGTATAACGTTATATAGTATTACGTTATAACGTATAACGTTATATAGTATTACGTTATGACGTATAACGTCATAAGGTATTACGTTATAACTTATAACGTTATATAGTATTACGTTATAACGTGTAACGTACTATAGCATTCCTTTATAACGTATAACGTCATATAGTATTACGTTATAACGTATAACGTTCTATAGTATTACGTTATGAGGTATAACGTTATATAGTATTACGTTATAACGTATAACGCACTATAGCATTCCTTTATAACGTATAACGTCATATAGTGTTACGTTATAACGTATAACGTTATATAGTATTACGTTATGACGTATAACGTCATAAGGTATTACGTTATAACTTATAACGTTATATAGTATTACGTTATAACGTGTTACGTACTATAGCATTTCTTTATAACGTATAACGTTATATAGTATTACGTTATAACCTATAACGTTATATAGTATTACGTTATAACGTGTAACTTACTATAGCATTTCTTTATAACGTATAACGTCATATGGTATCACGTTATAACGTATAACGGTATATAGTATTACGTTATAACGTATAACGTTATGTGGTATTACGTGATAACGTATAACGTTATATAGTATTACGTTATAATGTATAACGTTATACAGTATTACGTTATAACGTATAACGTTATATAGTATTACGTTATAACGTATAACGATATATAGTATTACGTTATAACGTATAACGTTATATAGTATTACGTTATAACGTATAAAGTTATATAGTATTACGTTATGACGTATAACGTCATAAGGAATTACGTTATAACCTATAACGTTATATAGTATTACGTTATAACGTGTAACTTACTATAGCATTTCTTTAACGTATAACGTCATATGGTATCACGTTATAACGTATAACGGTATATAGTATTACGTTATAACGTATAACGTTATGTGGTATTACGTGATAACGTATAACGTTATATAGTATTACGTTATAACGTATAACGTTATATAGTATTACGTTATAACGTATAACGTTATATAGTATTACGTTATGACGTATAACGTCATAAGGTATTACGTTATCACTTATAACGTTATATAGTATTACGTTATAACGTGTAACGTACTATAGCATTCCTTTATAACGTATAACGTTATATAGTATTACGTTATAACCTATAACGTTATATAGTATTACGTTATAACGTATAACGTCATAAGGTATTACCTTATAACGTATAACGTTATGTAGCATTACGTTATAACGTATAACGTTATATAGTATTACGTTATGACGTATAACGTCATAAGGTATTACGTTATCACTTATAACGTTATATAGTATTACGTTATAACGTGTAACGTACTATAGCATTTCCTTATAACGTATAAGATCATATGGTATTACGTTATAACGTATAACGTCATATGGTATTACGTTATAACGTATAACGTTATATAGTATTACGTTATAACGTATAACGTTATGTGGTATTACGTTATAACGTATAACGTTATATAGCATTACGTTATAACGCATAATGTTATGTATCATTACGTTATAACGAATAACGTTATATAGTATTACGTTATAACGTATAACGTCAGAAGGTATTACGATATACCTTATAACGTTATATAATATTACGTTATAGTGTGTAACGTACTATAGCATTCCTTTATAACGTATAACGTCATATGGTATTACGCTATAACATATAACGTTATATATTATTACGTTATAACGTATAACGTTATATAGTATTACGTTATAACGTATAACGTTATATAGTATTTCGTTATAACGTATAACGTTATATAGTATTACGTTATGACGTATAACGTCATAAGGTATTACGTTATAACTTATAACGTTATATAGTATTACGTTATAACGTGTAACGTACTATAGCATTCCTTTATAACGTATAACGTCATATAGTATTACGTTATAACGTATAACGTTATATAGTATTACGTTATAACGTATAACGTCATAAGGTATTACCTTATAACGTATAACGTTATGTAGCATTACGTTATAACGTATAACGTTCTATAGTATTACGTTATGACGTATAACGTTATATAGTATTACGTTATAACGTGTAACGTACTATAGCATTTCCTTATAACGTATAACATCATACGGTTTTACGTTATAACGTATAACGTCATATTGTATTACGTTATAACGTATAACGTTATATAGTATTACGTTATAACGTATAACGTTATATAGTATTACGTTGTGACGTATAACGTTCTATAGTATTATGTTATGACGTATAACGTTATATAGTATTACGTTATAACGTGTAACGTACTATAGCATTTCCTTATAACGTATAACATCATACGGTTTTACGTTATAACGTATAACGTCATATTGTATTACGTTATAACGTATAACGTTATATAGTATTACGTTATGACGTATAACGTCATAAGGTATGACGTTATAACTTATAACGTTATATAGTATTACGTCATAACGTGTAACGTACTATAGCATTTCTTTATAACGTATAACGTCATATGGTATTACGTTATAACGTATAACGGTATATAGTATTACGTTATAACGTATAACGTTATGTGGTATTACGTTATAACGTATAACGCACTATAGCATTCCTGTATAACGTATAACGTCATATAGTGTTACGTTATAACGTATAACGTTATATAGTATTACGTTATGACGTATAACGTCATAAGGTATTACGTTATAACTTATAACGTTATGTGGTACTACGTTATAACGTATAACGTACTATAGCATTCCTTTATAACGTATAACGTCATATAGTGTTACGTTATAACGTATAACGTTATATAGTATTACGTTATAACGTATAACGTTATATAGTATTACGTTATAACGTATAACGATATATAGTATTACGTTATAACGTATAACGTTATATAGTATTACGTTATAACGTATAAAGTTATATAGTATTACGTTATGACGTATAACGTCATAAGGTATGACGTTATAACTTATAACGTTATATAGTATTACGTTATAACGTATAACGTTATATAGTATTACGTTATAACCTATAACGTTATATAGTATTACGTTATAACGTGTAACTTACTATAGCATTTCTTTATAACGTATAACGTCATATGGTATCACGTTATAACGTATAACGGTATATAGCATTACGTTATAACGCATAATGTTATGTATCATTACGTTATAACGAATAACGTTATATAGTATTACGTTATAACGTATAACGTCAGAAGGTATTACGATATACCTTATAACGTTATATAATATTACGTTATAGTGTGTAACGTACTATAGCATTCCTTTATAACGTATAACGTCATATGGTATTACGCTATAACATATAACGTTATATATTATTACGTTATAACGTATAACGTTATATAGTATTACGTTATAACGTATAACGTTATATAGTATTTCGTTATAACGTATAACGTTATATAGTATTACGTTATGACGTATAACGTCATAAGGTATTACGTTATAACTTATAACGTTATATAGTATTACGTTATAACGTGTAACGTACTATAGCATTCCTTTATAACGTATAACGTCATATAGTATTACGTTATAACGTATAACGTTATATAGTATTACGTTATAACGTATAACGTCATAAGGTATTACCTTATAACGTATAACGTTATGTAGCATTACGTTATAACGTATAACGTTCTATAGTATTACGTTATGACGTATAACGTTATATAGTATTACGTTATAACGTGTAACGTACTATAGCATTTCCTTATAACGTATAACATCATACGGTTTTACGTTATAACGTATAACGTCATATTGTATTACGTTATAACGTATAACGTTATATAGTATTACGTTATAACGTATAACGTTATATAGTATTACGTTGTGACGTATAACGTTCTATAGTATTATGTTATGACGTATAACGTTATATAGTATTACGTTATAACGTGTAACGTACTATAGCATTTCCTTATAACGTATAACATCATACGGTTTTACGTTATAACGTATAACGTCATATTGTATTACGTCATAACGTGTAACGTACTATAGCATTTCTTTATAACGTATAACGTCATATGGTATTACGTTATAACGTATAACGGTATATAGTATTACGTTATAACGTATAACGTTATGTGGTATTACGTTATAACGTATAACGCACTATAGCATTCCTTTATAACGTATAACGTCATATAGTGTTACGTTATAACGTATAACGTTATATAGTATTACGTTATGACGTATAACGTCATAAGGTATTACGTTATAACTTATAACGTTATGTGGTACTACGTTATAACGTATAACGTGCTATAGCATTCCTTTATAACGTATAACGTCATATAGTGTTACGTTATAACGTATAACGTTATATAGTATTACGTTATAACGTATAACGTTATATAGTATTACGTTATAACGTATAACGATATATAGTATTACGTTATAACGTATAACGTTATATAGTATTACGTTATAACGTATAAAGTTATATAGTATTACGTTATGACGTATAACGTCATAAGGTATGACGTTATAACTTATAACGTTATATAGTATTACGTTATAACGTATAACGTTATATAGTATTACGTTATAACCTATAACGTTATATAGTATTACGTTATAACGTGTAACTTACTATAGCATTTCTTTATAACGTATAACGTCATATGGTATCACGTTATAACGTATAACGGTATATATTATTACGTTATAACGTATAACGTTATGTGGTATTACGTGATAACGTATAACGTTATATAGTATTACGTTATAACGTATAACGTTATACAGTATTACGTTATAACGTATAACGTTATATAGTATTACGTTATAACGTATAACGATATATAGTATTACGTTATAACGTATAACGTTATATAGTATTACGTTATAACGTATAAAGTTATATAGTATTAGGTTATGACGTATAACGTCATAAGGTATGACGTTATAACTTATAACGTTATATAGTATTACGTTATAACGTATAACGTTATACAGTATTACGTTATACCGTATAACGTTATGTGGTACTACGTTATAACGTATAACGTACTATAGCATTCCTTTATAACGTATAACGTCATATGGTATCACGTTATAACGTATAACGGTATATATTATTACGTTATAACGTATAACGTTATGTGGTATTACGTGATAACGTATAACGTTATATAGTATTACGTTATAACGTATAACGTTATATAGTATTACGTTATAACGTATAACGTTATATAGTATTACGTTATAACCTATAACGTTATATAGTATTACGTTATAACGTGTAACTTACTATAGCATTTCTTTATAACGTATAACGTCATATGGTATCACGTTATAACGTATAACGGTATATAGTATTACGTTATAACGTATAACGTTATGTGGTATTACGTGATAACGTATAACGTTATATAGTATTACGTTCTAACGTATAACGTTATATAGTATTACGTTATAACGTATAACGTTATGTGGTATTACGTGATAACGTATAACGTTATATAGTATTACGTTCTAACGTATAACGTTATATAGTATTACGTTCTAACGTATAACGTTATATAGTATTACGTTATAACGTATAACGTTATATAGTATTACGTTATGACGTATAACGTCATAAGGTATTACGTTATCACTTATAACGTTATATAGTATTACGTTATAACGTGTAACGTACTATAGCATTCCTTTATAACGTATAACGTCATATGGTATCACGTTATAACGTATAACGGTATATAGTATTACGTTATAACGTATAACGTTATGTGGTATTACGTGATAACGTATAACGTTATACAGTATTACGTTCTAACGTATAACGTTATGTAGCATTACGTTATAACGCATAACGTTATATAGTATTACGTTATAACGTATAACGTTATATAGTATTACGTTATAACGTATAACGTTATATAGTATTACGTTATAACGTATAACGTTATATAGTATTACGTTATAACGTATAACGTTATGTGGTATTACGTGATAACGTATAACGTTATATAGTATTACGTTATAACGTATAACGTTATATAGTATTACGTTATAACGTATAAAGTTATATAGTATTACGTGATGACGTATAACGTCATAAGGTATGACGTTATAACTTATAACGTTATATAGTATTACGTTATAACGTATAACGTTATATAGTATTACGTTATACCGTATAACGTTATGTGGTACTACGTTATAACGTATAACGTACTATAGCATTCCTTTATAACGTATAACGTCATATAGTGTTACGTTATAACGTATAACGTTATATAGTATTACGTTATGACGTGTAACGTCATAGGGTATTACGTTATAACGTATAACGTTATATAGTATTACGTTATAACCTATAACGTTATATAGTATTACGTTATAACGTGTAACTTACTATAGCATTTCTTTAACGTATAACGTCATATGGTATCACGTTATAACGTATAACGGTATATAGTATTACGTTATAACGTATAACGTTATGTGGTATTACGTGATAACGTATAACGTTATATAGTATTACGTTCTAACGTATAACGTTATATAGTATTACGTTATAACGTAAAACGTTATATAGTATTACGTTATACCGTATAACGTTATGTGGTACTACGTTATAACGTATAACGTACTATAGCATTCCTTTATAACGTATAACGTCATATAGTGTTACGTTATAACGTATAACGTTATATAGTATTACGTTATGACGTGTAACGTCATAAGGTATTACGTTATAACGTATAACGTTATATAGTATTACGTTATAACCTATAACGTTATATAGTATTACGTTATAACGTGTAACTTACTATAGCATTTCTTTAACGTATAACGTCATATGGTATCACGTTATAAAGTATAACGGTATATAGTATTACGTTATAACGTATAACGTTATGTGGTATTACGTGATAACGTATAACGTTATATAGTATTACGTTCTAACGTATAACGTTATATAGTATTACGTTATAACGTATAACGTTATGTGGTATTACGTGATAACGTACAACGTTATATAGTATTACGTTCTAACGTATAACGTTATATAGTATTACGTTCTAACGTATAACGTTATATAGTATTACGTTATAACGTATAACGTTATATAGTATTACGTTATGACGTATAACGTCATAAGGTATTACGTTATCACTTATAACGTTATATAGTATTACGTTATAACGTGTAACGTACTATAGCATTCCTTTATAACGTATAACGTCATATAGTATTACGTTATAGCGTATAACGTTATATAGTATTACGTTATAACGTATAACGTCATAAGGTATTACCTTATAACGTATAACGTTATGTAGCATTACGCTATAACGTATAACGTTATATAGTATTACGTTATAACGTATAACGTTATATAGTATTACGTTATAACGTATAACGTTATATAGTATTACGTTATAACGTATAACGTTATATAGTATTACGTTATAACGTATAACGTTATATAGTATTACGTTATGACGTATAACGTCATAAGGTATTACGTTATCACTTATAACGTTATATAGTATTACGTTATAACGTGTAACTTACTATAGCATTTCCTTATAACGTATAACATCATACGGTATTACGTTATAACGTATCACGTCATATGGTATTACCTTACAACGTATAACGTTATATAGCATTACGTTATAACGTATAACGTTATGTAGTATTACGTTATAACGTGTAACGTACTATAGCATTTCCTTATAACGTATAAGATCATATGGTATTACGTTATAACGTATAACGTCATATGGTATTACGTTATAACGTATAACGTTATATAGTATTACGTTATAACGTATAACGTTATGTGGTATTACGTTATAACGTATAACGTTATATAGTATTACGTTATAACGTATAACGTCAGAAGGTATTACGTTATACCTTATAACGTTATATAATATTACGTTATAGTGTGTAACGTACTATAGCATTCCTTTATAACGTATAACGTCATATGGTATTACGCTATAACATATAACGTTATATATTATTACGTTATAACGTATAACGTTATATAGTATTACGTTATAACGTATAATGTTATATAGTATTACGTTATAACGTATAACGTCAGAAGGTATTACGTTATACCTTATAACGTTATATAATATTACGTTATAGTGTGTAACGTACTATAGCATTCCTTTATAACGTATAACGTCATATGGTATTACGCTATAACATATAACGTTATATATTATTACGTTATAACGTATAACGTTATATAGTATTACGTTATGACGTATAACGTCATAAGGTATTACGTTATAACTTATAACGTTATATAGTATTACGTTATAACGTGTAACGTACTATAGCATTCCTTTATAACGTATAACGTCATATAGTATTACGTTATAACGTATAACGTTATATAGTATTTCGTTATAACGTATAACGTCATAAGGTATTACCTTATAACGTATAACGTTATGTAGCATTACGTTATAACGTATAACGTTCTATAGTATTACGTTATGACGTATAACGTTATATAGTATTACGTTATAACGTGTAACGTACTATAGCATTTCCTTATAACGTATAACATCATACGGTTTTACGTTATAACGTATAACGTCATATTGTATTACGTTATAACGTATAACGTTATATAGTATTACGTTATAACTTATAACGTTATATAGTATTACGTTATGACGTATAACGTCATAAGGTATTACGTTATAACTTATAACGTTATATAGTATTACGTCATAACGTGTAACGTACTATAGCATTTCGTTATAACGTATAACGTCATATGGTATTACGTTATAACGTATAACGGTATATAGTATTACGTTATAACGTATAACGTTATGTGGTATTACGTTATAAAGTATAACGTTATATAGTATTACGTTATAACGTATAACGTTATATAGTATTACGTTATGACGTATAACGTCACAAGGTATTACGTTATAACTTATAACGTTATATAGTATTACGTTATAACGTGTTACGTACTATAGCATTTCTTTATAACGTATAACGTTATATAGTATTACGTTATACCGTATAATGTTATGTGGTATTACGTTATAACGTATAACGTACTATAGCATTCCTTTATAACGTATAACGTCATATAGTGTTACGTTATAACGTATAACGTTATATAGTATTACGTTATACCGTATAACGTTATGTGGTATTACGTTATAACGTATAACGTACTATAGCATTCCTTTATAACGTATAACGTCATATAGTGTTACGTTATAACGTATAACGTTATATAGTATTACGTTATGACGTATAACGTTATAAGGTATTACGTTATAACTTATAACGTTATATAGTATTACGTTATAACGTATAACGTTTTATAGTATTACGTTATAACGTATAACGTTATATAGTATTACGTTATGACGTATAACGACATAAGGTATGACGTTATAACTTATAACGTTATATAGTATTACGTCATAACGTGTAACGTACTATAGCATTTCTTTATAACGTATAACGTCATATGGTATTACGTTATAACGTATAACGGTATATAGTATTACGTTATAACGTATAACGTTATATAGTACTACGTTATAACGTATAACGTACTATAGCATTCCTTTATAACGTATAACGTCATATGGTATCACGTTATAACGTATAACGGTATATAGTATTACGTTGTAACGTATAACGTTATGTGGTATTACGTGATAACGTATAACGTTATATAGTATTACGTTATAACGTATAACGTTATATAGTACTACGTTATAACGTATAACGTTATATAGTATTACGTTATAACGTATAACGTTATATAGTATTACGTTATGACGTATAACGACATAAGGTATGACGTTATAACTTATAACGTTATATAGTATTACGTCATAACGTGTAACGTACTATAGCATTTCTTTATAACGTATAACGTCATATGGTATTACGTTATAACGTATAACGGTATATAGTATTACGTTATAACGTATAACGTTATGTGGTATTACGTTATAACGTATAACGCACTATAGCATTCCTTTATAACGTATAACGTCATATAGTGTTACGTTATAACGTATAACGTTATATAGTATTACGTTATGACGTATAACGTCATAAGGTATTACGTTATAACTTATAACGTTATGTGGTACTACGTTATAACGTATAACGTACTATAGCATTCCTTTATAACGTATAACGTCATATAGTGTTACGTTATAACGTATAACGTTATATAGTATTACGTTCTAACGTATAACGTTATATAGTATTACGTTATAACGTATAACGATATATAGTATTACGTTATAACGTATAACGTTATATAGTATTACGTTATAACGTATAAAGTTATATAGTATTACGTTATGACGTATAACGTCATAAGGTATGACGTTATAACTTATAACGTTATATAGTATTACGTTATAACGTATAACGTTATATAGTATTACGTTATAACCTATAACGTTATATAGTATTACGTTATAACGTGTAACTTACTATAGCATTTCTTTATAACGTATAACGTCATATGGTATCACGTTATAACGTATAACGGTATATAGTATTACGTTATAACGTATAACGTTATGTGGTATTACGTGATAACGTATAACGTTATATAGTATTACGTTATAACGTATAACGTTATACAGTATTACGTTATAACGTATAACGTTATATAGTATTACGTTATAACGTATAAAGTTATATAGTATTACGTTATGACGTATAACGTCATAAGGTATGACGTTATAACTTATAACGTTATATAGTATTACGTTATAACGTATAACGTTATATAGTATTACGTTATACCGTATAACGTTATGTGGTACTACGTTATAACGTATAACGTACTATAGCATTCCTTTATAACGTATAACGTCATATAGTGTTACGTTATAACGTATAACGTTATATAGTATTACGTTATGACGTGTAACGTCATAAGGTATTACGTTATAACGTATAACGTTATATAGTATTACGTTATAACCTATAACGTTATATAGTATTACGTTATAACGTGTAACTTACTATAGCATTTCTTTAACGTATAACGTCATATGGTATCACGTTATAAAGTATAACGGTATATAGTATTACGTTATAACGTATAACGTTATGTGGTATTACGTGATAACGTATAACGTTATATAGTATTACGTTCTAACGTATAACGTTATATAGTATTACGTTATAACGTATAACGTTATGTGGTATTACGTGATAACGTATAACGTTATACAGTATTACGTTCTAACGTATAACGTTATATAGTATTACGTTCTAACGTATAACGTTATATAGTATTACGTTATAACGTATAACGTTATATAGTATTACGTTATGACGTATAACGTCATAAGGTATTACGTTATCACTTATAACGTTATATAGTATTACGTTATAACGTGTAACGTACTATAGCATTCCTTTATAACGTATAACGTCATATAGTATTACGTTATAGCGTATAACGTTATATAGTATTACGTTATAACGTATAACGTCATAAGGTATTACCTTATAACGTATAACGTTATGTAGCATTACGTTATAACGTATAACGTTATGTAGCATTACGTTATAACGTATAACGTTATATAGTATTACGTTATAACGTATAACGTTATATAGTATTACGTTATAACGTGTAACGTACTATAGCATTTCCTTATAACGTATAACATCATACGGTTTTACGTTATAACGTATAACGTCATATTGTATTACGTTATAACGTATAACGTTATATAGTATTACGTTATAACTTATAACGTTATATAGTATTACGTTATGACGTATAACGTCATAAGGTATTACGTTATAACTTATAACGTTATATAGTATTACGTCATAACGTGTAACGTACTATAGCATTTCGTTATAACGTATAACGTCATATGGTATTACGTTATAACGTATAACGGTATATAGTATTACGTTATAACGTATAACGTTATGTGGTATTACGTTATAAAGTATAACGTTATATAGTATTACGTTATAACGTATAACGTTATATAGTATTACGTTATGACGTATAACGTCACAAGGTATTACGTTATAACTTATAACGTTATATAGTATTACGTTATAACGTGTTACGTACTATAGCATTTCTTTATAACGTATAACGTTATATAGTATTACGTTATACCGTATAATGTTATGTGGTATTACGTTATAACGTATAACGTACTATAGCATTCCTTTATAACGTATAACGTCATATAGTGTTACGTTATAACGTATAACGTTATATAGTATTACGTTATACCGTATAACGTTATGTGGTATTACGTTATAACGTATAACGTACTATAGCATTCCTTTATAACGTATAACGTCATATAGTGTTACGTTATAACGTATAACGTTATATAGTATTACGTTATGACGTATAACGTTATAAGGTATTACGTTATAACTTATAACGTTATATAGTATTACGTTATAACGTATAACGTTTTATAGTATTACGTTATAACGTATAACGTTATATAGTATTACGTTATGACGTATAACGACATAAGGTATGACGTTATAACTTATAACGTTATATAGTATTACGTCATAACGTGTAACGTACTATAGCATTTCTTTATAACGTATAACGTCATATGGTATTACGTTATAACGTATAACGGTATATAGTATTACGTTATAACGTATAACGTTATATAGTACTACGTTATAACGTATAACGTACTATAGCATTCCTTTATAACGTATAACGTCATATGGTATCACGTTATAACGTATAACGGTATATAGTATTACGTTGTAACGTATAACGTTATGTGGTATTACGTGATAACGTATAACGTTATATAGTATTACGTTATAACGTATAACGTTATATAGTACTACGTTATAACGTATAACGTTATATAGTATTACGTTATAACGTATAACGTTATATAGTATTACGTTATGACGTATAACGACATAAGGTATGACGTTATAACTTATAACGTTATATAGTATTACGTCATAACGTGTAACGTACTATAGCATTTCTTTATAACGTATAACGTCATATGGTATTACGTTATAACGTATAACGGTATATAGTATTACGTTATAACGTATAACGTTATGTGGTATTACGTTATAACGTATAACGCACTATAGCATTCCTTTATAACGTATAACGTCATATAGTGTTACGTTATAACGTATAACGTTATATAGTATTACGTTATGACGTATAACGTCATAAGGTATTACGTTATAACTTATAACGTTATGTGGTACTACGTTATAACGTATAACGTACTATAGCATTCCTTTATAACGTATAACGTCATATAGTGTTACGTTATAACGTATAACGTTATATAGTATTACGTTCTAACGTATAACGTTATATAGTATTACGTTATAACGTATAACGATATATAGTATTACGTTATAACGTATAACGTTATATAGTATTACGTTATAACGTATAAAGTTATATAGTATTACGTTATGACGTATAACGTCATAAGGTATGACGTTATAACTTATAACGTTATATAGTATTACGTTATAACGTATAACGTTATATAGTATTACGTTATAACCTATAACGTTATATAGTATTACGTTATAACGTGTAACTTACTATAGCATTTCTTTATAACGTATAACGTCATATGGTATCACGTTATAACGTATAACGGTATATAGTATTACGTTATAACGTATAACGTTATGTGGTATTACGTGATAACGTATAACGTTATATAGTATTACGTTATAACGTATAACGTTATACAGTATTACGTTATAACGTATAACGTTATATAGTATTACGTTATAACGTATAAAGTTATATAGTATTACGTTATGACGTATAACGTCATAAGGTATGACGTTATAACTTATAACGTTATATAGTATTACGTTATAACGTATAACGTTATATAGTATTACGTTATACCGTATAACGTTATGTGGTACTACGTTATAACGTATAACGTACTATAGCATTCCTTTATAACGTATAACGTCATATAGTGTTACGTTATAACGTATAACGTTATATAGTATTACGTTATGACGTGTAACGTCATAAGGTATTACGTTATAACGTATAACGTTATATAGTATTACGTTATAACCTATAACGTTATATAGTATTACGTTATAACGTGTAACTTACTATAGCATTTCTTTAACGTATAACGTCATATGGTATCACGTTATAAAGTATAACGGTATATAGTATTACGTTATAACGTATAACGTTATGTGGTATTACGTGATAACGTATAACGTTATATAGTATTACGTTCTAACGTATAACGTTATATAGTATTACGTTATAACGTATAACGTTATGTGGTATTACGTGATAACGTATAACGTTATACAGTATTACGTTCTAACGTATAACGTTATATAGTATTACGTTCTAACGTATAACGTTATATAGTATTACGTTATAACGTATAACGTTATATAGTATTACGTTATGACGTATAACGTCATAAGGTATTACGTTATCACTTATAACGTTATATAGTATTACGTTATAACGTGTAACGTACTATAGCATTCCTTTATAACGTATAACGTCATATAGTATTACGTTATAGCGTATAACGTTATATAGTATTACGTTATAACGTATAACGTCATAAGGTATTACCTTATAACGTATAACGTTATGTAGCATTACGTTATAACGTATAACGTTATATAGTATTACGTTATAACGTATAACGTTATATAGTATTACGTTATAACGTATAACGTTATATAGTATTACGTTATAACGTATAACGTTATATAGTATTACGTTATAACGTATAACGTTATATAGTATTACGTTATGACGTATAACGTCATAAGGTATTACGTTATCACTTATAACGTTATATAGTATTACGTTATAACGTGTAACTTACTATAGCATTTCCTTATAACGTATAACATCATACGGTATTACGTTATAACGTATCACGTCATATGGTATTACCTTACAACGTATAACGTTATATAGCATTAGGTTATAACGTATAACGTTATGTAGTATTACGTTATAACGTGTAACGTACTATAGCATTTCCTTATAACGTATAAGATCATATGGTATTACGTTATAACGTATAACGTCATATGGTATTACGTTATAACGTATAACGTTATATAGTATTACGTTATAACGTATAACGTTATGTGGTATTACGTTATAACGTATAACGTTATATAGCATTACGTTATAACGCATAATGTTATGTATCATTACGTTATAACGAATAAAGTTATATAGTATTACGTTATAACGTATAACGTCAGAAGGTATTACGTTATACCTTATAACGTTATATAATATTACGTTATAGTGTGTAACGTACTATAGCATTCCTTTATAACGTATAACGTCATATGGTATTACGCTATAACATATAACGTTATATATTATTACGTTATAACGTATAACGTTATATAGTATTACGTTATAACGTATAACGTTATATAGTATTACGTTATAACGTATAACGTTATATAGTATTACGTTATGACGTATAACGTCATAAGGTATTACGTTATAACTTATAACGTTATATAGTATTACGTTATAACGTGTAACGTACTATAGCATTCCTTTATAACGTATAACGTCATATAGTATTACGTTATAACGTATAACGTTATATAGTATTACGTTACAACGTATAACGTCATAAGGTATTACCTTATAACGTATAACGTTATGTAGCATTACGTTATAACGTATAACGTTCTATAGTATTACGTTATGACGTATAACGTTATATAGTATTACGTTATAACGTGTAACGTACTATAGCATTTCCTTATAACGTATAACGTCATATGGTATCACGTTATAACGTATAACGGTATATAGTATTACGTTGTAACGTATAACGTTATGTGGTATTACGTGATAACGTATAACGTTATATAGTATTACGTTATAACGTATAACGTTATATAGTACTACGTTATAACGTATAACGTTATATAGTATTACGTTATAACGTATAACGTTATATAGTATTACGTTATGACGTATAACGACATAAGGTATGACGTTATAACTTATAACGTTATATAGTATTACGTCATAACGTGTAACGTACTATAGCATTTCTTTATAACGTATAACGTCATATGGTATTACGTTATAACGTATAACGGTATATAGTATTACGTTATAACGTATAACGTTATGTGGTATTACGTTATAACGTATAACGCACTATAGCATTCCTTTATAACGTATAACGTCATATAGTGTTACGTTATAACGTATAACGTTATATAGTATTACGTTATGACGTATAACGTCATAAGGTATTACGTTATAACTTATAACGTTATGTGGTACTACGTTATAACGTATAACGTACTATAGCATTCCTTTATAACGTATAACGTCATATAGTGTTACGTTATAACGTATAACGTTATATAGTATTACGTTATAACGTATAACGTTATATAGTATTACGTTATAACGTACAACGATATATAGTATTACATTATAACGTATAACGTTATATAGTATTACGTTATAACGTATAAAGTTATATAGTATTACGTTATGACGTATAACGTTATATAGTATTACGTTATAACCTATAACGTTATATAGTATTACGTTATAACGTGTAACTTACTATAGCATTTCTTTAACGTATAACGTCATATGGTATCACGTTATAACGTATAACGGTATACAGTATTACGTTATAACGTATAACGTTATGTGGTATTACGTGATAACGTATAACGTTATATAGTATTACGTTCTAACGTATAACGTTATATAGTATTACGTTATAACGTATAACGTTATGTGGTATTACGTGATAACGTATAACGTTATATAGTATTACGTTATGACGTATAACGTCATAAGGTATTACGTTATCACTTATAACGTTATATAGTATTACGTTATAACGTGTAACGTACTATAGCATTCCTTTATAACGTATAACGTCATATGGTATCACGTTATAACGTATAACGGTATATAGTATTACGTTATAACGTATAATGTTATGTGGTATTACGTGATAACGTATAACGTTATATAGTATTACGTTCTAACGTATAACGTTATGTAGCATTACGTTATAACGTATAACGTTATATAGTATTACGTTATAACGTATAACGTTATATAGTATTACGTTATAACGTATAACGTTATATAGTATTACGTTATAACGTATAACGTTATATAGTATTACGTTATAACGTATAACGTTATATAGTATTACGTTATGACGTATAACGTCATAAGGTATTACGTTATCACTTATAACGTTATATAGTATTACGTTATAACGTGTAACTTACTATAGCATTTCCTTATAACGTATAACATCATACGGTATTACGTTGTAACGTATAACGTCATATGGTATTACCTTACAACGTATAACGTTATATAGCATTACGTTATAACGTATAACGTTATGTAGTATTACGTTATAACGTGTAACGTACTATAGCATTTCCTTATAACGTATAAGATCATATGGTATTACGTTATAACGTATAACGTCATATGGTATTACGTTATAACGTATAACGTTATATAGTATTACGTTATAACGTATAACGTTATGTGGTATTACGTTATAACGTATAACGTTATATAGCATTACGTTATAACGCATAATGTTATGTATCATTACGTTATAACGAATAACGTTATATAGTATTACGTTATAACGTATAACGTCAGAAGGTATTACGTTATACCTTATAACGTTATATAATATTACGTTATAGTGTGTAACGTACTATAGCATTCCTTTATAACGTATAACGTCATATGGTATTACGCTATAACATATAACGTTATATATTATTACGTTATAACGTATAACGTTATATAGTATTACGTTATAACGTATAACGTTATATAGTATTACGTTATAACGTATAACGTTATATAGTATTACGTTATGACGTATAACGTCATAAGGTATTACGTTATAACTTATAACGTTATATAGTATTACGTTATAACGTGTAACGTACTATAGCATTCCTTTATAACGTATAACGTCATATAGTATTACGTTATAACGTATAACGTTATATAGTATTACGTTATAACGTATAACGTCATAAGGTATTACCTTATAACGTATAACGTTATGTAGCATTACGTTATAACGTATAACGTTCTATAGTATTACGTTATGACGTATAACGTTATATAGTATTACGTTATAACGTGTAACGTACTATAGCATTTCCTTATAACGTATAACATCATACGGTTTTACGTTATAACGTATAACGTCATATTGTATTACGTTATAACGTATAACGTTATATAGTATTACGTTATAACGTATAACGTTATATAGTATTACGTTATGACGTATAACGTCATAAGGTATTACGTTATAACTTATAACGTTATATAGTATTACGTCATAACGTGTAACGTACTATAGCATTTCGTTATAACGTATAACGTCATATGGTATTACGTTATAACGTATAACGGTATATAGTATTACGTTATAACGTATAACGTTATGTGGTATTACGTTATAAAGTATAACGTTATATAGTATTACGTTATAACGTATAACGTTATATAGTATTACGTTATGACGTATAACGTCATAAGGTATGACGTTATAACTTATAACGTTATATAGTATTACGTTATGACGTATAACGTCATAAGGTATTACGTTATAACTTATAACGTTATATAGTATTACGTTATAACGTGTTACGTACTATAGCATTTCTTTATAACGTATAACGTTATATAGTATTACGTTATACCGTATAATGTTATGTGGTATTACGTTATAACGTATAACGTACTATAGCATTCCTTTATAACGTATAACGTCATATAGTGTTACGTTATAACGTATAACGTTATATAGTATTACGTTATACCGTATAACGTTATGTGGTATTACGTTATAACGTATAACGTACTATAGCATTCCTTTATAACGTATAACGTCATATAGTGTTACGTTATAACGTATAACGTTATATAGTATTACGTTATACCGTATAACGTTATGTGGTATTACGTTATAACGTATAACGTACTATAGCATTCCTTTATAACGTATAACGTCATATAGTGTTACGTTATAACCTATAACGTTATATAGTATTACGTTATAACGTGTAACTTACTATAGCATTTCTTTATAACGTATAACGTCATATGGTATCACGTTATAACGTATAACGGTATATAGTATAACGTTGTAACGTATAACGTTATGTGGTATTACGTGATAACGTATAACGTTATATAGTATTACGTTATAACGTATAACGTTATATAGTACTACGTTATAACGTATAACGTTATATAGTATTACGTTATAACGTATAACGTTATGACGTATAACGTCATAAGGTATTACGTTATCACTTATAACGTTATATAGTATTACGTTATAACGTGTAACGTACTATAGCATTCCTTTATAACGTATAACGTCATATAGTATTACGTTATAACGTATAACGTTATATAGTATTACGTTATAACGTATAACGTCATAAGGTATTACCTTATAACGTATAACGTTATGTAGCATTACGTTATAACGTATAACGTTCTACAGTATTATGTTGTGACGTTTAACGTTATATAGTATTACGTTATAACGTGTAACGTACTATAGCATTCCTTTATAACGTATAACGTCATATAGTGTTACGTTATAACGTATAACGTTATATAGTATTACGTTATGACGTGTAACGTCATAAGGTATTACGTTATAACGTATAACGTTATATAGTATTACGTTATAACCTATAACGTTATATAGTATTACGTTATAACGTGTAACTTACTATAGCATTTCTTTAACGTATAACGTCATATGGTATCACGTTATAACGTATAACGGTATACAGTATTACGTTATAACGTATAACGTTATGTGGTATTACGTGATAACGTATAACGTTATATAGTATTACGTTCTAACGTATAACGTTATATAGTATTACGTTATAACGTATAACGTTATGTGGTATTACGTGATAACGTATAACGTTATATAGTATTACGTTCTAACGTATAACGTTATATAGTATTACGTTCTAACGTATAACGTTATATAGTATTACGTTATAACGTATAACGTTATATAGTATTACGTTATGACGTATAACGTCATAAGGTATTACGTTATCACTTATAACGTTATATAGTATTACGTTATAACGTGTAACGTACTATAGCATTCCTTTATAACGTATAACGTCATATGGTATCACGTTATAACGTATAACGGTATATAGTATTACGTTATAACGTATAATGTTATGTGGTATTACGTGATAACGTATAACGTTATATAGTATTACGTTCTAACGTATAACGTTATGTAGCATTACGTTATAACGTATAACGTTATATAGTATTACGTTATAACGTATAACGTTATATAGTATTACGTTATAACGTATAACGTTATATAGTATTACGTTATAACGTATAACGTTATATAGTATTACGTTATAACGTATAACGTTATATAGTATTACGTTATGACGTATAACGTCATAAGGTATTACGTTATCACTTATAACGTTATATAGTATTACGTTATAACGTGTAACTTACTATAGCATTTCCTTATAACGTATAACATCATACGGTATTACGTTGTAACGTATAACGTCATATGGTATTACCTTACAACGTATAACGTTATATAGCATTACGTTATAACGTATAACGTTATGTAGTATTACGTTATAACGTGTAACGTACTATAGCATTTCCTTATAACGTATAAGATCATATGGTATTACGTTATAACGTATAACGTCATATGGTATTACGTTATAACGTATAACGTTATATAGTATTACGTTATAACGTATAACGTTATGTGGTATTACGTTATAACGTATAACGTTATATAGCATTACGTTATAACGCATAATGTTATGTATCATTACGTTATAACGAATAACGTTATATAGTATTACGTTATAACGTATAACGTCAGAAGGTATTACGTTATACCTTATAACGTTATATAATATTACGTTATAGTGTGTAACGTACTATAGCATTCCTTTATAACGTATAACGTCATATGGTATTACGCTATAACATATAACGTTATATATTATTACGTTATAACGTATAACGTTATATAGTATTACGTTATAACGTATAACGTTATATAGTATTACGTTATAACGTATAACGTTATATAGTATTACGTTATGACGTATAACGTCATAAGGTATTACGTTATAACTTATAACGTTATATAGTATTACGTTATAACGTGTAACGTACTATAGCATTCCTTTATAACGTATAACGTCATATAGTATTACGTTATAACGTATAACGTTATATAGTATTACGTTATAACGTATAACGTCATAAGGTATTACCTTATAACGTATAACGTTATGTAGCATTACGTTATAACGTATAACGTTCTATAGTATTACGTTATGACGTATAACGTTATATAGTATTACGTTATAACGTGTAACGTACTATAGCATTTCCTTATAACGTATAACATCATACGGTTTTACGTTATAACGTATAACGTCATATTGTATTACGTTATAACGTATAACGTTATATAGTATTACGTTATAACGTATAACGTTATATAGTATTACGTTATGACGTATAACGTCATAAGGTATTACGTTATAACTTATAACGTTATATAGTATTACGTCATAACGTGTAACGTACTATAGCATTTCGTTATAACGTATAACGTCATATGGTATTACGTTATAACGTATAACGGTATATAGTATTACGTTATAACGTATAACGTTATGTGGTATTACGTTATAAAGTATAACGTTATATAGTATTACGTTATAACGTATAACGTTATATAGTATTACGTTATGACGTATAACGTCATAAGGTATGACGTTATAACTTATAACGTTATATAGTGTTACGTTATAACGTATAACGTTATATAGTATTACGTTATGACGTATAACGTCATAAGGTATTACGTTATAACTTATAACGTTATATAGTATTACGTTATAACGTGTTACGTACTATAGCATTTCTTTATAACGTATAACGTTATATAGTATTACGTTATACCGTATAATGTTATGTGGTATTACGTTATAACGTATAACGTACTATAGCATTCCTTTATAACGTATAACGTCATATAGTGTTACGTTATAACGTATAACGTTATATAGTATTACGTTATACCGTATAACGTTATGTGGTATTACGTTATAACGTATAACGTACTATAGCATTCCTTTATAACGTATAACGTCATATAGTGTTACGTTATAACGTATAACGTTATATAGTATTACGTTATACCGTATAACGTTATGTGGTATTACGTTATAACGTATAACGTACTATAGCATTCCTTTATAACGTATAACGTCATATAGTGTTACGTTATAACCTATAACGTTATATAGTATTACGTTATAACGTGTAACTTACTATAGCATTTCTTTATAACGTATAACGTCATATGGTATCACGTTATAACGTATAACGGTATATAGTATAACGTTGTAACGTATAACGTTATGTGGTATTACGTGATAACGTATAACGTTATATAGTATTACGTTATAACGTATAACGTTATATAGTACTACGTTATAACGTATAACGTTATATAGTATTACGTTATAACGTATAACGTTATGACGTATAACGTCATAAGGTATTACGTTATCACTTATAACGTTATATAGTATTACGTTATAACGTGTAACGTACTATAGCATTCCTTTATAACGTATAACGTCATATAGTATTACGTTATAACGTATAACGTTATATAGTATTACGTTATAACGTATAACGTCATAAGGTATTACCTTATAACGTATAACGTTATGTAGCATTACGTTATAACGTATAACGTTCTACAGTATTATGTTGTGACGTTTAACGTTATATAGTATTACGTTATAACGTGTAACGTACTATAGCATTCCTTTATAACGTATAACGTCATATAGTGTTACGTTATAACGTATAACGTTATATAGTATTACGTTATGACGTGTAACGTCATAAGGTATTACGTTATAACGTATAACGTTATATAGTATTACGTTATAACCTATAACGTTATATAGTATTACGTTATAACGTGTAACTTACTATAGCATTTCTTTAACGTATAACGTCATATGGTATCACGTTATAACGTATAACGGTATATAGTATTACGTTATAACGTATAACGTTATGTGGTATTACGTGATAACGTATAACGTTATATAGTATTACGTTCTAACGTATAACGTTATATAGTATTACGTTATAACGTATAACGTTATATAGTACTACGTTATAACGTATAACGTTATATAGTATTACGTTATAACGTATAACGTTATGACGTATAACGTCATAAGGTATTACGTTATCACTTATAACGTTATATAGTATTACGTTATAACGTGTAACGTACTATAGCATTCCTTTATAACGTATAACGTCATATAGTATTACGTTATAACGTATAACGTTATATAGTATTACGTTATAACGTATAACGTCATAAGGTATTACCTTATAACGTATAACGTTATGTAGCATTACGTTATAACGTATAACGTTCTACAGTATTATGTTATGACGTTTAACGTTATATAGTATTACGTTATAACGTGTAACGTACTATAGCATTCCTTTATAACGTATAACGTCATATAGTGTTACGTTATAACGTATAACGTTATATAGTATTACGTTATGACGTGTAACGTCATAAGGTATTACGTTATAACGTATAACGTTATATAGTATTACGTTATAACCTATAACGTTATATAGTATTACGTTATAACGTGTAACTTACTATAGCATTTCTTTAACGTATAACGTCATATGGTATCACGTTATAACGTATAACGGTATATAGTATTACGTTATAACGTATAACGTTATGTGGTATTACGTGATAACGTATAACGTTATATAGTATTACGTTCTAACGTATAACGTTATATAGTATTACGTTATAACGTATAACGTTATGTGGTATTACGTGATAACGTATAACGTTATATAGTATTACGTTCTAACGTATAACGTTATATAGTATTACGTTCTAACGTATAACGTTATATAGTATTACGTTATAACGTATAACGTTATATAGTATTACGTTATGACGTATAACGTCATAAGGTATTACGTTATCACTTATAACGTTATATAGTATTACGTTATAACGTGTAACGTACTATAGCATTCCTTTATAACGTATAACGTCATATGGTATCACGTTATAACGTATAACGGTATATAGTATTACGTTATAACGTATAACGTTATGTGGTATTACGTGATAACGTATAACGTTATACAGTATTACGTTCTAACGTATAACGTTATGTAGCATTACGTTATAACGTATAACGTTATATAGTATTACGTTATAACGTATAACGTTATATAGTATTACGTTATAACGTATAACGTTATATAGTATTACGTTATAACGTATAACGTTATATAGTATTACGTTATAACGTATAACGTTATGTGGTATTACGTGATAACGTATAACGTTATATAGTATTACGTTATAACGTATAACGTTATATAGTATTACGTTATAACGTATAAAGTTATATAGTATTACGTTATGACGTATAACGTCATAAGGTATGACGTTATAACTTATAACGTTATATAGTATTACGTTATAACGTATAACGTTATATAGTATTACGTTATACCGTATAACGTTATGTGGTACTACGTTATAACGTATAACGTACTATAGCATTCCTTTACAACGTATAACGTCATATAGTGTTACGTTATAACGTATAACGTTATATAGTATTACGTTATGACGTGTAACGTCATAGGGTATTACGTTATAACGTATAACGTTATATAGTATTACGTTATAACGTATAACGTTATGTGGTATTACGTGATAACGTATAACGTTATATAGTATTACGTTATAACGTATAACGTTATATAGTATTACGTTATAACGTATAAAGTTATATAGTATTACGTTATGACGTATAACGTCATAAGGTATTACGTTATCACTTATAACGATATATAGTATTACGTTATAACGTGTAACGTACTATAGCATTCCTTTATAACGTATAACGTCATATAGTATTACGTTATAACGTATAACGTTATATAGTATTACGTTATAACGTATAACGTCATAAGTTATTACCTTATAACGTATAACGTTATGTAGCATTACGTTATAACGTATAACGTTCTACAGTATTATGTTATGACGTTTAACGTTATATAGTATTACGTTATAACGTGTAACGTACTATAGCATTCCTTTATAACGTATAACGTCATATAGTGTTACGTTATAACGTATAACGTTATATAGTATTACGTTATGACGTGTAACGTCATAAGGTATTACGTTATAACGTATAACGTTATATAGTATTACGTTATAACCTATAACGTTATATAGTATTACGTTATAACGTGTAACTTGCTATAGCATTTCTTTAACGTATAACGTCATATGGTATCACGTTATAACGTATAACGGTATATAGTATTACGTTATAACGTATAACGTTATGTGGTATTACGTGATAACGTATAACGTTATATAGTATTACGTTCTAACGTATAACGTTATATAGTATTACGTTATAACGTATAACGTTATGTGGTATTACGTGATAACGTATAACGTTATATAGTATTACGTTCTAACGTATAACGTTATATAGTATTACGTTCTAACGTATAACGTTATATAGTATTACGTTATAACGTATAACGTTATATAGTATTACGTTATGACGTATAACGTCATAAGGTATTACGTTATCACTTATAACGTTATATAGTATTACGTTATAACGTGTAACGTACTATAGCATTCCTTTATAACGTATAACGTCATATGGTATCACGTTATAACGTATAACGTCATATGGTATTACGTTATAACGTATAACGTTATGTAGCATTACGTTATAACGCATAATGTCATGTAGCATTACGTTATAACGTCTACCGCTGTATACTATTTCGTAATGGCGTATGACGTAATGCAGTACAACGTTATAACATATAACGTTATATACTATTACCTTATAACGTATAACGTTAAATGCTATTTAATTACAACGTTATACGTTATGTAATATTACCTTATAACGTTATACGTTATATACTGTTACCTTATAAAGTTTAACGTTACGTTGCAATGCGTTGTAACGTATATCGTTATATACTATTACCATATAACGTATAACGTTATGTGGCATTACGTTATAACGTCTACCGTTGTATACTATTTCGTTATGGCGTATGACGTAATGCAGTAAAACGTTAAAACATATAACGTTATATACTATTCCCTTATAACGTATAACGTTATATGCTATTAAATTACGACGTTATACGTTATGTAATATTACCTTATAACGTTACACGTTATATACTATTACCATATAACGTATAGCGTCATGTAGTATTACGTTATAACGTATAATACTATGTACTATTACCTTATAACGTATAACGTTATGTAGCATTACGTTATAACGTATAAGGTTGTATACAATTACCTTATAACGTATAACGTTATACGTTATATACTATTACCTTATACCGTTATACGTTATATACTATTACCTTATAACGTATAACGTTATATGCTATTACCTTACAACGTTATACGTTATGTACTATTACCTTATAGCGTTAGACCTTACATACTATTACCTTATAACGATATACTTTATATACTATTTCCTTATAACGTATAACGTTATGTAGAACTACGTTATAACGTATAACGTTATGTAGCATTATGTTATAACGTAAGACGTTATATACTATTACCCGATTACGTATAACGTTATATAGCATTACGTTATAACGTATAACGTTGTATACAATTACCTGATAACGTATAACGACATATGCTATTACCATATAACGTATAACGTTATATACTATTACCTTATAACGTATACCGTTATGTAGCATTGCGTTATAACGTATAAAGTTGTATACTATTACCCTATAACGTATAACGTTATATGCTATTACCTTACAACGTTATACGTTATGTACTATTACCTTATACCGTTAGACTTTACATACTATTACCTTATAACGTTATACTTTATATACTATTTCCTTATAGCGTATAACGTTATGTAGCACTACGTTATAACGTATAACGTTATGTAGCATGACGTTGTAACGTATAACGTTGTATACTATTTCGTTATAACGTATAACGTTATGTAGCACTGCGTTATAACGTATAACGTCATGTAGCATTACGTTGTAACGTATACCGTTGTATGCTATTTCGTTATAACGTATAACGTTATGTAGTACTACTTTATAACGTATAACGATGTATACTATTACTTTATAACATATAACATTATATGCTATTACCTTATAATGTATAATGTTATATATAATTACCTTATAATGTATAACGTTATGTACCATTACGTTATAACATATAACATTATATACTTTTACCATATAACGTATAACGTTATGTAGTACCACGTTATAACGTATAACGTTATGTAGCATTACGTTGTAACGTATACCGTTGTATACTATTTCGTTATAACGTATAACGTTATGTAGTACTACTTTATAACGTATAATATTATATGCTATTACCTTATAATGTATAATGTTATATATAATTACCTTATAACGTATAACGTTATGTACCATTACGTTATAACATATAACATTATATACTTTTACCATATAACGTATAACGTTATGTAGCATTACATTATAACGTATAACGTTATGTAGCATTACGTTGTAACGTATACCGTTGTATACTATTTCGTTATAACGTATAACGTTATGTAGTACTACGTCATAACGTATAACGTTATATACTATTACCTTATGACGTATATTGTTGTATACTATCACCTTATAACGTTATACGTTATATACTATTACCTTATTACGTTATAAGTTATATACTATTACCTTATAACATATAACGTTATGTAGCACTAAGTTATAACTTATAACGTTATATACTATTACCTTGTAACGTATAACGTTGTATACTATTACGTTATAACTTATATGGTTATATACTATCATCTTATATCGTTATACGTTATATACTATTACCTTATAAGGCAACTTGCACGTCCAAGGTGGTTGGCGGGCATGTGTGGTACAGGTGCGGCGGTAGCGGGTATCGTGCCAGGGGTTGTCCCTTCTCCGCGCCCAATTGTCCGTTGTGCGAGTCGCTGGGAGCGCCGGCCAACCACAGGATGTGCGGGGCAGCATGCGCTCCGTCGAAAGTCAAGAGGAAGCCACCGATCCGCTGACCGACGGCGGAGGTAACGCAAGAGGGGCGCACCGTCGAACAACCAACGGTGGATGGCCATTGGTGGAGGCCATGGAGGTGATCGAGTTAATTGAACCGTTTCCTCCAATGCAAAGCTTAAGGAAGCCGGTCTGAAGGCTAGCACTCCGCAGAGGAAGTACCCGAGGATGATCATGTATGAACAGGGAAAATTAGGAGAGAAGAAACGGCATCCACGCTGCAAACGCCACAAGGGACGACATCCAACTGGCTAGCAACCGCAGAAGCGATACTGACACCCGACGACCAAGAATCCACGGACACGCCGGAACAAGCCACGATCAGGCGGAACATGGAGACCCTCCCGATCGTCGAAGACACTGCAGAGTTCCGCATGGAAGAGCTCTGCGAAGCAGTCAAAAGACTGACGAGAGGAAATGCCCTGGACCGGATATGATCGAAGTGGAAGTTATTCGGCGCGCCTGGGGAGTGCTCTACCAGGAAATACTAAGGACAATGAACGGATACCTCGCTTGGGGGACCTTCCCAAGGATATGGAAAGTGGGAAACCTGATAACCATCCCTAAAGGACTGGAAAGGGACAGAAGCAGCCCGAAGTCCTACAGACCAATCTGCCTGCTCTCCATGGTGGGCAAATTGCTGGAGAGACTGATGGCTACCAGGATGTCAACCCTCTTCCACCAACACGAGCTGCCCTCAGACAGGCAACACGGCTTTCGCCCTGGAAGATCGACAACGGTCGCGATACTACAGCGAAGAGAGAAAGCTGCACATCTTAACAACTAAAACTATGTCCTCGCAATCGCGCTCGACATATCAGGAGCCTTTCACAAGGTGGCCAAACGTTCTACACGAGCTGAAAAGAAGAAGATGCCCTGATAACCTATACAGGCTAACACGGAACTAATTCTCGGACAGAACCGTGCAGATCGGTGGGAAAAACGAGGTAGTCACCAAACCAACACCAAAGGATGCCCGCAGGGTTCGGTATTGGGTCCAAGCTTTTGGAACATGATATTCGACGACCTCCTGGAAGAACTAAAAAGACATACACCGGAAGGCGAGCCGATAGCATACGCGGACGACATAGTAATACTCGTTGCAAGCAATGCCAGAACAGAACTGCAGAAGAAAGGAGAGGAAGCAGTCATACGTATCTCCAACTGGTGCTCCAGGAAAAAACTAGCACTATCAGCAAGCAAGACAGAAATTCTCCAGCTGAAGGGTAAATTAGACGCCGAAAGGCCCGCAATTAGTAAGGTCAATGGGAAAAGTATTCGTAGGAAGCAAGCCATAAAATACCTTGGAGTCCACTTCCAGAGTGACTTCAGGATAACCAAGCACGTAGAAGAAACCACTAACAAAGCAAGGAACCTACTCAGTAGCATCACAAAAGTGTCCAACGCGAAATGGGGCCTCGGACAAACAGCCATGCATACTATGTACAAAGGGCTGTTTGAACCGATAGTCACCTACGCCGCGGCTGGTTGGAGCGACCTACTGAACAAGAGCACGAAATCCTAACTGATTCGCACACAGAGGAAGGTGCATCTGCAGGTAATAAAAGCCTACAGAACGACATCCGCGGAAGCACTGCAGATAATAACAGGGGTCATGCCCATCGACCTCCTAATCGAGGTAAGGGCAAGACTGTATAAGAAAAAGAAAAACCTCACCGAAGAAAGCAGCGTGAAAACAATCATTCGAGAAGCTACTCAGGCGTGGCAGGCGCATTGGCACGCCACGCCAAAGAGAAGGACAACCTACGAATATTTTAAGAACCCAAAGGACAGACTAGCAAACCATTGGGTAAACCCAGACCACTAGATGACGCAGTTCATCAGTGGTCACGACAGCTTCAAAAGTAAGCTGGAGTCATTCCAGTTGAGTGTGGAGGACACGTGCGACTGCGGCATGGAGAACACACCGCAGGACATAATCGATGTATGCCGACTCTTCGAAGAAGAGCGACAGAAGCTGCGGAACTCCATACAGGCAGCAAAGTTAACGTGGCCTAAGGAGAAGCGGGAGTTCATCACAAAAGACGTGTACCCCCACTTCCAACAGTTCACTAAGAGCGTTCTACTGGCAAAAGAACACAAGAGGAGAGAGGCATTACAACGAACGAAGGGCCCTCTCCAACAGGGAGTACCAGCATCAAGAAAGCAAACCGAAGAGCAACCGGACCGTCCGCCAAGAAAAAGCGCAAGGAAAGCGCAACAGGCGAGAGAAGCGGATAACGAAGAGCCAGCCGACCCACAACAGCAAACCTGAAGGAAGAAGCCACTAAAACAAACAAACAACCAAATAGGGAATAGCACAAACGGAACACAGGACCATATAAAAAAAGGAGTAACAAACAATAGACACAACAGCACTCAATACAAATCACATGGAATAAGCAGGAACAAAAGTGCTAGAGCGCAGACCGAGGAGACTACCTGCGACCGTCGATGCAGGCGGTGCCCACACAATGGGTGCTGTGACGGTGCAGGTTATAATCGGCGGGAAAGCCAACCTGCTGGGACCGAGCCTCACGCTGGTAGCTCCGCCTCCTCGTGGCTCCCGCTGGTAACGGCGCAGCGCGACGCTCGCGTCGTGAGACGCCGGCTGAGCCAGCTGTCGCCCGAAAGGGTAGGTTCAACTTGTCCAATGATCCGCAAGGCGAGGGCAGGGTTTTGCCAAGTCGCGCGCCGACCATCAGCGCGCCGCTCCCTGGTAGGGGACGCTAGGAAGTACGAATAAGAAAGAATCTAACAACACCATGATTCAAGCCAGTATGAGTTTCCACTCGAGGTATGGCGCGGCCGTCCACTGGTCAGGCTCTCAAACTACTAGTCCGAACCTACCGCGAGGGGGTCATGCAGAAAAAGGAGCGGGCAGAATGAGAGCGCGAGTGAAGAGCCAATCCCATTAGATCGTCGCACCAACATCGCAGAGGCTACGAACGACGCAGGGCGCCGCGGGAACCGCTACCTCGGGAGCGTCAGACTAAGGGACGCGGCACTAGGGGGAGTGATCCCCCCTAGCTTTCCAACTCAAGACGGGATACCTCCCTAGACGACAACAACGGCAGGGCGTTAGACGACGAGGTTGCACCCAGGTAGTAATTCGCAAGAGATCCCGGGTGTACCACTAAACGTCGGGACGACCACGGTAGGGTTTTAGTCCGTAAGAGCCCGACATTACTCGGTCGTTGCTACGCAGCGCCGAGTGTCTATGAGGATATCCCCGCGTAAAATAAAGGTCTCCATAACCTGATTGCTTGCATTTTTCCCATTACTTCAGCGTTGCAATGATACTGTTACTTCTGAAAGCTTAGATATGACATCGTCTAAACTGCTTAATTCAGGACACAATTCAGGCTCTATGCAGGGATTGTTCTGCTGAGACATGTCTTCATCGTCGCAGCCTTTATGATTTATATAATTTGCCGTCTTCAATAATTGTTTTTTAAGTTTCCGCAATTTTAAAGCTCTAGCTAATAGCTTGATGCGTAATTCATCTTCAGCTTTCAAGAGAGTACACGTCAGCATTGCTTCAATCCGTAAATCTCGTCTGCTATTACGGCGACACCTTAACTTATTACGGCGGACTATGCGGATCCAAGTTACTAATCTTAAAGTGTCACTTGGCTTGGCGTCAATATCTTGAACTCTCTTCTTAGACTTCTCCATGAAGACGGCTTCGTAGTTTTCTTAATTAGCAGAAATACGAATGTTCTCTTTTTCGAGGTTAACACACTATCGATGATAACTTTCTTGAGAAATGGGTTAACACGAAATATCGACTGATACGATATTCACGTTTTCTTATAGCTATGAAAAAGCCACTTTATACACTGTGACGAAATAATATCCAAGAAACGTGTGAAAACATGCATAGAAAATACATGAATCAGACTGAGAAACCACACCGCACTGTCGTCACTAACCTCGACGCAACCGACACCAACTATTCGCAGAGTGATATTGACCGTAGCGGCCCAGAGGGAACGCCAACGTACCCCAAGCGGCTACTGCTCCGTCATCTATATTAACCAGAAAGCACAGGATAATACTTGGATTCGTTCTTCCCCAAATGTAGAATTTATTTACGTTAAAGACATATATAATGTACAAAAATGTATAATAATTTATAATACAGTTTACAATAACATGTAAACTATATTAACTAACTGACGAACGGAATTTGAGAAAGGGAAAGATGGCGACCAGCATGGCCGATGCGGTACTAACTCTATATCCGGTTGACGTCAACTCACAAAAGCGTACCTACACAATGACGCATATGCTTCGAATCCTTTGTGGAAATTTGAACGCTTCAATGGAAAACTTGTCGTTCTTATAATGCCTAACTAACGGACATGTACCTTTTATAATAGAATAGAACACGTAAATTTCGTAGCTGAGAATTATTGGAAGTTTCACGTTTAATTCATAATTGCAATAATCTTTTCTAACGAAATAAGCCATTTATTTATGATCCGAGTTTGTATTATGACATTTATGTTATAATAGCATTGTGAAAATGAGGCAATCTGAATACAGAAATACTATTTCAAATCATTTCTCCCATATTCCTTATGTCGTTTAAAAATAATTCGTGTATGGCATTTGTTCTTTCTACCCCTACTCCGGGGAAACCATAACTTGTATTTAAACAACATCAAGTATGTTTCAGACCCTTCGCGGAGAAACGCGCTTGCGACATAGTATGTCAACGAGTATCGTAAATTCCCGTTACAGTATCCTTTTTTATGTACTTTGTTACGACTATTCGCGGAGAGACGCGGTCGCGAGGAAAACGCTTCAGCGAGAGGCGTAAATTCTCGCTACGATTCGGCTAATCAACGCCGCGAAATAGTCGTTCCCCTTGTTTCGATTAGAATGACAGTGGGTGATTAAACTGAAATCAAAGCTGTGTTAACAGGTTAATATGACATATATATTCAACAATGTATTACACAATATTACGAGCGTCACAAGTATTTGGCGATGACTACAGTTAATGCCTTACAGAAGTATGTCCCGACATGACGATATCTCTCGATGAGTTAGTTAGACTTTCGGAACGGACTGAGTTAAAGGTAGAACCGTGGTAGACTTGTTGACTGTTCTGAGGACGAAAATGGACTACACTGAAAGTGACGATGCTGTGTCACAGGAGAGCTAGGAAAGGGTGTGTCTAGCGCACGCGATCATCCGATTTGTTGATGACAGTTTTTGGCCAGAAAGTGAGGGTAATGGACATTGTTTCTTTTGGCAATTACGATTGTTGGTGGACTAGAAGTGGCCTTGCCGCCCTCGATAGAAGGTTGGTGGTGGGAAGCATCGCAAGTGTGAAAAGAACTAATTTTCGAGTGTTTTCCGGAAACAAACCAGAGCTCTTAGAAAACGCTTTCGTAGAAAAGATCTTTGTTCGATCTGAATGACTTTAGTTGGAATTTTCGAAGATTTGTGATAGGTCCTTGACATTGTTAAGGGTACGCAATAAGGATGTGCAGACACATGGTTACCATCCCGCTCGCGATGCGAGGTTCGGTCCAGGTATAAAGTCGGACGACGTAACATACTTATATATATTTAAATTATTCCAGATATGTTTGACGGGTTGCAACAGGTACTCCTCTTGTTATTTTATGATATTGATCCTCACACAATCCACCACAATGGTGACTCCGACCTGATTTGAAACGATGCATGGCAAACGCTAACGACGGTATAAAAGCAATGGATAGTGTTTCGATCACTACACCACAGTTGCAACCCGCGAACTTTCCGTACGGTTCGCTTTATTAGAGGCGCAACTCGACGCGGCAGACATTTGTTGCCAAATATAGCGTACATACACCGGTTTTCCTTATGACAATGCGGATAGATATCAATTTCAATGTTTTTGCAGTTCTGGTTATTCAGGCTACAATATTCAATTGAACGTATCTACGCTGCAATTATTGATATGGTGTCCATTCGATGCCCGTTATACTTTACGATGACTTCCAAATACAGAGCACATCAGCCTCCTCGCGCTATATCAACGCTGGCCATTGTCAAGTACGGCGTAGTTTCAGTTTTGCATATTTAGGGTTAAATATTGTAGTGATCTTATCTCATTCTCTATTTCAGATATGTCGACTATTCGAAGCGCTTTATACTCCACATTTGCTATCAAATACAGCGCACAGAATCCGGTTTGTGCTACGTCATCCCTGGTCCATAACAAACCAACGGCTTTGCAGTTTTGCAGATTCTGTCTTCTTTATTCTATTGAACGTATCTCCGTTGGTATTGGTGATATGTCGACAATTCGATGTGCGTTATACTCGACATATGCTGTCAAATACAGCGCCCATCAGTCGGCTTGTGCTATGTCAACTCTGGCCCCCGTCATATATAGCGTAATTGCAGTGTTTCATATTTAGTCTGAAATATTCAATTCATCGCAATTAGAGATATGTCGATAATTCGATGCGAACAATAATCTTCATGCTCTTCAATGCTATCGAGGATTTTGTCACCCCGCTACTTGTATATTCTACATAGTCCATACGTAACAGGAAACTTAATAAGTTGTAATAGGGAACGTCATGATAGACCAGTAATTGTATCACGAAAGGTATTTTATTCCATTTGGAAGAAGGCAGTAGACCTGGTTTCGATTGCTGAACAATTTCTGCGACACAGCCTTAAAGAAATGGCATGCAGTTTCACAGTGACAAACATCATGAAGGTTCACATTTTCTACTGTTCGCGTGTTTGGGGCGGATGTCGCACATTTAATGGAAAGTGTTTCCACGCTGTATCAGTGGAAGCTAAATACATGAAATTTCCGCTATTAATGTACACAATGCGGAAAGGTTTCTTTAATATAGATAACGTGGCTAAGACATCTGATGGCAAATTTTTTAATTGTTAATGAAAAACTTCGAAATCCAAGCACATTTATATATACCATTTACTCGCCTTCTTTCATTTCATGTTCCTGTTGATCGCAAGATATGGAATCAGTATGAAGGAAAGAGTAGCACTTCTCTCGGAGCTGAGTGGAGTGAAGACAGTTTACTCGAAACATTGCGTCGAATAAAAGATGATTAAAGCGGAAAACCTGAAGCCGTGCGATATTGGAATTCCAATATTGGACATAAGAATATTAGGTAGGTGACTTCGAACTGGCAATACTACGACAATTCAGTTATAACCTGGGATCAAGCATACACAGTCATTTTCTCTGTCTATTATTATATTATATCTGTGAATAATAATATATAATTTCTTGTACTTCTCTATATCTCTCAGGTATCTTAGGGGAAGAAAATGAATGTCGTCTATTTGTTGTGGACTCATTCGTAAACTACTGTAACGTAACTATTCCTGGCGTTACAATACGTGTCTCACAATGAGCCACGGGATTTTATGTAAAATCTTGAAAGCAGCCACAGCCTATATGTAAATCGGGCATTAGAGGCACGTGCTAAGTAATTTACGGACCAATAGTACGGTTGAAATGCGGTAGTAGTTGCTGTATTGATCGTAAAAATCAGCACTAAATTATCGTAGCTCCTCATTCCCGATCGGTCGCCTAGAATTATTAACAGCCATTACGATAAATGTCAACAGTGATATTCTCACGTAGATTGAGATTATTTCACGTTACGCACGTAAGGTGAGAGATTCGTACTCCAATTATGATAGTTCTTTCAAAATTTATTATAAACTGACAGAGTAACGATACAGAATGTTACACTAACAGAACAGGATAGGAATGGAATGTCGAGTGCTGACTTGGGAGAGTTTTTTATACCAAGGATCTGGTTCCTGTGGTGGGGATATCGTTGGATGCCGTCACACAGATATGCTGTTACTGCTTAGTTATAGTTTTGATGGCTATGGTATGCGAACTGATATACAAAATACGATAATCCTATCGCTATATGCGGAGATCAACGTGACAATATAGTTTTTCTACCTTGCACACTCGATTAGCATTATTTCAATTGTGATATTTTGTTGGGAAATGATACAACGCTTATCGATGTGGGTGATGGAAATCTGTTCCTGGCCGAAGGCAATGTGTGCAAGAACGCACAAGACAGATTCCGCATTGTACTTAGACACATTGCTTTCAAGATTCCGCTTGAACACATTCTATGCGGATAGTACAAGCGCGAATGAGCACGAATTAACAAGATATATATGTCGGAGATGAAAGTATAGCGGGCCTTCGGAATTGTTAGGAATATCCGTAACACTTCAATTTTATACCAACCCGATTATAATTGTCCGAGATTTCCGATAATGAGCTTGGACTGAAGGCGACAACTAGTCGCCGATCGTAGCCGCGGACACGGGATGAACGTTTCTGTCTAATAAAGGTATAGAGTAATTGTATAGTTCTCCTCAAAAAGAAATAGTTGTAGCGGCACTCGACAGTATACATTCCAACGATCTCTGCACCGTGGCTCGCCATACACAGACCGTATTCTTCGGGAAAGATGATTGCCAGATGTTGATTCATCATACATAGTATATGTTCAGCTAGCCTCAGAACCCGCTACAAATTTTAGGAGTTAGCTAACTGAAGTCCTTCAAATTGACAGACAGTCTTTATACTAACAATCTGTAAAGCTGTGGTGTGATATGTGTACTACGGAAATATACGGAAGATCTGCATTCCTCGACGAACGACGCTTCCCGCTAGCAACTTTCTCCCAAGGGCGGCTAGCATCATTTTCTAACCGTCTACATAGAAATTAACCAAATAAGAGCAACGTCTATTTCCCTTATTTTCCGAGCGGAGACTTTCCTCGACGCAGCCGATGATCTCGTGACCTTGGACACACCCCATCATAGGTTTCCTGTGCAGCATCAACGCGACGGATAATACATTCTCTCGTGCGATCTCATTAGCGAGGAAACGACGCCTCTTACGATCAGTGGATACTTCTCATTTTTCATGACGAGTTCGAATTAGACTTTGGAAGTACGTATATTTGTTATCACGGTGACCGTGGATTCGTTATCGAACCTAAGACCATTGTCATTAGCGAATAATCACCGCGGTTACTTGTCGATTCTGTAATACCCACACTTGTGCTAATCAACATTACCTCGATTGTATAACAACGATGGCTGATTCCAGTGAAGATTCGTGACACGCCGCTACCCTTCATCGTAACGTAAACACGAACATATATTCGTGAAAATACATGCATACGCGCCCGATTCTGACTGACCAGCGTTCTCACCCGGAACCGGAACTCGCAGTCCACCGTGACGAGCAGCACATATATAAGCCTCCATTCTCAGCCAAACCGTCAGTGCTGCTCGTGCAACAGTAGAAGCAACATGGAGTTTTTTAGATCCCTATTACGCGTCGTTGGTCTGTTCGTGCCAAGCAAGGTAGATATCATTTGCGAACTACCACTGGAGGTTTCGCACATGATACTTCGAAAATTGGATCCCTCGTCCCTGCAGAGCGCCGCGCTTGTCTCGCGCAAATGGTTGAACGTATGCAGATCCGACAAATGTCTACGGCGGACAGCAAGAAATCACATGCGGCGTACGAGCAAGCGGGTCAGGATAGAGTTTCTCGGAGCAGCAGCCGCTAAAGACGCCCAACAGCAATCGAAAAGTAGAGTACGTGGTGCGAGGAACCTACGACTCGAAGTAGGCATATCCTCGGCTCGTACGACCGTCGTCGTTGGAAGGTTAGGTGGTCCTCCGAAAATTCCGATGCGTAATCGACCCATCGATGTTGAACCGCTAAAATGTATTAGACTGTAAATGATAGTATGTACCTTAATTCGACAGTTTGCTTTTGCGAGAACATGAAATGGTCTTGTCCGACGAAAATAATTCAGAACTGTAGCGCAAAGCTTGAAATAAAATGGTGCCATTGAGGCGGCAATTTGATTCAGCCGCGGCAATTTTCTACAGAAATATCGACAGTGCAACTTACATTGACGCTCCGTCGTGTACCGCGTTACATTCTATCGGTCAATGTAAAATAATATCTTTATCGTTGCAGACACTTTATTGAAAATTAAATACAACGTATCACCGACGCTATTGGAAATCTGTCGCTAAGTAATTGCGAGACGTACACCTCGTTTTCTTCCAAATACAACGTACATCAGCCAGTTTGCCGTATATCTAATCCGGCCCACTGTCAAATCAAGCATAATTGCAGTTTAGCAGATTCAGACTTAAATATTCAATTGAACGTACCTTCGGATTCTGCGCAATTGTAATTTTGCAGATTTTGTCTTAAATAATCAATTGAAAGTAACTCGGCTGACATTGGAGATATGTGGACTGCTCGATGCGCGTTACAAGCCACATTAGCCGTCAAACAGAGCGCACGTTACTCGGTTTGCGCGGCAGATAAATACCCACGAATGTATCTCAGTATGATTAACTTCTACCAATGTTTAATGCCGGGGGCAGCAAGAATTTCTCAACAACTCAAGGATTTGTTGTAAAGCATAAAGGAGCGCAACGCGTCCATTGAGTGGTCCGAACAATCCGAAAAAAACTTCTGCGTGTCGAAACATCCCTTAGATGACAGGACAATGTTACCTCAGCCGATTCGCTGCGCGCCCGTTAGCCTCGCTGTACACCGCGATGTACACCCGATGTAAACCGCGGTGAAACGATTTAGACACGACGTCGAAGGAAAAGAAATCGCAATCTTCACTGATCACAAACTTCTGATATACGCGATTGACCAATATCTTGACAAGTGTTGGCAAAGACAATTTTGACGGCAAGACCAGTTCGGACAATTTACGATATATGATCGGCACATTAAAGGGATAGACAATAACGTAGCAGATACTTTATCCCGGATTGATGCGATCGGTAAATCCGTACTTCATCAAACGTTAGCTGCCGCGCGAGAGAAGAGTAACGAGATGCGCGATATCATAACCGCCGGCTCTTACGCGCTGCAATTGAAAAAAGTACGATTTCCCGATCAAGAGGTCGGAACACACTGCGATATCTCGACCGAAATCCAACTTCAGTACGTACCGGAACTGTTACGGCACGCACAGTGTATTTTAGTCGCTACATGGACTTCCCCATCCGGGGATACCTGCTACGCAAAAATTGTTGACGACGCGGTACGTCTGGCCGTCCATTAGTAAAGATTGTCGAAGGTGGACGCGACAATGAATACCGTATCAAAGCTCCTACGTCACCAGGCATGTATCTTCACACGTCGGAACGCTTGAAACGTATGTCGATCTTTTTCGCGTTGGCCTGAATTCGTTCCCGGCACGGATGTGGAAGCGTCAACCGTTGCTTCGGATTTCCTTTCTACTTGTGTAGCTCGCTTCGGCGTACCTCTAAAAATCACGACCGACCAAGGACGCCAAATTGAATCGCGATTGTTTGAGGAGGTTGCTCGGCGTAAAGCACTTAGGCACGACGGCCTATCATCCCGCGTCTACTGGGATAGAAGAGCGCCTACATAGATAACCAACAGCGGCGACTAAATGCAATGACACGAGCAACAGGGTCGAATTTCTGCCGATCGTTTTAGTAGGCATTAGAACAGTGATGAAGGAGGATCTTTACGCGACGGCGGTCGAAATGGTTTACGGCACCGGCATACGATTGCCGGCGAGATTCCTCGTGCTAAAGAAGCAGCGGGCCAATTCGAAATACAAGCACCGGCAAAACGAACGAACGGAGAAAGCCAGACCAGTCCGAGTTAAGAGTAATGGAGAAAAGAATATCTTCATTTTTAAAGAGCTATGATCATCGTTGTATGTTTTCTTGGCGCAATAGGAGACGCATTACTGCCGTACCACGCAGTACCACGGGCCGTTTGAAGTAGTAGAGGTTTTTGTAGGCCGATTGAAACCCGCGTTTGTTTCGCTAGGCGACTCAAAGAAAAATAACGCCGAAACCCGTAACATACTGATTCCTGCAGGTCAAACGAACGCGACCATTGTGGCCAATGCGGTATTAACTCTACATACGGTTGACGTCAACTCCCATCAGCGTACCTACACAATGACGCCTACGCTTCAAATTTTTGGTCGAAATATTTATGCTTTAACGAAATACTTGTCGTTCTTTCAATAACAAACTAACAGAAGTACACCATTTATAACGGAATAGAACATGTAAATATCGTCGCAGAGAATTATTGGAAGTTTCACATTTAATTCATGATTGCAATAATCTATTCTAGCCAAATAAGCCATTTATTTATCGTCCGAGTTTGTACTATGACATTTATATTGTAATAGCAATGTGAAAATGAGGCAATATTAATTCAGAAATATTATTTCAAATCATTTCTCACATATTCCTTAAGTCGCTTATAAATAACTCGTGTATGTCCTTTGTTCTGTCTGCCCCTACTCCGGCGAAACCATAACTTGTATTTAAACAAAATCAACTATGTTTTAGACCTTTCGCGGAGAGACGCAGTTGCGACATAGCGCGTCAACGAGAGTCGCAAATTCCCTTGATGATTACGTAATCAACGTCCACGACATCATCGATACCCTGTTTCTGTTAGGATAATAGCCGTGGTTCAATTGAGTGTATACTGAATTAACTGGTTGTAAATTGCAATTGATTCAAACATCTTGTTGACTATAGCGACATAAACTGATATAGTATAGTTGGTCCTCGAGATGTCTGCATCTGGACAGGTCGCGTGCAGATCGCCTCGTATGCACTAATCGCAAAAGAGAGATTCGGAACTTAAAAAGTGATTCAAATTTGAAGGTTGATCAAATTTGAAGATTTGAAGGTTTAGTGCTTCTGAAGTGACGAGCCTGCAAAGTTTTGTGGAGTACGTTGAAAAACAAAATCTCGTGCTAAGATTATGCGGTTAAGCACGTGAGAACGCCATATTGGTACGTGCAACAGCAGCGCCGCCGCAAGGGCCACGCAGGCATTGCACACACACTCACATAGCGACCGCAGCTGCACACACAATGACGTACCGGCCGCATAATAGAGGAGCCACCGCACAGGCTACTTAGGAAACCTTGCGGACACCGGCATACTGAAGCGGGCGCTACAGCGCGGTACTTTTAAAAGAAGAAAAGAGAGGTATTTGCAACAACGGCCAATATAAGTCGCCATTACGTCTTTTCAAATAATGGCCTACACTCTAAAAGTAATACGCCGCTGGACTTTGTTGCAAGCACTCAAAAAGCAATACGTCGCTAGACTTAGCGGCGCACGCTCCAAAAGCAATACGCTGCTAGTGTTCGGTACTAAAAAGAGAGCCACCACTGGATTTAAGCTGTGTTCACTCAAACTTAATACGCCGCTGACGTCTGGCACGGAAAATCAATACGCCGCCAGACTTAGACTCTGGGCGAGTAAAGCAATACGCCGCTGGAGTCTGATAGATAAAAGCAGTACGCCGCGAGACTCAGATTCTGGACGGCCAAGCAACACGTTGTTGGAGTCTGGTAGAAAAAAAGCAATCCGACGCTGGAATTGGACACTGGGCGAGCAACGCAACACGCAGTCGGACTTAAACTCCGAAAGGAAAATACAATACGCCGCTAAACTTAGACTCCGGGCGAGAAAAGCGATACGCCGCTGGACTCCGTCTCCGGACGCACAGGTGCAGTAGAGATCCGAAATACCGTCGTAGAAAGAATCGCCACCAACTACAACGGCAAGGTTTCTGCTACAAGCCTTGAGAACCCAGAAACTAGACAAAAGTTCGGAGGGCACCTCTCCGAAATGCCGGAGAAGCATAGCCGAGAACCCAATGAAACAACTGCAAAGGGAATAGAAACGCGACCAGTAACAGAACTAAAGGTACGGGCAAGTAAAGTCGAAAAAAGAGTCCTAGCATTCTGTCTTGGCCCCAGCAGAAAGGTCAATAAAGAGCAGATCGCCACAATCATGCGGTATTTCAAAGACATGAGGGGCATAATCGAAGTACTACTGCTCCACAATAGCTACCTGTCTGGCTGATTAGAACAAACCTCGTGCGTAGTAAAAAACAAAGAAACAGCTATACTGAGCGCCGTACATAAGTCACTACAGGCCTGCAAGCGGCTCGAGACAGCCGTTAGGAAACGGACACAAGTCGACGATAGAAAGCCCTTGTATGCAGGGAAGGTCAAAATGACAAGCAACGGGTGTTACGTCGGCCGACTCTCTACCTGGACCGGGCCTCACATCGCGGACGGGATGGCAGCCAGATGTCCGCACATCCTTATTGCGTATCCTTAAGAATCTCAAGGACCTACCATAAATCTTAGCAAATTTTAGCTAAAGTCATTCAGATCGAACAAAGATCTTTTTACGAGAGCGTTTTCTAAGGTCAATGGTTTGTTTCTGGAAAACACTTAAAAGTTAGTTTTTCCACACGTGCGATGCTTCCTACCTCCAACTTTCTATCGAGGGCGGCTATGACCCCTTCTAGTCCATCAACAATCGGAATAGCCAATACAAACAATGTCTATTACCCTCACTTCCCTGGCCAAAAACAGTCATCAACAAATCCGATAATCCCGTGCGCTAGACACACTCTTTTCTAGCTATCCTCTGACACAGCATCGTCACTTTCAGCGTAGTCCATTTTCGTCGTCAGAGCAGTCAAGCAGTCTACCACGATTCTACCCTTAAATTAATCCGTTTCGTTAAGTCTAACTAACTCATCGAGAGATATCGTCAAGTCGGGTCAGATTCCTGTAACGCATTAACTGTACTAATCGTCAAACACTTGTGACGCTCATAATATTGTCTAATCTATTGTTGACAACATGCGTCACATTAACCTGTTAACAGAGAGTTAATATCAGTTAACCACACCTGTTATTCTAATCGAAACAAGGGGAACGAATATTTCTCGGCGTAGATTAGCCGAATCGTAGCGAGAATTTACGCCTCTCGCTGACGCGTTTTCTTCGCGACCGCGTCTCTGCGCGAACGGTCGTAACATACAAAGTACATAGGGTTTTATGTAAATTGCCATACATGGGAAAATAAAAATATCGAATCAAAAATTTTTCAAATATATTTCGAACGCTCATTAATACTACAAAATTATATTATTACAAAATTACATTACTACAAAACTATATTACTACAATATTATATTACTACAAAATTATATTACTACAAAACTATATTACTACAACATTATATTACTACAAAATTATATTACTACAAAAAATTGTAAAGGTCCCGAATGCATCGGTACCGATACAGTTGACAAACCAAACCAATGAAATGTGCATAGACTAGAGAACATGGGGTCCCTAATCGTGTGGTACGCTTCAGCATCGTTGAGAACACCAACTCCCTCCTTCCGACTTCCCCAAAGTCATCTCAAACGGCAAGACTGCAAATAAAAAATATCTGGATAAACAAGAGGATAATAATGCGATTTCTATTCCTGCAGCACAAGATGAAATACACGGTGCTCCATAATCGCTCGAGATTCCATATAGTCGTTGTTGAAATGTCTGTGCAGTTGGTGGATTAAACGTTGCTAGAAATTATCCTCTTGTCAAAGTAGTCACATAACCTTCTAGGTCTTCATAACCTGATTGTTTGCATTTTTTCCATTACCTCAGCATTGCAATGATACTGTTTTCGCAATTTTAAAGCTTTAGATGAATGCTTGATGCGTAATTCATCTTCACCTGTGAAGAGAGTACACGTCAGCATTGCTTGAATCCGCAAATCCCGTCAGCGATTTCGACGACAACTTAATTTTTTACGGCGGACTCTTCGGATCCATGTTACTAATCTTTCAGTGTCACTTGGCTCGGCGTCAATATCTTGAACTCTCTTCTTAGACTTCGCCATGAAGACGGCTTCGTAGTTTTCTTAATTAGCAGAAATACGAATGTTCTCTTTTTCGAGGTTAACACACTATCGATGATAACTTTCTTGAGAAATGGGTTAACACGAAATATCGACTGATACGATATTCACGTTTTCTTATAGCTATGAAAAAGCCACTTTATACACTGTGACGAAATAATATCCAAGAAACGTGTGAAAACATGCATAGAAAATACATGAATCAGACTGAGAAACCACACCGCACTGTCGTCACTAACCTCGACGCAACCGACACCAACTATTCGCAGAGTGATATTGACCGTAGCGGCCCAGAGGGAGCGCCAACGTACCCCAAGCGGCTACTGCCCCGCCATCTATATTAACCAGAAAGCACAGGATAATACTTGGATTCGTTCTTCCCCAAATGTAGAATTTATTTACGTTAAAGACATATATAATGTACAAAAATGTATAATAATTTATAATACAGTTTACAATAACATGTAAACTATATTAACTAACTGACGAACGGAATTTGAGAAAGGGAAAGATGGCGACCAGCATGGCCGATGCGGTACTAACTCTATATCCCGTTGACGTCAACTCACAAAAGCGTACCTACACAATGACGCATATGCTTCGAATCCTTTGTGGAAATTTTAACGCATCAATGGAAAACTTGTCGTTCTTATAATGTCTAACTAACAGACATGTACCTTTTATAATAGAATAGAATACGTAAATTTCGTAGCTGAGAATTATTGGAAGTGTCACATTTAATTCATATTTGCAATAATATTTTCTAACGAAATAAGCCATTTATTTATCATCCGAGTTTGTATTATGACATGTAATATTAGTCCTTTTCATTCCAGCATACTACACATAACAAACTTCTGTTGCAGGCAAGAGATCCGCAGATGTGTCCAGGCTGTTGGTCGTCATCTGGGACGATATTTGTCCTGCTGTGTATGAGATAAGGAGTGACGAGAGAAGACTGGTATGGGATAAAGAGAGGGGAAAATACTTTGTTTTTAGCAAATCGTGCATGTAGATTGCTAACAATGAGTTGCACCATGAACACGTTGTACATAAACGTCTCATCACACCGTGCTTTCGTATCTTGAACATCCAAGCATCAACTAATTCGAAAATCGTTTGACGCGCGATACACATAGGCTTATTGTGACAAACTACAGCAAATTATAGCAAGTCTTGTTTGGTGAGCACAAATCCCCTTTGTACGTTGCCTGTCCAAATGTGTTTTCTCAGGGCCAGATAACTTTTTTCAACGCTTGTGCCACCAAGTTGTATGTGAGTTAATCTGGCTTATCAATATGCCTTGTTCAAAGTTGAGAGCTGAATACTGTCACAGCACTCTATCTTCCCATGTGAATTATGATAATTGGAGATTTTGAAGTATGGAGTAAATTGAATGCATCGTTGTTAAAGTGAGATGATCCAGAATGGCGAATTATTGCAAGTAGCACAACTAATCAAAATAATAGACATGCACATATATGAAATATGTTTAATATGGATAGGAAATTACTTTGAAATTTGACAAGCATTGCAATAAAATGTCGGATCGGAAGTCATATTACTACTACACCCGCTTTCTCCGTAATAGTTAAGAACGTGCGACAAATATGCGGACCATCTGTAAACCGAAAATGTTTGTGTGAAGAGAAATGAAACTGAACAGGTTCGGGTTACGGTGTCTCCTGAGGCCTGTTGCGGGTTAGCGTTAACAATGGATTGCACCTAACGCCCAGACTATGAGGAACCTCGCAAGGACCATCGCATCTGGCGTGGCACGTGCTAAACAAAAATTGGATCCGTGACACCTGCACCAACGGTCGTAGGTAGACTCCTCAGTCTGCACGCTTGCGTTTTTACTCGCGCTTTAGTGCGCGTTGCATTATTTCTGCATCTTCTTGTTTGTTATTCCTCTTTTAGTTCTGTGGTCTGTTCTGTTATATTTCTTATTCGCTTTGGTTGTTTCGTGGTTTCTATTCTTTTATGGTTGCTGCTGTGTTTCGGTTGGTTCGCCACTTCTCTCTTCTGGTACTTGTGCTTTCCTTGTGTTTCTCCTTGGTGGTTGATTTCACTGTTCGTCTGCTTGTCTTTTTGCTGGTGGTCTTCGCTGTTGGAGAGGGCTCCTCATTCCTTGTAGTGCTGCTCTACTCATTTGTTCTTTTGTCAACAGATCACTCTTGGTGAAGTGCTGGACGTCGTGGTACACATCCTTAGTGATGAACTCCCCCTTTTCTTTCGGCCAAATTAGTTCAATGGCCTCTGTGGAATTCCGCAGCCTCTGTCCTTCTTCGTCGAAGAGTTGACATACTTCAAGTGTGTGCTGCGGAATTTCCTTCATGCTGCAGACTCCCGTGTCAACTTCGCTCAGCCGGAATGTCTTCAGCTCGCTGTTTAAGTCGTCGTGCTCACCGATGAACTGTGTGTTCTCCGTAGGGAGGGGCTCGCCGAGTGCGAGCCTATGGGAGCTAACAAACCCACGTTCCCGCAGCCAGGGAGGGCAATCGGGACGGGCGTCCCGCTTACGAGAGTCCTCTATGCGCACCGTTGGGTTTGTCGCCGGGAGTATACGTGCGCTTAAGCGCCTATACTCTCTCTGCGCGGCTTTTGTTAGTAGCGCACCCACGATCCCGATGCGAAGGCCGGGACCGCCGGAATAAATCCCTGGGTACAAAAATGCCGCTGGTCTGCTGAATGCTCGGCTAGCAGGTCATCAGACCAGCAGTGACGTGGCCGTACATCCGCAAGGTGGTCCCACCTATGACATAAGTTGGTACCACGGGCGCTTGAGTGTTAGCCTGGGGGGAGTAGCGACACCTCTGCTCGTCCAAAATTCGGGTATGGTATCGTGGTGGCAGTGCTCCAAGGCCCAGATGCTGGCAAGGCGGCCGTTCTCACCAGCCGGCCGCGGCGTACGTGATTATCGCCTTGGTCTCTTTTGCGAAGCTGTTGAACATATTACTGGCTTTCTGTGTTGTCAACTCAATGTGTTTATTAATGTTTAGGCCACTCTCGAAGTGCAGTCCGACGTAATTCATCGCATGTCGCCTTCGAATTCTTTTTCCATTTACTTCGATAATTGGAGGCCTTTCCGAGACCAATTTTCCGTTCAGCAGGAACATTCCTGTTTTTCCCGCCGGCAATGCCACTTTTGTTCCTGGAGCAGCAGTTGGAAACACTCGTGACTGCTTCCTGCCCTGTCTTCTGTGGCTCTGTCCTGTCGCTTCTTGCTACCAGCTTGATGATGACGTCCGCATACGCGACCGGCTCGCATTATGTTGTGTAAGTTCTTAGATCGTCCACAGATCATCGAATATCAGATCCCAAAAACTTGGACACATTACCGATTCCTGCTGGAACCCTTTGGTGACGGGCTTGGCGATCACTTCGTTTTTGCCTACAATTTGCAGTGTACTGTCTGTGAAGTAGCTCCGTCTTAGCCTGCATAGGTTGTTGGGGGATACACTTCTCGTTACCTCGTGCACGACGTTTGGCTACCATAGATTGTCGACGGCGCCTGATATGTCGAGCGCGATAGCGAAAACGTACATCTTGTCGCTCATCTGCCCGGCTATCCCTTGAGTTGGCCTATCGCGTTCGTCTTCGATCCTCCGGGGCGGAAGCCGTATTGTCTGTCCGCGTTCAGCTCGAGATGATGAGAGAGGGTTGACATTCTGGCACCCAGTAGTCTCTCCAGTAATTCACACACCATGGAGAGCAGGCAGTTTGGCCTGTAAGACTTCGTGCTACTTCTGTCTCGTTTCGGTTCTTTTGGAATGGTGATGAAGTTTCCACTTACCATTTTCTTGTGAAGATCCCCCAAGAGAGGTAGCCGCTCACTAATTTTAGTATTTCTTGGTGGAGTCCATCCATGGCGCGTTGAAAGTCTTCCACATCGTTCATTTCGGGTCCAAGATACTTCCCTCCCGTCATTCTTTTGACTGATCCGCAGAGCTCTTCCATCCGGAACTGTGCGGTGTCTGCGACGTTCGGGAGGGTTTCCATATTCCACCTTATCTCGGCTGGTTCCTCCGTGTCAGAACGTCCTTGATCATCCGGTATGTGGGCTGCTAGCATCGCTTCTGCGGTTGATCACCAGTCGGAGATATCTCCTTGTGGCGTTTGCAGCGTTGATACTGTATCTGCCCTCCTTACTTTGCCCGTGACCGTACTGTCAACGATTCCCCAAGAACCCTTGTTACGCTCTTTAGTAACAAATTCTTGCCAGCTCTGGGTCTTCGCTTTCGTTACTGCCTTCTTGTACTTCAACAGGGTGTCCTGGTACCGCAGTTTCTCTTGTTCCCTCGTTGCAGCGTCCTTGGCCCCTTGGTATCTTCTTGTTGCCCGGTAGGTGCGCCGCTTTTGTCTGGCGAGTTCACCATGGCACTGATCTATTGTGCCATTTCTTCTTTGGGATGACCGCGTTGCAGGCTCATATCAATGATTCCTGCAATCGCTCTGCTATTCTTTTAACATCGTCTGCTCGCTGGAGGGTTGTCTGTCGGAGGTCCTTTTGCTCCTCCAAGTGGACTCTTTGAAACACTTCCAGATAGCTGTTCTCGTGTTGTAACTCCTTTCCTGAGGATGTGGCGGTCTACTTTGTTTATTGAAATTCAGTCGCGTCTCCAGGATACTGTGGTCGCTGGAGGTTATATATATGTTCGATCGCCCATCGATAGGGTCGTCTGGAAGGTGTAAGCCTGCCCTGTTCTGTTAAGGACGTGGAGGCCGTATTGTGCAATGACGGCTTCCATGGCTTCTCCTCTCTCGTCGGTATTCCTGCTATAGAATTCCAGCTATGTGGTGTTCGCGTCTATGCCGACTATGACTCTCTTTCCGTTTAGGCTATGCAGTACTTTCTCCAGATGTTGGATGCCGACCCCGATGTTCCCGTTCGGCGGCAAGTAATGACATACTGCATAGATCGCCGTCGCTCCCGGGCTCCTTTGCCTATCTGTGCACATACGCAGTGAGTTGTGCACAGGCCGGCGATATCGAGCGGTCTCATGTGTCTGCCTCCTGTCGCTGCCACTGATGGGTTTTGTTTCGTGCCCCGACGGGCAATCGCGTTTTCTGTGCCGAGCCCGGGTATTTCACCTTCTATGCTTTTTACAGTTTACGCAGCTTGGTTCGTTGTCCTTGTTTGGGTACTCGTTGGTGCTGTGTCCACTATCTGCGCAGTGAGCGCAATTTTCGTAATTTACGCGGCAATATGTTGCCACGTATCCGTAACCTTGGCACTTATAGCATCAACTGATCGCTGTGTATTCCCTAAGTTTACACGGGTTCCAGGAGATGTATATTTTTCCTTTTAGTAACTTGTCCCCTACCTGTGGCATGGGGAAGGGTACTTCGAATTAACCAGCTGGTCTCCTGTTGATCCCGGCACCCCGTTCTTAAGCAGAACTTGATGGCTGCAACGTCGCTCTCCCTCAGTCTTTCCTGGTTTTACGTTCTTATGCATGCCAGTATCTTCTTCTCCGGGATGTCCCTCGGGACATCGTACATGATCATCCTGGGGGGCGGGGGGGCGTAGAGGTGTGTTGTCTTTTATTGCAGCCTCTTTTAGCTTCTCGGTCTCTGTAAATGCTTTGAGACTTTCTGACTTCGTCGTTTCTACGACTAGACCGTTGCCGCTTACCTTCCGGATTGCGGTGAGTTGTATCCCCTTTTTGCGGGGTTTACAAGTGTGAACACTGCGTCGCATGCTTGTTCGCTCTATTTTATTTCTCCGCCTTCTACTTCTGGGCGGATTATCACCACGTTTCTCTGTGGTCTAACTGCTTTGTGACCAACCCTGTTTTTTCGACCGTTCGTGGAGAAACGCGGTCGCGAGGAAAACGCGCCAGCGAGAGGCGTAAATTCTCGCTACGGTTCGGCTAATCGATGCCTCGAAATAGTCGTTCCCCTTGTTTCGATTAGGATAACGGGGGCTGGTTGAACTCAATTCAACTCTGAGTTAACAAGTTAATAGGACATATATATTCAACAATGGATTACACGATATTACGAGCGTCACAAGTATTTGACGGTGACTACAGTTAATGCGTTACAGAAGTATGACCCGACATGACGATATTTCTCGATGAGTTAGTTAGACGTTACGTACGGACTGAGTTAAAGGTAGAACCGTGGTAGCGTGGGACGTGACAGTTGACTGTTCTGAGGACGATAATGGACTACATGGAAAGTGACGATGGTGTGTCAGAGGGGAGCTAGGAAAGGGTGTGTCTAGCGCACGGGATCATCGGATTCGTTGATGACAATTTTTGGCCAGGTAAGTGAGGGTAATAGACATTGTTTCTATTGTCCATTACGATTGTTGGTGGACTAGGAGGGGTCTTAGCCGCCCTCGATAGAAGGTTGGTGGTAGGAAGCATTGCATGTCTGGAGACACTAATTTTCAAGTGTTTTCCGCACACAAACCAGAGATCTTAGAAAATGCTTTCGTAGAGAAGATCTTTGTTTGATCTGAAAGACTTTCGTTGGAATTTTCTAAGATTTATGGTCGGTCCTTCAGATTCGTATGGGTACCCAATAAGGATGTATAGAGTGGTTTTCTCGTTCGTGTTACGGCGCGAGTGGAGCGCGGGACGTGTCATTATACAAAACGCCCGCTTAAGGAATTAAATGCACAAACGACCACACGGCACTACGAAACGAAGGGAAGGATTAACAAAATGAGGGCGACTAATAGATCCAACCAATAATCATAATACATATATACACAACTCTAAATAAACCTACCAATAACCGACTTGCAATTTGAAAACCTATGGTTCAATATAATATAAGCCCAACCAGTATAAAATAAAATAAATAGAACCAACTAATCGATTGAACGAGTCACGAACCAAACAAATAAACCAGAAAATAAGAATAACTACAGAAAGGGAAATGATTGAAACGCCAGGAATACATGTATATATAAATATATATTTTAATCAATCAACGCCGCAAAAACTCGGAAAGTTACATATAAGTATAAACATATATGCCAAACATGTAGTAACCTAGTAAATATTAGAGACAGTACTTCCAATACTATGCACAAATACAATATTATCAATTTATGAAATATATGTATATATGAAATAAATAAATTAATAGTCTAACGAATACAGAAAACATACAATATTATATTATTAAAGAAATAAAGGTTACATTGTCAGAAATATATATATATATATGTGTGTGCGCATTCTACATTATTAAATCAAATCAGTAATCTAAGATACATACTTAAAACTAGACTACGTTCCGGTAAAGAGTTATTAAATAAGAACTACATTACGAAGCATGCATGTCTATATATAAAATATATATAGGTCGGGTTGGGGTTAACACTTGGATTTGGGGCGTGTAACGAATCTGCGCCAGAGTCGCTCATCGTCGGTGTACAATCAATGATATCCTTTATTCTCGCAAATACAAGATAAACTACCGGTGTCGATACTCGAACGATAATGACAATGATCGCGGGGTCGGTATAGCGAATCCACGGCCCACGGGATAACTGACCTACTTTACTTCAAAGTCTAAGTCGAACTCGACTTACTCCTTGTGATGCAAGGATCGCTTGATTATCTCTTTACTAAGACGTGGATTATTCACTGATCGTACAAACACGATAAGTATCTATCTAGTGCAACTGTAAGAAAAAGAATGCCTTTCCGTCGCGACGACGCTGCAGCGGAAAACTATGGTGGAATGTGCCTAAGGGCACGAGGTCATAGGATTCGTCAAAGAAAACCTCCGCTCGGAGGGTGAGGGAAATAGACGTTGCTGTTAATTGGTTAATCTCCATGTTGGTGGTTAGAAAAGGATGCTAGCCGCTCTCGAGAGAGAGCTCCTAGCGGGAAACGTCGTACGTGAGGGAAGCAGATCTCACGTATCTTGCCGCAATAGGTGACAGATATACGGGCTGATATAATAAAGACTGTTTTCCAATCTAAAGGACTTTAGTTAACCAGATCCTAAGATCTGTAACGGTTTCTCAGGCTATCTGAACATAAACTGCGAATGATGCGACGGCATCTGGCGACCACTTCACCCAAAGAATGGGATCTGTGTGTGGCCGCTGGAATGCTTCATTGTCAAGTGCCGGTACGGCCAATTCTTTAAAGGAAAGCTATGTAACTTCGTATCTCTGTTAGGTGGAACGTTCATCCCGTGACCGTGGCAACACTCGGCGACCGGTCGTCGTCTCGATCCCAAGCTCATTGTCTCAAGTTTCGAACGACTGTGTTTGGGTTATTTGTAAATGTTATTGAGGTTTTCTAAGTAATTCCAACGGGTGGCCCCGTTGTCCTTTCATCTCCGACATATATATACATATATATATATATATATATATATATATATATATATATTATTTCATAACTCTTTACCGGAACGTAGTCTAGTTTTAAGTATGTATCTTAGATTACTGATTTGATTTAATAATGTAGAATGCGCACACATGTATATATATATATTTCTGACAATGTAACCTTTATTTCTTTAATAATATAATATTGTATGTTTTCTGTATTCGTTAGACTATTAATTTTTTTATTTCATATATACATATATTTCATAAATTGATAATATTGTATTTGTGCATAGTATTGGAAGTACTGTCTCTAATAGTTACTAGGTTATTGCATGTTTGGCATATATGTTTATACTTATATGTAACTCTCCGGGTTTTTGCGGCGTTGATTGATTAAAATATATATTTATATATACATGTATTTCTGGCGTTTCAATCATTCTGTAGTTATTCTTATTTTCTGGTTTATTTGTTTGGTTCGTGACACGTTCAATCCATTAGTTGGTTCTATTTATTTTATTTTATACCGGTTGGGTTTATATTATATCGAACCATAGGTTTTCAAATTGCAAGCCGGTTATTGGTAGGTTTATTTAGAGTTGTGTGTATATGTATTATGATTATATGGATCTATTAGTCGCCCTCATTTTGTTAATCCTTCCCTTCGTTTCGTAGTACCGCGTGTTCGTTTGTGCATTCAAATCCTTATTCGCACGTTTTGTATAGAGTAGTTTTCTTCTTCTTGTCACGGCTCGTGCTGAGCGCTGGACGTGACAGTAAAATGCAGTAGTTTGGGCGTTTAAAAGCCGAAATATCTCCAACGGGAAGCAGATTACGGACATTGTGCGTCAAAATCGACGAAATATCGCGCTTTGCAAGTTGTTGGGCTTGATCCGATGCCTAAAACGGCATGCACTATGTTCTGCTTGTGAAACAGAGTGATTTGGGCGTTTAAACGTCGAAATATCTCCGACGGGAAGATAATTACTATCATGTTCCGTCAAAATCGACGAACGATTGCGTTTTGCGTGTCGTTGGGCTTCTTTCAACGCGTAATACAGCGTGCACTATGTTCTGCGTGGAAAATGTAGTGATTTGGGCGTTTAAACGTCGAAATATCTCCGACGGGAAGATAATTATGGACAGTTTTTGTCAAAATCGACGAAATATCGCGTTTTGCCGCATGTTAGGCTTGATTCGACATTTGATTCAGCGTGCACTATGTTCTGCATGTAAAATGTAGTGATTTCGGTGTTTAAAGGTCGACATATCTCCAACAGGAAGCAAGTTACGGTCATGTTTCCTCAAAAATAAATGACTGATCCCGTTTTGCGAGCAGTTAGGCTTGTTTCGACGCGTAATACAGCGTGCACTATGTTCTGCGCTTAAACTACAGTAATTTGGGCGTTTAAACGTCGAAAAATCTCCAACGGGAAGGAAATTGCGGTAGATCTGCATTCCTCGAAGAACGACGCTTCCCGCTAGCAACTTTCTCCCAAGGGCGGCTAGCATCGTTTTCTAACCGTCTACATAGAAATTAACCAAATAACAGCAACGTCTATTTCCCTTATTTTCCGAGCGGAGACTTTCCTCGACGCAGCCGATGATCTCGTGACCTTGGACACACCCCATCATAGGTTTCCTGTGCAGCATCAACGCGACGGATAATACATTCTCTCGTGCGATCTCATTAGCGAGGAAACGACGCCTCTTACGATCAGTGGATACTTCTCATTTTTCATGACGAGTTCGAATTAGACTTTGGAAGTACGTATATTTGTTATCACGGTGACCGTGGATTCGTTATCGAACCTAAGACCATTGTCATTAGCGAATAATCACCGCGGTTACTTGTCGATTCTGTAATACCCACACTTGTGCTAATCAACATTACCTCGATTGTATAACAACGATGGCTGATTCCAGTGAAGATTCGTGACACGCCGCTACCCTTCATCGTAACGTAAACACGAACATATATTCGTGAAAATACATGCATACGCGCCCGATTCTGACTGACCAGCGTTCTCACCCGGAACCGGAACTCGCAGTCCACCGTGACGAGCAGCACATATATAAGCCTCCATTCTCAGCCAAACCGTCAGTGCTGCTCGTGCAACAGTAGAAGCAACATGGAGTTTTTTAGATCCCTATTACGCGTCGTTGGTCTGTTCGTGCCAAGCAAGGTAGATATCATTTGCGAACTACCACTGGAGGTTTCGCACATGATACTTCGAAAATTGGATCCCTCGTCCCTGCAGAGCGCCGCGCTTGTCTCGCGCAAATGGTTGAACGTATGCAGATCCGACAAATGTCTACGGCGGACAGCAAGAAATCACATGCGGCGTACGAGCAAGCGGGTCAGGATAGAGTTTCTCGGAGCAGCAGCCGCTAAAGCTGCCCAACAACAATCGAAAAGTAGAGTACGTGGTGCGAGGAACCTACGACTCGAAGTAGGCATATCCTCGGCTCGTACGACCGTCGTCGTTGGAAGGTTAGGTGGTCCTCCGAAAATTCCGATGCGTAATCGACCCATCGATGTTGAACCGCTAAAATGTATTAGACTGTAAATGATAGTATGTACCTTAATTCGACAGTTTGCTTTTGCGAGAACATGAAATGGTCTTGTCCGACGAAAATAATTCAGAACTGTAGCGCAAAGCTTGAAATAAAATGGTGCCATTGAGACGGCAATTTTCTACAGAAATATCGACAATGCAACTTACATTGACGCTCAGTCGTGTACCGCGTTACATTCTATCGGTTAATGTAGAATAATATCTTTATCGTTGCAGACATTTTATTGAAAATTAAATACAACGTATCACCGACGCTATCGGAAATTTGTCGCTAATTATTTGCGAGACGTACACCTCGTTTTCTTCCAAATACAACGTGCATCATCCAGTTTACCTTATATCTAATCCGGCCCACTGTCAAATCAAGCATAATTGCAGTTTAGCAGATTCTGACTTAAATATTCAATTGTACGTACCTTCGCTTTTGTTGAACATATGTCGTCAGTTCGATGAGCGCAATACTCATCACCTTCTGCCCAATGCAGCCTACACTATCGGATTTACGCTGCATCAACTCTTTTCACCGGCAAATCCAACGCAATTACAGTTCTGCACATTCAGACTTCAATATTCAATTGGACGTATCTCGGATGCAATTGTTGATACGTCAACAATTCGATGCGCGTTGTACTCCACGCCTGCTGCCATATGCAGCGCTCATCATTCGGTTTGCGTTATATGAATTCTGGTCCCTGTCTGTTTCTGCGTCGTGTCCTATTGTAATTCTTGAGATGTTTTTGTTTAATAGCTCTATCTCTGCTGATCGCTTCTTATTTTCACTGTCGGTTATCTGTCGCGTTTCCTCTATACGTCGCTCAAGAAGTTCGATTTGTGTGGTGAGGTCCTCGTATTGTTTGGTGAGGATCTCGTTTTGTTTGGTGAGGTTCTCGTTTTGTTTGGTGAGTATCTCGTTTTGTTTATGTATCGCGTCGAGTATGGCACGAGTCTACTTATCCATAACTCCGGTTGCAGAAGCGGTTTCCTTTTTGTCCTTTTGTGGCATGGACATGATTCCAATCAAGCTTATCGAATCGGAATTTTCGTCGTTTGAGTTGAAAACGCTTGGGAAACTTGGCTTTCTCGCACGGTATCGCGAAAATGAATTGAGATTTGTAGCTTACCGTTGTAGCTATGCCCGTCGAGGAGTCTCTGGGATGTATCCTCTCTGGTTGGTTCTAGATTTTGAATCTTATTCGTTGGCTTGCTCTGCGCTGACCGTAGTCCTCTCGTCTAGTTTCACCGTAGTGGAACGTTGAAAGTTGCTGCAGGGCTTCGTGGTAGCGAAGATTCGCAATGGTCCGCTAATCCTTCGATCTTCAATGATGCGCGTACTCCGAAATCGTGATTTCGTTTACACTGAAGCGAATGGATCCTGGCAGGATCGCCAGAATGTCACGTAATTTTTAAAGTGAAAGCGCAAGATTCAGTATGAAATCAAGTTTATTTTTCACAGTTAGATTTTTTGTTACAAAGAGATCGGAAGAAGAACTGTTCGGACCTGGCTCGTACCATCAAGGAAGAAAGCTCGGTGTGGGTGTGTCCGTTTGAACTCAGAACGCGGATTCGTCGTCCGCACTTTTCGGTAGAAAAGTGTGAGTAATGATCCGCGATGCCCATTGGTTAGTAAATGAAGTTATTACGACAAAGAAAACCAGACGTGGGCATCCTTGTTCACGGGAAAAGTCTGTTATCTCGCCAGACACCCGCTTTAACCGTAATAGTTAAGAGCGTACAACAAGCATGAGGACCATCTATAAACCGAAAATGTTTATGTGAAGAGACATGAGACCGAACAGGTTCGGTTTACGGTGTCTCCTGAGGCCTGTTGGGGTTTAGCGTTAACAATGGATTGCTCTTGACTCCCAGACTATGAGGAATCCCGCAAGGACCATCGCATCTGGCGTAGCATGTGCTAAACAGAAATTTGATCCGTGACAACAGCATCGTCACTTTCAGCGTATTCCATTTTCGTCGTCAGAACAGTCAAGAAGTCTACCACGATTCTACCCTTAAGTTAATCCGTTTCGTTAAGACTGACTAAAGCATCGAGAGATATCGCCAAGTCGGATCAAATTTCTGTAACGCATTAACTGTACTCATCGTGAAATACTTGTGACGCTCGTAATATTGTGTAATCTATTGTTGACAATATACGTTATATTAACCTGTTAACACAGCGTTAATTTCAGTTAGCCACCTCTGTTATCCTAATCGAAACAAGGGCAAGGACTCTTTCGCGGCGTCGATAAGCCGAATCGTAACGAGAATTTACGCCTCTCGCTGGAGCGTTTTGCTCGCGACCGCGTCTCTCCGCGAACGGTCGTAACATTTTGGTACTTCGAGCCGGATTTTGTGGTAAGTGAAAAGTGCACATCAGTGACACCCACTACCATACAGTGCCATGTGAATCCAAGATAACCAACAGCGGAAGCGTTACCACTCCAGCGAACTCAGTAACATCAAGAGGCCGTCACCTTGGAAGGGACATAATTCGATGGTTGAAGAACGCAACCATGCTGCCTCCCGCCGTAACTGGACAATCGTCAACATAACGATATTCAACAACTTCGATCGCACGGCAATGCACGTCACTTTCGGGAAGGATCGTCTTCCTCACGAAACGTACGTTAACAACATTCCGCTGCACAGGGACAAACGACAACCTGCAGTTGGAACAACTTCAGTTTCACTACAACACGAGTGATCTTCGGGAAGAACGCCTTCCTCAAGAACATCACGATATCCTGCTGCGCAGTGACGAGCGAGCACTGCAGCCGGAACAATTCCGCATCGGGAATCACCGATCGCACATCACAAGTACCATCTTCGTTAACGAAGTATCATCATCGCAAACAATGGCAAACGAAGCAAGAATCTCCTCCTTACATCAGGAGTACGACGATCTAAGCGAAGATTTCGAGACCATATGGAGACTACTCGACCAATACGAACAGTCCGGTCAGCGCAACAAGGGCATCTTAATATTTTATCAAACACTTGTCGACGACATTTGGAAACGATTCAAGATTGTCATTGACGAATTGCTGGAAATCGACGACAACGAACCTGAGGACGTAATAGATGTTCATATAGACCTGATGATACGATTGACCAGACTCAACAACATTGATTCTTCTTCAACGTATGCCTCCAACGCAGTGTCGAGTCCAAGACTATCGGAATGAAGCAGCAATACTTTGAGCAATTACCAGAGACGTAAGAATAGTCTCAATAATAACAGTAGCAATGATCATACTCCGCCGAAGGAGAATGTCGCATCGAATCTAGCGCCGATTTCGTCGCGTGACACACGAAGTTCATTGCATAATACTCGCAGCGCGTCAACACGCGACATCACGACGACCAAGCTTGTGTCATCTTTACTTGAACTCACTGATTCAAGGCTACCGATCGCCTTGAATCAGACAACCTCTAACACTCGCAACTCTTGGCCTACACGCGAATTGAGGACAACCTCTCACGATCCTCTGGACCGAAGAAAACTGAATCCCTTTCAGGACAACAGAATCAATTTCGAATCAAAACCTAGAGCAGAGGTTTCGAAATACACGATGGGATTATCTAGGAGTATTTCCTACTCAATCAGCATCTCAATGTTCAATCTGTCTTATACCACGCTGCTTATGTCATCTGAGAGCAGGAGTATCATATCGGGGAGTCATTTTCCTGAATATAACAGGAAGATGCCACCTTTGCCATTTCCGAAAGGGGCCACATCTGCGAATTACCCGAAGTGGAATAATCATCCCGTTGTCACCATGGTAAAGAATTCTACAAGGGAGGTTATTAGTTGTCAAAACACACCATCAACTCTCAACACCTATCCACTCAGACCACAGATTGCTGCATCGGACAAGTCTCGGGCCACAAATATCTCACTGGAGTCACCCTTGGCTCCAACGACGCCAACATATTCTCCAATACTAAGGCAAGTCACAGTCACGACGTCAACGTTACGACGCCCAACGCACATTCTCCACCAAGGATCATCATTAAGAGAGCTCGATTCGGGCGGCTCATCGGGGGGAGCCCCAACTCCCAATCAATTACAAAGCTCCGCATCGTGTTGGACGAATCAGCATCAAGCAACACAAAAGTTCCGTACAACGAGACCTCATGGGCAGAGGTGTTCCACGATACTTCCTGGGCAGAGGTGTTTCACGATACCTCCAGGATCTAGGCATATCACGACACTTCCTGGGCGGAAAAATACAACCGCAAATTCCTAACTAACAACGGGGACCATAGCGATCGAAACTACAAAGAGTTTCCGAACAGGACATAGACAGCAAACTTGTCAAATTACTATAACTCGGCAATCTTCAGATGTAATCCGTACTCTACGAATGGAATCAACCTCGGAATCACTTATTGCAAATGGTTTTACGTCAAAGAGCGAAAGGAGCGCAACCGTCGCAGAGTCCAGGTATTCGTATCCAACTTATACGTCTTGCAGTTAAGCCAGTCCACGCCGAGCTGGTCAGCGATCTCATAAGCGAGGCCTTCGTTGCGGCTCTGGGAAGATTCATCGCTCATCAAAAAATCAGTCTTTCCAGCCGACCGATGGATCGAATGGCACTTCACAACTCTCAACTCACCTTACTTCAGCGGATTGTGGAAGCTAGCAGTAATTCATCAAACGATATCTCAGACGTGTCGTCATTAAGAAGCTTCATACAATTAAAACGCGAATCACACTCATCATCCAAATCAAAACCAATCCTCAACTCCAGACCGCCAACTCCGATATCTCCAGACCGAAACGATCTCTTTATCCTTACACCCAGTCACATCCTCATCGGAGACATACAAGTTTGCGAGATCGAACATTCAGGGACACTCTATCCGACCGTCTCCAGCATTCGTCAAGTGTATCAACACGAGTTGAATATCCCAACTAGATGGAGTAAGGCAGTCACGGCATACGAAAAGACATCATTATCCTCCTCAGAGGAGACAACGTTACCCCAATGCAATGGCAACGCAATGGGCAGATTCATCAAGGTCCAGCCCGGCGCAGACGGCAGCATACGCCCGGCCACCGTTCGAACGGCTACCTGAATCGGAGCATCAAGCGGATAGTACCACTACCGAGCAGAACGACGCCAGATGACTCCGACACAATCAATAGCAACGAAGTCTGACGAGAAACCCAACTCACGACATTAACCATATCGTTTGATCGGGAACCTATCAACGGGGGAGGATGTTACGTCGGTCGACCCTCTACCAGGAACGGGCCGCACATCGCGGACGGGATGGCAGCCAGATGTCCGCACATCCTTCTTACGTACCCTTAAGAATCTCAAGGACCTACCATAAATCTTCGAAAATTTTAGCTAAAGTCATTCAGATCGAACAAGGATCTATTTACGCAAGCGTTTTCTAAGGTCTACGGTTTGTTTCTGGAAACCACTTAAAAGTTAGTATTTCCACACGTGCGATGCTTCCTACCTCCAACTTTCTATCGAGGGCGGCTAAGACCCCTTCTAGTCCACCCACAATCGTAATAGACAATACAAACAATGTCTTTACCCTCACTTCCCTGGCCAAAAACTGTCATTAACAACTCCGATGATCCCGTGCGCTAGACACACTCTTTCCTAGCTCTCCTCTGACACAGCATCGTCACTTTCAGCGTAGTCCATTTTCGTCGTCAGAGCAGTCAAGATGTCTACCACGATTCTACCCTTAAATTAATCCGTTTCGTTAAGTCTAACTAACTCATCGAGAGATATCCTCAAGTCGGGTCATATTCCTGTAACGCATTAACTGTACTCATCGTCAAACTCTTGTGACGCTCCTAATAGTGTGTAATCTATTGTTGACAACATGCGTTGCATTAACCTGTTAACACAGAGTTAATATCAGTTAACCACACCTGTTATTCTAATCGGAACAAGGGGAACGAATATTTCGCGGCGTAGATTAGCCGAATCGTAGCGAGAATTTACGCCTCTCGCTGACGCGTTTTTGTCGCGACCGCGTCTCTGCACGAACGGTCGAAACAACAGGGTTGGTCAAAAAGCAGTTAGACCACAGGGAAACGTGGTGATATTTCGCCCAGAAGCAGGAGACGGAGAAATGAAATAGAGCGAACAAGCATGCGACGCAGTGTTCACCCTTGTAAACCCCGCCAAAAGGGAATACAAGCCAGCGCAATCCGGAAGATAAGCGGCAACGGTCTAGTCGTAGAAACGACGAAATCAGGAAGTCTCAAAGCATTTACAGAGAACGAGAAGTTACAAGAGGCTGAACTAAAAGCCAGCACACCACAACGTCACCCCCCCTTCAGCATGATCATGTACGACGTCCCGAGGAAGAAGATACTGGCATGCATAAGAAGGTAAAACCAGGAAAGACTGAGGGAGCGCGACGTTGCAGCCATCAAGTTCTGCTCAAGAACGGGACGCCGGGATCAACAGGAGACCAGCTGGGAATTCGAAGTACCCTTCCCCCTGCCGCAGGTAGGGGACAAATTACTGAAAGGAAAAATATACATCTCCTGGAACGCGTGTAAACTTAGGGAATACACAGCGATCAGTTGATGCTATAAGTGCCAAGGATACGGACACGTGGCAAAATATTGCCGCGTAAATTACGAAAATTGCGCTCACTGCGCAGATAGTGGACACAGCACCAACGAGTACCCAAACAAGGACAACGAACCAAGCTGCGTAAACTGTAAAAAGCATAGAAGTTAAAATACTCGGGCTCGGCACAGAAAACGCGATTGCCTGTCGGGGCACGAAACAAAACCCATCAGTGGCAGTGATGGGAGGCAGACACATGACGCCGCTGGAGATCGCCGGCCTGTGCACAATTCACTGCGTATGTGCACAGATAGGGACAGGAGCGGGGGAGCGACGGCGATCTATGCAGTATGTCATTACTTGCCGCCGAACGGAAACATCGGGGTCGGCATCCAACATCTAGAGAAAGTACTGCGGAGCATAAACGGAAAGAGAGTCATAGTCGGCATAGACGCGAACACCACATAGCTGGAATTGTATAGCAGGAATACCGACGAGAGAGGAGAAGCCATGGAAGCCGTCATTGCACAATACGGCCTCCACATCCTTAACAGAACAGGACAGGCTTACACCTTCCAGACAACCCTATCGATGGGCGATCGAACACATATATAACCTCCAGCGACCACAGTATCCTGGAGACGCGACTGAATTTCAATAAACAAAGTAGACCGCCACATCCTCAGGAAAGGAGTTACAACACGAGAACAGCTATCTGGAAGTGTTTCAAAGAGTCCACTTGGAGGAGCAAAAGGACCTCCGAGAGACGACCCTCCAGCGAGCAGACGATGTTGAAAGAATAGCAGAGCGATTGCAGGAATCCTTGATATGAGCCTGCAACGCGGTCATCCCAAAGAAGAAATGGCACAATAGATGAGTGCCATGGTGAACTCGCCAGAGAAAAGCGGCGCACCTACCGGGCAAGAAGAAGATACCAAGGGACCAAGGACGCTGCAACGAGGGAACAAGAGAAATTGCGGTACCGGGACACCCTGTTGAAGTACAAGAAGGCAGTAACGAAAGCGAAGATCCAGAGCTGGCAAGAATTTGTTACTAAAGAGCGTAACAAGGGTTCTTGGGGAATCGTTGACAGTACGGTCACGGGCAAAGTAAGGAGGGCAGATACAGTATCAACGCTGCAAACGCCACAAGGAGATATCTCCGACTGGTGATCAACCGCAGACGCGATGCTGTCAGCCCACATACCGGATGATCAAGGACGTTCTGACACGGAGGAGCCAGCCGAGATAAGGTGGAATATGGGAACCCTCCCGAACGTCGCAGACACCGCACAGTTCCGTATGGAAGAGCTCTGCGGATCAGTCAAAAGAATGACGGGAGGGAAGTATCTTGGACCCGAAATGAACGATGTGGAAGACTTTCAACGCGCCATGGATGGACTCCACCAAGAAATACTAAAATTAGTGAGCGGCTACCTCTCTTGGGGGATCTTCACAAGAAAATGGCAAGTGGAAACTTCATCACCATTCGAAAAGAACCGAAACGAGACAGAAGTAGCACGAAGTCTTACAGGCCAAACTGCCTGCTCTCCATGGTGGGTGAATTACTGGAGAGACTACAGGCTGCTAGAATGTCAACCCTCTCTCATCATCTCGAGCTGAACGCCGACAGACAATACGGCTTCCGCCCCGGAGGATCGAAGACGAAGGCGATAGTCCAACTCAAGGAGATAACCGGGCAGATGAGCGACAAGATGTACGTTTTCGCTATCGCGCTCGACATATCAGGCGCCGTCGACAATCTATGGTAGCCAAACGTCGTGCACGAGGTAACGAGAAGTGTATCCCCCAACAACCTATGCAGGCTAAGACGGAGCTACTTCACAGACAGTACACTGCAAATTGTAGGCAAAAACGAAGTGATCGCCAAGCCCGTCACCAAAGGGTTCCAGCAGGAATCGGTAATGTGTCCAAGTTTTTGGGATCTGATATTCGATGATCTGTGGACGATCTAAGAACTTACACAACATAATGCGAGCCGGTCGCGTATGCGGACGTCATCATCAAGCTGGTAGCAAGAAGCGACAGGACAGAGCCACAGAAGACAGGGCAGGAAGCAGTCACGAGTGTTTCCAACTGCTGCTCCAGGAACAAAAGTGGCATTGCCGGCGGGAAAAACAGGAATGTTCCTGCTGAACGGAAAATTGGTCTCGGAAAGGCCTCCAATTATCGAAGTAAATGGAAAAAGAATTCGAAGGCGACATGCGATGAATTACGTCGGACTGCACTTCGAGAGTGGCCTAAACATTAATAAACACATTGAGTTGACAACACAGAAAGCCAGTAATATGTTCAACAGCTTCGCAAAAGAGACCAAGGCGATAATCACGTACGCCGCGGCCGGCTGGTGAGAACGGCCGCCTTGCCAGCATCTGGGCCTTGGAGCACTGCCACCACGATACCATACCCGAATTTTGGACGAGCAGAGGTGTCGCTACTCCCCCCAGGCTAACACTCAAGCGCCCGTGGTACCAACTTATGTCATAGGTGGGACCACCTTGCGGATGTACGGCCACGTCACTGCTGGTCTGATGACCTGCTAGCCGAGCATTCAGCAGACCAGCGGCATTTTTGTACCCAGGGATTTATTCCGGCGGTCCCGGCCTTCGCATCGGGATCGTGGGTGCGCTACTAACAAAAGCCGCGCAGAGAGAGTATAGGCGCTTAAGCGCACGTATACTCCCGGCGACAAACCCAACGGTGCGCATAGAGGACTCTCGTAAGCGGGACGCCCGTCCCGATTGCCCTCCCTGGCTGCGGGAACGTGGGTTTGTTAGGTCCCATAGGCTCGCACTCGGCGAGCCCCTCCCTACGGAGAACACACAGTTCATCGGTGAGCACGACGACTTAAACAGCGAGCTGAAGACATTCCGGCTGAGCGAAGTTGACACGGGAGTCTGCAGCATGAAGGAAATTCCGCAGCACACACTTGAAGTATGTCAACTCTTCGACGAAGAAGGACAGAGGCTGCGGAATTCCACAGAGGCCATTGAACTAATTTGGCCGAAAGAAAAGGGGGAGTTCATCACTAAGGATGTGTACCACGACGTCCAGCACTTCACCAAGAGTGATCTGTTGACAAAAGAACAAATGAGTAGAGCAGCACTACAAGGAATGAGGAGCCCTCTCCAACAGCGAAGACCACCAGCAAAAAGACAAGCAGACGAACAGTGAAATCAACCACCAAGGAGAAACACAAGGAAAGCACAAGTACCAGAAGAGAGAAGTGGCGAACCAACCGAAACACAGCAGCAACCATAAAAGAATAGAAACCACGAAACAACCAAAGCGAATAAGAAATATAACAGAACAGACCACAGAACTAAAAGAGGAATAACAAACAAGAAGATGCAGAAATAATGCAACGCGCACTAAAGCGCGAGTAAAAACGCAAGCGTGCAGACTGAGGAGTCTACCTACGACCGTTGGTGCAGGTGTCACGGATCCAATTTTTGTTTAGCACGTGCCACGCCAGATGCGATGGTCCTTGCGAGGTTCCTCATAGTCTGGGCGTTAGGTGCAATCCATTGTTAACGCTAACCCGCAACAGGCCTCAGGAGACACCGTAACCCGAACCTGTTCAGTTTCATTTCTCTTCACACAAACATTTTCGGTTTACAGATGGTCCGCATATTTGTCGCACGTTCTTAACTATTACGGAGAAAGCGGGTGTCTGGCGAGATAACAGACTTTTCCCATGAACACGGATGCCCATATCTGGTTTTCTTTGTCGTAATAACTTCATTCAAGAGCCAATGGGCATCGCGGATCATTACCCTCACTATTCTACCGGAAAGTGCGGACGACAAATCCGCGTTCTGAGTTCAAACGGGCACACCCACACCGAGCTTTCTTCCTTGATGGTACGAGCTAGGACCGAATAGTTCTTCTTCCGATCTTATTTGTAACAAAACCCTGACTGTGAAAAATAAATTTGATTCCACACTGAATCTTGCGTTTTCACTTCAAAAATAACGTGACACAGGCGGCACCCACACGATAGGATCTGTGACGGTGCAGGTTATAATCGGCAGGAAAGCCAATCGGCCCGGACCGAGCCACGCGCTGATATCTCCGCCTCCTTGTGGCCTTCGCTGGAAACGGTGAAGCGCGACGCGTGCGTCGCGAGGCACCGGCTAAGCAAGCTGTCGCACAAATGGGTATTTTCAACTTATCCAATGACCCTCAAGGTGAGGGCAGGGTTTTTCCAAGTTGAGCGCCGACAATCAATGCACGCCGGTCCCAAGGTAGGGGACGCTGGAAAGTAGACAAAACTCAAATAGCACCTTGTAGCGACGCCAGCATGTGTTTCTATTCGAGGAACGGTACGGACAACCAATGATCGGACCCTATAAGCTAACACTACTTGATACAGTCTATTTAGGTTGCGATTGTCAGACAATGTTACAGTGAAGAGTACGCAACGTAAGCTTAGTTGGTGCGACTCAAAACATTTATAACGACTTCACAGATACTGATTGATCTAAAGATAAGAAACCAGTCACGAGATGTTGACTATTCTAAATATTAGGAAGGTTGGTTGACTAGGAAGGATCTTAGCAGTCCCTGAGATTCAGTTGCTAAACGGATGATAACGAACGTGAGGACAACCAACTTTTCCGTATCTGCACGCAGTAGACTATATATGTAAGGAACACTTGAATGAAATGGTGCGTGTTTGGCCTGAAGGACTTTAACTATGAAAATTCATAGATTTGTGGTGGCTCCTTAGAGCTATTGAGGGTATATAGTAAGGATGTGTAAACACCAGGTCGTCATCTTGCCCGCAGTCTGTGGTCTGGTTTCGGTAGAGGGACAGCCGACTTAACAAAGTAATAGTAAAAGAACAAGTTTGATAAATGGCAGAATGCAATTTGAGAATAGATCAGATGGCAGCCGGTGATGCCGATGCGGTTCCACTCAAAGTCCGAAAGTCGCCAAAGATAAACAGCCTCGAAAACTTGTTTTCATTACTACATCTAACTAACAAGCATGTGTCTTGTATAATAAAATAACAAAGATGAAGTTCGGAGATAATGATGACTGAAATCCTGTAACTTAATTCACATTTTCAACGAAATTTGGCTATTATGTATCGTCCGGGATACTACTATTACATTTACATTCTGAGGTGATGGATCGTCTCAGAGAGACCAAGAAACATTTGAGTTTATTTAACGAAAAAATCTATTGTAACATATTCATGGTGTACACTGCGCACAGGACTCGCGATCATTAAATCAGAGGTTCGCGGTATTACTAGTAGCGGTTCGCGATTCGCGATTACAAGTTCGAGTTCTGGTCAATGCGTCTTGATTCGCGCTATGTGTTCGGATGATGAATGCCTAAGATACCGAGAACTCCGTACAATTACTATGTACTGCCAATGATTGCTTCGGACCTACATGTAACGAGGAACGTGACTACAGTTTATTTGTTAATCTAATAACATGTAAAGTTCTTCAGTTGTACTAAGAACAATCAATGGATAAGTGAAGAGAATATTGAAATCTTTGAAAATAAGTATCTAGTCATATGATTTCCGATCCGACATTTTATTGCAATGCTTGTCAAATTTCAAAGTAATTTCCTATCCATATTAAACATATTTCATATATGTGCATGTCTATCACTTTGATCAGTTGTGCTACTTGCACTAATTCGCCATTGTGGATCATCTAAATTTAACAAAGATGCATTCAATTTACTCCATACTTCAAAAAGCTCCTATTATCATAATTCACATGGGAAGATAGAGAGCTGTGACAGTATTCAGCTCTCAACTTTGAACAAGGCATATTGATAAGCCAGAGTAACTCACATACAACTTGGTGGTACAAGCGTTGAAAAAAGTTATCTGGCCCTGAGAAAACACATTTGGACAGGCAACGTACAAAGGGGATTTGTGCTCACCAAACAAGACTTGCTATAATTTGCTGTAGTTTGTCACAATAAGCCTATGTGTATCGCGCGTCAAACGATTTTCGAATTAGTTGATGCTTGGATGTTCAAGATACGAAAGCACGGTGTGATGAGGCGTTTATGTACAACGTGTTCATGGTGCAACTCATCGTTAGCAATCTTCATGCACGATTTGCTAAAAACAATGAATTTTCCCCTCTGTTTATCCCATACCAGTCTTCTCTCGTCACTCCTTGTCTCATACACAGCAGGACAAATATCGTCCCAGATGACGACCAACAGCCTGGACACATCTGCGGATCTCTTGCCTGCGACAGAATTTTGTCATGTGTAGTATGCTGGAATGAAAAGGACTAATATGGCGAATCAGAAGATTGCGGGAAAATTGTAGACGTTTTCCAAATGTTATTAATTTCTTTTTATTTATTCAAAACTCTACAAAACTGTTGACTAATTAAGCAAATATACACAATCTTGACGTTCAGAATAATGGAGCGAGTATTGGAAACGGTACTATTAAATCCACAGGTTAACATGTAATTCAAATTTTCTTTAAACTCTAAGACATACAAAGTACATAATGTTTTATGTAAATTGCCATACATTTGAAAATAAGAAATATCGAATCAAAAATTCTTTAAATATATTTCGAACGCTCATTAATACAACAAAATTATATTACTACAATATTGCATTACTACAAAATTATATTACTACAAAAAATAGTAATGGTCCCGAATGCATTGGTCCCGATACAGTTGACAAACCAAACCAATGAAATGTGCAGAGACTAGAGAACATGGGGTCCCCAATCGTGTGGTATGCTTCAGCATCGTTGAGAACACCAACTCCCTCCTTCCTCCCTCCTCCTTCGGAGAAGTTGGTGGGCCCATGCGTGTCAAGACCACTCACCTCACCTTCTTGTGGGGCTCCGCGACACCCTGCACCGGCTTTGACCGGTGCAGGGTGCGAAAGAGTGAGTGGCACCAGGACGGACTTTGTTGATGACCGCGGGGACAACAAATTATATATTACTATGGATTGCGACCACAAAAGAAATATGGTTTACGGTGCAGGGGAGGGATATTCCAGTACCGGCGCAGCGATGGGTAGTCAAGTGGGCTCAGCTGCGTCGTCATCTCACGACCACGGCCGTTCGGGGGTGGACCGCCAGGCCCCCGGATGTGTTTTCACGTCTGGCGAGGCGGGATGCAGTAGTACAGAGATTCACAAGGAACCTCCGAGAAAAATGACAGGAGCATCGCGGAGAACCAGGGGCGGAACGGACGGCGTCTTCCTCGCACCGGCCGCGGTAACGGGCCTCGCGCCGGTAAGGGCGCTACGAACGCGGATGAGGTCCGATGACGAGGATTCGGTCGCCTCTTTCGCGTCGCGATCATCCCTGGGATCGACTGTCTCCGTGGGGAAGAGAAGGCGCATTACGACGCTGACCTCGGAAATCTCTATGGATTTGGCACTGGATATACGGATTAACTCGGCGGCCGACGTGAGCGCAGAGTTCACAAGGCAGGTGTCAAAGATCTTGCGGGTGGCGGCGGTATCGTCGTATCTGAAGGGAGCAAGCATTAAGGACCTAAAGGATGCGGCGAGCTACGTCGCCGCCGCATGGAGGTAGCTGAACCTGCAGAGGGCTGAGGTGGTCCACAGCGGTAGCTCCACGGCCGCCAGGCTCGCGAAAGCAGAGCTGACAGCTTTGGAGGAGGAAAACGCGGCCTTGCGTAAAGAGATAACGAGGCTGGCCGCTCGCATCCACGAGTGCCCGCGGTGCAACGGTCGGGCTATTGAGTCCGGCCACCCTCCGCGGGAGGGGTAACAAGAAGGCGCGCGTCTGGACGCCCTAGAGGAAACGATGGACAAACTCGGACCCTCCATTATGAGGGCAATCGAGGAACGGTTCGGGGGCCGAAGACCGTGCAGCCCCGAACCTCGGCGCAAGGCGGACCAACCCGCTGCCCCACGCGTCACCCATGCCACAATGCTCCCGTGGGAGCAGGAGGATGGCGAATGGAGGGTGGTGGAAAGACGGCCGCGGAAGAAAAGGGCCGCAAGGAAGGCGGAGAAAAAAGAGGGAATGCCTGCTGCTCCTTCGTCACGACTAACGGGCGCAGGGAAGACGGGCGCCGCAATAGTGACTAAGAAAGGAATGGCGCAGGCGACGAAAACGGCCGGGCGTCCCGCGCACTGCGTACGTCCGCGGTGACGTTGACTATCAACGAGGGAGTTAAGACATCGTACGCCGATGTTCTCGCGACGGCGCGACAGTAGGTCCCGCTTGCGGAGATTGGCGTCGAGTCCCTCGGAATGAGGAAATTGATGACAGGGTGTATAATTATCCGACTCCCCGGCGACAAAGACAGAGGAAAGGCGTCGCGATTAGCGACGCGTCTGGCCGACGTGCTGCACCCGGCCACGGTGAGAGTAGCGGCCCCGAACAGGACGGCGGAATTGAAGGTGGCCGGGATAGACATATCGGTCGCTAAGGAGGAGCTGCGGCAGGCGCTGGCCTCAGCGGCGGGAAGCGGCAGCGCGGAGGTGCAGGTCGGAGAAATCCGTACCACCAGATACGGCCTCGGGACTGCATGGGTAAGGTGCCCAGTGGCCGGAGCCCGGAAATTAGCCCGGGACGGGAAAGTAGCTCTGGGCTGGTCCACGGAGAGGGTCACGGCTATCCCGCAGAGACCCTTGCAGTGTTTTAAGTTCCTGGAGCTGGTGCACGTGCGGGTAATCTGCACGTCCAATGTAGATCCCGGGCATCTGTGCTATAGGTGTGGCGGTGGCGGGCATCGTGCCAGGGGGTGTCCCGCCTCCTAGCCCAAGTGCCCGTTGTGCGAGTCGCTGGGGGCGCCAGCCAACAACAGGTTGTGCGGGGCGGCATGTGCTCCGCCGAGAACTAAGAGGAAGCCACCGATCCGCGAACCGGCCGCGGTGGTAACGCAGGAGGGGAGCACCGTCGAACATTCAGCGGTGGATGGCCGGGAGGAGGCCATTGAGGTAATTGAGTGATTTTAACCGTCTCCTCCAATACAACTTGGGCAGATCGAGAAGGGCGCATGACCTGTTCCTCCAGACCATCCGGGAGGAAGAGGTGGCCCTCGCGACAGTGGCCGAGCCGTATCGCGTCCCTGACGCTCCCAACTGGATCGGGGACTGACGGCCGTAACTTGGACGCCGACCCGGGGCGCCTTTGGCGCCCTGCTTGACCGTGGCAACGGCTACATCGAGGTCGAATGGGCAGGAATAGCGGTGGTGGTGGTCTACGTCTCCCCCAACAGCGGCCTGGCTGCATTCGGGGACTTTCTGGACAATGTCGGTGAATGCGTCAGAAGTTGCTTTCCCCGCCAGGTGCTGTTCCGTGGGGACTTCAATGCCCACTCGACGCAATGGGGGAAGTCCGCGACGAACACCAGAGGAAGATAGCTGACCGACTGGGCTGCGGGACTCGGACTCCTGCTGGTAAACAAGGGTACGGCGAGCACCTGCGTGGCGTGGAGGGAGTCCTCCGTCGTCGACATCACGTGGGCCACGTCGGAGCTGTACCCGAAGATCCGTGACTGGAGAGTGGCCGAGGGAGTCGAGACCCTGTCCGTTCACTTCTACATAGTTATGGAGGTTGTCTCGGAGGACGTGGACAAGAATAACAACCGCGTCGCCCGAGGTGGTGCGAGCCGTTCCGGCCCATCACAACCACCGAGACGGCGCCTGAAGGAGCGGGACACGGAGTTGTTGCGGGCGGCAGCCATCGTCTCGGCGTGGAGCTGGGACGCCCGAGGGACGACCAGTCTGGGAAGTGTCGACGAGGAGGCGGAAATCCTCCAACGATACATGAGCGCCGCATGCGACGCCTCGATGTCGCGCTCCGTCCCGGGCGGTGGACGCAACCGCTGCGTTTCCTGGTGGACGCCGGAGATCGCGGAGTTGTGGGCGAGCTGCGTGCAAGCACGTAGAAGATTTCTGAGGGCCCGTCGCCGCAGAAGGATGCGCGACGAGGAAGAGATCTCCCGCTGCTACGGGTTCTACAGAGAGGCGAGACGTACTCTGCAGCGGGAGAACAAGATCGCGAAGGCTCGGTCTTGGAAGGAGCTGATCGAGGCGGTTGAGTCAGACCCGTGGTGGAGGCCGTACAAGGTGGTAACGAGGAAGTTACGACCTGCGGCCTCCCCGCAGACCGCCAACATGGATCCGGTGCTGCTGGCCAATGTCATCGGGACGCTGTTTCCGCGCCACGATAGCGACGCGGGGCTGTCGGGATCGTCCCTCTGCTCCGGTAACGACGAGACGGCGTCAACGGCAACGGCGGCGACTACGTCGACGGAGCGGAGCGAGGAGCTGCGGGTCACTCAGGAGGAGCTTCTCGCAGCTACTAAGAACATGGCGTCCCATGACGTGGCACTGGGTCCGGACGGAGTTCCGGGCCGAGTCTGGGCAGAGACGATGGAGGCGGTGGCCCCTCGCGTGCGGCATCAGTTCACCCGGTGCCTGAGGGAGGGCATCTACGCGCAGATGTGGCGGACGGCGAGATTGGTCCAGCTGCGTAGGGATGGTCGTCCGCCAGACTCGCCGTCGGCGTACAGGCCGATATGCCTGCTGGACGAGATCGGGAAGCTTTTCGAGAGGGTGATCGCCGCCCGCCTAGAGGCCCATATTTCGGGGCGGGAGCCCGGATGGCACGACAGTCAGTACGGCTATCGCCGGGGTCGCTCCACGGTGGACGCTGCCTAGTTGGTGAGGAGCATGGCGGAGGACACGGTTTCCCGCTACGGGATTGCGGTAGCGGTCTCCCTGGACGCCAGCAACGCCTTCAACTCTATCCCCTGGGTGAGAATAATGGAGGCTCTGCGACACATCGAGGAGCCGGCGTACCAGGTTGAGGTTATCGGAGCCTACCTGAACGATAGATGGATCACCTTCACTGGGAGGAACGGGGAAGAGAGAAGACGTGTGGAGCGTGGCGTCCCGCAGGGTTCGGTGCTAGGACCGATCTTGAGGAACACGGGCTACGACTCCGTCCTTCGATGCCCGATACCGCCGGACACGGGCTTGGTTTGCTACGCCGACGATACCATGGTGCAATCCGGGAGACGGTGGTGGAGCGAGACTGTGATTCTCACGGACGACGCTGTGGCGTGCGCGGTGCACGCTATTCAGCGACTGGGATTGAGCGTGTCGTAGGCCAATTCGGAGGCATTGTGGTTCTTCGACCACCGCCGCAGGGGATCCGCTCACGATGGTTTGTCCGTGGCCGTAAATGGCGAAGCGGTGCCGGTGAAGTGTCGTATGAGGTACCTGTGTCTCACCATCGACAGTCGGTGGACGTTCGGGCCACATTTCGAGCTCCTGGTCCCGAGGGTGACAGCCGCAGCCAACGCTCTGTGCGGCCTTCTTCCGAATATACGCGGAGAAGGGTCGGGAGTCCGCCGACTCTACGAGGGAGTGATCCGGTCCCGGGTCCTCTATGGAGCACCGGTGTCGGCCCAAGACCTGATGGCCAACCGTCGCAGTCGTACCCTGGTGAAGAGACTGCAGAGGATGACCGCTATCCGAATAGCCAGAGGATATCGGACAATATCCTACGAGACGGCGACAGTGCTGGCGGCGTCGCCCCCGATTGAGCTGCGGGCCGTCGAGCTCTGTCGGGTGTATGAACACCTGAGGGCACCGCCTTCGACGACGACGCTGCTGCCAGACGGCCTCTCGGCCTCGAACGTCCGGAAAGAGGCAAAGCTGGAGATCTGGAAGCGGTGGCGCTCCAAGGTGACGGTGGAGGTCGCCAGGCGGCCACACCGAGCCGTCCGCGCCGTGCTTCCCAATTGGCAGGCCTGGAGAGATCAAGGCAGTGTTCCGCTCACCTTCAGGACGACACAAATGCTCAACGGACACGGGGTCTTCGGTGAGTACCTGATGACGATCGGGCGGGAGGTGGCGTCCATCTGACACCAACGCGGGGCAGAAGAGGTCACGACGCAGCACACGCTAGAGTTTTGTCCAGCGTGGGTGCAACCGCAGCGCGTCCTGCAGCTCGACATCGCCGAGAGGTTGACTCCGGAAGCAGTCGTTAAGGCCATGCTCCGAGGGCCCCAGGATTTTAACGCTGTCCGCACCTACTACGAGGAGGTTATGCAGAGAAAGGAGCGGGCAAAAAGGAGACCGGGAGAGAAGAGCAGATCCCAGTAGATCGTGGCATCAGCATCGCAGAGGATCCGTAAGACGCAGGGGCGCGGCGCCACCGTCGCTGCTCCGGGTGCGTCAGACTAGGGAACGTGGTGCTAGGAGGAGTGGTTCCCTTTAGCTTTCCAACTCAAGCCGGGACGCCTCCCTAGGCAACAACAACGGCAGGGAGATGGCCGACGAAGTTGCACTCGGTAGTGATTCGCAAGATACCCCGCGTGCACCTCTCAACGTCGGGATGACCACCGTGGGGTTTTAGTCGGTAAAAGTCCGACACTGCACGGTCGTTGCTACGCAACGCCGAGTGTACATGTTGATTACCCCACGATAAAGAAAAAAAAAAAAAAGAAAAAGAAAAAAGGTTCGAATACCGGGAAGTTATATCCCCTACATTATCCATAAATCTTTACCCAAGCAAAATATTACCGACCCACGACTGCAAACTTTTGCTCGGTCATCTGGACGACCATTAGACGATCACGTGAAATCGAAGTGACCCAAGTGTTTAAGAATCGGACACACGGCCGGAGGTTGGTACCTCCGACATTTTCCATTTGCCAACCACCCCCCCCCGCAACTACCACTACAAAACTAGTGCCGCATTCCCTGGGCCGTCGTGCGAGTCTGAGGGGGGGCCCTCCACAGTCTGACGGCTCCTTCCCGCGCTCTTCTATGACGGCGATAATGGTGGTGCCACGGTCTCGTAGCGTCGTATCGGTCATCTTCGGCGAGCCACTTTGACAGGGTCGCCTCTCTTCTCTGTTTAACGTAACACGTTATATAGGTATTACCATACAACGGTATACTATATAACGTAATACGATATAACATAATACCATATAACATTTTATTAAATACGTTATAACGTAATACATTATAACGTCATAGGTTATCGCATAATACTGTATAAATTAATAACATATAATGTTACGCCCCGAGGCTTAGTATAGATCGTATTTCTAATCGTCGCTCGCGGTCTTACAGCGTCGCACATGGATCGTCTTATCTGCCCGACGAAAAACATACAATGTATCGACGAGCGCATAGTCGTCACCAAGCAGCGAGTTCTAGAAACGTCGATTTCGGTCCGTTATTTCATTCTCACAAAGAAGTCGGCCTACGTGATCATCGGAGCGAGCGGTGGCGTGATTCGAGCGTAGTGGGGGTTGTCTCCCCGAAAGACAAGGAATCGGTCTAAGGGCAATCGGTCTCATTTGAAAAGTCTAACTGCATACATCGAGAGCTCTGACGAACAAAGTCGCTTAGTCTAACGAATATCGAGAAATATCAAATATCGAGTCGGATTTCTGTAACGCATTAACTGTATTCATCGCAAAATAATTTGTGACGCTTTTATTATCATTTAACTTATTGTTAAAACTACAAGCTATATTAACCTGTTAACACAGTGTTAAATACATTGAACCACCCTTGTTATCATAATCGAAACAAGAGGAACGACTATTTCACGGCGTCGATTATACGAATCGTAGCGAGAATTTACGCCTCTCGCTAACGCGTTTGCCTCGCGACCGCGTCTCTCCGCGAACGGTCGCAACAATTATGTATAATAAATATAATAAAATTAAAATTCATATATCTTTCTTTATACTGCGTTGCATATATTTTATAGATATAGTGTATCTTATATATCTCAAGCATCTAAGAAACAAAGCTAGAAGCAAAACTCACTTTTGCTTGATGATGTCCATTCTTCGATAAAAGATAACCCATCAAGGAACTTTTACTCACAGGTTTCTTAGCAACTTTTTTTTTTTTTACGTGGGGAAATCCTCATGAACGCCCGGCAGCCCTCTGGGAGGCGGCGGGTAGTGTCGGACTCGTACCGACTAAAACCCCACAGTGGTCGTTACGACGCTTGTCAGGAATGTCCCGGTTCATTTCTTTCGATATACTTCCGCGACACTCCTTCGACGTCGTCTCTCCCTTTGTTGTTGTGGGAGGCATCCTGGTTAAGCTGGGCAGCGCGGGTGGGGGGACAACTCACCCCCGAGTGCCACGTTCCCTGGGCCGTCGCGCGAGTCTGAGGGGGGACCCAGACCCTCCTCAGCTGACAGCTCCTTCACCGCGCGCTTCAATGACGGTGGTGGCGGTGGTGGTGCCGCGGTCTTTATTGGGAAAAGATTCTTTACTTGTACATATATATTATAGTCTCCTCAGTTTCATGCATTTAAATCTTAGCTTACGAATAGGGAGATTTCCCTACTTAAAAATACATTCCTGTCTGATCGATCGGGAGATATCACATATTGAGCTTGACAACGCATTCTTTCTTTTTTATTAACTAATTTACTGGTACTGAACTTAACCGTTATCATAAACTGATGTCATAAAAATATGCGAAATTTGAAAATTAATAAAATTAACCAAAAATCTTATATATGAAATACATTGATAAAAATTTTTATTATCATTACAATATAATTAATATACATGTTATATATATATGATACATTATATTATGTTTTTATATATATATATATTAAAATTTATATAATACATGATATGATACATATATATATTATTATTATTTTATATTCATTATATACATTTTTAATTTCAGCATTACAGATAAGTAATTTTTCATCATTAAAATAATTCTTTTTCATTTTTTTCACTTTCTTTCGTTTTTAACAATTCCTTACGTTTTAATTTCGTATCTTATTTTGTCAAAAATAACAGAATTGTCCTAACTTCTATAATTATGAATTATAATTACAAATATAAGCTATTGAAGTTCTGTTATTTTTGATTATTTAGTATTCTGCTTCTGATTTTTCTTGTTGTTTTCTTTTTTTCATATTTTATGTTGGATTTTCCCGGCCGGCCTTTTTCTCGTCGTCCTCTTGCGGCAATTTGTTTGATGGTTGTACTGTGATTGGCGAAGCAACTGGTGCAACGGGCATAGGAATACTTGGTATACTGTCCAGTAATTCAATGTGGCTCATTTGTTCACCCAGTTTTACCAAATTCACGTTACATAGCTAGGACAGCTGAAGTTAATGGCTGCGGAGCTTCGTCCGACGATTGCGATGCAGATTTGTGGGGTGAAGACGTCGATTGTAGTAATGCCGGTAGGGATGTGAGGAGACCGTTATCGGAACTGTAAACATTATTAATCATGTTTTATTAACCATTTTGACGCTAATTCAATGATTTTCCATTAAAATTTTAATCTAGATTTTTTCCATTAAATTATCCAAGAAATGCTGCAGTAAGAAAAGTATTCTGCATATATATATATGTTTATAAACTATATTTTTTCCAAACTATAAAAATTGTCTTAGTCGTTACGAGAAAGGAACGATCCTACGTGAAAAGGTAAGTTAATAATGTGAAACAAAATCTTTTTACATTAATCTCGTATAAAGAATTTCATATAAGACTTCGTTTGTGAAAGTATGAAGTGGGAAAATTTTTCCCAAAGCTAGAAATGGAAATTCTATGTTTCTTCTATACTTGTTTACTACTTTAAAAAGTTCAATTTAATACATAATATACTATAAAAAAATACTTTAGAATATGCTTTCTAACATAAATATATGAAATAGCAAAATTTATATGAACGTTATATCTACTATTTAAAATGATTTAATAATAGAGTGTAGAATTTGACTCACTTAGAAGAATGTCTCTTCTTGCGCGGTCTTCCAGGAATCTTCATCTTGTCTTTCTTCCTATTCAATTTAGCCAATTCCTTCAGCTTTTCTCTATATTGTCTTTGAATGTCAGCCATCCTGACTCTTATCTCAAGTTCCTTAGCATCCATATTCGGCCAGTCTGGCTCATTATCGATGTGTTCTTTTCTAGCGATATACTTCTTTGCGTCGAGTTTCCCTTGCAAATTTCTATAATCGTGACAATCAAGATGTTCTCCCAGGATATGACTCCTATCCTCATGTCTGCTATCTTCGTCGTTCTCCATCATTCTATCATCCGAACATATCTTTTCATCGTGCATTTCAGCATCAGAATCCGATAGATTATCATCAATAATCAAGAAATCTATAGATTCCTTGCTGCTAGAAATTTCACTCATATGATTGATTCCGTATAATTGTTCGTATATCTTTCTTTCATATTCTTCAAAGTCTTCTTCTCTTTCGTAGTTTACATTATGGCAAGGAGTACTAGTAGCAAGGGGAGCGTCATTTAACATATCATTATCTTCGTTATCGGTACAAATATCGTTTTCGGTAGGAGAATCTAAGCTTCCACTTGTATTATTGTTCGCGTTTATTATAGACACTGATATTTCCTGCTCATTTTCATCATACCGTTTATCATAATCATCGTCTTCGGAATACGAGTCGTATTTAGATTCCTCATCTACTAACTCGCCATCGGTTTTGAACCTCTTGAGGCTCTCGAAATCTTGCAAATGTTCTTGCACATACTTTCTCTTGCCCGATGTCTTTCTTTCATTTTCTGGGACATTATTCGCTCTGCCCAGGTTCAACAATAAGCTAACTGCATAAGATATATCATCGAAATTCTCCAGATTCGACTTCCGGTAAGTTGTATCCTCTACCTTCTCCATAAATCGTTGTTCTCTTGAATCGCATAACACCCCCAAAGAGCTGTTCATGTTGTTGGTGTGGGTCCCTTCCGGAGGAAAAAGCGCCCTGCCCTTGATAACCGATCTATCTAATATATGTCTTCTATTTCCGTTGGATCTCACGCGTTCCAAGTGCTTAATACTGTTCGACAGCAATCCCAACACACTATAATCAACTTCAGGTCTCGGTTTAGAATTAATAACAAATCGATATTTGGGAGTTTCAGTATACAATGAGTCTTCTAGCGATTCCAATTTCCCTTTTTTAGGAGTCACCGCGTCATAGTTAGTGCATTGCATTTGCACTTCACAGACCTCGGGCGGCGAGACATTCTCCATTATCACGACAGATTCTTTATCGTCGTTTAACTCCATATTATCATTACTGCTTCTCGTGTCATGCTCCGAAGAATATATCTCAATTTCTCGTCCTATATCGTAGTTTTCAATGAATTGAGAGTTCTCGCAGGATCTCAGAATGTGTCTATTCAAACTGTTTTCTATTTCTCTCGGTATCGTTTCCGAATGTCTTCTCGAACGAAGATTTTCTGCATTCTTATCCTTCGAGTCGTCCACGTTTAGGGGTGTCGTCTCCTGTAAAGCAGCAGCTGCGTTCTTATTCAACTTCTCCACCACGTTTTCGATTCCAGGATGAGACTTTTCGATAATGTGCCTCTTAGACAGATCCTGGCACTTTGGCTTTTTCGTGGTTGATGTTGGTTCGCATCTGTATGAATAATCTTCATACATTGTTTCATCTGCTTTCTGCTTGAGTTCGACCATTTGTACGTCACAATCGATCCTCGACATATCGAACGATTTCACAATGATCTGTGGACGTCGAACGGTTGCCTGCGATCGCTCGTCTCGGCCCTTTTGATAACTATCGTAATTCGGATTGATCTCCACTTTCGATTCTATCGGATTCTCCGATAGTTTTGGAATTTGATTGACTTCCGGAGTTTCGGCCGAAGAATTTCCATGTCTGTGTAACTCATTCGCCGACATTTCATCTGGATTAACTAATTCGGCCTGTAAAATATAACGTGTTATGTTATTGAATGTTGTGTAAAATTTATACTTTGTAATTTCTTATCGGTCGATGAAGTCGAATGATTTTAACACTTAGACAACATAATAGGGAGTTTTTCCTTCTACGAGAACGTCGCTGCGTGACGGAACGGGAAGATCCCCTTTTTTGACTTTAGCAACGCGTTTTTTTTTTTTTTGTTTTGTTAACCAATTTAGCGGCGTTAAACTTAATTAAAAAGATATTCAAATCGTGTTATTTATCTTTAATGTTTTTAATTCTACCTGTATTTTTTTATACTTTGAATATACTTTCAATTTGATGTTTTGTATAAACAATATGTAAAATCGTTAAATAAAATTATCACCGCAAAATATAACTGACCACTTAAATAATTTTTAAACTTCCTTGTTTTTTAAGTAGTGAGAATTAATCCTCGATACTTGAAAAAATGCACGGTGGGCAGCGTATGGGTTGCTTGTCCGAGCGCGGTGGAAATAGCGTATAGCTCGCTGTGGCGCGCGCGGTTGGCTAAGTGTTAATAATTACATTGGGTTTGGTTTATTCTTTTCGTAAAGAGTAACGTTGAGAGACTCGCGCTTTCGTAAGATATTTTTTATTTAAGCTCAACGATAGTTATGAAATAATCAATTTTATTTTTTATGAGTGTTATATGTTCATATAAGCTAAACAGAATGGCATAAAAAAATTGCTCTTGCCTCTTTTCGTCATTAATATCAAGAGTTGACTATCGTATTGTATATATTAACAAATAACATTGTTTTGCATATTAATTTCCTTCATCTAATAATCAAAAAATTTTATACCTTTCTTATTTATCGATATCGAGCGTAGAGTGACTATCACGCGATATGTTATACAAAAAACCAAAGATGTTTCTCTATATGTCAATGTTACTGTTTCGTTAATATAATAACATATAATCGAATTATTAAACAAGTGACGTGTTAAAAAAAGCTAGCCGTGTGGACTAAGGACATATTTATAAACGTTTATCAATTTTCTTCGCCTCACTCGCGCTCGAGATTCTTTCATTAGCCTATGAACGATACACGTGTATTTCATAGCGAACGACAGTGAAGAACAGAAAAATGAAAGATGGCTCACCTTCTGAACGCTTCTTGAAAAGTACACTTGTAACTCCGCGATATTTGCGAGTACGTAAAATATGTCTTTGCACTCCGTTGTTGCTACGACCACGTTACAAACGAAACTAACAGGTCCACTATTGCGAAGATACGAAAATTTTGCAAGCCCTAACAAGTCGGCTGTTAACGTAGTGGGGACATTCTGGCCGAAGAATTACGAATCACTGGTACCAGTGGGAAACTTACTTGGCCGTAGTGGGGACATTCCGGGCGGAGTATTGCCAATCACAGGAGCCAATGGAAAACGCACTTGCTTACTCCTAACCCCTGAGAAATGTTATGGACAATTTTCGCTAGATCGTCGAGACGTCCAAAAATCAAAAGAATGTTATAACAGTGCAATCTATAAATGCAATTTATATTGATATTTATTTAAAAAGGCAGCCTGTCCTCAACGATGGCATTCGTTACTCGCGGACTCCCGCCGCAGGGGGCAGTAAGCACTCAAACAATTAATGCAACAATTAATATTTAATAATCAATATTTAATATTCAAAATTTAATATTCAATATGTAATATTTAATATTTAATATTCAATATGTAATATTCAATATTTAATATTTAATTTTCCATTTTTAATATTTAATATTTAATATTCAATATTTAATATTTAATAATCAATATTTAATATTCAATATTTAGTATTCAATATTTAATATTTAATATTTTATAATTAATATTTCATATTTATCCTGCAGCAATAACTTATAACGATGTAGGTATAGCAGAATAATTTCAACGTGCGAATAAGCAATTCTGATAGATAAATAAAATAAACAAAATAGAATTAAGTAAAAATATAAATTATTTGATCAACACCATAAATTGAAAAGCGGGACAAAATGATGTTGCAAACACTATTATCATACACACCCTTGTTATCATAATCGAAACAAGAGGAACGACTATTTCACGGCGTCGATTATACGAATCGTAGCGAGAATTTACGCCTCTCGCTAACGCGTTTGCCTCGCGACCGCGTCTCCCGCGATCGGTCGTAACAATTATGTATAATAAATATAATAAAATTAAAATTCATATATCTTTCTTTATACTGCGTTGCATATATTTTATAGATATAGTGTATCTTATAAATCTCAAGCATCTAATAAACAAAGCTAGAAGCAAAACTCACTTTTGCTTGATGATGTCCATTCTTCGATAAAAGATAACCCACCAAGGAACTTTTACGCACAGGTTTCTTAGCAACATTTTTTTTTTTTTTTACGTGGGGAAATCCTCATGGACGCCCGGCAGCCCTCTGGGAGGCGGCGGATAGTGTCGGACTCTTACCGACTAAAACCCCACGGTGGTCGCTACGACGCTTGTCAGGAGTGTCCCGGTTCCTTTCTTTCGATATACTTCCGCGACACTCCTTCGACGTCGTCTCTCCCTTTGTTGTTGTGGGAGGCATCCTGGTTAAGCTGGGCAGCGCGGGTGGGGGGACCACTCACCCCCGAGGGCCACGTTCCCTGGGCCGTCGCGCGAGTCTGAGGGGGGACCCAGACCCTCCTCAGCTGACAGCTCCTACGCCGCGCGCTTCAATGACGGTGGTGGCGGTGGTGGTGCCGCGGTCTTTATTGGGAAAAGATTCTTTACTTGTACATATATATTATAGTCTCCTCAGTTTCATGCATTTAAATCTTAGCTTACGAATAGGGAGATTTCCCTACTTAAAAATACATTCCTGTCTGATCGATCGGGAGATATCACATATTGAGCTTGACAACGCATTCTTTCTTTTTTATTAACTAATTTACTGGTACTGAACTTAACCGATATCATAAACTGATGTCATAACAATATGCGAAATTTGAAAATTAATAAAATTAACCAAAAATCTTATATATGAAATACATTGATAAAAATCTTAATTATCATTACAATATAATTAATATACATGTTATATATATATGATACATTATATTATGTTTTTATATATATATATATTAAAATTTATATAATACATGATATGATACATATATATATTATTATTATTTTATATACATTATATACATTTTTAATTTCAGCATTACAGATAAGTAATTTTTCAGCATTAAAGTAATGCTTTTTTATGTTTTTTCATAGTTCTTTCGTTTTTGACAATTCCTTGCGTTTTAATTTGGTATCTTATTTTGTCAAAAATAACAGAATTGTCCTAACTTCTATAATTATGAATTATAATTACAAATATAAGCTATTGAAGTTCTGTTATTTTTGATTATTTAGTATTCTGCTTCTGATTCTTCTTGTTGTTTTCTTTTTTTCATATTTTATGTTGGATTTTCCCGGCCGGCCTTTTTCTCGTCGTCCTCTTGCGGCAATTTGTTTGATGGTTGTACTGTGATTGGCGAAGCAACTGGTGCAACGGGCATAGGAATACTTGGTATACTGTCCAGTAATTCAATGTGGCTCATTTGTTCACCCAGTTTTACCAAATTCACGTTACATAGCTAGGACAGCTGAAGTTAATGGCTGCGGAGCTTCGTCCGACGATTGCGATGCAGATTTGTGGGGTGAAGACGTCGATTGTAGTAATGCCGGTAGGGATGTGAGGAGACCGTTATCGGAACTGTAAACATTATTAATCATGTTTTATTAACCATTTTGACGCTAATTCAATGATTTTCCATTAAAATTTTAATCAAGATTTTTTCCATTAAATTATCCAAGAAATGTTGCAGTAAGAAAAGTATTCTGCATATATATATGTTTATAAACTATATTTTTTCCAAACTATAAAAATTGTCTTAGTCGTTACGAGAAAGGAACGACCCTACGTGAAAAGGTAAGTTAATAATGTGAAACAAAATCTTTTTACATTAATCTCGTATAAAGAATTTCATATAAGACTTCGTTTGTGAAAGCATGAAGTGGGAAAATTTTTCCCAAAGCTAGAAATGGAAATTCTATGTTTCTTCTATACTTGTTGACTACTTTAAAAAGTTCAATTTAATACATAATATACTATAAAAAAATACTTTAGAATATGCTTTCTAACATAAATATATGAAATAGCAAAATTTATATGTACGTTATATCTACTATTTAAAATGATTTAATAATAGAGTGTAGAATTTGACTCACTTAGAAGAATGTCTCTTCTTGCGCGGTCTTCCAGCAATCTTCATCTTGTCTTTCTTCCTATTCAATTTAGCCAATTCCTTCAGCTTTTCTCTATATTGTCTTTGAATGTCAGCCATCCTGACTCTTATCTCAAGTTCCTTAGCATCCATATTCGGCCAGTCTGGCTCATTATCGATGTGTTCTTTTCTAGCGATATACTTCTTTGCGTCGAGTTTCCCTTGCAAATTTCTATAATCGTGACAATCAAGATGTTCTCCCAGGATATGACTTCTATCCTCATGTCTGCTATCTTCGTCGTTCTCCATCATTCTATCATCCGAACATATCTTTTCATCGTGCATTTCAGCATCAGAATCCGATAGATTATCATCAATAATCAAGAAATCTATAGATTCCTTGCTGCTAGAAATTTCACTCATATGATTGATTCCGTATAATTGTTCGTATATCTTTCTTTCATATTCTTCAAAGTCTTCTTCTCTTTCGTAGTTTACATTATGGCAAGGAGTACTAGTAGCAAGGGGAGCGTCATTTAACATATCATTATCTTCGTTATCGGTACAAATATCGTTTTCGGTAGGAGAATCTAAGCTTCCACTTGTATTATTGTTCGCGTTTATTATAGACACTGATATTTCCTGCTCACTTTCATCATACCGTTTATCATAATCATCGTCTTCGGAATACGAGTCGTATTTAGATTCCTCATCTACTAACTCGCCATCGGTTTTGAACCTCTTGAGGCTCTCGAAATCTTGCAAATTTTCTTGCACATACTTTCTCTTGTCCGATGTCTTTCTTTCATTTTCTGGGACATTATTCGCTCTGCCCAGGTTCAACAATAAGCTAACGGCATAAGATATATCATCGAAATTCTCCAGATTCGACTTCCGGTAAGTTATATCCTCTACCTTCTCCATAAATCGTTGTTCTCTTGAATCGCATAACACCCCCAAAGAGCTGTTCATGTTGTTGGTGTGGGTCTCTTCCGGAGGAAAAAGCGCCCTGCCCTTGATAACCGATCTATCTAATTTATGTCTTCTATTTCCGTTGGATCTCACGCGTTCCAAGTGCTTAATACTGTTCGACAGCAATCCCAACACACTATAATCAACTTTAGGTCTCGGTTTAGAATTAATAACAAATCGATATTTGGAAGTTTCAGTATACAATGAGTTTTCTAGCGATTCCAATTTCCCTTTTTTAGGAGTCACCGCGTCATTGTTAGTGCACTGCACTTGCACTTCACAGACCTTGGGCGGCGAGACATTCTCCATTATCACGACAGATTCTTTATCGTCGTTTAACTCCATATAATCATTACTGCTTCCCGTGTCATGCTCCGAAGAATATATCTCAATTTCTCGTCCTATATCGTAGTTTTCAATGAATTGAGAGTTCTCGCAGGATCTCAGAATGTGTCTATTCAAACTGTTTTCTATTTCTCTCGGTATCGTTTCCGAATGTCTTCTCGAACGAAGATTTTCTGCATTCTTATCCTTCGAGTCGTCCACGTTTAGGGGTGTCGTCTCCTGTAAAGCAGCAGCTGCGTTCTTATTCAACTTCTCCACCACGTTTTCGATTCCAGGATGAGACTTTTCGACAATGTGCCTCTTAGACAGATCCTGGCACTTTGGCTTTTTCGTGGTTGATGTTGGTTCGCATCTGTATGAATAATCTTCATACATTGTTTCATCTGCTTTCTGCTTGAGTTCGACCACTTGTACGTCACAATCGATCCTCGACATATCGAACGATTTCACAATGATCTGTGGACGTGGAACGGTTGCCTGCGATCGCTCGTCTCGGCCCTTTTGATAACTATCGCAATTCGGATTGATCTCCACTTTCGATTCTATCGGATTCTCCGATAGTTTTGGAATTTGATTGATTTCCGGAGTTTCGGCCGAAGAATTTCCATGTCTGTGTAACGCATTCGCCGACATTTCATCTGGTTTAACTAATTCGGCCTGTAAAATATAACGTGTTATGTTATTGAATGTTGTGTAAAATTTATACTTTGTAATTTCTTATCGGTCGATGAAGTCGAATGATTTTAACACTTAGACAACATAATAGGGAGTTTTTCCTTCTACGAGAACGTCGCTGCGTGACCGAACGGGAAGATCCCCTTTTTTGACTTTAGCAACGCGTTTTTTTTTTTTGTTTTGTTAACCAATTTAGCGGCGTTAAACTTAATTAAAAAGATATTCAAGTCGTGTTATTTATCTTTAATGTTTTTAATTCTACCTGTATTTTTTTATACTTTGAATATACTTTCAATTTGATGTTTTGTATAAACAATATGTAAGTATTTCTTTTTTATCGATATCGAGCGTCGAGTGACTATCACCCGATATTTTACACAAAAAACCAAAGATGTTTCTCTATATGTCGATGTTACTGTTTCGTTAATATAATAACATATAATCGAATTATTAAACAAGTGACGTGTTAAAAAAAGCTAGGCGTGTGGACTAAGGACATATTTATAAACGTTTATCAATTTTCTTCGCCTCACTCGCGCTCGAGATTCTTTCATTAGCCTATGAACGATACACGTGTATTTCATAGCGAACGACAGTGAAGAACAGAAAAATGAAAGATGGCTCACCTTCTGAACGCTTCTTGAAAAGTACACTTGTAACTCCGCGATATTTGCGAGTACGTAAAATATGTCTTTGCACTCCGTTGTTGCTACGACCACGTTACAAACGAAACTAACATGTCCACTATTGCGAAGATACGAAAATTTTGCAAGCCCTAACAAGTCGGCTGTTAACGTAGTGGGGACATTCTGGCCGAAGAATTGCGAATCACTGGTACCAGTGGAAAACTCAATTGGCCGTAGTGGGGACATTCCGGGCGGAGTATTGCCAATCACTGGAGCCAATGGAAAACGCACTTGCTTACTCCTAACCCCTGAGAAATGTTATGGACAATTTTCGCTAGATCGTCGAGACGTCCAAAAATCAAAAGAATGTTATAACAGTGCAATCTATAAATGCAATTTATATTGATATTTATTTAAAAAGGCAGCCTGTCCTCAACGATGGCATTCGTTACTCGCGGACTCCCGCCGTAGGGGGCAGTAAGCACTCAAACAATTAATGCAACAATTAATATTTAATAATCAATATTTAATATTCAAAATTTAATATTCAATATTTAATATTTAATATTTAATATTCAATATGTAATATTTAATATTTAATATTCAATATGTAATATTCAATATTTAATATTTAATGTTCCATTTTTAATATTTAATATTTAATATTCAATATTTAATATTCAGTATTTAATATTCAATATTTAATATTTAATATTTTATAATTAATATTTCATATTTATCCTGCAGCAATAACATATGATGATGTAGGTATAGCAGAATAATTTCAACGTGCGAATAAGCAATTCTGATAGATAAATAAAATAAACAAAATAGAATTAAGTAAAAATATAAATTATTTGATCAACACCATAAATTGCAAAGCGGGAAAAAATGATGTTGCAAACACTATTTTATATTTACTAGAATTGATTCGTTATGGTAAATGGTCATATGATAGTAATTATGTATTAGGCTCAAAAAGTTCATTTTAAAAGAAAAATTTTCAAACCATTCGTCGTTGTTTCTATAACTCTAAAAGACACAAGTCTTTAATCAATGTCCAATAATCAAGGTACTGACAGAGATAAATGTTCTGTGAGATTGCTACGTGACAAAACACATTATGTGTTTAATTTTAATTATAACGTCTTATTTCCCGTTCGGTTCGATAGAACATATCATATCCAATATATGTAGTTACAATTAGCGAATGAGATAGAAAAATGACTTGATGAATGGATTCTTGCGTGACGGAATTCATCACTTGCCTGAAACATGATAGAAAGTGTGAATAGAAGGCAACGACGAATATTTTGATCGGACAAACATTGATCATGTTAAAGTGATCGCCACTTCTAAGAAAACTCTACATCTGGTCTTCGGTTTCCTCAAGCGCTGAGGCCATCGATGGCGCATAGACAAAAAAATGCGTCGATGACAGATCATAAGCGGTACATGTGCGAAGTTGACTTCGGCGTTCTGTTAGACTCCGAATAGTATTACTAGTGTCACACACTCAAGGAAACCATTCGCTCAGTAACCAGATAGACCGAACACCCTGCATGCCGCATCTGTTGAAACAATAGACTAAAGAGACCCCCTCCAAAGGGACTAGAACCTCGGTAGAGGGACCTTCCCAAACCAGCGCTAAAACAATCTGTCGTAGCATCTCGAAGCTATCTGTTCCAAGATTCCGAACCACGCTGTTGTAAGCGTTACTCTGTTGGATTTTTGCAATAAAACTCATTTTCGCATACTAAGTTCTATTTGCTTCACCCTATTCGTGAAAGAATCATTTCGTTCGTGCCGCGAGCGAGGAGATCACCGGCGATCCGCTAATTTCGCGATCTTTTGTGTCTCCGACGTGACAAAATTGGCGATCCTTGCCAGGATATTCATCGCATCAAGAGGATACTTCAACGGGAACTCTACGGATTCTACAGCGAAGGACCACGGTCTCGTCCTTGATCAAAAGAAGGATCTACAAAGAATCTCGGTAAGCTGGCTTTCGCATATTACCGAAATACTGAACCCAAAATACGTTCTGAAGATAGTGACTCTTCTGAAAATATCGCGTCTATCAAAATGAATCCAACTGACAAGAGTACGGCAAAGCAAAGTGAATCAATTATGACTATCCTCGAACAACTTCAAAGTCTGACTCACGAGTTCGGAAACTTTAGAAGTAATACGGATCAGAATATTAACAGTATAAAAAGATTCGCGGAAACTAGTGATAGAAGTCGGGCCAAAGAAATAGGAGGTCTTGCAAAGGCTATGGAATTAAGGTACGACACCGAATCTGACCAACCGCTCACGAGCACGCCTTTAGCAACCGGTGTTGACCATATGACAGACGACGAAACCGACGAACCAAATATTTCACGAAGACAACGAATTAATCACGTTACCACTAGACAAAGAAACGACCACAACGAAGACCAAGGGCTCGACGCAGACAAGGCCATACAAACTATCGAGACACTACGGGGTTGAGATGACGTAGGCGTTGAAGATTTCATCTCATAGGTCCGCAAAGCGAGAGCCAGGTGTAAGGCAAGTGACAGAGAGCTATTATTAGACCTCATACTGATCCAAAGAATTACAGATGATGCAAAAAATAATATACGATATCTAAAAATTGATTCGTTCGAAGACTTGCATTCGTGCTTGAGACAGCATGTGTTAACTATCAGCAATTGTAGGGACAAACTAAAGAATTTAAAACAAGGGGCAACAGAAAGTGTAAAATCTTTCAATTCTAGATTCCGACAACAACACAATCAACTGAATTACGCAGTTCACAACGAAAATCGTATACCAACCGAACGATGCATTGCTATAGATATAGAAGAACGCGAGGCGCTTAAAACATATTAACTTAACCTACGATATGAAATAAGACATATGGTAGTAGATAGCGACCCGAAAAAACTGAACCTTGCCCAACAACTAGTCGCTGATAGAGCACAATGTCTACGGGAAGTTAATCGCGTGGCTAACCGACCGAGGAACCATTCTTACAAAACCATACCAGCACCCAAGCAAACTATTACCGACCCACGACTGCAAACTTTTGCTCGGTCATCTGGCCGACCATTAGACGATCACGTGAAATCGAAGTGACCCTAGTGTTTAAGAATCGGACACACGGCCGGAGGTTGTTACCTCCGACATTTTCCATTTGCCAACCACCCCCCCCCCCGCCAAAACTACCACAACAAAACTAGTGCCGCATTCCCTGGGCCGTCGTGCGAGTCTGAGGGGGGGCCCACCACAGTCTGACGGCTCCTTCGCCGCGCTCTTCTATGACGGCGATAATGGTGGTGCCACGGTCTCGTAGCGTCGTATCGGTTATCTTCGGCGAGCCACATTGACGGGGTCGCCTCTCTTCTCTGTTTAACGTAACACGTTATATAGGTATTACCATACAACGGTATACTATATAACGTAATACGATATAACATAATACCATATAACATTATATTAAATACGTTATAACGTAAGTCAATATAACGTCATGGGTTATCGCATAATACTGTAGAAATTAATAACATATAATGTTACGCCACGAGGCTTAGTATAGATCGTATTTCTAACCGACGCTCGCGGTCCCACAGCGTCGCAGACGGATCGTCTTATCTGCCCGACGAAAAACATACAATGTATCGACGAGCGTATAGTCGTCACCAAGCAGCGAGTTCTAGAAACGTCGATTTCGGTCCGTTATTTCATTCTCACAAAGAAGTCGGCCTACGTGATCATCGGCGCGAGCGGTGGCGTGATTCGAGCGTAGTGGGGGTTGTCTCCCCGAAAGACAAGGAATCGGTCTAAGGGCAATCGGACTCATTTGAAAAGTCTAACTGCATACATCGAGAACTCTGACGAACAAAGTCGCTTAGTCTAACGAATATCGAGAAATATCAAATATCGAGTCGAATTTCTGTAACGCATTAACTGTATTCATCGCTAAATAATTTGTGACGCTTTTATTATCATTTAATTTATTGTTAAAACTACAAGCTATATTAACCTGTTAACACAGTGTTAAATACATTGAACCACCCTTGCTATCATAATCGAAACATGAGGAACGACTATTTCACGGCGTCGATTATACGAATCGTAGCGAGAATTTAAGTCTCTCGGTAACGCGTTTGCCTCGCGACCGCGTCTCCCGCGAACGGTTGTAACAATTATGTATAATAAATATAATAAAATTAAAATTCATATATCTTTCTTTATACTGCGTTGCATATATTTTATAGGTATAGTGTATCTTATATATCTCAAGCATCTAATAAACAAAGCTACAAGCAAAACTCACTTTTGCTTGATGATGTCCATTCTTCGATAAAAGATAACCCACCAAGGAACTTTTACTCACAGGTTTCTTAGCAACTTTTTCTTTTTTTTTACGTGCGGAAATCCTCATGGACGCCCGGCAGCCCTCTGGGAGGCGACGGGTTGTGTCGGACTCTTACCGACTAAAACCCCACGGTGGTCGTTACGACGCTTGTCAGGAGTGTCCCGGTTCCTTTCTTTCGATATACTTCCGCGACACTCCTTCGACGTCGTCTCTCCCTTTGTTGTTGTGGAAGGCATCCTGGTTAGGCTGGGCAGCGCGGGTGGGGGGACCACTCACCCCCGAGGGCCACGTCCCCTGGGCCGTCGCGCGAGTCTGAGGGGGGACCCAGACCCTCCTCAGCTGACAGCTCCTACGCCGCGCGCTTCAATGACGGTGGTGGCGGTGGTGGTGCCGCGGTCTTTATTGGGAAAAGATTCTTTACTTTGACATATATATTATAGTCTCCTCAGTTTCATGCATTTACATCTTAGCTTACGAATAGGGAGATTTAACTACTTAAAAATACATTCCTGTCTGATCGATCGGGAGATGTCACATATTGAGCTTGACAACCCATTCTTTCTTTTTTATTAACTAATTTAGTGGTACTGAACTTAACCGTTATCATAAACTAATGTCATAAAAATATGCGAAATTTGAAAATTAATAAAATTAAGCAAAAATCTTATATATGAAATACATTGATAAAAATCTTAATTATCATTAAAATATAATTAATATACATGTTATATATATATGATACATTATATTATGTTTTTATATATATATATATTAAAATTTATATAATACATGATATGATACATATATATATTATTATTATTTTATATACATTATATACATTTTTAATTTCAGCATTACAGATAAGTAATTTTTCAGCATTAAAGTAATGCTTTTTTATGTTTTTTCATATTTCTTTCGTTTTTAGCAATTCCTTGCGTTTTAATTTGGTATCTTATTTTGTCAAAAATAACAGAATTGTCCTAACTTCTATAATTATGAATTATAATTACAAATATAAGCTATTGAAGTTCTGTTATTTTTGATTATTTAGTATTCTGCTTCTGATTTTTCTTGTTGTTTTCTTTTTTTCATATTTTATGTTGGATTTTCCCGGCCGGCCTTTTTCTCGTCGTCCTCTTGCGGCAATTTGTTTGATGGTTGTACTGTGATTGGCGAAGCAACTGGTGCAACGGGCATAGGAATACTTGGTATACTGTCCAGTAATTCAATGTAGCTCATTTGTTCACCCAGTTTTACCAAATTCACGTTACATAGCTAGGACAGCTGAAGTTAATGGCTGCGGAGCTTCGTCCAACGATTGCGATGCAGATTTGTGGGGTGTAGACGTCGATTGTAGTAATGCCGGAAGGGATGTGAGGAGACCGTTATCGGAACTGTAAACATTATTAATCATGTTTTATTAACCATTTTGACGCTAATTCAATGATTTTCCATTAAAATTTTAATCAAGATTTTTTCCATTAAATTATCCAAGAAATGTTGCAGTAAGAAAAGTATTCTGCATATATATATGTTTATAAACTATATTTTTTCCAAACTATAAAAATTGTCTTAGTCGTTACGAGAAAGGAACGATCCTACGTGAAAAGGTAAGTTAATAATGTGAAACAAAATCTTTTTACATTAATCTCGTATAAAGAATTTCATATAAGACTTCGTTTGTGAAAGCATGAAGTGGGAAAATTTTTCCCAAAGCTAGAAATGGAAATTCTATGCTTCTTCTATACTTGTTTACTACTTTAAAAAGTTCAATTTAATACATAATATACTATAAAAAAATACTTTAGAATATGCTTTCTAACATAAATATATGAAATAGCAAAATTTATATGTACGTTATATCTACTATTTAAAATGATTTAATAATAGAGTGTAGAATTTGACTCACTTAGAAGAATGTCTCTTCTTGCGCGGTCTTCCAGGAATCTTCATCTTGTCATTCTTCCTATTCAATTTAGCCAATTCCTTCAGCTTTTCTCTATATTGTCTTTGAATGTCAGCCATCCTGACTCTTATCTCAAGTTCCTTAGCATCCATATTCGGCCAGTCTGGCTCATTATCGATGTGTTCTTTTCTAGCGATATACTTCTTTGCGTCGAATTTCCCTTGCAAATTTCTATAATCGTGACAATCAAGATGTTCTCCCAGGATATGACTTCTATCCTCATGTCTGCTATCTTCGTCGTTCTCCATCATTCTATCATCCGAACATATCTTTTCATCGTGCATTTCAGCATCAGAATCCGATAGATTATCATCAATAATCAAGAAATCTATAGATTCCTTGCTGCTAGAAATTTCACTCATATGATTGATTCCGTATAATTGTTCGTATATCTTTCTTTCATATTCTTCAAAGCCTTCTTCTCTTTCGTAGTTTACATTATGGCAAGGAGTACTAGTAGCAAGGGGAGCGTCATTTAACATATCATTATCTTCGTTATCGGTACAAATATCGTTTTCGGTAGGAGAATCTAAGCTTCCACTTGTATTATTGTTCGCGTTTATTATAGACACTGATATTTCCTGCTCACTTTCATCATACCGTTTATCATAATCATCGTCTTCGGAATACGAGTCGTATTTAGATTCCTCATCTACTAACTCGCCATCGGTTTTGAACCTCTTGAGGCTCTCGAAATCTTGCAAATTTTCTTGCACATACTTTCTCTTGTCCGATGTCTTTCTTTCATTTTCTGGGACATTATTCGCTCTGCCCAGGTTCAACAATAAGCTAACGGCATAAGATATATCATCGAAATTCTCCAGATTCGACTTCCGGTAAGTTATATCCTCTACCTTCTCCATAAATCGTTGTTCTCTTGAATCGCATAACACCCCCAAAGAGCTGTTCATGTTGTTGGTGTGGGTCTCTTCCGGAGGAAAAAGCGCCCTGCCCTTGATAACCGATCTATCTAATTTATGTCTTCTATTTCCGTTGGATCTCACGCGTTCCAAGTGCTTAATACTGTTCGACAGCAAACCCAACACACTATAATCAACTTTAGGTCTCGGTTTAGAATTAATAACAAATCGATATTTGGGAGTTTCAGTATACAATGAGTGTTCTAGCGATTCCAATTTCCCTTTTTTAGGAGTCACCGCGTCATTGTTAGTGCATTGCACTTGCACTTCACAGACCTCGGGCGGCGAGACATTCTCCATTATCACGACAGATTCTTTATCGTCGTTTAACTCCATAATATCATTACTGCTTCTCGTGTCATGCTCCGAAGAATATATCTCAATTTCTCGTCCTATATCGTAGTTTTCAATGAATTGAGAGTTCTCGCAGGATCTCAGAATGTGTCTATTCAAACTGTTTTCTAGTTCTCTCGGTATCGTTTCCGAATGTTTTCTCGAACGAAGATTTTCTGCATTCTTATCCTTCGAGTCGTCCACGTTTAGGGGTGTCGTCTCCTGTAAAGCAGCAGCTGCGTTCTTATTCAACTTCTCCACCACGTTTTCGATTCCAGGATGAGACTTTTCGACAATGTGCCTCTTAGACTGATCCTGACACTTTGGCTTTTTCGTGTTTGATGTTGGTTCGCATCTGTATGAATAATCTTCATACATTGTTTCATCTGCTTTCTGCTTGAGTTCGACCACTTGTACGTCACAATCGATCCTCGACATATCGAACGATTTCACAATGATCTGTGGACGTGGAACGGTTGCCTGCGATCGCTCGTCTCGGCCCTTTTGATAACTATCGCAATTCGGATTGATCTCCACTTTCGATTCTATCGGATTCTCCGATAGTTTTGGAATTTGATTGATTTCCGGAGTTTCGGCCGAAGAATTTCCATGCCTGTGTAACTCATTCGCCGACATTTCATCTGGTGTAACTAATTCGGCCTGTAAAATATAACGTGTTATGTTATTGAATGTTGTGTAAAATTTATACTTTGTAATTTCTTATCGGTCGATGAAGTCGAATGATTTTAACACTTAGACAACATAATAGGGAGTTTTTCGTTCTACGAGGACATCGCTGCGTGACCGAACGGGAAGATCCCCTTTTTTGACATTAGCAACGCGTTTTTTTTTTTTGTTTTGTTAACCAATTTAGCGGCGTTAAACTTAATTAAAAAGATATTCAAATCGTGTTATTTATCTTTAATGTTTTTAATTCTACCTGTATTTTTTTATACTTTGCATATTCATTCAATTTGATGTTTTGTATAAACAATATGTAAAATCGTTAAATAAAATTATCACCGCAATATATAACTGACCACTTAAATAATTTTTAAACTTCTTTGTTTTTTAAGTAGTGAAAATTAATCCTCGATACTTGAAGAAATGCACGGTGGACAGCGTATGGGTTGCTTGTCCGAGCGCGGTGGAAATAGCGTATAGCTCGCTGTGGCGCGCGCGGTTGGCTAAGTGTTAATAATTACATTGCGTTTGGTTTATTCTTTTCGTAAAGAAAAGGTAAGAAAAAGTAACGTTGAGAGACTCGCACTTTCGTAAGATATTTTTTATTTAAGCTCAACGATAGTTATGAAATAATCAATTTTATTTTTTATGAGTGTTATATGTTCATATAAGCTAAACAGTGTGGCATAAAAAAATTACTCTTGCCTCTTTTCGTCATTAATATCAAGAGTTGACTATCGTATTGTATATATTAACAAATAACATTGTTTTGCATATTAATTTCCTTCATCTAATAATCAAAAAATTTTATACCTTTCTTTTTTATCGTAATCGAGCGTCGAGTGACTATCACGCGATATTTTATACACAAAACCAAAGATGTTTCTCTATATGTCGATGTTACTTTTTCGTTAATATAATAACATATAATCGAATTATTAAACAAGTGACGTGTTAAAAAAAGCTACCGTGTGGACTAAGGACATATTTATAAGCGTTTATCAATTTTCTTCGCCTCACTCGCGCTCGAGATTCTTTCATTAGCCTATGAACGATACACGTGTATTTCATAGCGAACGACAGTGAAGAACAGAAAAATGAAAGATGGCTCACCTTCTGAACGCTTCTTGAAAAGTACACTTGTAACTCCGCGATATTTGCGAGTACGTAAAATATGTCTTTGCACTCCGTTGTTGCTACGACCACGTTACAAACGAAACTAACAGGTACACTATTGCGAAGATACGAAAATTTTGCAAGCCCTAACAAGTCGGCTGTTAACGTAGTGGGGACATTCTGGCCGAAGAAGTACGAATCACTGGTACCAGTGGAAAACTCAATTGGCCGTAGTGGGGACATTCCGGGCGGAGTATTGCCAATCACAGGAGCCAATGGAAAACGCACTTGCTTACTCCTAACCCCTGAGAAATGTTATGGACAATTTTCGCTAGATCGTCGAGACGTCCAAAAATCAAAAGAATGTTATAACGGTGCAATCTATAAATGCAATTTATATTGATATTTATTTAAAAAGGCAGCCTGTCCTCAACGATGGCATTCGTTACTCGCGGACTCCCGCCGCTGGGGGCAGTAAGCACTCAAACAATTAATGCAACACTTAATATTTAATAATCAATATTTAATATTCAAAATTTAATATTCAATATTTAATATTTAATATTTAATATTCAATATGTAATATTTAATATTTAATATTCAATATGTAATATTCAATATTTAATATTTAATGTTCCATTTTTAATATTTAATATTTAATATTCAATATTTAATATTCAGTATTTAATATTCAATATTTAATATTTAATATTTTATAATTAATATTTCATATTTATCCTGCAGCAATAACATATAATGATGTAGGTATAGCAGAATAATTTCAACGTGCGAATAAGCAATTCTGATAGATAAATAAAATAAACAAAATAGAATTAAGTAAAAATATAAATTATTTAATCAACACCATAAATTGAAAAGCGGGACAAAATGATGTTGCAAACACTATTATCATACACACCCTTGTTATCATAATCGAAACAAGAGGAACGACTATTTCACGGCGTCGATTATACGAATCGTAGCGAGAATTTACGCCTCTCGCTAACGCGTTTGCCTCGCGACCGCGTCTCCCGCGAACGGTCGTAACAATTATGTATAATAAATATAATAAAATTAAAATTCATATATCTTTCTTTATACTGCGTTGCATATATTTTATAGATATAGTGTATCTTATATATCTCAAGCATCTAATAAACAAAGCTAGAAGCAAAACTCACTTTTGCTTGATGATGTCCATTCTTCGATAAAAGATAACCCACCAAGGAACTTTTACTCACAGGTTTCTTAGCAACTTTTTTTTTTTTTTACGTGCGGAAATCCTCATGGACGCCCGGCAGCCCTCTGGGAGGCGGCGGTTTGTGTCGGACTCTTACCGACTAAAACCCCACGGTGGTCGTTACGACGCTTGTCAGGAGTGTCCCGGTTCCTTTCTTTCGATATACTTCCGCGACACTCCTTCGACGTCGTCTCTCCCTTTGTTGTTGTGGAAGGCATTCTGGTGAAGCTGGGCAGCGCGGGTGGGGGGACCACTCACCCCCGAGTGCCACGTTCCCTGGGCCGTCGCGCGAGTCTGAGGGGGGACCCAGTCCCTCCTCAGCTGACAGCTCCTTCGCCGCGCGCTTCAATGACGGTTGTGGCGGTGGTGGTGCCGCGGTCTTTATTGGGAAAAGATTCTTTACTTTGACATATATATTATAGTCTCCTCGGTTTCATGCATTTACATCTTAGCTTACGAATAGGGAGATTTCCCTACTTAAAAATACATTCCTGTCTGATCGATCGGGAGATGTCACATATTGAGCTTGACAACGCATTCTTTCTTTTTTATTAACTAATTTAGTGGTACTGAACTTAACCGTTATCATAAACTGATGTCATAAAAATATGCGAAATTTGAAAATTAATAAAATTAACCAAAAATCTTATATATGAAATACATTGATAAAAATCTTAATTATCATTAAAATATAATTTATATACATGTTATATATATATGATACATTATATTATGTTTTTATATATATATATATTAAAATTTATATAATACATGATATGATACATATATATTATTATTATTTTATATACATTATATACATTTTTAATTTCAGCATTACAGATAAGTAATTGTTCAGCATTACAGTAATGCTTTTTTATGTTTTTTCATATTTCTTTCGTTTTTAACAATTCCTTGCGTTTTAATTTGGTATCTTATTTTGTCAGAAATAACAGAATTGTCCTAACTTCTATAATTATGAATTATAATTACAAATATAAGCAATTGAAGTTCTGTTATTTTTGATTATTTAGTATTCTGCTTCTGATTTTTCTTGTTGTTTTCTTTTTTTCATATTTCATGTTGGATTTTCCCGGCCGGCCTTTTTCTCGTCGTCCTCTTGCGGCAATTTGTTTGATGTTTGTACTGTGATTGGCGAAGCAACTGGTGCAACGGGCATAGGAATACTTGGTATACTGTCCAGTAATTCAATGTGGCTCATTTGTTCACCCAGTTTTACCAAATTCACGTTACATAGCTAGGACAGCTGAAGTTAATGGCTGCGGAGCTTCGTCCGACGATTGCGATGCAGATTTGTGGGGTGAAGACGTCGATTGTAGTAATGCCGGTAGGGATGTGAGGAGACCGTTATCGGAACTGTAAACATTATTAATCATGTTTTATTAACCATTTTGACGCTAATTCAATGATTTTCCATTAAAATTTTAATCAATATTTTTTCCATTAAATTATCCAAGAAATGTTGCAGTAAGAAAAGTATTCTGCATATATATATGTTTATAAACTATATTTTTTCCAAACTATAAAAATTGTCTTAGTCGTTACGAGAAAGGAACGATCCTACGTGAAAAGGTAAGTTAATAATGTGAAACAAAATCTTTTTACATTAATCTCGTATAAAGAATTTCATATAAGACTTCGTTTGTGAAAGTATGAAGTGGGAAAATTTTTCCCAAAGCTAGAAATGGAAATTCTATGTTTCTTCTATACTTGTTTACTACTTTAAAAAGTTCAATTTAATACATAATATACTATTAAAAAATACTTTAGAATATGCTTTTTAACATAAATATATGAAATAGCAAAATTTATATGTACGTTATATCTACTATTTAAAATGATTTAATAATAGAGTGTAGAATTTGACTCACTTAGAAGAATGTCTCTTCTTGCGCGGTCTTCCAGGAATCTTCATCTTGTCTTTCTTCCTATTCAATTTAGCCAATTCCTTCAGCTTTTCTCTATATTGTCTTTGAATGTCAGCCATCCTGACTCTTATCTCAAGCTCCTTAGCATCCATATTCGGCCAGTCTGGCTCATTATCGATGTGTTCTTTTCTAGCGATATACTTCTTTGCGTCGAGTTTCCCTTGCAAATTTCTATAATCGTGACAATCAAGATGTTCTCCCAGGATATGACTTCTATCCTCATGTCTGCTATCTTCGTCGTTCTCCATCATTCTATCATCCGAACATATCTTTTCATCGTGCATTTCAGCATCAGAATCCGATAGATTATCATCAATAATCAAGAAATCTATAGATTCCTTGCTGCTAGAAATTTCACTCATATGATTGATTCCGTATAATTGTTCGTATATCTTTCTTTCATATTCTTCAAAGCCTTCTTCTCTTTCGTAGTTTACATTATGGCAAGGAGTACTAGTAGCAAGGGGAGCGTCATTTAACATATCATTATCTTCGTTATCGGTACAAATATCGTTTTCGGTAGGAGGTTCTAAGCTTCCACTTGTATTATTGTTCGCGTTTATTATAGACACTGATATTTCCTGCTCACTTTCATCATACCGTTTATCATAATCATCGTCTTCGGAATACGAGTCGTATTTAGATTCCTCATCTACTAACTCGCCATCGGTTTTGAACCTCTTGAGGCTCTCGAAATCTTGCAAATTTTCTTGCACATACTTTCTCTTGTCCGATGTCTTTCTTTCATTTTCTGGGACATTATTCGCTCTGCCCAGGTTCAACAATAAGCTAACGGCATAAGATATATCATCGAAATTCTCCAGATTCGACTTCCGGTAAGTTATATACTCTACCTTCTCCATAAATCGTTGTTCTCTTGAATCGCATAACACCCCCAAAGAGCTGTTCATGTTGTTGGTGTGGGTCTCTTCCGGAGGAAAAAGCGCCCTGCCCTTGATAACCGATCTATCTAATTTATGTCTTCTATTTCCGTTGGATCTCACGCGTTCCAAGTGCTTAATACTGTTCGACAGCAATCCCAACACACTATAATCAACTTCAGGTCTCGGTTTAGAATTAATAACAAATCGATATTTGGGAGTTTCAGTATACAATGAGTTTTCTAGCGATTCCTATTTCCCTTTTTTAGGAGTCACCGCGTCATTGTTAGTGCACTGCACTTGCACTTCACAGACCTTGGGCGGCGAGACATTCTCCATTATCACGACAGATTCTTTATCGTCGTTTAACTCCATATTATCATTACTGCTTCCCGTGTCATGCTCCGAAGAATATATCTCAATTTCTCGTCCTATATCGTAGTTTTCAATGAATTGAGAGTTCTCGCAGGATCTCAGAATGTGTCTATTCAAACTGTTTTCTAGTTCTCTCGGTATCTTTTCCGAATGTTTTCTCGAACGAAGATTTTCTGCATTCTTATCCTTCGAGTCGTCCACGTTTAGGGGTGTCGTCTCCTGTAAAGCAGCAGCTGCGTTCTTATTCAACTTCTCCACCACGTTTTCGATTCCAGGATGAGACTTTTCGACAATGTGCCTCTTAGACAGATCCTGGCACTTTGGCTTTTTCGTGGTTGTTGTTGGTTCGCATCTGTATGAATAATCTTCATACATTGTTTCATCTGCTTTCTGCTTGAGTTCGACCACTTGTACGTCACAATCGATCCTCGACATATCGAACGATTTCACACTGATCTGTGGACGTGGAACGGTTGCCTGCGATCGCTCGTCTCGGCCCTTTTGATAACTATCGCAATTCGGATTGATCTCCACTTTCGATTCTATCGGATTCTCCGATAGTTTTGGAATTTGATTGATTTCCGGAGTTTCGGCCGAAGAATTTCCATGCCTGTGTAACTCATTCGCCGACATTTCATCTGGTTTAACTAATTCGGCCTGTAAAATATAACGTGTTATGTTATTGAATGTTGTGTAAAATTTATACGTTGTAATTTCTTATCGGTCGATGAAGTCGAATGATTTTAACACTTAGACAACATAATAGGGAGTTTTTCGTTCTACGAGGACATCGCTGCGTGACCGAACGGGAAGATCCCCTTTTTTGACTTTAGCAACGCGTTTTTTTTTTTTTTTGTTTTGTTAACCAATTTAGCGGCGTTAAACTTAATTAAAAAGATATTCAAATCGTGTTATTTATCTTTAATGTTTTTAATTCTACCTGTATTTTTTTATACTTTGAATATACTTTCAATTTGATGTTTTGTATAAACAATATGTAAAATCGTTAAATAAAATTATCACCGCAAAATATAACTGACCACTTAAATAATTTTTAAACTTCCTTGTTTTTTAAGTAGTGAGAATTAATCCTCGATACTTGAAAAAATGCACGGTGGACAGCGTATGGGTTGCTTGTCCGAGCGCGGTGGAAATAGCGTATAGCTCGCTGTGGCGCGCGCGGTTGGCTAAGTGTTAATAATTACATTGCGTTTGGTTTATTCTTTTCGTAAAGAAAAGGTAAGAAAAAGTAACGTTGAGAGACTAGCACTTTCGTAAGATATTTTTTATTTAAGCTCAACGATAGTTATGAAATAATCAATTTTATTTTGTATGAGTGTTATATGTTCATATAAGCTAAACAGTGTGGCATAAAAAAATTACTCTTGCCTCTTTTCGTCATTAATATCAAGAGTTGACTATCGTATTGTATATATTAACAAATAACATTGTTTTGCATATTAATTTCCTTCATCTAATAATCAAAAAATTTTATACCTTTCTTTTTTATCGTAATCGAGCGTCGAGTGACTATCACGCGATATTTTATACACAAAACCAAAGATGTTTCTCTATATGTCGATGTTACTTTTTCGTTAATATAATAACATATAATCGAATTATTAAACAAGTGACGTGTTAAAAAAAGCTAGCCGTGTGGACTAAGGACATATTTATAAGCGTTTATCAATTTTCTTCGCCTCACTCGCGCTCGAGATTCTTTCATTAGCCTATGAACGATACACGTGTATTTCATAGCGAACGACAGTGAAGAACAGAAAAATGAAAGATGGCTCACCTTCTGAACGCTTCTTGAAAAGTACACTTGTAACTCCGCGATATTTGCGAGTACGTAAAATATGTCTTTGCACTCCGTTGTTGCTACGACCACGTTACAAACGAAACTAACAGGTCCACTATTGCGAAGATACGAAAATTTTGCAAGCCCTAACAAGTCGGCTGTTAACGTAGTGGGGACATTCTGGCCGAAGAATTACGAATCACTGGTACCAGTGGAAAACTCAATTTTCCGTAGTGGGGACATTCCGGGCGGAGTATTGCCAATCACAGGAGCCAATGGAAAACGCACTTGCTTACTCCTAACCCCTGAGAAATGTTATGGACAATTTTCGCTAGATCGTCGAGACGTCCAAAATTCAAAAGAATGTTATAACAGTGCAATCTATAAATGCAATTTATATTGATATTTATTTAAAAAGGCAGCCTGTCCTCAACGATGGCATTCGTTACTCGCGGACTCCCGCCGCAGGGGGCAGTAAGCACTCAAACAATTAATGCAACACTTAATATTTAATAATCAATATTTAATATTCAAAATTTAATATTCAATATTTAATATTTAATATTTAATATTCAATATGTAATATTTAATATTTAATATTCAATATGTAATATTCAATATTTAATATTTAATGTTCCATTTTTAATATTTAATATTTAATATTCAATATTTAATATTCAGTATTTAATATTCAATATTTAATATTTAATATTTTATAATTAATATTTCATATTTATCCTGCAGCAATAACATATAATGATGTAGGTATAGCAGAATAATTTCAACGTGCGAATAAGCAATTCTGATAGATAAATAAAATAAACAAAATAGAATTAAGTAAAAATATAAATTATTTCATCAACACCATAAATTGAAAAGCGGGACAAAATGATGTTGCAAACACTATTATCATACACACCCTTGTTATCATAATCGAAACAAGAGGAACGACTATTTCACGGCGTCGATTATACGAATCGTAGCGAGAATTTACGCCTCTCGCTAACGCGTTTGCCTCGCGACCGCGTCTCCCGCGAACGGTCGTAACAATTATGTATAATAAATATAATAAAATTAAAATTCATATATCTTTCTTTATACTGCGTTGCATATATTTTATAGATATAGTGTATCTTATATATCTCAAGCATCTAATAAACAAAGCTAGAAGCAAAACTCACTTTTGCTTGATGATGTCCATTCTTCGATAAAAGATAACCCACCAAGGAACTTTTACTCACAGGTTTCTTAGCAACTTTTTTTTTTTTTTACGTGCGGAAATCCTCATGGACGCCCGGCAGCCCTCTGGGAGGCGGCGGTTTGTGTCGGACTCTTACCGACTAAAACCCCACGGTGGTCGTTACGACGCTTGTCAGGAGTGTCCCGGTTCCTTTCTTTCGATATACTTCCGCGACACTCCTTCGACGTCGTCTCTCCCTTTGTTGTTGTGGAAGGCATTCTGGTTAAGCTGGGCAGCGCGGGTGGGGGGACCACTCACCCCCGAGTGCCACGTTCCCTGGGCCGTCGCGCGAGTCTGAGGGGGGACCCAGTCCCTCCTCAGCTGACAGCTCCTTCGCCGCGCGCTTCAATGACGGTTGTGGCGGTGGTGGTGCCGCGGTCTTTATTGGGAAAAGATTCTTTACTTTGACATATATATTATAGTCTCCTCGGTTTCATGCATTTACATCTTAGCTTACGAATAGGGAGATTTCCCTACTTAAAAATACATTCCTGTCTGATCGATCGGGAGATGTCACATATTGAGCTTGACAACGCATTCTTTCTTTTTTATTAACTAATTTAGTGGTACTGAACTTAACCGTTATCATAAACTGATGTCATAAAAATATGCGAAATTTGAAAATTAATAAAATTAACCAAAAATCTTATATATGAAATACATTGATAAAAATCTTAATTATCATTAAAATATAATTAATATACATGTTATATATATATGATACATTATATTATGTTTTTATATATATATATATTAAAATTTATATAATACATGATATGATACATATATATTATTATTATTTTATATACATTATATACATTTTTAATTTCAGCATTACAGATAAGTAATTGTTCAGCATTACAGTAATGCTTTTTTATGTTTTTTCATATTTCTTTCGTTTTTAACAATTCCTTGCGTTTTAATTTGGTATCTTATTTTGTCAGAAATACCAGAATTGTCCTAACTTCTATAATTATGAATTATAATTACAAATATAAGCAATTGAAGTTCTGTTATTTTTGATTATTTAGTATTCTGCTTCTGATTTTTCTTGTTGTTTTCTTTTTTTCATATTTCATGTTGGATTTTCCCGGCCGGCCTTTTTCTCGTCGTCCTCTTGCGGCAATTTGTTTGATGGTTGTACTGTGATTGGCGAAGCAACTGGTGCAACGGGCATAGGAATACTTGGTATACTGTCCAGTAATTCAATGTGGCTCATTTGTTCACCCAGTTTTACCAAATTCACGTTACATAGCTAGGACAGCTGAAGTTAATGGCTGCGGAGCTTCGTCCGACGATTGCGATGCAGATTTGTGGGGTGAAGACGTCGATTGTAGTAATGCCGGTAGGGATGTGAGGAGACCGTTATCGGAACTGTAAACATTATTAATCATGTTTTATTAACCATTTTGACGCTAATTCAATGATTTTCCATTAAAATTTTAATCAAGATTTTTTCAATTAAATTATCCAAGAAATGTTGCAGTAAGAAAAGTATTCTGCATATATATATGTTTATAAACTATATTTTTTCCAAACTATAAAAATTGTCTTAGTCGTTACGAGAAAGGAACGATCCTACGTGAAAAGGTAAGTTAATAATGTGAAACAAAATCTTTTTACATTAATCTCGTATAAAGAATTTCATATAAGACTTCGTTTGTGAAAGTATGAAGTGGGAAAATTTTTCCCAAAGCTAGAAATGGAAATTCTATGTTTCTTCTATACTTGTTTACTACTTTAAAAAGTTCAATTTAATACATAATATACTATTAAAAAATACTTTAGAATATGCTTTTTAACATAAATATATGAAATAGCAAAATTTATATGTACGTTATATCTACTATTTAAAATGATTTAATAATAGAGTGTAGAATTTGACTCACTTAGAAGAATGTCTCTTCTTGCGCGGTCTTCCAGGAATCTTCATCTTGTCTTTCTTCCTATTCAATTTAGCCAATTCCTTCAGCTTTTCTCTATATTGTCTTTGAATGTCAGCCATCCTGACTCTTATCTCAAGTTCCTTAGCATCCATATTCGGCCAGTCTGGCTCATTATCGATGTGTTCTTTTCTAGCGATATACTTCTTTGCGTCGAGTTTCCCTTGCAAATTTCTATAATCGTGACAATCAAGATGTTCTCCCAGGATATGACTTCTATCCTCATGTCTGCTATCTTCGTCGTTCTCCATCATTCTATCATCCGAACATATCTTTTCATCGTGCATTTCAGCATCAGAATCCGATAGATTATCATCAATAATCAAGAAATCTATAGATTCCTTGCTGCTAGAAATTTCACTCATATGATTGATTCCGTATAATTGTTCGTATATCTTTCTTTCATATTCTTCAAAGCCTCCTTCTCTTTCGTAGTTTACATTATGGCAAGGAGTACTAGTAGCAAGGGGAGCGTCATTTAACATATCATTATCTTCGTTATCGGTACAAATACCGTTTTCGGTAGGAGGTTCTAAGCTTCCACTTGTATTATTGTTCGCGTTTATTATAGACACTGATAATTCCTGCTCACTTTCATCATACCGTTTATCATAATCATCGTCTTCGGAATACGAGTCGTATTTAGATTCCTCATCTACTAACTCGCCATCGGTTTTGAACCTCTTGAGGCTCTCGAAATCTTGCAAATTTTCTTGCACATACTTTCTCTTGTCCGATGTCTTTCTTTCATTTTCTGGGACATTATTCGCTCTGCCCAGGTTCAACAATAAGCTAACGGCATAAGATATATCATCGAAATTCTCCAGATTCGACTTCCGGTAAGTTATATCCTCTACATTCTCCATAAATCGTTGTTCTCTTGAATCGCATAACACCCCCAAAGAGCTGTTCATGTTGTTTGTGTGGGTCTCTTCCGGAGGAAAAAGCGCCCTGCCCTTGATAACCGATCTATCTAATTTATGTCTTCTATTTCCGTTGGATCTCACGCGTTCCAAGTGCTTAATACTATTCGACAGCAATCCCAACACACTATAATCAACTTTAGGACTCGGTTTAGAATTAATAACAAATCGATATTTGGGAGTTTCAGTATACAATGAGTTTTCTAGCGATTCCAATTTCCCTTTTTTAGGAGTCACCGCGTCATTGTTAGTGCACTGCACTTGCACTTCACAGACCTTGGGCGGCGAGACATTCTCCATTATCACGACAGATTCTTTATCGTCGTTTAACTCCATATTATCATTACTGCTTCTCGTGTCATGCTCCGAAGAATATATCTCAATTTCTCGTCCTATATCGTAGTTTTCAATGAATTGAGAGTTCTCGCAGGATCTCAGAATGTGTCTATTCAAACTGTTTTCTAGTTCTCTCGGTATCTTTTCCGAATGTTTTCTCGAACGAAGATTTTCTGTATTCTTATCCTTCGAGTCGTCCACGTTTAGGGGTGTCGTCTCCTGTAAAGCAGCAGCTGCGTTCTTATTCAACTTCTCCACCACGTTTTCGATTCCAGGATGAGACTTTTCGACAATGTGCCTCTTAGACAGATCCTGGCACTTTGGCTTTTTCGTGGTTGATGTTGGTTCGCATCTGTATGAATAATCTTCATACATTGTTTCATCTGCTTTCTGCTTGAGTTCGACCACTTGTACGTCACAATCGATCCTCGACATATCGAACGATTTCACAATGATCTGGGGACGTGGAACGGTTGCCTGCGATCGCTCTTCTCGGCCCTTTTGATAACTATCGCAATTCGGATTGATCTCCACTTTCGATTCTATCGGATTCTCCGATAGTTTTGGAATTTGATTGATTTCCGGAGTTTCGGCCGAAGAATTTCCATGCCTGTGTAACTCATTCGCCGACATTTCATCTGGTTTAACTAATTCGGCCTGTAAAATATAACGTGTTATGTTATTGAATGTTGTGCAAAATTTATACTTTGTAATTTCTTATCGGTCGATGAACTCGAATGATTTTAACACTTAGACAACATAATAGGGAGTTTTTCCTTCTGCGAGAACATCGCTGCGTGACCGAACGGGAAGATCCCCTTTTTTGACTTTAGCATCGCGTTTTTTTTTTTGGTTTTGTTAACCAATTTAGCGGCGTTAAACTTAATTAAAAAGATATTCAAATCGTGTTATTGATCTTTAATGTTTTTAATTCTACCTGTATTTTTTTATACTTTGAATATACTTTCAATTTGATGTTTTGTATAAATAATATGTAAAATCGTTAAATAAAATTATCACCGCAAAATATAACTGACCTCTTAAATAATTATTAAACTTCCTTGTTTTTTAAGTAGTGTAAATTAATCCTCGATACTTGAAAAAATGCACGGTGGACAGCGTATGGGTTGCTTGTCCGAGCGCGGTGGAAATAGCGTATAGCTCGCTGTGGCGCGCGCGGTTGGCTAAGTGTTAATAATTACATTGCGTTTGGTTTATTCTTTTCGTAAAGAGAAACGTTGAGAGACTCGCACTTTCGTAAGATATTTTTTATTTAAGCTCAACGATAGTTTTGAAATAATCAATTTTATTTTTTATGAGTGTTATATGTTCATATAAGCTAAACAGTGTGGCATAAAAAAATTACTCTTGCCTCTTTTCGTCATTAATATCAAGAGTTGACTATCGTATTGTATATATTAACAAATAACATTGTTTTGCATATTAATGTCCTTCATCTAATAATCAAAAAATTTTATACCTTTCTTTTTTATCGATATCGAGCGTCGAGTGACTATCACGCGATATTTTATACAAAAAACCAAAGATGTTTCTCTATATGTCGATGTTACTTTTTCGTTAATATAATAACATATAATCGAATTATTAAACAAGTGACGTGTTAAAAAAAGCTAGCCGTGTGGACTAAGGACATATTTATATGCGTTTATCAATTTTCTTCGCCTCACTCGCGCTCGAGACTCTTTCATTAGCCTATGAACGATACACGTGTATTTCATAGCGAACGACAGTGAAGAACAGAAAAATGAAAGATGGCTCACCTTCTGAACGCTTCTTGAAAAGTACACTTGTAACTCCGCGATATTTGCGAGTATGTAAAATATGTCTTTGCACTCCGTTGTTGCTACGACCACGTTACAAACGGAACTAACAGGTACACTATTGCGAAGATACGAAAATTTTGCAAGCCCTAACAAGTCGGCTGTTAACGTAGTGGGGACATTCTGGCCGAAGAATTACGAATCACTGGTACCAGTGGAAAACTCAATTTTCCGTAGTGGGGACATTCCGGGCGGAGTATTGCCAATCACAGGAGCCAATGGAAAACGCACTTGCTTACTCCTAACCCCTGAGAAATGTTATGGACAATTTTCGCTAGATCGTCGAGACGTCCAAAAATCAAAAGAATGTTATAACAGTGCAATCTATAAATGCAATTTATATTGATATTTATTTAAAAAGGCAGCCTGTCCTCAACGATGGCATTCGTTACTCGCGGACTCCCGCCGCAGGGGGCAGTAAGCACTCAAACAATTAATGCAACAATTAATATTTAATAATCAATATTTAATATTCAAAATTTAATATGCAATATTTAATATTTAATATTTAATATTCAATATGTAATATTTAATATTTAATATTCAATATGTAATATTCAATATTTAATATTTAATGTTCCATTTTTAATATTTAATATTTAATATTCAATATTTAATATTCAGTATTTAATATTCAATATTTAATATTTAATATTTTATAATTAATATTTCATATTTATCCTGCAGCAATAACATATGATGATGTAGGTATAGCAGAATAATTTCAACGTGCGAATAAGCAATTCTGATAGATAAATAAAATAAACAAAATAGAATTAAGTAAAAATATAAATTATTCGATCAACACCATAAATTGCAAAGCGGGAAAAAATGATGTTGCAAACACTATTTTATATTTACTAGAATTGATTCGTTATGGTAAATGGTCATATGATAGTAATTATGTATTAGGCTCAAAAAGTTCATTTTAAAAGAAAAATTTTCAAACCATTCGTCGTTGTTTCTATAACTCTAAAAGACACAAGTCTTTAATCAATGTCCAATAATCAAGGTACTGACAGAGATAAATGTTCTGTGAGATTGCTACGTGACAAAACACATTATGTGTTTAATTTTAATTATAACGTCTTATTTCCCGTTCGGTTCGATAGAACATATCATATCCAATATATGTAGTTACAATTAGCGAATGAGATAGAAAAATGACTTGATGAATGTATTCTTGCGTGACGGAATTCATCACTTGCCTGAAACATGATTGAAAGTGTGAATAGAAGGCAACGACGAATATTTTGATCGGACAAACATTGATCATGTTGAAGTGATCGCCACTTCTAAGAAAACTCTACATCTGGTCTTCGGTTTCCTCAAGCGCTGAGGCCATCGATAGCGCATAGACAAAAAAATGCGTCGATGACAGATCATAAGCGGTACATGTGCGACGTTGACTTCGGCGTTCTTTTAGACTCCGAATAACATTACTAGTGTCACACACTCAAGGAAACCATTCGCTCAGTAACCAGATAGACCGAACACCCTGCATGCCGCATCTGTTGAAACAACAGACTAAAGAGACCCCCTCAAAGGGACTAGATCCTCGGTAGAGGGACCTTCCCAAACCAGCGCTAAAACAGTCTGTCGTAGCATCTCGAAGTTATCTGTTCCAAGATTCCGAACCACGCTGTTGTAACCGTTACTCTGTTGGATTTTTGCAATAAATCTCATTTTCGCATACTAAGTTCTATTTGCTTCACCCTATTCGTGAAAGAATCATTTCGCTCGTGCCGCGAGCGAGGAGATCACCGGCGATCCGCTAATTTCGCGATCTTTTGTGTCTCCGACGTGACAAAATTGGCGATCCTTGCCAGGATATTCATCGCATCAAGAGGATACTTCAACGGGAACTCTACGGATTCTACAGCGAAGGACCACGGTCACGTCCTTGATCAAAAGAAGGATCTACAAAGAATCTCGGTAAGCTGGCTTTCGCATATTACCGAAATCCTGAACCCAAAATACGTTCTGAAGTTAGTGACTCTTCTGAAAATATCGCGTCTATCAAAATGAATCCAACTGACAAGAGTACGGCAAAGCGAAGTGAATCAATTATGACTATCCTCGAACAACTTCAAAGTCTGACTCACGAGTTCGGAAACTTTAGAAGTAATACGGATCAGAATATTAACAGTATAAAAAGATTCGCGGAAACTAGTGACAGAAGTAGGGCCAAAGAAATAGGAGGTCTTGCAAAGGCTATGGAATTAAGGTACGACACCGAATCTGACCAACCGCTCACGAGCACGCCTTTAGCAACCGGTGTTGACCATATGACAGACGATGAAACCGACGAACCAAATATTTTACGAAGACAACGAATTAATCACGTTACCACTAGACAAAGAAACGACCACAACGGAGATCAAGGGCTAGACGCAGACAATGCCATACAAACTATCGAGAAACAAGGGCAACAAGGGCATCTTAAAATTTTATCAAACACTGCTCGACGACAAATGGAAACGATTCAACATTGTCGTTAACAAATTGCTCGACATCGACGACAACGAACCTGAGGACTTATTGGATGTCTATTTAGACCTGACGGTACGATTGATCAGACTCGACAACATTGATTCTTCCTCAATGGATGTCTCCAACGCAGTGGCGAATCCAAAGCTATCGGAATGCAACAGCAATACTTCCAGCAGTTACCAGAGACGTAAGAATAATCCAAATAATAGCAGTAACAATGATCATACTCCGCCGATGGAGAATGTCGTATCGAATCTAGCACCGATTCCGTCGCATGACACGCGAAGTTCATTGCATGATACTCGCAGCGCGCTAGCACGCGACTTGGCGACGGCCAGGCTCGCGTCCTAAGTATCCGAAAAATCAGATTCAACGTTACCGATCGCCGTGAACCAGACAACCTCTAACGTTCGCTGCACATCGCCTACACGCGACTTGAGGACAACATCGCACGATCCTCTGGACCGGAAAAAACTGAATCCCGTTCAGGACTACAGAGTCAATTTCGAATCAAAATCTATAGCAGGGGTTTCGAAATCCACGATAGGATTATCTAGGAGCATTTCCTCCTCAAACAGCATCTCAATGTTTAGTCTGTCTTATAGCACGCTGCCATCATCTGAGAGCAGGAGTATCATATCGGAGAGCCATTTTCCTGAACATAACACGAAGATGCCACCCTGGCCATTTCCGAAAGGGGCCACATCTGCGAGTTACCCGTAGCGGAATAATCTTCACTTTATCACCACCGTAACGAATTCCTCAAATGATAGTTGTCAAAACACCCCATCACCTCTTCAACACTTATCCACTGAGCCCACAGATTTCTGCATCGGACAAGTCTCAGGCCACGAGGATCTCACTGGAGCCACCCCTGGCTCCAACAACGCCAACATATTCTCCAATACCAAGGCAAGTTACAGTCACGACGACCAACATCACGACGCCCAACGCTCATTCTCCACCAAGGATCATCACTAAGAGAGCGCGATTGGGGCGGCTCATCGCGGGGAGCCTAATCTCCCACTCAACTACAAAACTCCGCATCGTGTTGGACGAATCAGCATCAAGCAACTCAGGAGTTCCTTTCAACGACACCTCATGGGCAGAGGTGTTCCACGATACTTCCTGGGTGGAGCTGCTGCTCAACACCACTAGGATCGATGCATTCCGGGGAGCATGAGGCGGGCATGGGTTTTCGGGCCGTTGGACGACGTCCCGGGAAACCCCGACAGATCTGATGCTCTCTTACAGTCGGGTGGCCGCTGGTCGGTGCCTCTGGCGCCCGTCAATTTTGCCGATCCGTTGCGGAGAGTTTCGGAGAAGTTGGTGGGCCCATGCGTGTCATGACCACTCACCTCACCTGCTTGTGGGGCTCCGCGACACCTTGCACCGGCTTTGACCGGGGCAGGGTGCGAAAGAGTGAGTGGCACCAGGACGGACTTTGTTGATGACCGCGGGGACAACAAATTATATATTACTATGGATTGCGACCACAAAAGGAGAATGGTTTACGGTGCAGGGGAGGGATAATCCAGTACCGGCGCAGCGATGGGTCGTCAAGTGGACTCACCTGCGTCGTCATCTCACGACCACGGCCGTTCGGGGGTGGACCGCCAGGCCCCCGGATGTGTTTTCACGTCTGGCGAGGGGGGATGCAGTAGTACAGAGATTCACAAGGAACCTCCGAGAAAAATGACAGGAGCATCGCGGAGAACCAGGGGCGGAACGGACGGCGTCTTCCTCGCACCGGCCGCGGTAACGGGCCTCGCGCCGATAAGGGCGCTACGAACGCGGATGAGGTCGGATGACGAGGATTCGGTCGCCTCTTTGACTGGATATACGGATTAACTCGGCGGCCGACGTGAGCGCAGAGTTCACCAGGCAGGTGTCAAAGATCTTGCGGGTGGCGGCGGTATCGTAGTATCTGATGGTAGCAAGCATTAAGGACCTAAATGATGCGGCGAGCTACGTCGCCGCCGCATGGAGGTAGCTGAACCTGCAGAGGGCTGAGGTGGTTCACAGCGGTGGCTCCACGGCCGCCAGGCTCGCGAAAGCTGGGCTGACCGCTTTGGAGGAGGAAAACGCGGCCTTGCGTAAAGCGATAACGAGGCTGGCCGCTCGCATCCACGAGTGCCCGCGGTGCAACGGTCGGGCTATTGAGTCCGGCCACCCGCCGCGGGAGGGGAAACAAGAAGGGGCGCGTCTGGACGCCCTAGAGAAAACGATGGACAAACTCGGTCCCTCCATTATGAGGGCCATCGAGGAACGGTTCGGGGGCCGAAGACCGTGCAGCCCCGAACCTCGGCGCAAGGCGGACCAACCCGCTGCCCCACGCGTCACCCATGCCACAATGCTCCCGTGGGATCAGGAGGGTGGCGAATGGAGGGTGGTGGAAAGACGGCCGCGGAAGAAAAGGGCCGCAAGGAAGGCGGAGAAGAAAGAGGGAATGCCTGCTGCTCCTTCGTCAATACTAACGGGCGCACGGAAGACGGGCGCCGCAATAGTGACTTAGAAAGGAATGGCGCAGGCGACGAAAACGGCCGGGCGTCCCGCGCACTGCGTACGTCCGCGGTGACGTTGACTATCAACGAGGGAGTTAAGACATCGTACGCCGATGTTCTCGCGACGGCGCGACAGTAGGTCCCGCTTGCGGAGATTGGCGTCGAGTCCCTCGGAATGAGGAAATTGATGACCGGGTGTATAATTATCCGGCTCCCCGGCGACAAAGACAGGGGAAAGGCGTCGCGATTAGCGACGCGTCTGGCCGACGTGCTGGACCCGGCCGCGGTGAGAGTAGCGGCCCCGAACAGGACGGCGGAATTGAGGGTGGCCGGGATAGACATATCGGTCGCTAAGGAGGAGCTGCGGCAGGCGCTGGCCTCAGCGGCGGGAAGCGGCAGCGCGGAGGTGCAGGTCGGAGAAATCCGTACCACCAGATACGGCCTCGGGACTGCATGGGTAAGGTGCCCAGTGGCCGGAGCCCGGAAATTAGCCCGGGACGGGAAAGTAGCTCTGGGCTGGTCCTCGGAGAGGGTCACGGCAATCCCGCAGAGACCCTTGCAGTGTTTTAAGTTCCTGGAGCTGGTGCACGTGCGGGTAATCTGCACGTCCAATGTGGATCCCTGGCATCTGTGCTATAGGTGTGGCGGTGGCGGGCATCGTGCCAGGGGGTGTCCCGCCTCCGAGCCCAAGTGCCCGTTGTGCGAGTCGCTGGGGGAGCCAGCCAACCACAGGATGTGCGCGGCGGCATGTGCTCCGCCGAGAACTAAGAGGAAGACACCGATCCGCGAACCGACCGCGGTGGTAACGCAAGAGGGGAGCACCGTCGAACATTCAGCGGTGGATGGCCGGGAGGAGGCCATTGAGGTAATTGAGTGATTTTAACCGTCTCCTCCAATACAACTTGGGCAGATCGAGAAGGGCGCATGACCTGTTCCTCCAGACCATCCGGGAGGAAGAGGTGGCCCTCGCGACAGTGGCCGAGCCGTATCGCGTCCCTGACGCTCCCAACTGGATCGGGGACTGACGGCCGTAACTTGGACGCCGACCCGGGAAGCCTTTGGCGCTCTGCTTGACCGTGGCAACGGCTACGTCGAGGTCGAATGGGCAGGAATAGCGGTGGTGGCGGTCTACGTCTCCCCCAACAGCGGCCTGGCTGCGTTCGGGGACTTTCTGGACAATGTCGGTGAATGCGTCAGAAGGTGCTTTCCCCGCCAGGTGCTGTTCCTTGGGGACTTCAATGCCCACTCGTCGCAGTGGGGGAAGTCCGCGACGAACACCAGAGGAAGATAGCTGACCGACTGGGCTGCGGGACTCGGACTCCTGCTGGTAAACAAGGGTACGGCGAGCACCTGCGTGGCGTGGAGGGGGTCCTCCGTGGTCGACATCACGTGGGCCACGTCGGAGCTGTACCCGAAGATCCGTGACTGGAGAGTGGCCGAGGGAGTCGAGACCATGTCCGTTCATTTCTACATAGTTATGGAGGTTGTCTCGGAGGACGTGGAGAAGAATAACAACCGCGTCGCCCGAGGTGGTGCGAGCCGTTCCGGCCCATCACAACCACCCAGAAGGCGCCTGAAGGAGCGGGACACGGAGTTGTTGCGGGCGGCAGCCATCGTCTCGGCGTGGAGCTGGGACGCCCGAGGGACGACCAGTCTGGGAAGCGTCGACGAGGAGGCGGAAATCCTCCAACGATACATGAGCGCGGCATGCGACGCCTCGATGTCGCGCTCCGTCCCGGGCGGTGGACGCAACCGCTGCGTTTCCTGGTGGACGCCGGAGATCGCGGAGTTGTGGGCGAGCTGCGTGCAAGCACGCAGAAGATTTCTGAGGGCCCGTCGCCGCAGAAGGATGCGCGACGAGGAAGAGATCTCCCGCTGCTACGGGGTGTACAGAGAGGCGAGACGGACTCTGCAGCGGGAGAACAAGATCGCGAAGGCTCGGTCTTGGAAAGAGCTGATCGAGGCGGTTGATTCAGACCCGTGGGGGAGACCGTACAAGGTGGTAACGAGGAAGTTACGACCCGCGGCCTCCCCGCAGACCGCCAACATAGATCCGGTGCTGCTGGCCAATGTCATCGGGACGCTGTTTCCGCGCCACGATTGCGACGCGGGGCTGTCGGGATCGTCCCTCTGATCCGGCAACGACGATACGGCGTCAACGGCAACGGCGGCGACGACGTCGACGGAGCGGAGCGAGGAGCTGCGGGTCACTCAGGAGGAGCTTCTCGCGGCGACTAAGAACATGGCGTCCCATGACGTGGCACCGGGTCCGGACGGAGTTCCGGGCCGAGTCTGGGCAGAGACGATGGAGGTGGTGGCCCCTCGCGTGCGGCATCAGTTCACCCGATGCCTGAGGGAGGGCATCTACCCGCAGATGTGGCGGACGGCGAGATTGGTCCTGCTGCGAAAGGATGGTCGTCCGCCAGACTCGCCGTCGGCGTACAGGCCGATATGCCTGCTGGACGAGATCGGGATGCTTTTCGAGAGGGTGATCGCCGCCCGCTTGGAGGCCCATATTTCGGGGCGGGAGCCCGGATGGCACGACAGTCAGTACGACTATCGCCGGGGTCGCTCCACGGTGGACGCTGTCTAGCGGGTGAGGAGCATGGCGGAGGACACGGTTTCCCGCAACGGGATTGCGGTAGCGGTCTCCCTGGACGCCAGCAACGCCTTCAACTCTATCCCCTGGGTGAGAATAATGGAGGTTCTGCGACACAACGAGGAGCCGGCGTACCATGTTGAGGTTATCGGAGCCTACCTGAACGATAGATGGATCACCTTCACTGGGAGGAACGGGGAAGAGAGAAGACGTGTGGAGCGTGGCGTCCCGCAGGGTTCGGTGCCAGGACCGATCTTGAGGAACACGGCCTACGACTCCGTCCTTCGATGCCCGATGCCGCCGGACACGGGCTTGGTATGCTACGCCGACGATACCATGGTGCTAGCCGGGAGACGGTGGTGGAGCGAGACCGTGATTCTCACGGAAGACGCTGTGGCGTGCGCGGTGCACGCTATTCAGCGACTGGGATTGCGCGTGTCAAAGGCCAATTCGGAGGCATTGTGGTTCTTCGACCACCGCCGCAGGGGATCCGCTCACGCTGGTTTGTCCGTGGCCGTAAATGGCGACGCGGTGCCGGTGAAGTGTCGTATGACGTACCTGGGTCTCACCATCGACAGTCGGTGGACGTTCGGGCCACATTTCGAGCTCCTGGTCCCGAGGGTGACAGCCGCAGCCAACGCTCTGTGCGGCCTTCTTCCGAATATAACCGGAGCAGGGTCGGGAGTCCGCGAATCTACGAGGGACTGATCCGGTCCCGGGTCCTCTATGGGGCACCGGTGTGGGCCCAAGGCCAACCGTCGCAGTCGTACCCTGGTGAGGAGACTGCAGAGGATGACCGCTATCCGAATAGCCAGAGTATATCGGACAATATCCTACGAGACGACGACAGTGCTGGCGGCGTCGCCCCCGATTGAGCTGCGGGCCCTCGAGCTCTGTCGGGTGTATGAACACCTGAGGGCACCGCCTTCGACGACGACGCTGCTGCCAGACGGCCTCTCGGCCTCGAACGTCCGGGAAGAGGCAAAGCTGGAGATCTGGGAGCGGTGGCGCTCCCAGGTGACGGAGGAGGTCGCCAGGCGGCCACACCGAGCCGTCCGCGTCGTGCTTCCCAATTGGCAGGCCTGGAGAGATCAAGGCAGTGTTCCGCTCACCTTCAGGACGACACAAATGCTCAACGGACACGGGGTCTGTGAGTACCTGATGACGATCGGGCGGGAGGTGGCGTCCATCTGACACCAACGCGGGGAAGAAGAGGTCACGACGCAGCACACGCTAGAGTTTTGTCCAGCGTGGGCGAAACCGCAGCGCGTCCTGCAGCTCGACATCGCCGAGAGGTTGGCTCCGGAAGCAGTCGTTAAGGCCATGCTCCTAGGGCCCCAGGATTTTAACGCTGTCCGCACCTACTACGAGGAGGTTATGCAGAGAAAGGAGCGGGCAAAAAGGAGACCGGGAGAGAAGAGCCGATCCCAGTAGATCGCCGCATCAACACCGCAGAGGCTCCGTAAGACGCAGGGGTGCGGCGCCACCGTCGTTGCTCCTGGTGCGTCAGACTAGGGAACGTGGTGCTAGGGGGAGTGGTTCCCGTTAGCTTTCCAACTCAGGCCGGGACGCCTCCCTAGACAACAACAACGGCAGGGAGATGGCCGACGAAGATGCACTCGGTAGTGATTCGCAAGATACCCCGCGTGCACCTCTCAACGTCGGGATGACCACCGTGGGGTTTTAGTCGGTAAAAGTCCGACACTACACGGTCATTGCTACGCAACGCCGAGTGTACATGTTGATTGCCCCATGATAAAGAAAAAAAAAAAGAAAAAGAAAAAAGGTTCGAATACCGGGAAGTTATATCCCCTACATTATCCATAAATCTTTACCCAAGCAAAATATTACCGACCCACGACTGCAAACTTTTGCTCGGTCATCTGGCCGACCATTAGACGATCACGTGAAATCGAAGTGATCCAAGTGTTTAAGAATCGGACACACGGCCGGAGGTTGTTACCTCCGAAATTGTCCATTTGCCAACCACCCCCACCCTCCGCAACTACCACTCCAAAACTAGTGCCGCATTCCCTGGGCCGTCGTGCGAGTCTGAGGGGGGGCCCTCCACAGTCTGACGGCTCCTTCGCCGCGCTCTTCTATGACGGCGATAATGGTGGTGCCACGGTCTCGTAGCGTCGTATCGGTTATCTTCGGCGAGCCACTTTGACGGGATCGCCTCTCTTCTCTGTTTAACGTAACACGTTATATACGTATTACCATACAACGGTATACTATATAACGTAATACGATATAACATAATACCGTATAACATTATATTAAATACGTTATAACGTAAAACAATATAACGTCATTGGTTTTCGCATAATACTGTATAAATTAATAACATATACTGTTACGCCCCGAGGCTTAGTATAGATCGTATTTCTAATCGTCGCTCGCGGTCTTACAGCGTCGCACATGGATCGCCTTATCTGCCCGACGAAAAACATACAATGTATCGACGAGCGCATAGTCGTCACCAAGCAGCGAGTTCTAGAAACGTCGATTTCGGTCCGTTATTTCATTCTCACAAAGAAGTCGGCCTACGTGATCATCGGCGCGAGAGGTGGCGTGATTCGAGCGTAGTGGGAGTTGTCTCCCCGAAAGACAAGGAATCGGTCTAAGGGCAATCGGACTCATTTGAAAAGTCTAACTGCATTCATCGAGAGCTCTGACGAACAAAGTCGCTTAGTCTAACGAATATCGAGAAATATCAAATATCGAGTCGGATTTCTGTAACGCATTAACTGTATTCATCGCTAAATAATTTGTGACGCTTCTATTATCATTTAATTAATTGTTAAAAAAACAAGCTATATTAACCTGTTAACACAGTGTTAAATACATTGAACCACCCTGGTTATCATAATCGAAACAAGAGGAACGACTATTTCACGGCGTCGATTATACGAATCGTAGCGAGAATTTACGCCTCTCGCTAACGCGTTTGCCTCGCGACCGCGTCTCCCGCGAACGGTCGTAACAATTATGTATAATAAATATAATAAAATTAAAATTCATATATCTTTCTTTATACTGCGTTGCATATATTTTATAGATATAGTGTATCTTATATATCTCAAGCATCTAATAAACAAAGCTAGAAGCAAAACTCACTTTTGCTTGATGATGTCCATTCTTCGATAAAAGATAACCCACCAAGGAACTTTTACTCACAGGTTTCTTAGCAACTTTTTCTTTTTTTTTACGTGCGGAAATCCTCATGGACGCCCGGCAGCCCTCTGGGAGGCGACGGGTTGTGTCGGACTCTTACCGACTAAAACCCCACGGTGGTCGTTACGACGCTTGTCAGGAGTGTCCCGGTTCCTTTCTTTCGATATACTTCCGCGACACTCCTTCGACGTCGTCTCTCCCTTTGTTGTCGTGGGAGGCATTCTGGTTAAGCTGGACAGCGCGGGTGGGGGGACCACTCACCCCCGAGTGCCGCGTTCCCTGGGCCGTCACGCGAGTCTGAGGGGGTCCCAGACCCTCCTCAGCTGACAGCTCCTTCGCCGCGCGCTTCAATGACGGTGGTGGCGGTGGTGGTGCCGCGGTCTTTATTGGGAAAAGATTCTTTACTTGTACACATATATATTATAGTCTCCTCAGTTTCATGCATTTAAATCTTAGCTTACGAATAGGGAGATTTCCCTACTTAAAAATACATTCCTGTCTGATCGATCGGGAGATGTCACATATTGAGCTTGACAACGCATTCTTTCTTTTTTATTAACTAATTTAGTGGTACTGAACTTAACCGTTATCATAAACTGATGTCATAAAAATATGCGAAATTTGAAAATTAATAAAATTAACCAAAAATCTTGTATATGAAATACATTGATAAAAATCTTAATTATCATTACAATATAATTAATATACATGTTATATATATATGATACATTATATTATGTTTTTATATATATATATATTAAAATTTATATAATACATGATATGATACATATATATATTATTATTATTTTATATACATTATATACATTTTTAATTTCAGCATTACAGATAAGTAAGTTTTCAGCATTAAAGTAATGCTTTTTTATGTTTTTTCATATTTCTTTCGTTTTTAACAATTCCTTGCGTTTTAATTTGGTATCTTATTTTGTCAGAAATAACAGAATTGTCCTAACTTCTATAATTATGAATTATAATTACAAATATAAGCTATTGAAGTTCTGTTATTTTTGATCATTTAGTATTCTGCTTCTGATTTTTCTTGTTGTTTTCTTTTTTTCATATTGTATGTTGGATTTTCCCGGCCGGCCTTTTTCTCGTCGTCCTCTTGCGGCAATTTGTTTGATGGTTGTACTGTGATTGGCGAAGCAACTGGTGCAACGGGCATAGGAATACTTGGTATACTGTCCAGTAATTCAATGTGGCTCATTTGTTCACCCAGTTTTACCAAATTCACGTTACATAGCTAGGACAGCTGAAGTTAACGGCTGCGGAGCTTCGTCCGACGATTGCGATGCAGATTTGTGGGGTGAAGACGTCGATTGTAGTAATGCCGGTAGGGATGTGAGGAGACCGTTATCGGAACTGTAAACATTATTAATCATGTTTTATTAACCATTTTGACGCTAATTCAATGATTTTCCATTAAAATTTTAATCTAGATTTTTTCCATTAAATTATCCAAGAAATGCTGCAGTAAGAAAAGTATTCTGCATATATATATGTTTATAAACTATATTTTTTCCAAACTATAAAAATTGTCTTAGTCGTTACGAGAAAGGAACGATCCTACGTGAAAAGGTAAGTTAATAATGTGAAACAAAATCTTTTTACATTAATCTCGTATAAAGAATTTCACATAAGACTTCGTTTGTGAAAGTATGAAGTGGGAAAATTTTTCCCAAAGCTAGAAATGGAAATTCTATGTTTCTTCTATACTTGTTTACTACTTTAAAAAGTTCAATTTAATACATAATATACTATAAAAAAATACTTTAGAATATGCTTTTTAACATAAATATATGAAATAGCAAAATTTATATGTACGTTATATCTACTATTTAAAATGATTTAATAATAGAGTGTAGAATTTGACTCACTTAGAAGAATGTCTCTTCTTGCGCGGTCTTCCAGGAATCTTCATCTTGTCTTTCTTCCTATTCAATTTAGCCAATTCCTTCAGCTTTTCTCTATATTGTCTTTGAATGTCAGCCATCCTGACTCTTATCTCAAGTTCCTTAGCATCCATATTCGGCCAGTCTGGCTCATTATCGATGTGTTCTTTTCTAGCGATATACTTCTTTGCGTCGAGTTTCCCTTGCAAATTTCTATAATCGTGACAATCAAGATGTTCTCCCAGGATATGACTTCTATCCTCATGTCTGCTATCTTCGTCGTTCTCCATCATTCTATCATCCGAACATATCTTTTCATCGTGCATTTCAGCATCAGAATCCGATAGATCATCATCAATAATCAAGAAATCTATAGATTCGTTGCTGCTAGAAATTTCACTCATATGATTGATTGCGTATAATTGTTCGTATACCTTTCTTTCATATTCTTCAAAGTCTTCTTCTCTTTCGTAGTTTACATTATGGCAAGGAGTACTAGTAGCAAGGGGAGCGTCATTTAACATATCATTATCTTCGTTATCGGTACAAATATCGTTTTCGGTAGGAGAATCTAAGCTTCCACTTGTATTATTGTTCGCGTTTATTATAGACACTGATATTTCCTGCTCACTTTCATCATACCGTTTATCATAATCATCGTCTTCGGAATACGAGTCGTATTTAAATTCCTCATCTACTAACTCGCCATCGGTTTTGAACCTCTTGAGGCTCTCGAAATCTTGCAAATGTTCTTGCACATACTTTCTCTTGCCCGATGTCTTTCTTTCATTTTCTGGGACATTATTCCCTCTGCCCAGGTTCAACAATAAGCTAACTGCATAAGATATATCATCGAAATTCTCCAGATTCGACTTCCGGTAAGTTGTATCCTCTACCTTCTCCATAAATCGTTGTTCTCTTGAATCACATAACACCCCCAAAGAGCTGTTCATGTTGTTGGTGTGGGTCCCTTCCGGAGGAAAAAGCGCCCTGCCCTTGATAACCGATCTATCTAATATATGTCTTCTATTTCCGTTGGATCTCACGCGTTCCAAGTGCTTAATACTGTTCGACAGCAATCCCAACACACTATAATCAACTTCAGGTCTCGGTTTAGAATTAATAACAAATCGATATTTGGGAGTTTCAGTATACAATGAGTCTTCTAGCGATTCCAATTTCCCTTTTTTAGGAGTCACCGCGTCATAGTTAGTGCATTGCACTTGCACTTCACAGACCTCGGGCGGCGAGACATTCTCCATTATCACGACAGATTCTTTATCGTCGTTTAACTCCATATTATCATTACTGCTTCTCGTGTCATGCTCCGAAGAATATATCTCAATTTCTCGTCCTATATCGTAGTTTTCAATGAATTGAGAGTTCTCGCAGGATCTCAGAATGTGTCTATTCAAACTGTTTTCTATTTCTCTCGGTATCGTTTCCGAATGTCTTCTCGAACGAAGATTTTCTGCATTCTTATCCTTCGAGTCGTCCACGTTTAGGGGTGTCGTCTCCTGTAAAGCAGCAGCTGCGTTCTTATTCAACTTCTCCACCACGTTTTCGATTCCAGGATGAGACTTTTCGACAATGTGCCTCTTAGACAGATCCTGGCACTTTGGCTTTTTCGTGGTTGATGTTGGTTCGCATCTGTATGAATAATCTTCATACATTGTTTCATCTGCTTTCTGCTTGAGTTCGACCACTTGTACGTCACAATCGATCCTCGACATATCGAACGATTTCACAATGATCTGTGGACGTCGAACGGTTGCCTGCGATCGCTCGTCTCGGCCCTTTTGATAACTATCGTAATTCGGATTGATCTCCACTTTCGTTTCTATCGGATTCTCCGATAGTTTTGGAATTTGATTGACTTCCGGAGTTTCGGCCGAAGAATTTCCATGTCTGTGTAACTCATTCGCCGACATTTCATCTGGATTAACTAATTCGGCCTATAAAATATAACGTGTTATGTTATTGAATGTTGTGTAAAATTTATACTTTGAAATTTCTTATCGGTCGATGAAGTCGAATGATTTTAACACTTAGACAACATAATAGGGAGTTTTTCCTTCTACGAGAACGTCGCTGCGTGACCGAACGGGAAGATCCCCTTTTTTGACTTTAGCAACGCGATTGTTTTTTTTTTGTTTTGTTAACCAATTTAGCGGCGTTAAACTTAATTAAAAAGATATTCAAATCGTGTTATTTATCTTTAATGTTTTTAATTCTACCTGTATTTTTTTATACTTTGAATATACTTTCAATTTGATGTTTTGTATAAACAATATGTAAAATCGTTAAATAAAATTATCACCGCAAAATATAACTGACCACTTAAATAATTTTTAAACTTCCTTGTTTTTTAAGTAGTGAAAATTAATCCTCGATACTTGAAAAAATGCACGGTGGACAGCGTATGGGTTGCTTGTCCGAGCGCGGTGGAAATAGCGTATAGCTCGCTGTGGCGCGCGCGGTTGGCTAAGTGTTAATAATTACATTGCGTTTGGTTTATTCTTTTCGTAAAGAGTAACGTTGAGAGACTCGCGCTTTCGTAAGATATTTTTTATTTAAGCTCAACGATAGTTATGAAATAATCAATTTTATTTTTTATGAGTGTTATTTGTTCATATAAGCTAAACAGTGTGGCATAAAAAAATTACGCTTGCCTCTTTTCGTCATTAATATCAAGAGTTGACTATCGTATTGTATATATTAACAAATAACATTGTTTCGCATATTAATTGCCTTCATCTAACAATCAAAAAATTTTATACCTTTCTGTTTTATCGATATCGAGCGTTATAACTCGTAACGTCATATGGTATTACGCTATAACGTCTAACGTTATATAGTATTACGTTATAACGTATAACGTCATATGGTATTACGTTATAACGTATAACGTTATATAGTATTACGTTATAACGTATAACGTTATGTGGTATTACGTTATAACGTATAAAGTCATAAGGTATTACGTTATAACTTATAACGTCAAATGGTATTACGTTATAACGTGTAACGTACTATAGCATTTCCTTATAACGTGTAACGTCATATGGTATTACATTATAACGTATAAAGTCATAAGGTATTACGTTATAACTTATAACGTCAAATGGTATTGCGTTATAACGTGAAACGTACTATAGCATTTCCTTATAACGTGTAACGTCATATGGTATTACGTTATAACGTATAACGTCATATGGTATTACGTTATAACGTATAACGTTATATAGTATTACGTTATAACGTATAACGTTATATAGCATTACGTTATAACGTGTAACGTACTATAGCATTTCCTTATAACGTATAACCTCATATGGTATTACGTTATAAAGTATAACGTCATATGGTATTACGTTATAACGTATAACGTTATATAGTATTACGTTATAACGTATAACGTTATATGGTATTACGTTATAACGTATAACGTCAGATGGTATTACGTTATAACGTATAACGTTATATAGTCTAACGTTATAACGTATAACGTTATGTGGTATTACGTTATAACGTACAACTTTATATAGTATTACGTTATAACGTATAACGTTATATAGCATTACGTTATAACGTGTAACGTACTATAGCATTTCCTTATAACGTATAACGCCATATGGTATTACGCTATAACGTATAACGTTATATAATGTTACGTTATAACGTATAACGCTATATAGTATTACGTTATAACGTGTAACGTTATATGGTATTACGTTATAACGTATAACGTCAAAAGGTATTACGCTATAACGTATAATGTTATATAGTATTAGGTTATAACGTAGAACGTTATGTGGTATTACGTTATAACGTGTAACGCCATATGGTATTACGTTATAACGTCTAACGTTATATAGTATTACGTTATATCGTGTAACGTACTATAGCATTTCCTTATAACGTATAACATCATATGGTATTACGTTATAACGTATATCGTTATATAGTATTACGTTATAACGTATAACGTTATATAGCATTACGTTATAACGTGTAACGTACTATAGCATTTCCTTATAACGTGTAACGTCATATGGTATTACGTTATAACGTACAACTTTATATAGTATTACGTTATAACGTGTAACGTACTATAGCATTTCTTTATAACGTATAACATCATATGGTATTACGTTATGACGTATAACGTCATATGGTATTACGTTATAACGTATAACGTTATATAGTATTACGTTATAACGTATAGCGTCATATGGTATTACGTTATAACGTATAACGTTATATAGTATTACGTTATAACGTATAACAGTATATAGTATTACGTTATAGCGTATAACGTTATATAGTATTACGTTATAACGTATAAAGCCATAAGGTATTACGTTATAACTTATAACGTCAAATGGTGTTACGTTATAACGTGTAACGTACTATAGCATTTCTTTATAACGTATAACATCATATGGTATTACGTTATGACGTATAACGTCATATGGTATTACGTTATAACTTATACCGTCAAATGGTGTTACGTTATAACGTGTAACGTACTATAGCATTTCTTTATAACGTATAACATCATATGGTATTACGTTATGACTTATAACGTCATATGGTATTACGTTATATCGTGTTACGTACTATAGCATTTCCTTATAACGTATAACATCATATGGTATTACGCTATAACGTATAACGTCATATGGTATTACGTTATAACGTCTAACGTTATATAGTATTACGTTATATCGTGTAACGTACTATAGCCTTTCCTTATAACGTATAACATCATATGGTATTACGTTATAACGTATAACGTTATATAGTATTACGTTATAACGTATAACGTTATATAGTACTACGTTATAACGTATAAAGTAATAAGGTATTACGTTATAACTTATAACGTCAAATGGTATTACGTTATAACGTGTAACGTACTATAGCATTTCCTTATAACGTGTAACGTCATGTGGTATTACGTTATAACGTATAACGTCATATGGTATTACGTTATAACGTATAACGTTATATAGTATTACATTATAACGTATAACGTTATGTGGTATTACGTTATAACGTATAACGTTATATAGTATTACGTTATAACGTATGAAGTCATAAGGTATTACGTTATAACTTATAACGTCAAAGGGTATTACGTTATAACGTGTAACGTCCTATAGCATTTCCTTATAACGTGTAACGTCATATGGTATTACGTTATAACGTACAACGTTATATAGTATTACGTTATAACGTATAACGTTATATAGCATTACGTTATAACGTGTAACGTACTTTAGCATCTCCTTATAACGTATAACATCATATGGTATTACGTTATAACGTATATCGTTATATAGTATTACGTTATAACGTATAAAGTTATATAGCATTACGTTATAACGTGTAACGTACTATAGCATTTCTTTATAACGTATAACATCATACGGTATTACGTTATAACGTATAACGTCATATGGTATTACGTTATAACGTATAACGTTATATAGTATTACGTTATAACGTATAATGTTATATAGCATTACGTTATAACGTGTAACGTACTATAGCATTTCTTTATAACGTATAACATCATACGGTATTACGTTATAACGTATAGCGTCATATGGTATTACGTTATAACGTATAACGTTATATAGTATTACGTTATAACGTATAACAGTATATAGTATTACGTTATAGCGTATAACGTTATATAGTATTACGTTATATCGTGTAACGTACTATAGCATTTCCTTATAACGTATAACATCATACGGTATTACGTTATAACGTATAACGTCATATGGTATTATGTTATATCGTATAGCGTTATATGGTATTACGTTATAACGTATAACGTCAGATGGTATTACGTTATAACGTATAACGTTATATAGTATAACGTTATAACGTATAACGTTATGTGGTATTACGTTATAACGTATAACGTTATATAGTATGACGTTATAACGTATAAAGTCATAAGGTATTACGTTATAACTTATAACGTCAAATGGTGTTACGTTATAACGTGTAACGTACTATAGCATTTCTTTATAACGTATAACATCATATGGTATTACGTTATGACGTATAACGTCATATGGTATTACGTTATAACTTATAACGTCAAATGGTGTTACGTTATAACGTGTAACGTACTATAGCATTTCTTTATAACGTATAACATCATATGGTATTACGTTATGACTTATAACGTCATATGGTATTACGTTATATCGTGTTACGTACTATAGCATTTCCTTATAACGTATAACATCATATGGTATTACGTTATAACGAATAACGTTGTATAGTATTACGTTATAACGTCTAACGTTATATAGTATTACGTTATATCGTGTAACGTACTGTAGCATTTCCTTATAACGTATAACATCATATGGTATTACGTTATAACGTATATCGTTATATAGTATTACCTTATAACGTATAACGTTATATAGCAATACGTTATAACGTGTAACGTACTATAGCATTTCTTTATAACGTATAACATCATATGGTATTACGTTATAGCGTATAACGTCATATGGTATTACGTTATATCGTGTAACGTACTATAGCATTTCCTTATAACGTATAACATCATATGGTATTACGTTATGACGTATAACGTCATATGGTATTACGTTATAACGTATAACGTTATATGGTATTACGTTATAACGTATAACGTCAGATGGTATTACGTTATAACTTATAACGTCAAATGGTGTTACGTTATATCGTGTAACGTACTATAGCATTTCCTTATAACGTATAACATCATATGGTATTACGTTATGACGTATAACGTCATATGGTATTACGTTATAACGTATAACGTTATATGTTATTACGTTATAACGTATAACGTCAGATGGTATTACGTTATAACGTATAACGTTGTATAGTATAACGTTATAACGTATAACGTTATGTGGTATTACGTTATAACGTGTAACGTCAGATGGTATTACGTTATAACGTATAACGTTATATAGTATAACGTTATAACGTATAACGTTATGTGGTATTACGTTATAACGTATAACGTTATATAGTATTACGTTATAACGTATAAAGTCATAAGGTATTACGTTATAACTTATAACGTCAAATGGTGTTACGTTATAACGTGTAACGTACTATAGCATTTCTTTATAACGTATAACATCATATGGTATTACGTTATGACGTATAACGTCATATGGTATTACGTTATAACGTATAACGTTATATGTTATTACGTTATAACGTATAACGTCAGATGGTATTACGTTATAACGTATAACGTTGTATAGTATAACGTTATAACGTATAACGTTATGTGGTATTACGTTATAACGTATAACGTCAGATGGTATTACGTTATAACGTATAACGTTGTATAGTATAACGTTATAACGTATAACGTTATGTGGTATTACGTTATAACGTATAACGTTATATAGCATTTCCTTATAACGTATAACGTCATATGGTATTACGTTATAACGTATAGCGTTATATGGTATTACGTTATAACGTATAACGTCAGATGGTATTACGTTATAACGTATAACGTTATATAGTATAACGTTATAACGTATAACGTTATGTGGTATTACGTTATAACGTATAACGTTATATAGTATTACGTTATAACGTATAAAGTCATAAGGTATTACGTTATAACTTATAACGTCAAATGGTGTTACGTTATAACGTGTAACGTACTATAGCATTTCTTTATAACGTATAACATCATATGGTATTACGTTATGACGTATAACGTCATATGGTATTACGTTATAACTTATACCGTCAAATGGTGTTACGTTATAACGTGTAACGTACTATAGCATTTCTTTATAACGTATAACATCATATGGTATTACGTTATGACTTATAACGTCATATGGTATTACGTTATATCGTGTTACGTACTATAGCATTTCCTTATAACGTATAACATCATATGGTATTACGCTATAACGTATAACGTCATATGGTATTACGTTATAACGTCTAACGTTATATAGTATTACGTTATATCGTGTAACGTACTATAGCCTTTCCTTATAACGTATAACATCATATGGTATTACGTTATAACGTATAACGTTATATAGTATTACGTTATAACGTATAACGTTATATAGTACTACGTTATAACGTATAAAGTCATAAGGTATTACGTTATAACTTATAACGTCAAATGGTATTACGTTATAACGTGTAACGTACTATAGCATTTCCTTATAACGTGTAACGTCATGTGGTATTACGTTATAACGTATAACGTCATATGGTATTACGTTATAACGTATAACGTTATATAGTATTACATTATAACGTATAACGTTATGTGGTATTACGTTATAACGTATAACGTTATATAGTATTACGTTATAACGTATGAAGTCATAAGGTATTACGTTATAACTTATAACGTCAAAGGGTATTACGTTATAACGTGTAACGTCCTATAGCATTTCCTTATAACGTGTAACGTCATATGGTATTACGTTATAACGTACAACGTTATATAGTATTACGTTATAACGTATAACGTTATATAGCATTACGTTATAACGTGTAACGTACTTTAGCATCTCCTTATAACGTATAACATCATATGGTATTACGTTATAACGTATATCGTTATATAGTATTACGTTATAACGTATAAAGTTATATAGCATTACGTTATAACGTGTAACGTACTATAGCATTTCTTTATAACGTATAACATCATACGGTATTACGTTATAACGTATAACGTCATATGGTATTACGTTATAACGTATAACGTTATATAGTATTACGTTATAACGTATAATGTTATATAGCATTACGTTATAACGTGTAACGTACTATAGCATTTCTTTATAACGTATAACATCATACGGTATTACGTTATAACGTATAGCGTCATATGGTATTACGTTATAACGTATAACGTTATATAGTATTACGTTATAACGTATAACAGTATATAGTATTACGTTATAGCGTATAACGTTATATAGTATTACGTTATATCGTGTAACGTACTATAGCATTTCCTTATAACGTATAACATCATATGGTATTACGTTATAACGTATAACGTTATATAGCATTTCCTTATAACGTATAACGTCATATGGTATTATGTTATATCGTATAGCGTTATATGGTATTACGTTATAACGTATAACGTCAGATGGTATTACGTTATAACGTATAACGTTATATAGTATAACGTTATAACGTATAACGTTATGTGGTATTACGTTATAACGTATAACGTTATATAGTATTACGTTATAACGTATAAAGTCATAAGGTATTACGTTATAACTTATAACGTCAAATGGTGTTACGTTATAACGTGTAACGTACTATAGCATTTCTTTATAACGTATAACATCATATGGTATTACGTTATGACGTATAACGTCATATGGTATTACGTTATAACTTATAACGTCAAATGGTGTTACGTTATAACGTGTAACGTACTATAGCATTTCTTTATAACGTATAACATCATATGGTATTACGTTATGACTTATAACGTCATATGGTATTACGTTATATCGTGTTACGTACTATAGCATTTCCTTATAACGTATAACATCATATGGTATTACGTTATAACGAATAACGTTGTATAGTATTACGTTATAACGTCTAACGTTATATAGTATAACGTTATAACGTATAACGTTATGTGGTATTACGTTATAACGTATAACGTTATATAGTATGACGTTATAACGTATAACGTTATGTGGTATTACGTTATAACGTATAACGTTATATAGTATGACGTTATAACGTATAAAGTCATAAGGTATTACGTTATAACTTATAACGTCAAATGGTGTTACGTTATAACGTGTAACGTACTATAGCATTTCTTTATAACGTATAACATCATATGGTATTACGTTATGACGTATAACGTCATATGGTATTACGTTATAACTTATAACGTCAAATGGTGTTACGTTATAACGTGTAACGTACTATAGCATTTCTTTATAACGTATAACATCATATGGTATTACGTTATGACTTATAACGTCATATGGTATTACGTTATATCGTGTTACGTACTATAGCATTTCCTTATAACGTATAACATCATATGGTATTACGTTATAACGAATAACGTTGTATAGTATTACGTTATAACGTCTAACGTTATATAGTATTACGTTATATCGTGTAACGTACTGTAGCATTTCCTTATAACGTATAACATCATATGGTATTACGTTATAACGTATATCGTTATATAGTATTACCTTATAACGTATAACGTTATATAGCAATACGTTATAACGTGTAACGTACTATAGCATTTCTTTATAACGTATAACATCATATGGTATTACGTTATAGCGTATAACGTCATATGGTATTACGTTATATCGTGTAACGTACTATAGCATTTCCTTATAACGTATAACATCATATGGTATTACGTTATGACGTATAACGTCATATGGTATTACGTTATAACGTATAACGTTATATGGTATTACGTTATAACGTATAACGTCAGATGGTATTACGTTATAACTTATAACGTCAAATGGTGTTACGTTATATCGTGTAACGTACTATAGCATTTCCTTATAACGTATAACATCATATGGTATTACGTTATGACGTATAACGTCATATGGTATTACGTTATAACGTATAACGTTATATGTTATTACGTTATAACGTATAACGTCAGATGGTATTACGTTATAACGTATAACGTTGTATAGTATAACGTTATAACGTATAACGTTATGTGGTATTACGTTATAACGTGTAACGTCAGATGGTATTACGTTATAACGTATAACGTTATATAGTATAACGTTATAACGTATAACGTTATGTGGTATTACGTTATAACGTATAACGTTATATAGTATTACGTTATAACGTATAAAGTCATAAGGTATTACGTTATAACTTATAACGTCAAATGGTGTTACGTTATAACGTGTAACGTACTATAGCATTTCTTTATAACGTATAACATCATATGGTATTACGTTATGACGTATAACGTCATATGGTATTACGTTATAACGTATAACGTTATATGTTATTACGTTATAACGTATAACGTCAGATGGTATTACGTTATAACGTATAACGTTGTATAGTATAACGTTATAACGTATAACGTTATGTGGTATTACGTTATAACGTATAACGTCAGATGGTATTACGTTATAACGTATAACGTTGTATAGTATAACGTTATAACGTATAACGTTATGTGGTATTACGTTATAACGTATAACGTTATATAGCATTTCCTTATAACGTATAACGTCATATGGTATTACGTTATAACGTATAGCGTTATATGGTATTACGTTATAACGTATAACGTCAGATGGTATTACGTTATAACGTATAACGTTATATAGTATAACGTTATAACGTATAACGTTATGTGGTATTACGTTATAACGTATAACGTTATATAGTATTACGTTATAACGTATAAAGTCATAAGGTATTACGTTATAACTTATAACGTCAAATGGTGTTACGTTATAACGTGTAACGTACTATAGCATTTCTTTATAACGTATAACATCATATGGTATTACGTTATGACGTATAACGTCATATGGTATTACGTTATAACTTATACCGTCAAATGGTGTTACGTTATAACGTGTAACGTACTATAGCATTTCTTTATAACGTATAACATCATATGGTATTACGTTATGACTTATAACGTCATATGGTATTACGTTATATCGTGTTACGTACTATAGCATTTCCTTATAACGTATAACATCATATGGTATTACGCTATAACGTATAACGTCATATGGTATTACGTTATAACGTCTAACGTTATATAGTATTACGTTATATCGTGTAACGTACTATAGCCTTTCCTTATAACGTATAACATCATATGGTATTACGTTATAACGTATAACGTTATATAGTATTACGTTATAACGTATAACGTTATATAGTACTACGTTATAACGTATAAAGTCATAAGGTATTACGTTATAACTTATAACGTCAAATGGTATTACGTTATAACGTGTAACGTACTATAGCATTTCCTTATAACGTGTAACGTCATGTGGTATTACGTTATAACGTATAACGTCATATGGTATTACGTTATAACGTATAACGTTATATAGTATTACATTATAACGTATAACGTTATGTGGTATTACGTTATAACGTATAACGTTATATAGTATTACGTTATAACGTATGAAGTCATAAGGTATTACGTTATAACTTATAACGTCAAAGGGTATTACGTTATAACGTGTAACGTCCTATAGCATTTCCTTATAACGTGTAACGTCATATGGTATTACGTTATAACGTACAACGTTATATAGTATTACGTTATAACGTATAACGTTATATAGCATTACGTTATAACGTGTAACGTACTTTAGCATCTCCTTATAACGTATAACATCATATGGTATTACGTTATAACGTATATCGTTATATAGTATTACGTTATAACGTATAAAGTTATATAGCATTACGTTATAACGTGTAACGTACTATAGCATTTCTTTATAACGTATAACATCATACGGTATTACGTTATAACGTATAACGTCATATGGTATTACGTTATAACGTATAACGTTATATAGTATTACGTTATAACGTATAATGTTATATAGCATTACGTTATAACGTGTAACGTACTATAGCATTTCTTTATAACGTATAACATCATACGGTATTACGTTATAACGTATAGCGTCACATGGTATTACGTTATAACGTATAACGTTATATAGTATTACGTTATAACGTATAACAGTATATAGTATTACGTTATAGCGTATAACGTTATATAGTATTACGTTATATCGTGTAACGTACTATAGCATTTCCTTATAACGTATAACATCATATGGTATTACGTTATAACGTATAACGTTATATAGCATTTCCTTATAACGTATAACGTCATATGGTATTATGTTATATCGTATAGCGTTATATGGTATTACGTTATAACGTATAACGTCAGATGGTATTACGTTATAACGTATAACGTTATATAGTATAACGTTATAACGTATAACGTTATGTGGTATTACGTTATAACGTATAACGTTATATAGTATTACGTTATAACGTATAAAGTCATAAGGTATTACGTTATAACTTATAACGTCAAATGGTGTTACGTTATAACGTGTAACGTACTATAGCATTTCTTTATAACGTATAACATCATATGGTATTACGTTATGACGTATAACGTCATATGGTATTACGTTATAACTTATAACGTCAAATGGTGTTACGTTATAACGTGTAACGTACTATAGCATTTCTTTATAACGTATAACATCATATGGTATTACGTTATGACTTATAACGTCATATGGTATTACGTTATATCGTGTTACGTACTATAGCATTTCCTTATAACGTATAACATCATATGGTATTACGTTATAACGAATAACGTTGTATAGTATTACGTTATAACGTCTAACGTTATATAGTATTACGTTATATCGTGTAACGTACTGTAGCATTTCCTTATAACGTATAACATCATATGGTATTACGTTATAACGTATATCGTTATATAGTATAACCTTATAACGTATAACGTTATATAGCATTACGTTATAACGTGTAACGTACTATAGCATTTCTTTATAACGTATAACATCATATGGTATTACGTTATAGCGTATAACGTCATATGGTATTACGTTATATCGTGTAACGTACTATAGCATTTCCTTATAACGTATAACATCATATGGTATTACGTTATGACGTATAACGTCATATGGTATTACGTTATAACGTATAACGTTATATGGTATTACGTTATAACGTATAACGTCAGATGGTATTACGTTATAACTTATAACGTCAAATGGTGTTACGTTATATCGTGTAACGTACTATAGCATTTCCTTATAACGTATAACATCATATGGTATTACGTTATGACGTATAACGTCATATGGTATTACGTTATAACGTATAACGTTATATGTTATTACGTTATAACGTATAACGTCAGATGGTATTACGTTATAACGTATAACGTTATATAGTATAACGTTATAACGTATAACGTTATGTGGTATTACGTTATAACGTATAACGTTATATAGTATTACGTTATAACGTATAAATTCATAAGGTATTACGTTATAACTTATAACGTCAAATGGTGTTACGTTATAACGTGTAACGTACTATAGCATTTCTTTATAACGTATAACATCATATGGTATTACGTTATAACTTATAACGTCATATGGTATTACGTTATAACGTCTAACGTTATATAGTATTACGTTATATCGTATAACTTACTATGGCCTTTCCTTATAACGTATAACATCATATGGTATTACGTTACAACGTATAACGTTATATAGTATTACGTTATAACGTATAACGTTATATAGCATTACGTTATCACGTGTAACATACTATATCATTTCTTTATAACGTATAACGTCATATGGTATTACGTTATAACGTATAACGTTATATATTCTAACGTTATAACGTATAACGTTATGTGGTATTACGTTATAACGTATAACGTCAGATGGTATTACGTTATAACGAATAACGTTATATAGTATAACGTTATAACGTATAACGTTATGTGGTATTACGTTATAACGTATAACGTTATATAGTATTACGTTATAACGTATAAAGTCATAAGGTATTACGTTATAACTTATAACGTCAAATGGTGTTACGTTATAACGTGTAACGTACTATAGCATTTCTTTATAACGTATAACATCATATGGTATTACGTTATGACTTATAACGTCATATGGTATTACGTTATATCGTGTAACGTACTATAGCATTTCCTTATAACGTATAACATCATATGGTATTACGTTATGACGTATAACGTCATATGGTATTACGTTATAACGTATAACATCATATGGTATTACGTTATAACGAATAACGTTGTATAGTATTACGTTATAACGTCTAACGTTATATAGTATTACGTTATATCGTGTAACGTACTGTAGCATTTCCTTATAACGAATAACATCATATGGTATTACGTTATAACGTATATCGTTATATAGTATTACGTTATAACGTATAACGTTATATAGCATTACGTTATAACGTGTAACGTACTATAGCATTTCTTTATAACGTATAACATCATATGGTATTACGTTATAGCGTATAACGTCATATGGTATTTCGTTATATCGTGTAACGTACTATAGCATTTCCTTATAACGTATAACGTCACATGGTATTACGTTATAACGTATATCGTTATATAGTATTTCGTTATAACGTATAACGTTATATAGCATTACGTTATAACGTGTAACGTACTATAGCATTTCTTTATAACGTATAACATCATACGGTATTACGTTATAACGTATAACGTCATATGGTATTACGTTAAAGCTTATAACGTCATATGGTATTACGTTATAACGTCTAACGTTATATAGTATTACGTTATATCGTATAACGAACTATGGCCTTTCCTTATAACGTATAACATCATATGGTATTACGTTATAACGTATAACGTTATATAGTATTACGTTATAACGTATAATGTTATATAGCATTACGTTATAACGTGTAACGTACTATAGCATTTCTTTATAACGTATAACATCATACGGTATTACGTTATAACGTATAACGTCATATGGTATTACGTTATAACGTATAAAGTCATAAGGTATTACGTTATAACTTATAACGTCAAATGGTGTTACGTTATAACGTGTAGCGTACTATAGCATTTCCTTATAACGTATAACATCATATGGTATTACGTTATGACGTATAACGTCATATGATATTACGTTATAACGTATAACGTTATCTGGTATTACGTTATAACGTATAACGTCAGATGGTATTACGTTATAACGTATAACGCTATATAGTATTACGTTATAACGTATAACGTTATATAGTATTACGTTATATCGTGTAACGTACTATAGCATTTCCTTATAACGTATAACATCATATGGTATTACGTTATAACGTATAACGATATATAGCATTTCCTTATAACGTATAACGTCATATGGTATTACGTTATAACGTATAACGTTATATGGTCTTACGTTATAACGTATAACGTCAGATGGTATTACGTTATAACGTATAACGTTATATGATGTTACGTTATAACGTATAACGTTATAAGGTATTACGCTATATCGTGTAACGTACTATAGCATTTCTTTATAACGTATAACATCATATGGTATTACGTTATAACGTATAACGTTATATAGCATTACGTTATAACGTGTAACGTACTATAGCATTTCCTTATAACGTATAACGTCACATGGTATTACGTTATAACGTATAACGTTATATGATGTTACGTTATAACGTATAACGTTATAAGGTATTACGCTATATCGTGTAACGTACTATAGCATTTCTTTATAACGTATAACATCATATGGTATTACGTTATAACGTATAACGTTGTATAGTATTACGTTATAACGTCTAACGTTGTATAGTATTACGTTATAACGTCTAACGTTATATAGCATTACGTTATATCGTGTAACGTACTATAGCATTTCCCTATAACGTATAACATCATATGGTATTACGTTATAACGTATATCGTTATATAGTATTACGTCATAACGTATAACGTTATATAGCATTACGTTATAACGTGTAACGTACTATAGCATTTCTTTATAACGTATAACATCATATGGTATTACGTTATAACGTATAACGTCATATGGTATTACGTTATAACGTCTAACGTTTTATAGTATTACGTTATATCGTGTAACGTACTATAGCATTTCCTTATAACGTATAACGTCATATGGTATTACGCTATAACGTATAACGTTATATAATGTTACGTTATAACGTATAACGTCATAAGGTATTACGCTATATCGTGTAAGGTACTATAGCATTTCTTTATAACGTATAACGTCATATGGTATTACGTTATAACGTATAACGATATATAGCATTTCCTTATAACGTATAACGTCATATGGTATTACGTTATAACGTATAACGTTATATGGTCTTACGTTATAACGTATAACGTCAGATGGTATTACGTTATAACGTATAACGTTATATGATGTTACGTTATAACGTATAACGTTATAAGGTATTACGCTATATCGTGTAACGTACTATAGCATTTCTTTATAACGTATAACATCATATGGTATTACGTTATAACGTATAACGTTATATAGCATTACGTTATAACGTGTAACGTACTATAGCATTTCCTTATAACGTATAACGTCACATGGTATTACGTTATAACGTATAACGTTATATGATGTTACGTTATAACGTATAACGTTATAAGGTATTACGCTATATCGTGTAACGTACTATAGCATTTCTTTATAACGTATAACATCATACGGTATTACGTTATAACGTATAACGTCATATGGTATTACGTTAAAGCTTATAACGTCATATGGTATTACGTTATAACGTCTAACGTTATATAGCATACGTTATATCGTGTAACGTACTATAGCATTTCCCTATAACGTATAACATCATATGGTATTACGTTATAACGTATATCGTTATATAGTATTACGTCATAACGTATAACGTTATATAGCATTACGTTATAACGTGTAACGTACTATAGCATTTCTTTATAACGTATAACATCATATGGTATTACGTTATAACGTATAACGTCATATGGTATTACGTTATAACGTCTAACGTTTTATAGTATTACGTTATATCGTGTAACGTACTATAGCATTTCCTTATAACGTATAACGTCATATGGTATTACGCTATAACGTATAACGTTATATAATGTTACGTTATAACGTATAACGTCATAAGGTATTACGCTATATCGTGTAAGGTACTATAGCATTTCTTTATAACGTATAACGTCATATGATATTACGTTATAACGTCTAACGTTATATAGTATTACGTTATATCGTGTAACGTACTATAGCCTTTCCTTATAACGTATAACATCATATGGTATTACGTATAACGTTATATAGTATTACATTATAACGTATAACGTTATATAGCATTACGTTATCACGTCTAACGTACTATAGCATTTCCTTATAACGTATAACGCCATATGGTATTACGCTATAACGTATAACGTTATATAATGTTACGTTATAACGTATAACGCTATATAGTATTACGTTATAACGTGTAACGTTATATGGTATTACGTTATAACGTATAACGTCAAAAGGTATTACGCTATAACGTATAATGTTATATAGTATTAGGTTATAACGTAGAACGTTATGTGGTATTACGTTATAACGTGTAACGCCATATGGTATTACGTTATAACGTCTAACGTTATATAGTATTACGTTATATCGTGTAACGTACTATAGCATTTCCTTATAACGTATAACATCATATGGTATTACGTTATAACGTATATCGTTATATAGTATTACGTTATAACGTATAACGTTATATAGCATTACGTTATAACGTGTAACGTACTATAGCATTTCCTTATAACGTGTAACGTCATATGGTATTACGTTATAACGTACAACTTTATATAGTATTACGTTATAACGTGTAACGTACTATAGCATTCGTTTATAACGTATAACATCATATGGTATTACGTTATAACGTATAACGCCATATGGTATTACGTTATAACGTCTACCGTTATATAGTATTACGTTATATCGTGTAACGTACTATAGCATTTCCTTATAACGTATAACATCATATGGTATTACGTTACAACGCATAACGTTGTATAGTATTACGTTATAACGTCTAACGTTATATAGTATTACGTTATATCGTGTAACGTACTATAGCATTTCCTTATAACGTATAACATCATATGGTATTACGTTATAACGTATAACGTCAAAAGGAATTACGCTATAACGTATAATGTTATATAGTATTAGGTTATAACGTAGAACGTTATGTGGTACTACGTTATAACGTGTAACGTCATATGGTATTACGTTATAACGTCTAACGTTATATAGTATTACGTTATATCGTGTAACGTACTATAGCATTTCCTTATAACGTATAACATCATATGGTATTACGTTATAACGTATATCGTTATATAGTATTACGTTATAACGTATAACGTTATATAGCATTACGTTATAACGTGTAACGTACTATAGCATTCGTTTATAACGTATAACATCATATGGTATTACGTTATAACGTATAACGTCATATGGTATTACGTTATAACGTCTAACGTTATATAGTATTACGTTATATCGTGTAACGTACTATAGCATTTCCTTATAACGTATAACATCATATGGTATTACGTTATAACGTCTAACGTTATATAGTATTACGTTATATCGTGTAACGCACTATAGCATTTCCTTATAACGTATAACATCATATGTTATTACGTTATAACGTATAACGTTATATAGTATTACGTTATAACGTATAACGTTATATAGCATTACGTTATAACGTGTAACGTACTATAGCATTTCCTTATAACGTGTAACGTCATATGGTATTACGTTATAACGTATAACGTCATATGGTATTACGTTATAACGTATAACGTTATATAGTATTACGTTATAACGTATAATGATATATGATATTACGTTATAACGTATAACATCATATGGTATTACGTTATAACGTATAACGTTATATAGCATTTCCTTATAACGTATAACGTCATATGGTATTACGTTATAACGTATAACGTTATATGGTCAACGTTATAACGTATAACGTCAGATGGTATTACGTTATAACGTATAACGTTATATAGTATAACGTCAGATGGTATTACGTTATAACGTATAACGTTATATAGTATAACGTTATAACGTATAACGTTATGTGGTATTACGTTATAACGTATAACGTTATATAGTATTACGTTATAACGTATAAAGTCATAAGGTATTACGTTATAACTTATAAGGTCAAATGGTATTACGTTATAACGTGTAACGTACTATAGCATTTCCTTATAACGTGTAGCGTCATATGGTATTACGTTATAACGTACAACTTTATATAGTATTACGTTATAACGTATAACGTTATATAGCATCACGTTATAACGTGTAACGTACTATAGCATTTCCTTATAACGTATAACGTCATATGGTATTACGTTATAACGTATAACGTTATATAATGTTACGTTATAACGCATAACGCTATATAGTATTGCGTTATAACGTGTAACGTTATATGGTATTACGTTATAACGTATAACGTTATATAGCATTACGTTATAACGTGTAACGTACTATAGCATTCCTTTATAACGTATAACATCATATGGTATTACGCTATAACGTATAACGTCATATGGTATTACGTTATAACGTCTAACGTTATATAGTATTACGTTATATCGTGTAACGTACTATAGCCTTTCCTTATAACGTATAACATCATATGGTATTACGTTATAACTTATAACGTTATATAGTATTACGTTATAACGTATAACGTTATATAGTACTACGTTATAACGTATAAAGTCATAAGGTATTACGTTATAACTTATAACGTCAAATGGTATTACGTTATAACGTGTAACGTACTATAGCACTTCCTTATAACGCGTAACGTCATGTGGTATTACGTTATAACGTATAACGTCATATGGTATTACGTTATAACGTATAACGTTATATAGTATTACGTTATAACGTTTAACGTTATGTGGTATTACGTTATAACGTATAACGTTATATAGTATTACGTTATAACGTATGAAGTCATAAGGTATTACGTTATAACTTATAACGTTATATAGTATTACGTTATAACGTATAAAGTCATAAGGTATTACGTTATAACTTATAACGTCAAATGGTGTTACGTTATAACGTGTAGCGTACTATAGCATTTCTTTATAACGTATAACATCATATGGTATTACGTTATGACGTATAACGTCATATGGTACTACGTTATAACGTATAACGTTATATGGTATTACGTTATAACGTATAACGTCAGATGGTATTACGTTATAACGTATAACGTTATATAGTATAACGTTATAACGTATAACGTTATGTGGTATTACGTTATAACGTATAACGTTATATAGTATTACGTTATAACGTATAAAGTCATAAGGTATTACGTTATAACTTATAACGTCAAATGGTGTTACGTTATAACGTGTAACGTACTATAGCATTTCTTTATAACGTATAACATCATATGGTATTACGTTATGACTTATAACGTCATATGGTATTACGTTATATCGTGTAACGTACTATAGCATTTCCTTATAACGTATAACATCATATGGTATTACGTTATGACGTATAACGTCATATGGTATTACGTTATAACGTATAAAATCATATGGTATTACGTTATAACGAATAACGTTGTATAGCATTACGTTATAACGTCTAACGTTATATAGTATTACGTTATATCGTGTAACGTACTGTAGCATTTCCTTATAACGTATAACATCATATGGTATTACGTTATAACGTATATCGTTATATAGTATTACGTTATAACGTATAACGTTATATAGCATTACGTTATAACGTGTAACGTACTATAGCATTTCTTTATAACGTATAACATCATATAGTATTACGTTATAGCGTATAACGTCATATGGTATTACGTTATATCGTGTAACGTACTATAGCATTTCCTTATAACGTATAACATCATATGGTATTACGTTACAACGCATAACGTTGTATAGTATTACGTTATAACGTCTAACGTTATATAGTATTACGTTATATCGTGTAACGTACTGGAGCATTTCCTTATAACGTATAACATCATATGGTATTACGTTATAACGTATATCGTTATATAGTATTTCGTTATAACGTATAACGTTATATAGCATTACGTTATAACGTGTAACGTACTATAGCATTTCTTTATAACGTATAACATCATATGGTATTACGTTATAACTTATAACGTCATATGGTATTACGTTATAACGTCTAACGTTATATAGTATTACGTTATATCGTATAACGAACTATGGCCTTTCCTTATAACGTATAACATCATATGGTATTACGTTATAACGTATAACGTTATAACGTATAACGTTATGTGGTATTACGTTATAACGTATAACGTTATATAGTATTACGTTATAACGTATAAAGTCATAAGGTATTACGTTATAACTTATAACGTCAAATGGTGTTACGTTATAACGTGTAACGTACTATAGCATTTCTTTATAACGTATAACATCATATGGTATTACGTTATGACTTATAACGTCATATGGTATTACGTTATATCGTGTAACGTACTATAGCATTTCCTTATAACGTATAACATCATATGGTATTACGTTATGACGTATAACGTCATATGGTATTACGTTATAACGTATAACATCATATGGTATTACGTTATAACGAATAACGTTGTATAGTATTACGTTATAACGTATAACGTTATATAACATTACGTTATAGCGTGTAACGTACTATAGCATTTCTTTATAACGTATAACATCATATAGTATTACGTTATAGCGTATAACGTCATATGGTATTACGTTATATCGTGTAACGTACTATAGCATTTCCTTATAACGTATAACATCATATGGTATTACGTTACAACGCATAACGTTGTATAGTATTACGTTATAGCGTCTAACGTTATATAGTATTACGTTATATCGTGTAAAGTACTAGAGCATTTCCTTATAACGTATAACATCATATGGTATTACGTTATAACGTATATCGTTATATAGTATTTCGTTATAACGTATAACGTTATATAGCATTACGTTATAACGTGTAACGTACTATAGCATTTCTTTATAACGTATAACATCATATGGTATTACGTTATAACTTATAACGTCATATGGTATTACGTTATAACGTCTAACGTTATATAGTATGACGTTATATCGTATAACGAACTATGGCCTTTCCTTATAACGTATAACATCATACGGTATTACGTTATAACGTATAACGTTATATAGTATTACGTTATAACGTATAATGTTATAGAGCATTACGTTATAACGTGTAACGTACTATAGCATTTCTTTATAACGTATAACATCATACGGTATTACGTTATAACGTATAACGTCATATGGTATTACGTTATAACGTATAACGTTATATAGTATTACGTTATAACGTATAACGCTATATAGTATTACGTTATAACGTATAACGTTATATAGTATTACGTTATATCGTGTAACGTACTATAGCATTTCCTTATAACGTATAACATCATATGGTATTACGTTATAACGTATAACGTTATATAGCATTTCCTTATAACGTATAACGTCATATGGTATTACGTTATAACGTATAACGTTATATGGTCTTACGTTATAACGTATAACGTCAGATGGTATTACGTTATAACGTATAACGATATATAGTATAACGTTATAACGTATAACGTTATGTGGTATTACGTTATAACGTAAAACGTTATATAGTATTACGTTATAACGTATAAAGTCATAAGGTATTACGTTATAACTTATAACGTCAAATGGTATTACGTTATAACGTGTAACGTACTATAGCATTTCCTTATAACGTGCAACGTCATATGGTATTACGTTATAACGTACAACTTTATATAGTATTACGTTATAACGTATAACGTTATATAGCATTACGTTATAACGTGTAACGTACTATAGTATTTCCTTATAACGTATAACGTCATATGGTATTACGTTATAACGTATAACGTTATATAATGTTAAGTTATAACGCATAACGCTATATAGTATTACGTTATAACGTGTAACGTTATATGGTATTACGTTATAACGTATAACGTTATATAGCATTACGTTATAACGTGTAACGTACTATAGCATTCGTTTATAACGAATAACATCATATGGTATTACGCTATAACGTATAACGTCATATGGTATTACGTTATAACGTATAACGTTATATAGTATTACGTTATAACGTATGAAGTCATAAGGTATTACGTTATAACGTATAGCGTCCTATGGTATTACGTCATAACGTATAACGTTATATAGTATTACGTTATAACGTATAACAGTATATAGTATTACGTTATAGCGTATAACGTTATATAGTATTACGTTATATCGTGTAACGTACTATAGCATTTCCTTATAACGTATAACATCATATGGTATTACGTTATAACGTATAACGTTATATAGCATTTCCTTATAACGTATAACATCATATGGTATTACGTTATAACGTATAGCGTTATATGGTATTACGTTATAACGTATAACGTCAAATGGTGTTACGTTATAACGTGTAACGTACTATAGCATTTCTTTATAACGTATAACATCATATGGTATTACGTTATGACGTATAACGTCATATGGTATTACGTTATATCGTGTTACGTACTATAGCATTTCCTTATAACGTATAACATCATATGGTATTACGCTATAACGTATAACGTCATATGGTATTACGTTATAACGTCTAACGTTATATAGTATTACGTTATATCGTGTAACATACTATAGCCTTTCCTTATAACGTATAACATCATATGGTATTACGTTATAACGTATAACGTTATATAGTATTACGTTATAACGTATAACGTTATATAGTACTACGTTATAACGTATAAAGTCATAAGGTATTACGTTATAACTTATAACGTCAAATGGTATTACGTTATAACGTATAACGTTATATAGTATTACGTTATAACGTATAGCGTCATATGGTATTACGTTATAACGTATAACGTTATATAGTATTACGTTATAACGTATAACGTTATATAGTATAACGTTATAACGTATAACGTTATGTGGTATTACGTTATAACGTATAACGTTATATAGTATTACGTTATATCGTATAAAGTCATAAGGTATTACGTTATAACTTATAACGTCAAATGGTGTTACGTTATAACGTGTAACGTACTATAGCATTTCTTTATAACGTATAACATCATATGGTATTACGTTATGACGTATAACGTCATATGGTATTACGTTATAACGTATAACGTTATATAGTATTACGTTATAACGTATAGCGTCATATGGTATTACGTTATAACGTATAACGTTATATAGTATTACGTTATAACGTATAACAGTATATAGTATTACGTTATAGCGTATAACGTTATATAGTATTACGTTATAACGTATAAAGCTATAAGGTATTACGTTATAACTTATAACGTCAAATGGTGTTACGTTATAACGTGTAACGTACTATAGCATTTCTTTATAACGTATAACATCATATGGTATTACGTTATGACGTATAACGTCATATGGTATTACGTTATAACTTATACCGTCAAATGGTGTTACGTTATAACGTGTAACGTACTATAGCATTTCTTTATAACGTATAACATCATATGGTATTACGTTATGACTTATAACGTCATATGGTATTACGTTATATCGTGTTACGTACTATAGCATTTCCTTATAACGTATAACATCATATGGTATTACGCTATAACGTATAACGTCATATGGTATTACGTTATAACGTCTAACGTTATATAGTATTACGTTATATCGTGTAACGTACTATAGCCTTTCCTTATAACGTATAACATCATATGGTATTACGTTATAACGTATAACGTTATATAGTATTACGTTATAACGTATAACGTTATATAGTACTACGTTATAACGTATAAAGTCATAAGGTATTACGTTATAACTTATAACGTCAAATGGTATTACGTTATAACGTGTAACGTACTATAGCATTTCCTTATAACGTGTAACGTCATGTGGTATTACGTTATAACGTATAACGTCATATGGTATTACGTTATAACGTATAACGTTATATAGTATTACATTATAACGTATAACGTTATGTGGTATTACGTTATAACGTATAACGTTATATAGTATTACGTTATAACGTATGAAGTCATAAGGTATTACGTTATAACTTATAACGTCAAAGGGTATTACGTTATAACGTGTAACGTCCTATAGCATTTCCTTATAACGTGTAACGTCATATGGTATTACGTTATAACGTACAACGTTATATAGTATTACGTTATAACGTATAACGTTATATAGCATTACGTTATAACGTGTAACGTACTTTAGCATCTCCTTATAACGTATAACATCATATGGTATTACGTTATAACGTATATCGTTATATAGTATTACGTTATAACGTATAAAGTTATATAGCGTTACGTTATAACGTGTAACGTACTATAGCATTTCTTTATAACGTATAACATCATACGGTATTACGTTATAACGTATAACGTCATATGGTATTACGTTATAACGTATAACGTTATATAGTATTACGTTATAACGTATAATGTTATATAGCATTACGTTATAACGTGTAACGTACTATAGCATTTCTTTATAACGTATAACATCATACGGTATTACGTTATAACGTATAGCGTCATATGGTATTACGTTATAACGTATAACGTTATATAGTATTACGTTATAACGTATAACAGTATATAGTATTACGTTATAGCGTATAACGTTATATAGTATTACGTTATATCGTGTAACGTACTATAGCATTTCCTTATAACGTATAACATCATACGGTATTACGTTATAACGTATAACGTCATATGGTATTATGTTATATCGTATAGCGTTATATGGTATTACGTTATAACGTATAACGTCAGATGGTATTACGTTATAACGTATAACGTTATATAGTATAACGTTATAACGTATAACGTTATGTGGTATTACGTTATAACGTATAACGTTATATAGTATGACGTTATAACGTATAAAGTCATAAGGTATTACGTTATAACTTATAACGTCAAATGGTGTTACGTTATAACGTGTAACGTACTATAGCATTTCTTTATAACGTATAACATCATATGGTATTACGTTATGACGTATAACGTCATATGGTATTACGTTATAACTTATAACGTCAAATGGTGTTACGTTATAACGTGTAACGTACTATAGCATTTCTTTATAACGTATAACATCATATGGTATTACGTTATGACTTATAACGTCATATGGTATTACGTTATAACGAATAACGTTGTATAGTATTACGTTATAACGTCTAACGTTATATAGTATTACGTTATATCGTGTAACGTACTGTAGCATTTCCTTATAACGTATAACATCATATGGTATTACGTTATAACGTATATCGTTATATAGTATTACCTTATAACGTATAACGTTATATAGCAATACGTTATAACGTATAACGTTATATGGTATTACGTTATAACGTATAACGTCAGATGGTATTACGTTATAACTTATAACGTCAAATGGTGTTACGTTATATCGTGTAACGTACTATAGCATTTCCTTATAACGTATAACATCATATGGTATTACGTTATGACGTATAACGTCATATGGTATTACGTTATAACGTATAACGTTATATGTTATTACGTTATAACGTATAACGTCAGATGGTATTACGTTATAACGTATAACGTTGTATAGTATAACGTTATAACGTATAACGTTATGTGGTATTACGTTATAACGTGTAACGTCAGATGGTATTACGTTATAACGTATAACGTTATATAGTATAACGTTATAACGTATAACGTTATGTGGTATTACGTTATAACGTATAACGTTATATAGTATTACGTTATAACGTATAAAGTCATAAGGTATTACGTTATAACTTATAACGTCAAATGGTGTTACGTTATAACGTGTAACGTACTATAGCATTTCTTTATAACGTATAACATCATATGGTATTACGTTATGACGTATAACGTCATATGGTATTACGTTATAACGTATAACGTTATATGTTATTACGTTATAACGTATAACGTCAGATGGTATTACGTTATAACGTATAACGTTGTATAGTATAACGTTATAACGTATAACGTTATGTGGTATTACGTTATAACGTATAACGTCAGATGGTATTACGTTATAACGTATAACGTTGTATAGTATAACGTTATAACGTATAACGTTATGTGGTATTACGTTATAACGTATAACGTTATATAGTATTACGTTATAACGTATAAAGTCATAAGGTATTACGTTATAACTTATAACGTCAAATGGTGTTACGTTATAACGTGTAACGTACTATAGCATTTCTTTATAACGTATAACATCATATGGTATTACGTTATGACGTATAACGTCATATGGTATTACGTTATAACGTATAACGTTATATGTTATTACGTTATAACGTATAACGTCAGATGGTATTACGTTATAACGTATAACGTTGTATAGTATAACGTTATAACGTATAACGTTATGTGGTATTACGTTATAACGTATAACGTCAGATGGTATTACGTTATAACGTATAACGTTGTATAGTATAACGTTATAACGTATAACGTTATGTGGTATTACGTTATAACGTATAACGTTATATAGCATTTCCTTATAACGTATAACGTCATATGGTATTACGTTATAACGTATAGCGTTATATGGTATTACGTTATAACGTATAACGTCAGATGGTATTACGTTATAACGTATAACGTTATATAGTATAACGTTATAACGTATAACGTTATGTGGTATTACGTTATAACGTATAACGTTATATAGTATTACGTTATAACGTATAAAGTCATAAGGTATTACGTTATAACTTATAACGTCAAATGGTGTTACGTTATAACGTGTAACGTACTATAGCATTTCTTTATAACGTATAACATCATATGGTATTACGTTATGACGTATAACGTCATATGGTATTACGTTATAACTTATACCGTCAAATGGTGTTACGTTATAACGTGTAACGTACTATAGCATTTCTTTATAACGTATAACATCATATGGTATTACGTTATGACTTATAACGTCATATGGTATTACGTTATATCGTGTTACGTACTATAGCATTTCCTTATAACGTATAACATCATATGGTATTACGCTATAACGTATAACGTCATATGGTATTACGTTATAACGTCTAACGTTATATAGTATTACGTTATATCGTGTAACGTACTATAGCCGTTCCTTATAACGTATAACATCATATGGTATTACGTTATAACGTATAACGTTATATAGTATTACGTTATAACGTATAACGTTATATAGTACTACGTTATAACGTATAAAGTCATAAGGTATTACGTTATAACTTATAACGTCAAATGGTATTACGTTATAACGTGTAACGTACTATAGCATTTCCTTATAACGTGTAACGTCATGTGGTATTACGTTATAACGTATAACGTCATATGGTATTACGTTATAACGTATAACGTTATATAGTATTACATTATAACGTATAACGTTATGTGGTATTACGTTATAACGTATAACGTTATATAGTATTACGTTATAACGTATGAAGTCATAAGGTATTACGTTATAACTTATAACGTCAAAGGGTATTACGTTATAACGTGTAACGTCCTATAGCATTTCCTTATAACGTGTAACGTCATATGGTATTACGTTATAACGTACAACGTTATATAGTATTACGTTATAACGTATAACGTTATATAGTATTACGTTATAACGTATAATGTTATATAGCATTACGTTATAACGTGTAACGTACTATAGCATTTCTTTATAACGTATAACATCATACGGTATTACGTTATAACGTATAGCGTCATATGGTATTACGTTATAACGTATAACGTTATATAGTATTACGTTATAACGTATAACAGTATATAGTATTACGTTATAGCGTATAACGTTATATAGTATTACGTTATATCGTGTAACGTACTATAGCATTTCCTTATAACGTATAACATCATATGGTATTACGTTATAACGTATAACGTTATATAGCATTTCCTTATAACGTATAACGTCATATGGCATTATGTTATATCGTATAGCGTTATATGGTATTACGTTATAACGTATAACGTCAGATGGTATTACGTTATAACGTATAACGTTATATAGTATAACGTTATAACGTATAACGTTATGTGGTATTACGTTATAACGTATAACGTTATATAGTATTACGTTATAACGTATAAAGTCATAAGGTATTACGTTATAACTTATAACGTCAAATGGTGTTACGTTATAACGTGTAACGTACTATAGCATTTCTTTATAACGTATAACATCATATGGTATTACGTTATGACGTATAACGTCATATGGTATTACGTTATAACTTATAACGTCAAATGGTGTTACGTTATAACGTGTAACGTACTATAGCATTTCTTTATAACGTATAACATCATATGGTATTACGTTATGACTTATAACGTCATATGGTATTACGTTATATCGTGTTACGTACTATAGCATTTCCTTATAACGTATAACATCATATGGTATTACGTTATAACGAATAACGTTGTATAGTATTACGTTATAACGTCTAACGTTATATAGTATTACGTGATATCGTGTAACGTACTGTAGCATTTCCTTATAACGTATAACATCATATGGTATTACGTTATAACGTATATCGTTATATAGTATTACCTTATAACGTATAACGTTATATAGCATTACGTTATAACGTGTAACGTACTATAGCATTTCTTTATAACGTATAACATCATATGGTATTACGTTATAGCGTGTAACGTCATATGGTATTACGTTATATCGTGTAACGTACTATAGCATTTCCTTATAACGTATAACATCATATGGTATTACGTTATGACGTATAACGTCATATGGTATTACGTTATAACGTATAACGTTATATGGTATTACGTTATAACGTATAACGTCAGATGGTATTACGTTATAACTTATAACGTCAAATGGTGTTACGTTATATCGTGTAACGTACTATAGCATTTCCTTATAACGTATAACATCATATGGTATTACGTTATGACGTATAACGTCATATGGTATTACGTTATAACGTATAACGTTATATGTTATTACGTTATAACGTATAACGTCAGATGGTATTACGTTATAACGTATAACGTTATATAGTATAACGTTATAACGTATAACGTTATGTGGTATTACGTTATAACGTATAACGTTATATAGTATTACGTTACAACGTATAAATTCATAAGGTATTACGTTATAACTTATAACGTCAAATGGTGTTACGTTATAACGTGTAACGTACTATAGCATTTCTTTATAACGTATAACATCATATGGTATTACGTTATAACTTATAACGTCATATGGTATTACGTTATAACGTCTAACGTTATATAGTATTACGTTATATCGTATAACTTACTATGGCCTTTCCTTATAACGTATAACATCATATGGTATTACGTTACAACGTATAACGTTATATAGTATTACGTTATAACGTATAACGTTATATAGCATTACGTTATCACGTGTAACATACTATATCATTTCTTTATAACGTATAACGTCATATGGTATTACGTTATAACGTATAACGTTATATGTTATTACGTTATAACGTATAACGTCAGATGGTATTACGTTATAACGTATAACGTTATATATTCTAACGTTATAACGTATAACGTTATGTGGTATTACGTTATAACGTATAACGTCAGATGGTATTACGTTATAACGAATAACGTTATATAGTATAACGTTATAACGTATAACGTTATGTGGTATTACGTTATAACGTATAACGTTATATAGTATTACGTTATAACGTATAAAGTCATAAGGTATTACGTTATAACTTATAACGTCAAATGGTGTTACGTTATAACGTGTAACGTACTATAGCATTTCTTTATAACGTATAACATCATATGGTATTACGTTATGACTTATAACGTCATATGGTATTACGTTATATCGTGTAACGTACTATAGCATTTCCTTATAACGTATAACATCATATGGTATTACGTTATGACGTATAACGTCATATGGTATTACGTTATAACGTATAACATCATATGGTATTACGTTATAACGAATAACGTTGTATAGTATTACGTTATAACGTCTAACGTTATATAGTATTACGTTATATCGTGTAACGTACTGTAGCATTTCCTTATAACGAATAACATCATATGGTATTACGTTATAACGTATATCGTTATATAGTATTACGTTATAACGTATAACGTTATATAGCATTACGTTATAACGTGTAACGTACTATAGCATTTCTTTATAACGTATAACATCATATGGTATTACGTTATAGCGTATAACGTCATATGGTATTTCGTTATATCGTGTAACGTACTATAGCATTTCCTTATAACGTATAACGTCACATGGTATTACGTTATAACGTATATCGTTATATAGTATTTCGTTATAACGGTATAACGTTATATAGCATTACGTTATAACGTGTAACGTACTATAGCATTTCTTTATAACGTATAACATCATACGGTATTACGTTATAACGTATAACGTCATATGGTATTACGTTAAAGCTTATAACGTCATATGGTATTACGTTATAACGTCTAACGTTATATAGTATTACGTTATATCGTATAACGAACTATGGCCTTTCCTTATAACGTATAACATCATATGGTATTACGTTATAACGTATAACGTTATATAGTATTACGTTATAACGTATAATGTTATATAGCATTACGTTATAACGTGTAACGTACTATAGCATTTCTTTATAACGTATAACATCATACGGTATTACGTTATAACGTATAACGTCATATGGTATTACGTTATAACGTATAAAGTCATAAGGTATTACGTTATAACTTATAACGTCAAATGGTGTTACGTTATAACGTGTAGCGTACTATAGCATTTCCTTATAACGTATAACATCATATGGTATTACGTTATGACGTATAACGTCATATGATATTACGTTATAACGTATAACGTTATCTGGTATTACGTTATAACGTATAACGTCAGATGGTATTACGTTATAACGTATAACGCTATATAGTATTACGTTATAACGTATAACGTTATATAGTATTACGTTATATCGTGTAACGTACTATAGCATTTCCTTATAACGTATAACATCATATGGTATTACGTTATAACGTATAACGATATATAGCATTTCCTTATAACGTATAACGTCATATGATATTACGTTATAACGTATAACGTTATATGGTCTTACGTTATAACGTATAACGTCAGATGGTATTACGTTATAACGTATAACGTTATATGATGTTACGTTATAACGTATAACGTTATAAGGTATTACGCTATATCGTGTAACGTACTATAGCATTTCTTTATAACGTATAACATCATATGGTATTACGTTATAACGTATAACGTTATATAGCATTACGTTATAACGTGTAACGTACTATAGCATTTCCTTATAACGTATAACGTCACATGGTATTACGTTATAACGTATAACGTTATATGGTGTTACGTTATAACGTATAACGTTATAAGGTATTACGCTATATCGTGTAACGTACTATAGCATTTCTTTATAACGTATAACATCATATGGTATTACGTTATAACGTATAACGTTGTATAGTATTACGTTATAACGTCTAACGTTGTATAGTATTACGTTATAACGTCTAACGTTATATAGCATTACGTTATATCGTGTAACGTACTATAGCATTTCCCTATAACGTATAACATCATATGGTATTACGTTATAACGTATATCGTTATATAGTATTACGTCATAACGTATAACGTTATATAGCATTACGTTATAACGTGTAACGTACTATAGCATTTCTTTATAACGTATAACATCATATGGTATTACGTTATAACGTATAACGTCATATGGTATCACGTTATAACGTCTAACGTTATATAGTATTACGTTATATCGTGTAACGTACTATAGCCTTTCCTTATAACGTATAACATCATATGGTATTACGTATAACGTTATATAGTATTACATTATAACGTATAACGTTATATAGCATTACGTTATCACGTCTAACGTACTATAGCATTTCTTTATAACGTATAACATCATATGGTATTACGTTATAACGTATAACGTCGTATGGTATTACGTTATAACGTATAACGTTATATGGTATTACGGTATAACGTATGACGTCAGATGGTATTACGTTATAACGTATAACGTTATATAGTATTACGTTATAACGTATAACGCTATGTGGTATTACGTTATAACGTATAACCTTATATAGGATTACGTTATAACGTATAACGTTATGTAGCATTACGTGATAACGTATAACGTCATATAGTATTACGTTATAACGAATAACGTTATATAGTATTACGTTATAACGTATAACGTTATATAGTATTACGTTATAACGTATAACGTTATGTAGCATTACGTGATAACGTATAACATCATATGGTATTACGTTATAACGTATAACGTTGTATAGTATTACGTTATAACGTCTAACGTTGTATAGTATTACGTTATAACGTCTAACGTTATATAGCATTACGTTATATCGTGTAACGTACTATAGCATTTCCTTATAACGTATAACATCATATGGTATTACGTTATAACGTATATCGTTATATAGTATTACGTCATAACGTATAACGTTATATAGCATTACGTTATAACGTTTAACGTACTATAGCATTTCTTTATAACGTATAACATCATATGGTATTACGTTATAACGTATAACGTCATATGGTATTACGTTATAACGTCTAACGTTATATAGTATTACGTTATATCGTGTAACGTACTATAGCATTTCCTTATAACGTATAACATCATATGGTATTACGTTATAACGTATAACGTTGTATAGTATTACGTTATAACGTCTAACGTTATATAGCATTACGTTATCACGTGTAACGTACTATAGCATTTCTTTATAACGTATAACATCATATGGTATTACGTTATAACGTATAACGTCATATGGTATTACGTTATAACGTATAACGTTATATGGTCTTACGTTATAACGTATAACGTCAGATGGTATTACGTTATAACGTATAACGTTATATCGTATAACGTTATAACGTATAACGTTATGTGGTATTACGTTATAACGTATAACGTTATATAGTATTACGTTATAACGTATAAAGTCATAAGGTATTACGTTATAACTTATAACGTCAAATGGTATAACGTTATAACGTGTAACGTACTATAGCATTTCCTTATAACGTGTAACGTCATATGGTATTACGTTATAACGTATAACGTTGTATAGTATTACGTTATAACGTATAACATCATATGGTATTACGTTATAACGTATAACGTTATATAGCATTACGTTATAACGTGTAACGTACTATAGCATTTCCTTATAACGTATAACGTCACATGGTATTACGTTATAACGTATAACGTTATATGATGTTACGTTATAACGTATAACGTTATAAGGTATTACGCTATATCGTGTAACGTACTATAGCATTTCTTTATAACGTATAACATCATATGGTATTACGTTATAACGTATAACGTTGTATAGTATTACGTTATAACGTCTAACGTTGTATAGTATTACGTTATAACGTCTAACGTTATATAGCATTACGTTATATCGTGTAACGTACTATAGCATTTCCCTATAACGTATAACATCATATGGTATTACGTTATAACGTATATCGTTATATAGTATTACGTCATAACGTATAACGTTATATAGCATTACGTTATAACGTGTAACGTACTATAGCATTTCTTTATAACGTATAACATCATATGGTATTACGTTATAACGGATAACGTCATATGGTATTACGTTATAACGTCTAACGTTTTATAGTATTACGTTATATCGTGTAACGTACTATAGCATTTCCTTATAACGTATAACGTCATATGGTATTACGCTATAACGTATAACGTTATATAATGTTACGTTATAACGTATAACGTCATAAGGTATTACGCTATATCGTGTAAGGTACTATAGCATTTCTTTATAACGTATAACGTCATATGGTATTACGTTATAACGTCTAACGTTATATAGTATTACGTTATATCGTGTAACGTACTATAGCCTTTCCTTATAACGTATAACATCATATGGTATTACGTATAACGTTATATAGTATTACATTATAACGTATAACGTTATATAGCATTACGTTATCACGTCTAACGTACTATAGCATTTCTTTATAACGTATAACATCATATGGTATTACGTTATAACGTATAACGTCGTATGGTATTACGTTATAACGTATAACGTTATATCGTATAACGTTATAACGTATAACGTTATGTGGTATTACGTTATAACGCATAACGTTATATAGTATTACGTTATAACGTATAAAGTCATAAGGAATTACGTTATAACTTATAACGTCAAATGGTATAACGTTATAACGTGTAACGTACTATAGCATTTCCTTATAACGTGTAACGTCATATGGTATTACGTTATAACGTATAACGTTGTATAGTATTACGTTATAACGTCTAACGTCATATGGTATTACGTTATAACGTCTAACGTTATATAGTATTACGTTATATCGTGTAACGTACTATAGCCTTTCCTTATAACGTATAAGATCATATGGTATTACGTATAACGTTATATAGTATTACATTATAACGTATAACGTTATATAGCATTACGTTATCACGTCTAACGTACTATAGCATTTCTTTATAACGTATAACATCATATGGTATTACGTGATAACGTATAACGTCATATGGTATTACGTTATAACGTCTAACGTTATATAGTATTACGTTATATCGTGTAACGTACTATAGCCTTTCCTTATAACGTATAACATCATATGGTATTACGTATAACGTTATATAGTATTCCATTATAACGTATAACGTTATATAGCATTACGTTATCACGTCTAACGTACTATAGCATTTCTTTATAACGTATAACATCATATGGTAGTATGTTATAACGTATAACGTCATATGGTATTACGTTATAACATATAACGTTATATAGTATTACGTTATAACGTATAACGATATATGATATTACGTTATAACGTATAACGTCATATGGTATTACGTTATAACGTATAACGTCATATGGTATTTCGCTATAACGTGTAACGTACTATAGCATTTCCCTATAACGTATAACGTCATATGGTATTACGTTATAACGTATAACGTCATAAGGTTTTACGTTATAACTTATAGCGTCATATGGTATTACGTTATAACGTGTAACGTACTGTAGCATTCCTTTATAACGGATTACGTCATATGGTATTACGTTAAAATGTATAACGTTATATAGTATTACATTATGACGTGGAGCGCTATATAGTAATACGTTATAACTTAGAACGTTATATCGTATTACGTTATAACGTGTACCGTACTATAGCATTTCCTTATAACGTATAACGTCATATGGTATTACGTTATAACGTATAACATTATATGGTATTACGTTATAACGTATAACGTCAGATGGTATTACGTTATAACGTTTAACGTTATGTGGTATTACGTTATATCGTGTAACGTACGATAGCATTTCCCTATAACGTATAACTTCATATGGTATTACGTTATAACGTATAACGTTATATAGTATTTCGTTACTTCGTGTGACGTACTATAGCATTTCCCTATAAAGTGTTACGTCATATGGTATTACGTTATAACGTATAACGTCATATGGTATTACGTTATATCGTGTAACGTACTATAGCATTTCCTTATAACGTATAACATCATATGGTATTACGTTATAACGTATAACGTCATAAGGTATTACGTTATAACTTATAACGTTATATAGTATTACGTTATAACGTGTAACGTACTATAGCATTTCTTTATAACGTATAACGTCATATGGTATTACGTTATAACTTATAACGTTATATAGTATTACGTTATAACGTGTAACGTACTATAGCATTACGTTATAACCTATAACGTCATAAGGTATTACGTTATAACTTATAACGTTATATAGTACTACGTTATAGCCTGTAACGTACTATAGCATTTCTTTATAACGTATAACGTCATATGGTAATACGTTATAACGTATAACGTCGTAAGGTATTACCTTATAACGTATAACGTTATGTAGCATTACGTTATAACGTAGAACGATATATAGCATTTCCTTATAACGTATAACATCATACGGTATTACGATATAATATAACGTTATATAGTATTACGTTATAACCTATAACGTTATATAGTATTACGTTATGACGTATAACGTCATAAGGCATTACGTTATAAGTTATAACGTTATATAGTATTACGTTATAACGTGTAACGTACTGTAGCATTCCTTTATAACGTATAACGTCATATAGTATTACGTTATAACGTATAACGTTATGTGGTATTACATTATAACGTATAACGTTATATAGCGTTACATTATAGCGTATAACGTTATGTAGCATTACGTTAGAACCTATAACGTTATATAGTATTACGTTATGACGTATAACGTCATAAGGTATTACGTTATAACTTATAACGTTATATAGTATTAAGTTATAACCTGTAACGTACTATAGCATTTCTTTATAACGTATAACGTCATATGGTATTACGTTATAACGTATAACGTCATAAGGTATTACCTTATAACGTATAACGTTATGTAGCATTACGTTATAACGTATAACGTTATATAGTATTACGCTATAACGTATAACGTCATAAGGCATTACATTATAAGTTATAACGTTATATAGTATTACGTTATAACGTATAACGTCATAAGGCATTACATTATAAGTTATAACGTTATATAGTATTACGTTATATCGTGTAACGTACTATAGCCTTTCCTTATAACGTATAACATCATATGGTATTACGTATAACGTTATATAGTATTACATTATAACGTATAACGTTATATAGCATTACGTTATCACGTCTAACGTACTATAGCATTTCTTTATAACTTATAACGTTATATGGTATTACGTTATACCGTATAACGTTATGTAGTATTACGTTATAACGTATGAAGTTATATAGTATTACGTTATGACGAATAACGTCATAATGCATTACATTATAAGTTATAACGTTATACAGTATTACGTTATATCGTGTAACGTACTATAGCCTTTCCTTATAACGTATAACATCATATGGTATTACGTATAACGTTATATAGTATTACATTATAACGTATAACGTTATATAGTATTACGTTATCACGTCTACCGTACTATAGCATTTCTTTATAACGTATAACGTCATATGGTATTACGTTATAACGTATAACGTCATAAGGTATTACGTTATAACGTATAACGTTATATAGCATTTCCTTATAACGTATAACGTCATAAGGTATTACGTTATAACTTATAACGTTATATAGTATTACGTTATAACGTATAACGTCATAAGGCATTACATTATAAGTTATACCGTTATATAGTATTACGTTATAACGTGTAACGTACTGTAGCATTCCTTCATCACGTATAACGTCATATAGTATTACGTTATAACGTATAACGTTATGTCGTATTACGTTATAACGTATAACGTTATGTGGTATTACGTTATACCGTATAACGTTATGTAGCATTACGTTATAACGTATGAAGTTATATAGTATTACGTTATAACGTATAACGTTATATAGTATTACGTTATATCGTGTAACGTACTATAGCATTTCCTTATAACGTATAACATCATATGGTATTACGTTATAACGTATAACGTTATATAGTATTACGTTATATCGTGTAACGTTCTATAGCATTTCCTTATAACGTATAACATCATATGGTAATACGTTATAACGTATAACGTCATATGTTATTACGTTCTAACGTATAACGTTATATAGTATTACGTTATAACGTATAACGTCATACCGTATTTCGTTATAACGTGTAACGTACTATAGCATTTCTTTATAACGTATAGCATCATATGGTATTACGTTATAACGTATAACGTCATATGGTATTACGTTATATCGTGTAGCGTACTATAGCATTCCCTTATAACGTATAACATCATATGGTATTACGTTATAACGTATAACGTTGTATAGTATTACGCTATAACGTATAACGTTATATAGCATTACGTTATAACGTATAACGTCATATGGTATAACGTTATAACGTATAACGTTATATAGTATTACGTTATAACGTATAACCTTATATAGTATTACGTTATATAGTATTACGTTATAACGTATAACCTTATATAGTATTACGTTATAACGTATAACGTCATATGGTATTACGTTATAACGTATAACGTTATATGGTATTACGTTATAACGTATAACGTCAGATGGTATTACGTTATAACGTATAACGTTATGTGGTATTACGTTATAACGTATAACGTTATATAGCATTACGTTATAACGTATAACGTCATAAGGTGTTACGTTATAACTTATAACATTATATAGTATTACGTTATAACGTGTAACGTATTGTAGCATTCCTTTATAACGGATTACGTCATATGGTATTACGTTAAATGTATAACGTTATATAGTATTACATTTTGACGTGGAACGCTATATAGTAATACGTTATAACTTAGAACGTTGTATCGTATTACGTTATAACGTGTACCGTACTATAGCATTTCCTTATAACGTATAACGTCATATGGTATTACGTTATAACGTATAACGTCATAAGGTTTTACGATATAACTTATAGCGTCATATGGTATTACGTTATAACGTGTAACGTACTATAGCATTTCCTTATAACGTATAACGACATATGGTAATACGTTATAACGTATAACGTTATATGGTATTACGTTATAACGTATAACGTCAGATGGTATTACGTTATAACGTATAACGTTATATAGCATTACGTTATAGCGTATAACGTTATGTAGCATTACGTTATAACGTATAACGTTATACAGCAATACGTTATAACGCATAACGTTATGTAGCATTACGTTATAACAAATAACGTTATATAGTATTACGTTATAACGTGTAACGTACTATAGCATTTCTTTATAACGTATAGCATCATATGGTATTACGTTATAACGTATAACGTTGTATAGTATTACGTTATAACGTGTAACGTACTATAGCATTTCTTTATAACGTATAGCATCATATGGTATTACGTTATAACGTATAACGTCATATGGTATTACGTTATATCGTGTAGCGTACTATAGCATTCCCTTATAACGTATAACATCATATGGTATTACGTTATAACGTATAACGTTGTATAGTATTACGTTATAACGTCTAACGTACTATAGCATTTCTTTATAACGTATAACGTCATATGGTATTACGTTATAACGTATAACGTTATATAGTATTTCGTTATTTCGTGTGACGTACTATAGCATTTCCCTATAAAGTGTTACGTCATATGGTATTACGTTATAACGTATAACGTCATATGGTATTACGTTATATCATGTAACGTACTATAGCATTTCCTTATAACGTATAACATCATACGGTATGACGTTATAACGTATAACGTTGTATAGTATTACGTTATAACGTATAACGTCATATGGTATTTCGTTATAACGTGTAACGTACTATAGCATTTCTTTATAACGAATAGCATCATATGGTATTACGTTATAACGTATAACGTCATATGGTATTACGTTATATCGTGTAGCGTACTATAGCATTCCCTTATAACGTATAACATCATATGGTATTACGTTATAACGTATAACGTTGTATAGTATTACGTTATAACGTCTAACGTACTATAGCATTTCTTTATAACGTATAACGTCATATGGTATTACGTTATAACGTATAACGTCATAAGGTATTACGTTATAACGTATAACGTTATATAGCATTTCCTTATAACGTATAACGTCATAAGGTATTACGTTATAACTTGTAACGTTATATAGTATTACGTTATAACGTATAACGTCATAAGGCATTACATTATAAGTTATAACGTTATATAGTATTACGTTATAACGTGTAACGTACTGTAGCATTCCTTCATCACGTATAACGTCATATAGTATTACGTTATAACGTATAACGTTATGTCGTATTACGTTATAGCGTATAACGTTATGTGGTATTACGTTATAACGTATAACGTTATATGGTATTACGGCATAACGTATGACGTCAGATGGTATTACGTTATAACGTATAACGTTATATAGTATTACGTTATAACGTATAACGTTATGTGGTATTACGTAATAACGTATAACGTTATATAGTATTACGTTGTAACGTATAACGTCATTGGTATTTCGTTATAACGTGTAACGTACTATAGCATTTCCCTGTAACGTATAACGTCATATGGTATTACGTTATCACGTATAACGTTATACAGTATTACGTTATATCGTGTGACGTACTATAGCATTTCCTTATAAAGTGTTACGTCATATGGTATTACGTTATAACGTATAACGTCATATGGTATTACGTTATATCATGTAACGTACTATAGCATTTCCTTATAACGTATAACATCATATGGTATTACGTTATAACGTATAACGTTGTATAGTATTACGTTATAACGTATAACGTCATATGGTATTTCGTTATAACGTGTAACGTACTATAGCATTTCTTTATAACGTATAGCATCATATGGTATTACGTTATAACGTATAACGTCATATGGTATTACGTTATAACGTATAACGTTATATAGCATTTCCTTATAAAGTGTTACGTCATATGGTATTACGTTATAACGTATAACGTCATAAGGTATTACGTTATAACGTATAACGTTATATAGTATTACGTTATAACGTATAACGTCATACGGTATTTCGTTATAACTTATAACGTTATATAGTACTACGTTATAGCCTGTAGCGTACTATAGCATTTCTTTATAACGTATAACGTCATATGGTAATACGTTATAACGTATAACGTCATAAGGTATTACCTTATAACGTATAACGTTATGTAGCATTACGTTATAACGTAGAACGATATATAGCATTTCCTTATAACGTATAACATCATACGGTATTACGATATAATATAACGTTATATAGTATTACGTTATAACCTATAACGTTATATAGTATTCCGTTATGACGTATAACGTCATAAGGCATTACGTTATAAGTTATAACGTTATATAGTATTACGTTATAACGTGTAACGTACTGTAGCATTCCTTTATAACGTATAACGTCATATAGTATTACGTTATAACGTATAACGTTATGTGGTATTACATTATAACGTATAACGTTATATAGCGTTACATTATAGCGTATAACGTTATGTAGCATTACGTTAGAACCTATAACGTTATATAGTATTACGTTATGACGTATAACGTCATAAGGTATTACGTTATAACTTATAACGTTATATAGTATTAAGTTATAACCTGTAACGTACTATAGCATTTCTTTATAACGTATAACGTCATATGGTATTACGTTATAACGTATAACGTCATAAGGTATTACCTTATAACGTATAACGTTATGTAGCATTACGTTATAACGTATAACGTTATATAGTATTACGTTATATCGTGTAACGTACTATAGCCTTTCCTTATAACGTATAACATCATATGGTATTACGTATAACGTTATATAGTATTACATTATAACGTATAACGTTATATAGCATTACGTTATCACGTCTAACGTACTATAGCATTTCTTTATAACTTATAACGTTATATGGTATTACGTTATACCGTATAACGTTATGTAGCATTACGTTATAACGTATGAAGTTATATAGTATTACGTTATGACGCATAACGTCATAATGCATTACATTATAAGTTATAACGTTATACAGTATTACGTTATATCGTGTAACGTACTATAGCCTTTCCTTATAGCGTATAACATCATATGGTATTACGTATAACGTTATATAGTATTACATTATAACGTATAACGTTATATAGCATTACGTTATCACGTCTACCGTACTATAGCATTTCTTTATAACGTATAACGTCATATGGTATTACGTTATAACGTATAACGTCATAAGGTATTACGTTATAACGTATAACGTTATATAGCATTTCCTGATAACGTATAACGTCATAAGGTATTACGTTATAACTTATAACGTTATATAGTATTACGTTATAACGTATAACGTCATAAGGCATTACATTATAAGTTATACCGTTATATAGTATTACGTTATAACGTGTAACGTACTGTAGCATTCCTTCATCACGTATAACGTCATATAGTATTACGTTATAACGTATAACGTTATGTCGTATTACGTTATAACGTATAACGTTATGTGGTATTACGTTATACCGTATAACGTTATGTAGCATTACGTTATAACGTATGAAGTTATGTAGTATTACGTTATAACGTATAACGTTATATAGTATTACGTTATATCGTGTAACGTACTATAGCATTTCCTTATAACGTATAACATCATATGGTATTACGTTATAACGTATAACGTTATATAGTATTACGTTATATCGTGTAACGTTCTATAGCATTTCCTTATAACGTATAACATCATATGGTATTACGTTATAACGTATAACGTCATATGGTATTACGTTATAACGTATAACGTTATATAGTATTACGTTATAACGTATAACGTCATACCGTATTTCGTTATAACGTGTAACGTACTATAGCATTTCTTTATAACGTATAACATCATATGGTATTACGTTATAACGTATAACGTCATATGGTATTACGTTATATCGTGTAGCGTACTATAGCATTCCCTTATAACGTATAACATCATATGGTATTACGTTATAACGTATAACGTTGTATAGTATTACGTTATAACGTATAACGTTATATAGCATTACGTTATAACGTATAACGTCATATGGTATAACGTTATAACGTATAACGTTATATAGTATTACGTTATAACGTATAACCTTATATAGTATTACGTTATATAGTATTACGTTATAACGTATAACCTTATATAGTATTACGTTATAACGTATAACGTCATATGGTATTACGTTATAACGTATAACGTTATATGGTATTACGTTATAACGTATAACGTCAGATGGTATTACGTTATAACGTATAACGTTATGTGGTATTACGTTATAACGTATAACGTTATATAGCATTACGTTATAACGTATAACGTCATAAGGTGTTACGTTATAACTTATAACATTATATAGTATTACGTTATAACGTGTAACGTATTGTAGCATTCCTTTATAACGGATTACGTCATATGGTATTACGTTAAATGTATAACGTTATATAGTATTACATTATGACGTGGAACGCTATATAGTAATACGTTATAACTTAGAACGTTGTATCGTATTACGTTATAACGTGTACCGTACTATAGCATTTCCTTATAACGTATAACGTCATATGGTATTACGTTATAACGTATTACGTCATAAGGTTTTACGATATAACTTATAGCGTCATATGGTATTACGTTATAACGTGTAACGTACTATAGCATTTCCTTATAACGTATAACGTCATATGGTAATACGTTATAACGTATAACGTTATATGGTATTACGTTATAACGTATAACGTCAGATGGTATTACGTTATAACGTATAACGTTATATAGCATTACGTTATAGCGTATAACGTTATGTAGCATTACGTTATAACGTATAACGTTATACAGCAATACGTTATAACGCATAACGTTATGTAGCATTACGTTATAACAAATAACGTTATATAGTATTACGTTATAACGTGTAACGTACTATAGCATTTCTTTATAACGTATAGCATCATATGGTATTACGTTATAACGTATAACGTTGTATAGTATTACGTTATAACGTGTAACGTACTATAGCATTTCTTTATAACGTATAGCATCATATGGTATTACGTTATAACGTATAACGTCATATGGTATTACGTTATATCGTGTAGCGTACTATAGCATTCCCTTATAACGTATAACATCATATGGTATTACGTTATAACGTATAACGTTGTATAGTATTACGTTATAACGTCTAACGTACTATAGCATTTCTTTATAACGTATAACGTCATATGGTATTACGTTATAACGTATAACGTTATATAGTATTTCGTTATTTCGTGTGACGTACTATAGCATTTCCCTATAAAGTGTTACGTCATATGGTATTACGTTATAACGTATAACGTTGTATAGTATTACGTTATAACGTCTAACGTACTATAGCATTTCTTTATAACGTATAACGTCATATGGTATTACGTTATAACGTATAACGTCATAAGGTATTACGTTATAACGTATAACGTTATATAGCATTTCCTTATAACGTATAACGTCATAAGGTATTACGTTATAACTTATAACGTTATATAGTATTACGTTATAACGTATAACGTCATAAGGCATTACATTATAAGTTATAACGTTATATAGTATTACGTTATAACGTGTAACGTACTGTAGCATTCCTTCATCACGTATAACGTCATATAGTATTACGTTATAACGTATAACGTTATGTCGTATTACGTTATAGCGTATAACGTTATGTGGTATTACGTTATAACGTATAACGTTATATGGTATTACGGCATAACGTATGACGTCAGATGGTATTACGTTATAACGTATAACGTTATATAGTATTACGTTATAACGTATAACGTTATGTGGTATTACGTAATAACGTATAACGTTATATAGTATTACGTTGTAACGTATAACGTCATTGGTATTTCGTTATAACGTGTAACGTACTATAGCATTTCCCTGTAACGTATAACGTCATATGGTATTACGTTATCACGTATAACGTTATATAGTATTACGTTATATCGTGTGACGTACTATAGCATTTCCTTATAAAGTGTTACGTCATATGGTATTACGTTATAACGTATAACGTCATATGGTATTACGTTATATCATGTAACGTACTATAGCATTTCCTTATAACGTATAACATCATATGGTATTACGTTATAACGTATAACGTTGTATAGTATTACGTTATAACGTATAACGTCATATGGTATTTCGTTATAACGTGTAACGTACTATAGCTTTTCTTTATAACGTATAGCATCATATGGTATTACGTTATAACGTATAACGTCATATGGTATTACGTAATAACGTATAACGTTATATAGCATTTCCTTATAAAGTGTTACGTCATATGGTATTACGTTATAACGTATAACGTCATAAGGTATTACGTTATAACGTATAACGTTATATAGTATTACGTTATAACGTATAACGTCATACGGTATTTCGTTATAACGCGTAACGTACTATAGCATTTCTTTATAACGTATAACATCATATGGTATTACGTTATAACGTATAACGTCATATGGTATTACGTTATATCGTGTAGCGTACTATAGCATTCCCTTATAACGTATAACATCATATGGTATTACGTTATAACGTATAACGTTGTATAGTATTACGTTATAACGTATAACGTTATATAGCATTACGTTATAACGTATAACGTCATATGGTATTACGTTATAACGTATAACGTTATATAGTATTACGTTATAACGTATAACCTTATATAGTATTACGTTATAACGTGTAACGTATTGTAGCATTCCTTTATGACGGATTACGTCATATGGTATTACGATAAATGTATAACGTTATATAGTATTACATTATGACGTGGAACGCTATATAGTAATACGTTATAACTTAGAACGTTATATCGTACTACGTTATAACGTGTACCGTACTATAGCATTTCCTTATAACGTATAACGTCATATGGTATTACGTTATAACGTATAACGTCATAAGGTTTTACGTTATAACTTATAGCGTCATATGGTATTACGTTATAACGTGTAACGTACTATAGCATTTCCTTATAACGTATAACGTCATATGGTATTACGTTATAACGTATAACGTTATATGGTATTACGTTATAACGTATAACGTCAGATGGTATTACGTTATAACGTATAACGTTATATAGCATTACGTTATAGCGTATAACGTTATGTAGCATTACGTTATAACGTATAACGTTATACAGCAATACGTTATAACGCATAACGTTATGTAGCATTACGTTATAACAAATAACGTTATATAGTATTACGTTATGACGTATAACGTTATAAGGTATTACGTTATAACTTATAACGTTATATAGTATTACGTTATAACGTGTAACGTACTATAGGATTTCTTTATAACGTATAACGTCATATGGTATTACGTTATAACTTATAACGTTATATAGTATTACGTTACAACGTATAACGATATATGATATTACGTTATAACGTATAACGTCATATGGTATTACGTTATAACGTCTAACGTTATATAGCATTACGTTATAACGTATAACGTCATATGGTATTACGTTATAACGTATAATGTTAAATGGTATTACGTTATAACGTATAACGTCAGATGGTATTACGTTATAACGTATAACGTTATGTGGTATTACGTTATAACGTATACCGTTATATAGCATTACGTTATAACGTATAACGTCATAAGGTGTTACGTTATAACTTATAACGTTATATAGTATTACGTTACAACGTATAACGATATATGATATTACGTTATAACGTATAACGTCATATGGTATTACGTTATAACGTCTAACGTTATATAGCATTACGTTATAACGTATAACGTCATATGGTATTACGTTATAACTTATAACGTTATATAGTATTACGTTACAACGTATAACGATATATGATATTACGTTATAACGTATAACGTCATATGGTATTACGTTATAACGTCTAACGTTATATAGCATTACGTTATAACGTATAACGTCATAAGGTGTTACGTTATAACTTATAACGTTATATAGTATTACGTTATAACGTGTAACGTATTGTAGCATTCCTTTATAACGGATTACGTCATATGGTATTACGTTAAATGTATAACGTTATATAGTATTACATTATGACGTGGAACGCTATATAGTAATACGTTATAACTTAGAACGTTATATCGTATTACGTTATAACGTGTACCGTACTATAGCATTTCCTTATAACGTATAACGTCATATGGTATTACGTTATAACGTATAACGTCATAAGGTTTTACGTTATAACTTATAGCGTCATATGGTATTACGTTATAACGTGTAACGTACTATAGCATTTCCTTATAACGTATAACGTCATATGGTATTACTTTATAACGTATAACGTTATGTGGTATTACGTTATAACGTATAACGTCAGATGGTATTACGTTATAACGTATAACGTTATATAGCATTACGTTATAGCGTATAACGTTATGTAGCATTACGTTATAACGTATAACGTTATACAGCAATACGTTATAACGCATAACGTTATGTAGCATTACGTTATAACAAATAACGTTATATAGTATTACGTTATGACGTATAACGTTATAAGGTATTACGTTATAACTTATAACGTTATATAGTATTACGTTATAACGTGTAACGTACTATAGGATTTCTTTATAACGTATAACGTCATATGGTATTACGTTATCACTTATAACGTTATATAGTATTACGTTACAACGTATAACGATATATGATATTACGTTATAACGTATAACGTCATATGGTATTACGTTATAACGTCTAACGTTATATAGCATTACGTTATAACGTGTAACGTACCATAGCATTTCCTTATAACGTATAACGTCATATGGTATTACGTTATAACGTGTAACGTACTATAGCATTTCCCTATAACGTATAACGTCATATGGTATTACATTATAACGTGTAACGTACTATAGCATTTCCTTATAACGTATAACGTCATATGGTATTACGTTATAACGTATAACGTTATATGGTATTACGGTATAACGTATGACGTCAGATGGTATTACGTTATAACGTATAACGTTATATAGTATTACGTTATAACGTATAACGCTATGTGGTATTACGTTATAACGTATAACATTATATAGGATTACGTTATAACGTATAACGTTATGTAGCATTACGTGATAACGTATAACGTCATATAGTATTACGTTATAACGAATAACGTTATATAGTATTACGTTATAACGTATAACGTTATATATTATTACGTTATAACGTATAACGTTATATGGTATTACGGTATAACGTATGACGTCAGATGGTATTACGTTATAACGTATAACGTTATATAGTATTACGTTATAACGTATAACGTTATGTGGTATTACGTAATAACGTATAACGTTATATAGTATTACGTTGTAACGTATAACGTCATTGGTATTTCGTTATAACGTGTAACGTACTATAGCATTTCCCTGTAACGTATAACGTCATATGGTATTACGTTATCACGTATAACGTTATATAGTATTACGTTATATCGTGTGACGTACTATAGCATTTCCTTATAAAGTGTTACGTCATATGGTATTACGTTATAACGTATAACGTCATATGGTATTACGTTATATCGTGTAACGTACTATAGCATTTCCTTATAGCGTATAACATCATATGGTATTACGTTATAACGTATAACGTTGTATAGTATTACGTTATAACGTATAACGTCATATGGTATGTCGTTATAACAAGTAACGTACTATAGCATTTCTTTATAACATATAGCATCATATCGTATTACGTTATAACGTATAACGTCATATGGTATTACGTTATAACGTATAACGTTATATAGCATTTCCTTATAAAGTGTTACGTCATATGGTATTACGTTATAACGTATAACGTCATAAGGTATTACGTTATAACGTATAACGTTATATAGTATTACGTTATAACGTATAACGTCATACGGTATTTCGTTATATCGTGTAACGTACTATAGCATTTCTTTATAACGTATAACATCATATGGTATTACGTTATAACGTATTACGTCATATGGTATTACGTTATATCGTGTAGCGTACTATAGCATTCCCTTATAACGTATAACATCATATGGTATTACGTTCTAACGTATAACGTTGTATAGTATTACGTTATAACGTATAACGTTATATAGCATTACATTATAACGTATAACGTCATATGGTATTACGTTATAACGTATAACGTTATATATTATTACGTTATAACGTATAACCTTATATAGTATTACGTTATAACGTATAACGTCATATGGTATTACGTTATAACGTATAACGTTATATGGTATTACGTTATAACGTATAACGTCAGATGGTATTACGTTATAACGTATAACGTTATGTGGTATTACGTTATAACGTATAACGTTATATAGCATTACGTTATAACGTATAACGTCATAAGGTGTTACGTTATAACTTATAACGTTATATAGTATTACGTTATAACGTGTAACGTACTGTAGCATTCCTTTATAACGGATTACGTCACATGGTATTACGTTAAAATGTATAACGTTATATAGTATTACATTATGACGTGGAACGCTATATAGTAATACGATATAACTTAGAACGTTATATCGTATTACGTTATAACGTGTACCGTACTATAGCATTTCCTTATAACGTATAACGTCATATGGTATTACGTTATAACTTATAACGTCATAAGATTTTACGTTATAACTTATAGCGTCATATGGTATTACGTTATAACGTGTAACGTACTATAGCATTTCGTTATAACGTATAACGTCATATGGTATTACGTTATAACGTATAACGTTATATGGTATTGCGTTATAACGTATAACGTCAGATGGTATTACGTTATAACGTTTAACGTTATGTGGTATTATGTTATATCGTGTAACGTACGATAGCATTTCCCTATAACGTATAACTTCATATGGTATTACGTTATAACGTATAACGTTATATAGTATTTCGTTATTTCGTGTGACGTACTATAGCATTTCCCTATAAAGTGTTACGTCATATGGTATTACGTTATAACGTATAACGTCATATGGTATTACCTTATATCGTGTAACGTACTATAGCATTTCCTTATAACGTATAACATCATATGGTATTACGTTATAACGTATAACGTCATAAGGTGTTACGTTATAACTTATAACGTTATATAGTATTACGTTATAACGTGTAACGTACTATAGCATTTCTTTATAACGTATAACGTCATATGGTATTACGTTATAACTTATAACGTTATATAGTATTACGTTATAACGTGTAACGTACTATAGCATTACGTTATAACGTATAACGTCATAAGGTATTACGTTATAACTTATAACGTTATATAGTACTACGTTATAGCCTGTAACGTACTATACCATTTCTTTGTAACGTATAACGTTATGTGGTATTACATTATAACGTATAACGTTATATAGCATTACATTATAGCGTATAACGTTATGTAGCATTACGTTAGAACCTATAACGTTATATAGTTTTACGTTATGACGTATAACATCATAAGGTATTACGTTATAACTTATAACGTTATATAGTATTACGTTATAACGTGTAACGTACTATAGCATTTCTTTATAACGTATAACGTCATATGGTATTACGTTATAACGTATAACGTCATAAGGTATTACCTTATAAAGTATAACGTTATGTAGCATTACGTTATAACGTATAACGTTATATAGTATTACGTTATAACGTATAACGTCATAAGGCATTACATTATAAGTTATAACGTTATATAGTATGACGTTATAACGTGTAACGTACTGTAGCATTCCTTCGTCACGTATAACGTCATATAGTATTACGTTATAACGTATAACGTTATGTCGTATTACGTTATAACGTATAACGTTATGTGGTATTACGTTATACCGTATAACGTTATGTAGCATTACGTTATAACGTATGAAGTTATATAGTATTACGTTATGACGAATAACGTCATAAGGCATTACATTATAAGTTATAACGTTATATAGTATTACGTTATATCGTGTAACGTACTATAGCCTTTCCTTATAACGTATAACATCATATGGTATTACGTATAACGTTATATAGTATTACATTATAACGTATAACGTTATATAGCATTACGTTATCACGTCTAACGTACTATAGCATTTCTTTATAACGTATAACGTCATATGGTATTACGTTATAACGTATAACGTCATAAGGTATTACGTTATAACGTATAACGTTATATAGCATTTCCTTATAACGTATAACGTCATAAGGTATTACGTTATAACTTATAACGTTATATAGTATTACGTTATAACGTATAACGTCATAAGGCATTACATTATAAGTTATAACGTTATATAGTATTACGTTATAACGTGTAACGTACTGTAGCATTCCTTCATCACGTATAAAGTCATATAGTATTACGTTATAACGTATAACGTTATGTCGTATTACGTTATAACGTATAACGATATGTGGTATTACGTTATACCGTATAACGTTATGTAGCATTACGTTATAACGTATGAAGTTATATAGTATTACGTTATAACGTATAACGTTATATAGTATTACGTTATATCGTGTAACGTACTATAGCATTTCCTTATAACGTATAACATCATATGGTATTACGTTATAACGTATAACGTTATATAGCATTTCCTTATAACGTATAACGTCATATGGTATTACGTTATAACGTATAACGTTATATGGTCTTACGTTATAACGTATAACGTTATATAGTATAACGTTATAACGTATAACGTTATGTGGTATTACGTTATAACGTATAACGTTATATAGTATTACGTTATAACGTATAAAGTCATAAGGTATTACGCTATAACTTATAACGTTATATAGTATTACGTTATAACGTGTAACGTACTATAGCATTTCTTTATAACGTATAACGTCATATGGTATTACGTTATAACGTATAACGTCATAAGGTATTACCTTATAACGTATAACGTTATGTAGCATTACGTTATAACGTATAACGTTATATAGTATTACGTTATAACGTATAACGTCATAAGGCATTACATTATAAGTTATAACGTTATATAGTATTACGTTATAACGTGTAACGTACTGTAGCATTCCTTCATCACGTATAACGTCATATAGTATTACGTTATAACGTATAACGTTATGTCGTATTACGTTATAACGTATAACGTTCTGTGGTATTACGTTATACCGTATAACGTTATGTAGCATTACGTTACAACGTATGAAGTTATATAGTATTACGTTATGACGTATAACGTCATAAGGCATTACATTATAAGTTATAACGTTATATAGTATTACGGTATAACGTGTAACGTACTATATCATTCCTTTATCACGTATAACGTCATATAGTATTACGTTATAACGTATAACGTTATGTCGTATTACGTTGTAACGTATAACGTTATGTCGTATTACGTTATAACGTATAACGTTCTGTGGTATTACGTTATACCGTATAACGTTATGTAGCATTACGTTACAACGTATGAAGTTATATAGTATTACGTTATGACGTATAACGTCATAAGGCATTACATTATAAGTTATAACGTTATATAGTATTACGGTATAACGTGTAACGTACTATATCATTCCTTTATCACGTATAACATCATATGGTATTACGTTATAACGTATAACGTCATATGGTATTACGTTATAACGTATAACGTTATATAGTATTACGTTATAACGTATAACGTTATGTGGTATTACGTTATAACGTATAACCTTATGTTGTATTACGTTATAACGTATAACGTTATATAGCATTACGTTATAACGTATAACGTTATGCAGTATTACGTTATAACGTGTAACGTACTATAGCATTTCCTTATAACGTATAACATCATATGGTATTACGTTATAACGTATAACGTCATATGGTATTACGTTATAACGTATAACGTTATATAGTATTACGTTATAACGTATAACGTTATGTGGTATTACGTTATAACGTATAACGTTATACAGCATTACGTTATAACGCATAACGTTATGTAGCATTACGTTATAACAAATAACGTTATATAGTATTACGTTATAACGTATAACGTCATAAGGTATTACGTTAAACCTTATAACGTTATATAATTTTAAGTTATAGTGTGTAACGTACTATAGCATTCCTTTATAACGTATAACGTCATATGGTATTACGTTATAACGTATAACGTCTTATAGTATTACGTTATAACGTATAACGTCATATAGTATTATGTTATAACGTATAACGTTATGTCGTATTACGTTATAACGTATAACGTCATAAGGTATTACGTTATACCTTATAACGTTATATAATATTACGTTATAGTGTGTAACGTACTATAGCATTCCTTTATAACGTATAACGTCATATGGTATTACGTTATATCGTATAACGTCATATAGTATTACGTTATAACGTATAACGTTATATAGTATTACGTTATAACGTGTAACGTACTGTAGCATTCCTTTATAACGGATTACGTCATATGGTATTACGTTAAAATGTATAACGTTATATAGTATTACATTATGACGTGGAACGCTATATAGTAATACGTTATAACTTGGAACGTTATATCGTATTACGTTATAACGTGTACCGTACTATAGCTTTTCCTTATAACGTATAACGTCATATGGTATTACGTTATAACGTATAACGTCATAAGGTTTTACGTTATAACTTATAGCGTCATATGGTATTACGTTATAACGTGTAACGTACTATAGCATTTCCTTATAACGTATAACGTCATATGGTATTACCTTAACGTATAACGTTATATGGTATTACGTTATAACGTATAACGTCAGATGGTATTACGTTATAACGTTTAACGTTATGTGGTATTACGTTATATCGTGTAACGTACGATAGCATTTCCCTGTAACGTATAACGTCATATGGTATTACGTTATCACGTATAACGTTATATAGTATTACGTTATATCGTGTGACGTACTATAGCATTTCCTTATAAAGTGTTACGTCATATGGTATTACGTTATAACGTATAACGTCATATGGTATTACGTTATATCGTGTAACGTACTATAGCATTTCCTTATAGCGTATAACATCATATGGTATTACGTTATAACGTATAACGTTGTATAGTATTACGTTATAACGTATAACGTCATATGGTATGTCGTTATAACGAGTAACGTACTATAGCATTTCTTTATAACATATAGCATCATATCGTATTACGTTATAACGTATAACGTCATATGGTATTACGTTATAACGTATAACGTTATATAGCATTTCCTTATAAAGTGTTACGTCATATGGTATTACGTTATAACGTATAACGTCATAAGGTATTACGTTATAACGTATAACGTTATATAGTATTACGTTATAACGTATAACGTCATACGGTATTTCGTTATATCGTGTAACGTACTATAGCATTTCTTTATAACGTATAACATCATATGGTATTACGTTATAACGTATTACGTCATATGGTATTACGTTATATCGTGTAGCGTACTATAGCATTCCCTTATAACGTATAACATCATATGGTATTACGTTCTAACGTATAACGTTGTATAGTATTACGTTATAACGTATAACGTTATATAGCATTACATTATAACGTATAACGTCATATGGTATTACGTTATAACGTATAACGTTATATATTATTACGTTATAACGTATAACCTTATATAGTATTACGTTATAACGTATAACGTCATATGGTATTACGTTATAACGTATAACGTTATATGGTATTACGTTATAACGTATAACGTCAGATGGTATTACGTTATAACGTATAACGTTATGTGGTATTACGTTATAACGTATAACGTTATATAGCATTACGTTATAACGTATAACGTCATAAGGTGTTACGTTATAACTTATAACGTTATATAGTATTACGTTATAACGTGTAACGTACTGTAGCATTCCTTTATAACGGATTACGTCACATGGTATTACGTTAAAATGTATAACGTTATATAGTATTACATTATGACGTGGAACGCTATATAGTAATACGATATAACTTAGAACGTTATATCGTATTACGTTATAACGTGTACCGTACTATAGCATTTCCTTATAACGTATAACGTCATATGGTATTACGTTATAACGTATAACGTCATAAGATTTTACGTTATAACTTATAGCGTCATATGGTATTACGTTATAACGTGTAACGTACTATAGCATTTCGTTATAACGTATAACGTCATATGGTATTACGTTATAACGTATAACGTTATATGGTATTGCGTTATAACGTATAACGTCAGATGGTATTACGTTATAACGTTTAACGTTATGTGGTATTATGTTATATCGTGTAACGTACGATAGCATTTCCCTATAACGTATAACTTCATATGGTATTACGTTATAACGTATAACGTTATATAGTATTTCGTTATTTCGTGTGACGTACTATAGCATTTCCCTATAAAGTGTTACGTCATATGGTATTACGTTATAACGTATAACGTCATATGGTATTACCTTATATCGTGTAACGTACTATAGCATTTCCTTATAACGTATAACATCATATGGTATTACGTTATAACGTATAACGTCATAAGGTGTTACGTTATAACTTATAACGTTATATAGTATTACATTATAACGTGTAACGTACTATAGCATTTCTTTATAACGTATAACGTCATATGGTATTACGTTATAACTTATAACGTTATATAGTATTACGTTATAACGTGTAACGTACTATAGCATTACGTTATAACGTATAACGTCATAAGGTATTACGTTATAACTTATAACGTTATATAGTACTACGTTATAGCCTGTAACGTACTATACCATTTCTTTATAACGTATAACGTTATGTGGTATTACATTATAACGTATAACGTTATATAGCATTACATTATAGCGTATAACGTTATGTAGCATTATGTTAGAACCTATAACGTTATATAGTTTTACGTTATGACGTATAACATCATAAGGTATTACGTTATAACTTATAACGTTATATAGTATTACGTTATAACGTGTAACGTACTATAGCATTTCTTTATAACGTATAACGTCAGATGGTATTACGTTATAACGTATAACGTCATAAGGTATTACCTTATAAAGTATAACGTTATGTAGCATTACGTTATAACGTATAACGTTATATAGTATTACGTTATAACGTATAACGTCATAAGGCATTACATTATAAGTTATAACGTTATATAGTATGACGTTATAACGTGTAACGTACTGTAGCATTCCTTCATCACGTATAACGTCATATAGTATTACGTTATAACGTATAACGTTATGTCGTATTACGTTATAACGTATAACGTTATGTGGTATTACGTTATACCGTATAACGTTATGTAGCATTACGTTATAACGTATGAAGTTATATAGTATTACGTTATGACGAATAACGTCATAAGGCATTACATTATAAGTTATAACGTTATATAGTATTACGTTATATCGTGTAACGTACTATAGCCTTTCCTTATAACGTATAACATCATATGGTATTACGTATAACGTTATATAGTATTACATTATAACGTATAACGTTATATAGCATTACGTTATCACGTCTAACGTACTATAGCATTTCTTTATAACGTATAACGTCATATGGTATAACGTTATAACGTATAACGTCATAAGGTATTACGTTATAACGTATAACGTTATATAGCATTTCCTTATAACGTATAACGTCATAAGGTATTACGTTATAACTTATAACGTTATATAGTATTACGTTATAACGTATAACGTCATAAGGCATTACATTATAAGTTATAACGTTATATAGTATTACGTTATAACGTGTAACGTACTGTAGCATTCCTTCATCACGTATAAAGTCATATAGTATTACGTTATAACGTATAACGTTATGTCGTATTACGTTATAACGTATAACGATATGTGGTATTACGTTATACCGTATAACGTTATGTAGCATTACGTTATAACGTATGAAGTTATATAGTATTACGTTATAACGTATAACGTTATATAGTATTACGTTATATCGTGTAACGTACTATAGCATTTCCTTATAACGTATAACATCATATGGTATTACGTTATAACGTATAACGTTATATAGCATTTCCTTATAACGTATAACGTCATATGGTATTACGTTATAACGTATAACGTTATATGGTCTTACGTTATAACGTATAACGTTATATAGTATAACGTTATAACGTATAACGTTATGTGGTATTACGTTATAACGTATAACGTTATATAGTATTACGTTATAACGTATAAAGTCATAAGGTATTACGCTATAACTTATAACGTTATATAGTATTACGTTATAACGTGTAACGTACTATAGCATTTCTTTATAACGTATAACGTCATATGGTATTACGTTATAACGTATAACGTCATAAGGTATTACCTTATAACGTATAACGTTATGTAGCATTACGTTATAACGTATAACGTTATATAGTATTACGTTATAACGTATAACGTCATAAGGCATTACATTATAAGTTATAACGTTATATAGTATTACGTTATAACGTGTAACGTACTGTAGCATTCCTTCATCACGTATAACGTCATATAGTATTACGTTATAACGTATAACGTTATGTCGTATTACGTTATAACGTATAACGTTCTGTGGTATTACGTTATACCGTATAACGTTATGTAGCATTACGTTACAACGTATGAAGTTATATAGTATTACGTTATGACGTATAACGTCATAAGGCATTACATTATAAGTTATAACGTTATATAGTATTACGGTATAACGTGTAACGTACTATATCATTCCTTCATCACGTATAACGTCATATAGTATTACGTTATAACGTATAACGTTATGTCGTATTACGTTATAACGTATAACGTTATGTGGTATTACGTTATACCGTATAACGTTATATAGCATTACGTTATAGCGTATAACGTTATGTAGCATTACGTTATAACGTATAACGTTATACAGCAATACGTTATAACGCATAACGTTATGTAGCATTACGTTATAACAAATAACGTTATATAGTGTTACGTTATGACGTATAACGTTATAAGGTATTACGTTATAACTTATAACGTTATATAGTATTACGTTATAACGTGTAACGTACTATAGGATTTCTTTATAACGTATAACATCATATGGTATTACGTTATAACGTATAACGTCATATGGTATTACGTTATAACGTATAACGTTATATAGTATTACGTTATAACGTATAACGTTATGTGGTATTACGTTATAACGTATAACCTTATGTTGTATTACGTTATAACGTATAACGTTATATAGCATTACGTTATAACGTATAACGTTATGCAGTATTACGTTATAACGTGTAACGTACTATAGCATTTCCTTATAACGTATAACATCATATGGTATTACGTTATAACGTATAACGTCATATGGTATTACGTTATAACGTATAACGTTATATAGTATTACGTTATAACGTATAACGTTATGTGGTATTACGTTATAACGTATAACGTTATACAGCATTACGTTATAACGCATAACGTTATGTAGCATTACGTTATAACAAATAACGTTATATAGTATTACGTTATAACGTATAACGTCATAAGGTATTACGTTAAACCTTATAACGTTATATAATTTTAAGTTATAGTGTGTAACGTACTATAGCATTCCTTTATAACGTATAACGTCATATGGTATTACGTTATAACGTATAACGTCTTATAGTATTACGTTATAACGTATAACGTCATATAGTATTATGTTATAACGTATAACGTTATGTCGTATTACGTTATAACGTATAACGTCATAAGGTATTACGTTATACCTTATAACGTTATATAATATTACGTTATAGTGTGTAACGTACTATAGCATTCCTTTATAACGTATAACGTCATATGGTATTACGTTATATCGTATAACGTCATATAGTATTACGTTATAACGTATAACGTTATATAGTATTACGTTATAACGTGTAACGTACTGTAGCATTCCTTTATAACGGATTACGTCATATGGTATTACGTTAAAATGTATAACGTTATATAGTATTACATTATGACGTGGAACGCTATATAGTAATACGTTATAACTTGGAACGTTATATCGTATTACGTTATAACGTGTACCGTACTATAGCTTTTCCTTATAACGTATAACGTCATACGGTATTACGTTATAACGTATAACGTCATAAGGTTTTACGTTATAACTTATAGCGTCATATGGTATTACGTTATAACGTGTAACGTACTATAGCATTTCCTTATAACGTATAACGTCATATGGTATTACCTTAACGTATAACGTTATATGGTATTACGTTATAACGTATAACGTCAGATGGTATTACGTTATAACGTTTAACGTTATGTGGTATTACGTTATATCGTGTAACGTACGATAGCATTTCCCTATAACGTATAACTTCATATGGTATTACGTTATAACGTATAACGTTATATAGTATTTCGTTATTTCGTGTGACGTACTATAGCATTTCCCTATAAAGTGTTACGTCATATGGTATTACATTATAACGTATAACGTCATATGGTATTACGTTATATCGTGTAACGTACTATAGCATTTCCTTATAACGTATAACATCATATGGTATTACGTTATAACGTATAACGTTATATGGTATTACGTTATAACGTATAACGTCATAAGGTATTACGTTATAACTTATAACGTTATATAGTATTACGTTATAACGTGTAACGTACTATAGCATTTCTTTATAACGTATAACGTCATATGGTATTACGTTATAACTTATAACGTTATATAGTATTACGTTATAACGAGTAACGTACTATAGCATTACTTTATAACGTATAACGTCATATGGTAATACGTTATAACGTATAACGTCATACGGTATTACCTTATAACGTATAACGTTATGTAGCATTACGTTATAACGTATAACGTTATATAGTATTACGTTATACCGTATAACGTCATAAGGTATTGCCTTATAACTAATAACGTTATGTAGCATTACGTTATAACGTATAACGTTATATAGTATTACGTTATAACGAGTAACGTACTATAGCATTACTTTATAACGTATAACGTCATATGGTAATACGTTATAACGTATAACGTCATACGGTATTACCTTATAACGTATAACGTTATGTAGCATTACGTTATAACGTATAACGTTATATAGTATTACGTTATAACGTATAACGTCATAAGGTATTACGTTATAACTTATAACGTTATATAGCACTACGTTATAGCCTGTAACGTACTATAGCATTTCTTTATAACGTATAACGTCATATGGTAATACGTTATGACGTATAACGTCATAAGGTATTACCTTATAACGTATAACGTTATGTAGCATTACGTTATAACGTAGAACGATATATAGCATTTCCTTATAACGTATAACATCATACGGTATTACGATATAATATAACGTTATATAGTATTACGTTATAACCTATAACGTTATATAGAATTACGTTATGACGTATAACGTCATAAGGCATTACGTTATAAGTTGTAACGTTATTTAGTATTACGTTATAACGTGTAACGTACTGTAGCATTCCTTTATAACGTATAACGTCATATAGTATTACGTTATAACGTATAACGTTATGTGGTATTACATTATAACGTATAACGTTATATAGTATTTCGTTATTTCGTGTGACGTACTATAGCATTTCCCTATAAAGTGTTACGTCATATGGTATTACATTATAACGTATAACGTCATATGGTATTACATTATAACGTATAACGTTATATAGTATTACGTTATAACGTGTAACGTACTATAGCATTTCTTTATAACGTATAACGTCATATGGTATTACGTTATAACTTATAACGTTATATAGTATTACGTTATAACGAGTAACGTACTATAGCATTACTTTATAACGTATAACGTCATATGGTAATACGTTATAACGTATAACGTCATACGGTATTACCTTATAACGTATAACGTTATGTAGCATTGCGTTATAACGTATAACGTTATATAGTATTACGTTATACCGTATAACGTCATAAGGTATTGCCTTATAACTAATAACGTTATGTAGCATTACGTTATAACGTATAACGTTATATAGTATTACGTTATAACGAGTAACGTACTATAGCATTACTTTATAACGTATAACGTCATATGGTAATACGTTATAACGTATAACGTCATACGGTATTACCTTATAACGTATAACGTTATGTAGCATTACGTTATAACGTATAACGTTATATAGTATTACGTTATAACGTATAACGTCATAAGGTATTACGTTATAACTTATAACGTTATATAGCACTACGTTATAGCCTGTAACGTACTATAGCATTTCTTTATAACGTATAACGTCATATGGTAATACGTTATGACGTATAACGTCATAAGGTATTACCTTATAACGTATAACGTTATGTAGCATTACGTTATAACGTAGAACGATATATAGCATTTCCTTATAACGTATAACATCATACGGTATTACGATATAATATAACGTTATATAGTATTACGTTATAACCTATAACGTTATATAGAATTACGTTATGACGTATAACGTCATAAGGCATTACGTTATAAGTTGTAACGTTATTTAGTATTACGTTATAACGTGTAACGTACTGTAGCATTCCTTTATAACGTATAACGTCATATAGTATTACGTTATAACGTATAACGTTATGTGGTATTACATTATAACGTATAACGTTATATAGCATTACATTATAGCGTATAACGTTATGTAGCATTACGTTAGAACCTATAACGTTATATAGTATTACGTTATAACGTGTAACGAACTATAGCATTTCTTTATAACGTATAACGTCATATGGTATTACGTTATAACGTATAACGTCATAAGGTATTACCTTATAACGTATAACGTTATGTAGCATCACGTTATAACGCATAACGTTATATAGTATTACGTTATAACGTATAACGTCATAAGGCATTACATTATAAGTTATAACGTTATATAGTATTACGTTATAACGTGAAACGTACTGTAGCATTCCTTCATCACGTATAACGTCATATAGTATTACGTTATAACGTATAACGTTATGTCGTATTACGTTACAACGTATAACGTTATGTGGTATTACGTTATACCGTATAACCATTATGTAGCATTACGTTATAACGTATGAAGTTATATAGTATTACGTTATGACGAATAACGTCATAAGGCATTACATTATAAGTTATAACGTTATATAGTATTACGTTATATCGTGTAACGTACTATAGCCTTCCCTTATAACGTATAACATCATATGGTATTACGTATAACGTTATATAGTATTACATTATAACGTATAACGTTATATAGCATTACGTTATCACGTCTAACGTACTATAGCATTTCTTTATAACGTATAACGTCATATGGTATTACGTTATAACGTATAACGTCATAAGGTATTACGTTATAACGTATAACGTTATATAGCATTTCCTTATAACGTATAACGTCATAAGGTATTACGTTATAACTTATAACGTTATATAGTATTACGTTATAACGTATAACGTCATAAGGCATTACATTATAAGTTATAACGTTATATAGTATTACGTTATAACGTGTAACGTACTGTAGCATTCCTTCATCACGTATAACGTCATATAGTATTACGTTATAACGTATAACGTTATGTCGTATTACGTTATAACGTATAACGTTATGTGGTATTACGTTATACCGTATAACGTTATGTAGCATTACGTTATAACGTATGAAGTTATATAGTATTACGTTATAACGTATAGCGTTATATAGTATTACGTTATATCGTGTAACGTTATATAGCATTTCCTTATAACGTATAACGTCATATGGTATTACGTTATAACGTATAACGTTATATGGTCTTACGTTATAACGTATAACGTCAGATGGTATTACGTTATAACGTATAACGTTATATAGTATAACGTTATAACGTATAACGTTATGTGGTATTACGTTATAACGTATAACGTTATATAGTATTACGTTATAACGTATAAAGTCATAAGGTATTACGCTATAACTTATAACGTTATATAGTATTACGTTATAACGTGTAACGTACTATAGCATTTCTTTATAATGTATAACGTCATATGGTATTACGTTATAACGTATAACGTCATAAGCTATTACCTTATAACGTATAACGTTATGTAGCATTACGTTATAACGTATAACGTTATATAGTATTACGTTATAACGTATAACGTCATAAGGCATTACATTATAAGTGATAACGTTATATAGTATTACGTTATAACGTGTAACGTACTGTAGCATTCCTTCATCACGTATAACGTCATATAGCATTACGTTATAGCGTATAACGTTATGTAGCATTAGGTTATAACGTATAACGTTATACAGCAATACGTTATAACGCATAACGTTATGTAGCATTACGTTATAACAAATAACGTTATATAGTATTACGTTATGACGTATAACGTTATGAGGTATTACGTTATAACTTGTAACGTTATATAGTATTACGTTATAACGTGTAACGTACTATAGGATTTCTTTATAACGTATAACGTCATATGGTATTACGTTATAACTTATAACGTTATATAGTATTACGTTATAACGTGTAACGTACTATAGCATTTCCTTATAACGTATAACATCATATGGTATTACGTTATAACGTATAACGTCATATGGTATTACGTTATAACGTATAACGTTATATAGTATTACGTTATAACGTATAACGTTATGTGGTATTACGTTATAACGTATAACGTTATATAGCATTACGTTATAACGTATAACGTTATGTAGTATTACGTTATAACGTGTAACGTACTATAGCATTTCCTTATAACGTATAACATCATATGGTATTACGTTATAACGTATAACGTCATATGGTATTACGTTATAACGTATAACGTTATATAGTATTACGTTATAACGTATAACGTTATGTGGTATTACGTTATAACGTATAACGTTATACAGCATTACGTTATAACGCATAACGTTATGTAGCATTACGTTATAACAAATAACGTTATATAGTATTACGTTATGACGTATAACGTCATAAGGTATTACGTTATAACTTATAACGTTATATAGTATTACATTATAACGTGTAACGTTATATAGTATTACGTTATAACGTATAACGTCATATGGTATTACGTTATAACGTATAACGTTATATAGTATTACGTTATAACGTGTAACGTACTATAACATTTCCTTATAACGTATAACATCATATGGTATTACGTTATAACGTATAACGTCATATGGTATTACGTTATAACGTATAACGTTATATAGTATTACGTTATAACGTATAAAGTTATGTAGCATTACGTTATAACGTATAACGTTATGTAGCATTACGTTATGACGTATAACGTTATATAGTATTACGATATAACGTATAACGTTATGTAGCATTACGTTATAACGTATAGCGTTATATAGTATTACGTTATAACGTATAACATCATATGGTATTACGTTATAACGTATAACGTTATATAGTATTACGTTATAACGTATAACGTTATATAGTATTACGTTATAACGTGTAACGTACTATAGCATTCCCTTATAACGTATAAGATCATATGGTATTACGTTATAACGTATAACGTTATATAGTATTACGTTATAACGTATAACGTTATGTGGGATTACGTTATAACGTATAACGTCATATGGTATTACGTTATAACGTATAGCGTTATATAGTACTACGTTATAACGTATAACGTCATATGGTATTACGTTATAACGTATAACGTTATATAGTATTACGTTATAACGTATAAAGTTATGTAGCATTACGTTATAACGTATAACGTTATGTGGTATTACGTTATAACGTATAACGTTATGTCGTATTACGTTATAACGTATAACGTTTAGTGGTATTACGTTATAACGTATAATGTTATGTGGTATTACGTTATAACGTATAACGTTATATAGCATTACGTTATAAGGTATAACGTTATGTAGCATTACGTTATAACGTATAACGTTATATAGTATTACGTTATAACGTGTAACGTACTATAGCATTTCCTTATAACGTATAAGATCATATGGTATTACGTTATAACGTATAACGTCATATGGTATTACCTTATAACGTATAACGTTATATAGTATTACGTTATAACGTATAACGTTATGTGGTATTACGTTATAACGTTTAACGTTATGTAGCATTACGTTATAACGTATAACGTTATATAGTATTACGTTATAACGTATAACGTCATATGGATTACGTTATAACGTATAACGTTATATAGCATTACGTTATAAGGTATAACGTTATGTAGCATTACGTTATAACGTATAACGTTATATAGTATTACGTTATAACGTTTAACGTTATGTAGCATTACGTTATAACGTATAACGTTATATAGTATTACGTTATAACGTATAACGTCATATGGATTACGTTATAACGTATAACGTTATATAGCATAACGTTATAACGTATAACGTTATGTAGCATTACGTTATAACGTATAACGTTATATAGTATTACGTTATAACGTATAACGTCATATGGATTACGTTATAACGTATAACGTTATATAGCATTACGTTACAACGTATAACGTTATGTAGCATTACGTTATAACGTATAACGTTATATAGTATTACGTTATAACGTTTAACGTACTATAGCATTTCTTCATAACGTATAACGTCATAAGGTATTACGTTATAACTTATAACGTTATATAGTATTACGTTATAACGTATAACGTTATATAGTATTACGTTATAACCTATAACGTTGTATAGTATTACGTTATGACGTATAACGTCATAAGGCATTACGTTATAAATTATAACGTTATATAGTATTACGTTATAACGTGTAACGTACTATAGCATTCCTTTATAACGTATAACGTCATATAGTATTACGTTATAACGTATAACGTTATGTCGTATTACGTTATAACGTATAACGTTATGTGGTATTACGTTATAACGTGTAATGTACTATAGCATTTCCTTATAACGTATAACATCATATGGTATTACGTTATAACGTATAGCGTCATATGGTATTACGTTATAACGTATAACGTTATATAGTATTACGTTATAACGTTTAACGTACTATAGCATTTCTTCATAACGTATAACGTCATAAGGTATTACGTTATAACTTATAACGTTATATAGTATTACGTTATAACGTATAACGTTATATAGTATTACGTTATAACCTATAACGTTGTATATTATTACGTTATGACGTATAACGTCATAAGGCATTACGTTATAAATTATAACGTTATATAGTATTACGTTATAACGTGTAACGTACTATAGCATTCCTTTATAACGTATAACGTCATATAGTATTACGTTATAACGTATAACGTTATGTCGTATTACGTTATAACGTATAACGTTATGTGGTATTACGTTATAACGTGTAACGTACTATAGCATTCCTTTATAACGTATAACGTCATATAGTATTACGTTATAACGTATAACGTTATGTCGTATTACGTTATAACGTATAACGTTATGTGGTATTACGTTATAACGTGTAACGTACTATAGCATTTCCTTATAACGTATAACATCATATGGTATTACGTTATAACGTATAACGTCATATGGTATTACGTTATAACGTATAACGTTATATAGTATTACGTTATAACGTATAACGTTATGTGGTATTACGTTATAACGTATAACGTTATACAGCATTACGTTATAACGCATAACGTTATGTAGCATTACGTTATAACAAATAACGTTATATAGTATTACGTTATAACGTATAACGTCATAAGGTATTACGTTATACCTTATAACGTTATATAATATTACGTTATAGTGTGTAACGTACTATAGCATTCCTTTATAACGTATAACGTCATATGGTATTACGTTATAACGTATAACGTCATATAGTATTACGTTATAACGTATAACGTTATATAGTATTACGTTATAACGTATAACGTTATATAGTATTACGTTATGACGTATAACGTCATAAGGTATTACGTTATAACTTATAACGTTATATAGTATTACATTATAACGTGTAACGTTATATAGTATTACGTTATAACGTATAACGTCATATGGTATTACGTTATAACGTATAACGTTATATAGTATTACGTTATAACGTATAACGTTATGTGGGATTACGTTATAACGTATAACGTCATATGGTATTACGTTATAGCGTATAGCGTTATATAGTACTACGTTATAACGTATAACGTCATATGGTATTACGTTATAACGTACAACGTTATATAGTATTACGTTATAACGTATAACGTTATATAGTATTACGTTATAACGTGTAACGTACTATAACATTTCCTTATAACGTATAACATCATATGGTATTACGTTATAACATATAACGTCATATGGTATTACGTTATAACGTATAACGTTATATAGTATTACGTTATAACGTATAAAGTTATGTAGCATTACGTTTTAACGTATAACGTTATGTAGCATTACGTTATAACGTATAACGTTATATAGTATTACGTTATAACGTATAACGTTATGTAGCATTACGTTATAACGTATAGCGTTATATAGTATTACGTTATAACGTATAACATCATATGGTATTACGTTATAACGTATAACGTTATATAGTATTACGTTATAACGTATAACGTTATATAGTATTACGTTATAACGTGTAACGTACTATAGCATTTCCTTATAACGTGTAACATCATATGGTATTACGTTATAACGTATAACGTCATATGGTATTACGTTATAACGTATAACGTTATATAGTATTACGTTATAACGTATAACGTTATGTGGTATTACGTTATAACGTATAACATTATGTCGTATTACGTTATAACGTATAACGTTTAGTGGTATTACGTTATAACGTATAATGTTATGTGGTATTACGTTATAACGTATAACGTTATGTAGCATTACGTTATAACGTATAACGTTATATAGTATTACGTTATAACGTATAACGTTATATAGTAATACGTTATAACGTTTAACGTTATGTAGCATTACGTTATAACGTATAACGTTATATAGTATTACGTTATAACGTTTAACGTTATGTAGCATTACGTTATAACGTATAACGTTATATAGTATTACGTTATAACGTATAACGTCATATGGATTACGTTATAACGTATAACGTTATATAGCATAACGTTATAACGTATAACGTTATGTAGCATTACGTTATAACGTATAACGTTATATAGTATTACGTTATAACGTATAACGTCATATGGATTACGTTATAACGTATAACGTTATATAGCATTACGTTACAACGTATAACGTTATATAGTAATACGTTATAACGTTTAACGTTATGTAGCATTACGTTATAACGTATAACGTTATATAGTATTACGTTATAACGTATGACGTCATATGGATTACGTTATAACGTATAACGTTATATAGCATTACGTTATAACGTATAACGTTATGTAGCATTACGTTATAACGTATAACGTTATATAGTATTACGTTATAACGTTTAACGTTATGTAGCATTACGTTATAACGTATAACGTTATATAGTATTACGTTATAACGTATAACGTCATATGGATTACGTTATAACGTATAACGTTATATAGCATAACGTTATAACGTATAACGTTATGTAGCATTACGTTATAACGTATAACGTTATATAGTATTACGTTATAACGTATAACGTCATATGGATTACGTTATAACGTATAACGTTATATAGCATTACGTTACAACGTATAACGTTATGTAGCATTACGTTATAACGTATAACGTTATATAGTATTACGTTATAACGTTTAACGTACTATAGCATTTCTTCATAACGTATAACGTCATAAGGTATTACGTTATAACTTATAACGTTATATAGTATTACGTTATAACGTATAACGTTATGTGGTATTACGTTATAACGTATAACGTTATACAGCATTACGTTATAACGCATAACGTTATGTAGCATTACGTTATAACAAATAACGTTATATAGTATTACGTTATAACGTATAACGTCATAAGGTATTACGTTATACCTTATAACGTTATATAATATTACGTTATAGTGTGTAACGTACTATAGCATTCCTTTATAACGTATAACGTCATATGGTATTACGTTATAACGTATAACGTCATATAGTATTACGTTATAACGTATAACGTTATATAGTATTACGTTATAACGTATAACGTTATATAGTATTACGTTATGACGTATAACGTCATAAGGTATTACGTTATAACTTATAACGTTATATAGTATTACATTATAACGTGTAACGTTATATAGTATTACGTTATAACGTATAACGTCATATGGTATTACGTTATAACGTATAACGTTATATAGTATTACGTTATAACGTATAACGTTATGTGGGATTACGTTATAACGTATAACGTCATATGGTATTACGTTATAACGTATAGCGTTATATAGTACTACGTTATAACGTATAACGTCATATGGTATTACGTTATAACGTATAGCGTTATATAGTACTACGTTATAACGTATAACGTCATATGGTATTACGTTATAACGTATAACGTTATATAGTATTACGTTATAACGTATAACGTTATATAGTACTACGTTATAACGTGTAACGTACTATAACATTTCCTTATAACGTATAACATCATATGGTATTACGTTATAACGTATAACGTCATATGGTATTACGTTATAACGTATAACGTTATATAGTATTACGTTATAACGTATAAAGTTATGTAGCATTACGTTATAACGTATAACGTTATGTAGCATTACGTTATAACGTATAACGTTATATAGTATTACGTTATAACGTATAACGTTATGTAGCATTACGTTATAACGTATAGCGTTATATAGTATTACGTTATAACGTATAACATCATATGGTATTACGTTATAACGTATAACGTTATATAGTATTACGTTATAACGTATAACGTTATATAGTACTACGTTATAACGTGTAACGTACTATAGCATTTCCTTATAACGTATAACATCATATGGTATTACGTTATAACGTATAACGTCATATGGTATTACGTTATAACGTATAACGTTATATAGTATTACGTTATAACGTATAACGTTATGTGGTATTACGTTATAACGTATAACATTACGTCGTATTACGTTATAACGTATAACGTTTAGTGGTATTACGTTATAACGTATAATGTTATGTGGTATTACGTTATAACGTATAACGTTATGTAGCATTACGTTATAACGTATAACGTTATATAGTATTACGTTATAACGTATAACGTTATATAGTAATACGTTATAACGTTTAACGTTATGTAGCATTACGTTATAACGTATAACGTTATATAGTATTACGTTATAACGTATAACGTCATATGGATTACGTTATAACGTATAACGTTATATAGCATTACGTTATAACGTATAACGTTATGTAGCATTACGTTATAACGTATAACGTTATATAGTATTACGTTATAACGTTTAACGTTATGTAGCATTACGTTATAACGTATAACGTTATATAGTATTACGTTATAACGTATAACGTCATATGGATTACGTTATAACGTATAACGTTATATAGCATAACGTTACAACGTATAACGTTATGTAGCATTACGTTATAACGTATAACGTTATATAGTATTACGTTATAACGTATAACGTCATATGGATTACGTTATAACGTATAACGTTATATAGCATTACGTTACAACGTATAACGTTATATAGTAATACGTTATAACGTTTAACGTTATGTAGCATTACGTTATAACGTATAACGTTATATAGTATTACGTTATAACGTATAACGTCATATGGATTACGTTATAACGTATAACGTTATATAGCATTACGTTATAACGTATAACGTTATGTAGCATTACGTTATAACGTATAACGTTATATAGTATTACGTTATAACGTTTAACGTTATGTAGCATTACGTTATAACGTATAACGTTATATAGTATTACGTTATAACGTATGACGTCATATGGATTACGTTATAACGTATAACGTTATATAGCATAACGTTATAACGTATAACGTTATGTAGCATTACGTTATAACGTATAACGTTATATAGTATTACGTTATAACGTATAACGTCATATGGATTACGTTATAACGTATAACGTTATATAGCATTACGTTACAACGTATAACGTTATGTAGCATTACGTTATAACGTATAACGTTATATAGTATTACGTTATAACGTTTAACGTACTATAGCATTTCTTCATAACGTATAACGTCATAAGGTATTACGTTATAACTTATAACGTTATATAGTATTACGTTATAACGTATAACGTTATGTGGTATTACGTTATAACGTATAACGTTATACAGCATTACGTTATAACGCATAACGTTATGTAGCATTACGTTATAACAAATAACGTTATATAGTATTACGTTATAACGTATAACGTCATAAGGTATTACGTTATACCTTATAACGTTATATAATATTACGTTATAGTGTGTAACGTACTATAGCATTCCTTTATAACGTATAACGTCATATGGTATTACGTTATAACGTATAACGTCATATAGTATTACGTTATAACGTATAACGTTATATAGTATTACGTTATAACGTATAACGTTATATAGTATTACGTTATGACGTATAACGTCATAAGGTATTACGTTATAACTTATAACGTTATATAGTATTACATTATAACGTGTAACGTTATATAGTATTACGTTATAACGTATAACGTCATATGGTATTACGTTATAACGTATAACGTTATATAGTATTACGTTATAACGTATAACGTTATGTGGGATTACGTTATAACGTATAACGTCATATGGTATTACGTTATAACGTATAGCGTTATATAGTACTACGTTATAACGTATAACGTCATATGGTATTACGTTATAACGTATAACGTTATATAGTATTACGTTATAACGTATAACGTTATATAGTACTACGTTATAACGTGTAACGTACTATAACATTTCCTTATAACGTATAACATCATATGGTATTACGTTATAACGTATAACGTCATATGGTATTACGTTATAACGTATAACGTTATATAGTATTACGTCATAACGTATAAAGTTATGTAGCATTACGTTATAACGTATAACGTTATGTAGCATTACGTTATAACGTATAACGTTATATAGTATTACGTTATAACGTATAACGTTATGTAGCATTACGTTATAACGTATAGCGTTATATAGTATTACGTTATAACGTATAACATCATATGGTATTACGTTATAACGTATAACGTTATATAGTATTACGTTATAACGTATAACGTTATACAGTATTACGTTATAACGTGTAACGTACTATAGCATTTCCTTATAACGTATAACATCATATGGTATTACGTTATAACGTATAACGTCATATGGTATTACGTTATAACGTATAACGTTATATAGTATTACGTTATAACGTATAACGTTATGTGGTATTACGTTATAACGTATAACATTACGTCGTATTACGTTATAACGTATAACGTTTAGTGGTATTACGTTATAACGTATAATGTTATGTGGTATTACGTTATAACGTATAACGTTATGTAGCATTACGTTATAACGTATAACGTTATATAGTATTACGTTATAACGTATAACGTTATATAGTAATACGTTATAACGTTTAACGTTATGTAGCATTACGTTATAACGTATAACGTTATATAGTATTACGTTATAACGTATAACGTCATATGGATTACGTTATAACGTATAACGTTATATAGCATTACGTTATAACGTATAACGTTATGTAGCATTACGTTATAACGTATAACGTTATATAGTATTACGTTATAACGTTTAACGTTATGTAGCATTACGTTATAACGTGTAACGTTATGTAGTATTACGTTAAAACGTGTATCGTACTATAGCATTTCGTTGTAACGTATAACATCATATGGTATTACGTAATAACGTATAACGTCATATGGTATTACGTTATAACGTATAACGTTATATAGTATTACGTTATAACGTATAACGTTATGTGGTATTACGTTATAACGTATAACGTTATATAGCATTACGTTATAACGTGTAACGTTATGTAGTATTACGTTAAAACGTGTATCGTACTATAGCATTTCCTTGTAACGTATAACATCATATGGTATTACGTAATAACGTATAACGTCATATGGTATTACGTTATAACGTATAACGTTATATAGTATTACGTTATAACGTATAACGTTATGTGGTATTACGTTATAACGTATAACGTTATACAGCATTACGTTATAACGCATAACGTTATGTAGCATTACGTTATAACAAATAACGTTATATAGTATTACGTTATAACGTATAACGTCATAAGGTATTACGTTATACCTTATAACGTTATATAATTTTAAGTTATAGTGTGTAACGTACTATAGCATTCCTTTATAACGTATAACGTCATATGGTATTACGTTATAACGTATAACGTCTTATAGTATTACGTTATAACGTATAACGTTATATAGTATTACGTTATAACGTATAACGTTATGTAGTATTACGTTATGACGTATAACGTCATAAGGTATTACGTTATAACTTATAACGTTATATAGTATTACGTTATGACGTGTAACGTTATATAGTATTACGTTATAACGTATAACGTCATATGGTATTACGTTATAACGTATAACGTTATATAGTATTACGTTATAACGTATAACGTTATGTGGTATTACGTTATAACGTATAACGTCATATGGTATTACGTTATAACGTATAGCGTTATATAGCATTACGTTACAACGTATAACGTTATATAGTATTACGTTATAGCCTGTAACGTACTATAGCATCTCTTTATAACGTATAACGTCATATGTTATTACGTTATAACGTATAACGTCATATGGTAATACGATATATCGTATAACGTTATATAGTATTACGTTATAACGTATAACGTTATGTGGTATTACGTTATAACGTATAACGTTATACAGCATTACGTTATAGCGCATAACGTTATGTAGCATTACGTTATAACAAATAACGTTATATAGTATTACGTTATAACGTATAACGTTATATAGTGTTACGTTATAACGTATAACGTTATAACGTATAACGTTATATAGTATTACGTTATAACGTATAACGTTATGTAGTATTACGTTATGACGTATAACGTCATAAGGTATTACGTTATAACTTATAACGTTATGTAGTATTACGTTATGACGTATAACGTCATAAGGTATTACGTTATAACTTATAACGTTATATAGTATTACGTTATAACGTATAACGTCATAAGGTATTACGTTATACCTTATAACGTTATATAATTTTAAGTTATAGTGTGTAACGTACTATAGCATTCCTTTATAACGTATAACGTCATATGGTATTACGTTATAACGTATAACGTCTTATAGTATTACGTTATAACGAATAACGTTATATAGTATTACGTTATAACGTATAACGTTATGTAGTATTACGTTATGACGTATAACGTCATAAGGTATTACGTTATAACTTATAACGTTATGTAGTATTACGTTATGACGTATAACGTCATAAGGTATTACGTTATAACTTATAACGTTATATAGTATTACGTTATGACGTGTAACGTTATATAGTATTACGTTATAACGTATAACGTCATATGGTATTACGTTATAACGTATAACGTTATATGGTATTACGTTATAACGTATAACGTTATGTGGTATTACGTTATAACGTATAACGTCATAAGGTATTACGTTATAACGTATAACGTCATATGGTATTACGTTATAACGTATAACGTTATATAGTATTACGTTATAACGTATAACGTCATTTGGTATTACGTTATAACGTATAACGTTATGTCGTATTACGTTATAACGTATAACGTTATGTGGTATTACGTTATACCGTATAACGTTATGTAGCATTACGTTATAACGTATGAAGTTATATAGTATTACGTTATGACGTATAACGTCATAGGGCATTACATTATAAGTTATAACGTTATATAGTATTACGTTATAACGTGTAACGTACTATAGCATTCCTTTATCACGTATAACGTCATATAGTATTACGTTATACCGTATAACGTTATGTAGCATTACGTTATAACGTATAACGTTATATAGCATTTCCTGATAACGTATAACATGATACGGTATTACGATATAACGTATAACGTTATATAGTATTACGTTAGAACGTTTAACGTACTATAGCATTTCTTTATAACGTATAACGTCATAAGGTATTACGTTATAACTTATAACGTTATATAGTATTACGTTATAACGTATAACGTTATATAGTATTACGTTATAACCTATAACGTTATATAGTATTACGTTATGACGTATAACGTCATAAGGCATTACGTTATAAGTTATAACGTTATATAGTATTACGTTATACCGTATAACGTTATGTAGCATTACGTTATAACGTATGAAGTTATATAGCATTACGTTATACCGTATAACGTTATGTAGCATTACGTTATAACGTACAACGTTATATAGCATTTCCTTATAACGTATAACATCATACGGTATTACGATATAACGTATAACGTTATATAGTATTACGTTATAACCTATAACGTTATATAGTATTACGTTATGACGTATAACGTCATAAGGCATTACGTTATAACTTATAACGTTATGTAGTATTACGTTATAACGTGTAACGTACTATAGCATTCCTTTATAACGTATAACGTCATATGGTATTACGTTATAACGTATAACGTCATATGGTATTACGTTATAACGTATAACGTTATATAGTATTACGTTATAACGTATAACGTCATAAGGTATTACGTTATACCTTATAACGTTATATAATATTACGTTATGACGTATAACGTCATATGGTATTACGTTATAACTTATAACGTTAGATAGTATTACGTTATAACGTGTAACGTTATATGGTATTACGTTATAACGTATAACGTTATATGGTATTACGTTATAACGTATAACGTTATATAGTATTACGTTATAACGTATAACGTTATGTCGTATTACGTTTTAACGTATAACGTTTAGCGGTATTACGTTATAACGTATAACGTTATGTGGTATTACGTTATAACGTATAAGGTTATATAGTATTACGTTATAACGTATAACGTTATGTGGTATTACGTTATAACGAATAACGTTATACAGCATTACGTTATAACGCATAACGTTATGTAGCATTACGTTATAACAAATAACGTTATATAGTATTACGTTATAACGTATAACGTCATAAGGTATTACGTTATACCTTATAACGTTATATAATATTACGTTATAACATATAACGTCATATGGTATTACGTTATAACGTATAACGTTATGTCGTATTACGTTATAACGTATAACGTTTAGCGGTATTACGTTATAACGTATAACGTTATGTGGTATTACGTTATAACGTATAACGTTTAGCGGTATTACGTTATAACGTATAACGTTATGTGGTATTACGTTATAACGTATAACGTTATGTAGCATTACGTTATAACGTATAACGTTATATAGTATTACGTTATAACGTTTAACGTACTATAGCATTTCTTTATAACGTATAACGTCATAAGGTATTACGTTATAACTTATAACGTTATATAGTATTACGTTATAACGTATAACGTTATATAGTATTACGTTATAACCTATAACGTTATATAGTACTACGTTATGACGTATAAGGTCCTAAGGCATTACGTTATAAGTTATAACGTTATATAGTATTACGTTATAACGTGTAACGTACTATAGCATTCCTTTATAACGTATAACGTCATATAGTATTACGTTATAACGTATAACGTTATGTCGTATTACGTTATAACGTATAACATTATGTGGTATTACGTTATACCGTATAACGTTATGTGAGAATTACGTTATAACGTATGAAGTTATATAGCATTACGTTATACCGTATAACGTTATGTAGCATTACGTTATAACGTATAACGTTATATAGCATTTCCTTCTAACGTATAACATCATACGGTATTACGATATAACGTACAACGTTATATAGTATTACGTTATAACCTATAACGTTATATAGTATTACGTTATGACGTATAACGTCATACGGCATTACGTTATAAGTTATAACGTTATGTAGTATTACGTTATAACGTGTAACGTACTATAGCATTCCTTTATAACGTATAACGTCATATAGTATTACGTTATAACGTATAACGTTATGTGGTATTACATTATAACGCATAACGTTATATAGCATTACGTTATAGCGTATAACGTTATGTAGCATTACGTTATAACGTATAACGTTATACAGCATTACGTTATAACGCATAACGTTATGTAGCATTACGTTATAACAAATAACGTTATATAGTATTACGTTATGACGTATAACGTCATAAGGTATTACGTTATAACTTATAACGTACTATAGCATTACTTTATAACGTATAACGTCATATAGTAATACGTTATAACGTATAACGTCATAAGGTATTACCTTATAACTTATAACGTTATGTAGCATTACGTTATAACGTATAACGTTATATAGTATTACGTTATACCGTATAACGTTATGTGGTATTACGTTATAACGTATAACGTTATATAGCATTACGTTATAACGTGTAACGTTATGTAGTATTACGTTAAAACGTGTATCGTACTATAGCATTTCCTTGTAACGTATAACATCATATGGTATTACGTAATAACGTATAACGTCATATGGTATTACGTTATAACGTATAACGTTATATAGTATTACGTTATAACGTATAACGTTATGTGGTATTACGTTATAACGTATAACGTTATACAGCATTACGTTATAACGCATAACGTTATGTAGCATTACGTTATAACAAATAACGTTATATAGTATTACGTTATAACGTATAACGTCATAAGGTATTACGTTAAACCTTATAACGTTATATAATTTTAAGTTATAGTGTGTAACGTACTATAGCATTCCTTTATAACGTATAACGTCATATGGTATTACGTTATAACGTATAACGTCTTATAGTATTACGTTATAACGTATAACGTCATATAGTATTACGTTATAACGTATAACGTTATGTCGTATTACGTTATAACGTATAACATTATGTGGTATTACGTTATACCGTATAACGTTATGTGAGAATTACGTTATAACGTATGAAGTTATATAGCATTACGTTATACCGTATAACGTTATGTAGCATTACGTTATAACGTATAACGTTATATAGCATTTCCTTCTAACGTATAACATCATACGGTATTACGATATAACGTATAACGTTATATAGTATTACGTTATAACCTATAACGTTATATAGTATTACGTTATGACGTATAACGTCATACGGCATTACGTTATAAGTTATAACGTTATGTAGTATTACGTTATAACGTGTAACGTACTATAGCATTCCTTTATAACGTATAACGTCATATAGTATTACGTTATAACGTATAACGTTATGTGGTATTACATTATAACGTATAACGTTATATAGCATTACGTTATAGCGTATAACGTTATGTAGCATTACGTTATAACGTATAACGTTATACAGCATTACGTTATAACGCATAACGTTATGTAGCATTACGTTATAACAAATAACGTTATATAGTATTACGTTATGACGTATAACGTCATAAGGTATTACGTTATAACTTATAACGTTATATAGTAATACGTTATAACGTGTAACGTACTATAGGATTTCTTGATAACGTATAACGTCATATGGTATTACGTTATAACCTATAACGTTATGTAGTATTACGTTATAACGTGTAACGTACTATAGCATTACTTTATAACGTATAACGTCATATAGTAATACGTTATAACGTATAACGTCATAAGGTATTACCTTATAACTTATAACGTTATGTAGCATTACGTTATAACGTATAACGTTATATAGTATTACGTTATACCGTATAACGTTATATAGTATTACGTTATACCGTATAACGTTATGTGGTATTACGTTATAACGTATAACGTTATATAGCATTACGTTATAACGTGTAACGTTATGTAGTATTACGTTAAAACGTGTATCGTACTATAGCATTTCCTTGTAACGTATAACATCATATGGTATTACGTAATAACGTATAACGTCATATGGTATTACGTTATAACGTATAACGTTATATAGTATTACGTTATAACGTATAACGTTATGTGGTATTACGTTATAACGTATAACGTTATATAGCATTACGTTATAACGTGTAACGTTATGTAGTATTACGTTAAAACGTGTATCGTACTATAGCATTTCCTTGTAACGTATAACATCATATGGTATTACGTAATAACGTATAACGTCATATGGTATTACGTTATAACGTATAACGTTATATAGTATTACGTTATAACGTATAACGTTATGTGGTATTACGTTATAACGTATAACGTTATACAGCATTACGTTATAACGCATAACGTTATGTAGCATTACGTTATAACAAATAACGTTATATAGTATTACGTTATAAAGTATAACGTCATAAGGTATTACGTTAAACCTTATAACGTTATATAATTTTAAGTTATAGTGTGTAACGTACTATAGCATTCCTTTATAACGTATAACGTCATATGGTATTACGTTATAACGTATAACGTCTTATAGTATTACGTTATAACGTATAACGTTATATAGTATTATGTTATAACGTATAACGTTATATAGTATTACGTTATGACGTATAACGTCATAAGGTATTACGTTATAACGTGTAACGTTATATAGTATTACGTTATAACGTATAACGTCATATGGTATTACGTAATAACGTATAACGTCATATGGTATTACGTTATAACGTATAACGTTATATAGTATTACGTTATAACGTATAACGTTATGTGGTATTACGTTATAACGTATAACGTTATACAGCATTACGTTATAACGCATAACGTTATGTAGCATTACGTTATAACAAATAACGTTATATAGTATTACGTTATAACGTATAACGTCATAAGGTATTACGTTAAACCTTATAACGTTATATAATTTTAAGTTATAGTGTGTAACGTACTATAGCATTCCTTTATAACGTATAACGTCATATGGTATTGCGTTATAACGTATAACGTCTTATAGTATTACGTTATAACGTATAACGTTATATAGTATTACGTTATAACGTATAACGTTATATAGTATTACGTTATGACGTATAACGTCATAAGGTATTACGTTATAACGTGTAACGTTATATAGTATTACGTTATAACGTATAACGTCATATGGTATTACGTGATAACGTGTAACGTTATATAGTATTACGTTATAACGTATAACGTTATGTGGTATTACGTTATAACGTATAACGTCATATGGTATTACGTTATAACGTATAGCGTTATATAGTATTACGTTATATAGTATAACGTTATATAGTATTACGTTATAGCCTGTAACGTACTATAGCATCTCTTTATAACGTATAACGTCATATGGTATTACGTTATAACGTATAACGTTATACAGCATTACGTTATAGCGCATAACGTTATGTAGCATTACGTTATAACAAATAACGTTATATAGTATTACGTTATAACGTATAACGTCATAAGGTATTACGTTATACCTTATAACGTTATATAATATTACGTTATAGTGTGTAACGAACTATAGCATTCCTTTATAACGTATAACGTCATATGGTATTACGTTATAACGTATAACGTCATATAGTATTACGTTATAACGTATAACGTTGTATAGTATTACGTTATAACGTATAACGTCATTTGGTATAACGTTATAACGTATAACGTTATATAGTATTACGGTATAACGTATAACGTTATATAGTATTACTTTATAACGTGTAACGTACTATAGCATTTCCTTATAACGTATAACATCATATGGTATTACGTTATAACGTATAACGTCATATGGTATTACGTTACAACGTATAACGTTATATAGTATTACGTTATACCTTATAACGTTATATAATATTACGTTATAGTGTGTAACGAACTATAGCATTCCTTTATAACGTATAACGTCATATGGTATTACGTTATAACGTATAACGTTATATAGCATTTCCTTCTAACGTATAACATCATACGGTATTACAATATAACGTATAACGTTATATAGTATTACGTTATAACCTATAACGTTATATAGTATTACGTTATGACGTATAACGTCATACGGCATTACGTTATAAGTTATAACGTTATGTAGTATTACGTTATAACGTGTAACGTACTATAGCATTCCTTTATAACGTATAACGTCATATAGTAATACGTTATAACGTATAACGTCATAAGGTATTACCTTATAACTAATAACGTTATGTAGCATTACGTTATAACGTATAACGTTATATAGTATTACGTTATACCGTATAACGTTATGTGGTATTACGTTATAACGTATAACGTTATATAGCATTACGTTATAACGTGTAACGTTATGTAGTATTACGATAAAACGTGTATCGTACTATAGCATTTCGTTGTAACGTATAACATCATATGGTATTACGTAATAACGTATAACGTCATATGGTATTACGTTATAACGTATAACGTTATATAGTATTACGTTATAACGTATAACGTTATGTGGTATTACGTTATAACGTATAACGTTATATAGCATTACGTTATAACGTGTAACGTTATGTAGTATTACGTTAAAACGTGTATCGTACTATAGCATTTCCTTGTAACGTATAACATCATATGGTATTACGTTATAACGTATAACGTCATATGGTAATACGATATAACGTATAACGTTATATAGTATTACGTTATAACGTATAACGTTATGTGGTATTACATTATAACGTATAACGTTATATAGCATTACGTTATAGCGTATAACGTTATGTAGCATTACGTTATAACGTATAACGTTATACAGCATTACGTTATAACGCATAACGTTATGTAGCATTACGTTATAACAAATAACGTTATATAGTATTACGTTATGACGTATAACGTCATAAGGTATTACGTTATAACTTATAACGTTATATAGTATTACGTTATAACGTGTAACGTACTATAGGATTTCTTGATAACGTATAACGTCATATGGTATTACGTTATAACTTATAACGTTATATAGTATTACGTTATAACGCATAACGTTATGTAGCATTACGTTATAACAAATAACGTTATATAGTATTACGTTATAACGTATAACGTCATAAGGTATTACGTTATACCTTATAACGTTATATAATTTTAAGTTATAGTGTGTAACGTACTATAGCATTCCTTTATAACGTATAACGTCATATGGTATTACATTATAACGTATAACGTCTTATAGTATTACGTTATAACGTATAACGTTATATAGTATTACGTTATAACGTATAACGTTATGTAGTATTACGTTATGACGTATAACGTCATAAAGTATTACGTTATAACTTATAACGTTATATAGTATTACGTTATAACGTGTAACGTTATATAGTATTACGTTATAACGTATAACGTCATATGGTATTACGTTATAACGTATAACGTTATATAGTATTACGTTATAACGTATAACGTTATGTGGTATTACGTTATAACGTATAACGTCATATGGTATTACGTTATAACGTATAGCGTTATGTAGCATTACTTTATAACGTATAACGTTATATAGTATTACGTTATAACGTATAACGTTATGTAGCATTACGTTATAACGTATAGCGTTATATTGTATTACGTTATAACGTATAACGTTATGTAGCACTACGTTATAACGTATAACGTCATAAGGTGTTACGTTATAACTTATAACGTTATATATTATTACGTTATAACGTGTAACGTTATATAGTATTACGTTATAACGTATAACGTTTATAGTATTACGTTATGACGTATAACGTCATAAGGTATTACCTTATAACGTATAACGTTATATAGTATTACGTTATAACGTATAACGTTATGTGGTGTTACGTTATAACGTTTAGCGTTATATAGCATTACGCTATAACGTATAACGTTATGTGGTATTACGTTATAACGTATAACGTTATACAGCATTACCTTATAACGCATAACGTTATGTAGCATTACGTTATAACAAATAACGTTATATAGTATTACGTTATAACGTATAACGTCATAAGGTATTACGTTATACCTTATAACGTTATATAATATTACGTTATAGTGTGTAACGAACTATAGCATTCCTTTATAACGTATAACGTCATATGGTATTACGTTATAACGTATAACGTCATATAGTATTACGTTATAACGTATAACGTTATATAGTATTACGTTATAACGTATAACGTTATATAGTATTACGTTATAACGTATAACGTTATATAGTATTACGTTATGACGTATAACATCATAAGGTATTACGTTATAACTTATAACGTTATATAGTATTACGTTATAACGTGTAACGTTATATAGTATTACGTTATAACGTGTAACGTTATATAGTATTACGTTATAACGTATAACGTCATTTGGTATTACGTTATAACGTATAACGTTATATAGTATTACGTTATAACGTATAACGTCATTTGGTATTACGTTATAACGTATAACGTTATATAGTATTACATTATAACCTATAACGTTATGTAGCATTACGTTATAACGTATAACGTCATAAGGTATTACGTTATAACTTATAACGTTATATAGTATTACGTTATAACGTGTAACGTTATATAGTATAACGTTATAACGTATAACGTTATATAGTATTACGTTATGACGTATAACGTCATAAGGTATTACGTTATAACGTATAACGTTATATAGCATTTCCTTATAACGTATAACATCATACGGTATTACGTTATAACGTATAACGTCATATGGTATTACGTTATAACGTATAACGTTATATAGTATTACGTTATAACGTGTAACGTTATATAGTATTACGTTCTAACGTATAACGTTATATGGTATTACGTTATGACGTGTAACGTCATAAGGTATTACGTTATACCTTATAACGTTATATAATATTACGTTATAGTGTGTAACGTACTATAGCATTCCTTTATAACGTATAACGTCATATGGTATTTCGTTATAACGTATAACGTTATATAGCATTACGTTATACCGTATAACGTTATGTAGCATTACGTTATAGCGTATCACGTTATATAGCATTTCCTTATAACGTATAACATCATATGGTATTACGTCATAACGTATAACGTCATATGGTATTACGTTATATCGTATAACGTTATATAGTATTACGTTATAACGTATAACGTTATGTGGTATTACATTATAACGTATAACGTTATATAGCATTACCCTATAACGTATAACGTTATGTAGCATTACGTTATAACGTATAACGTTATATAGCATTACGTTATAACGTATAACGTTATGTAGCATTCCTTTATAACGTATAACGTCATATAGTATTACGTTATAACGTGTAACGTAGTATAGCATTTCCTTATAACGTATAACATCATATGTTATTACGTTATAACGTATAACGTCATATAGTATTACGTTATAACGTATAACGTCATAAGGTATTACGTTATACCTTATAACGTTATATAATTATACGTTATAGTGTGTAACGTACTATAGCATTCCGTTATAACGTATAACGTCATAAGGTATTACGTTATAACTTATAACGTTATATAGTATTACGTTATAGCCTGTAACGTACTATAGCATTTCTTTATAACGTATAACGTCATATGGTATTACGTTATAACGTATAACGTTATGTAGCATTTCCTTATAACGTATAACGTTATATAGTATTACGTTATAACGTATAACGTTATGTAGCATTACGTTATAACGTATAACGTTATATAGTATTACGTTATAACGTATAACGTTATGTAGCATTCCTTTATAACGTATAACGTCATATAGTATTACGTTATAACGTGTAACGTAGTATAGCATTTCCTTATAACGTATAACATCATATGGTATTACGTTATAACGTATAACGTCATATGGTATTACGTTATAACGTATAACGTTATATAGTATTACGTTATAACGTATAACGTTATGTAGTATTACGTTATAACGTATAACGTTATGTAGCATTACGTTATAACGTATAACGTTATGCAGCATTACTTTATAACGTATAACGTTATATAGTATTACGTTATAACGTATAACGTTATGTAGCATTACGTTATAACGTATAGCGTTATATTGTATTACGTTATAACGTATAACATTATGCCGCATTACGTTATAACGTATAACGTCATAAGGTATTACGTTATAACTTATAACGTTATATAGTATTACGTTATAACGTGTAACGTTATATAGTATTACGTTATAACGTATAACGTTATATAGTATTACGTTATAACGTATAACGTTATGTAGTATTACGTTATAACGTATAACGTTATGTAGCATTACGTTATAACGTATAACGTTATGCAGCATTACTTTATAACGTATAACGTTATATAGTATTACGTTATAACGTATAACGTTATGTAGCATTACGTTATAACGTATAGCGTTATATTGTATTACGTTATAACGTATAACATTATGCCGCATTACGTTATAACGTATAACGTCATAAGGTATTACGTTATAACTTATAACGTTATATAGTATTACGTTATAACGTGTAACGTTATATAGTATTACGTTATAACGTATAACGTTATATAGTATTACGTTATGACGTATAACGTCATAAGGTATTACCTTATAACGTATAACGTCATATAGTATTACGTTATAACGTATAACGTTATGTGGTGTTACGTTATAACGTTTAGCGTTATATAGCATTACGCTATAACGTATAACGTTATGTAGCATTACGTTATAACGTATAACGTTATATAGCATTACGTTATAGCGTATAACGTTATGTAGCATTACGTTATAACGTATAACGTTATATAGTATTACGTTATAACGTATAACGTCATAAGGTATTACGTTATAACTTATAACGTTATATAGTATTACGTTATAGCCTGTAACGTACTATAGCATCTCTTTATAACGTATAACGTCATATGGTGTTACGTTATAACGTATAACGTCATATGGTAATACGATATAACGTATAACGTTATATAGTATTACGTTATAACGTATAACGTTATGTGGTATTACGTTATAACGTATAACGTTATACAGCATTACCTTATAACGCATAACGTTATGTAGCATTACGTTATAACAAATAACGTTATATAGTATTACGTTATAACGTATAACGTCATAAGGTATTACGTTATACCTTATAACGTTATATAATATTACGTTATAGTGTGTAACGAACTATAGCTTTCCTTTATAACGTATAACGTCATATGATATTACGTTATAACGTATAACGTCATATAGTATTACGTTATAACGTATAACGTTATATAATATTACGTTATAACGTATAACGTCATATAGTATTACGTTATAACGTATAACGTTATATAGTATTACGTTATGACGTATAACACCATAAGGTATTACGTTATAACTTATAACGTTATATAGTATTACGTTATAACGTGTAACGTTATATAGTATTACGTTATGACGTATAACGTTATATAGTATTACGTTATGACGTATGACGTCATAAGGTATTACGTTATAACTTATAACGTTATATAGTATTACGTTATAACGTGTAACGTTATATAGTATTACGTTATAACGTATAACGTCATATGGTATTACGTTATAACGTATAACGTTATATAGTATTACGTTATAACGTATAACGTCATTTGGTATTACGTTATAACGTATAATGTTATATAGTATTACGTTATAACGTACAACGTTATGTAGCATTACGTTATAACGTATAACGTCATAAGGTATTACGTTATAACTTATAACGTTATATAGTATTACGTTATAACGTGTAACGTTATATAGTATTACGTTATAACGTATAACGTTATATAGTATTACGTTATGACGTATAACGTCATAAGGTATTACGTTATAACTTATAGCGTTATATAGCATTTCCTTATAACGTATAACATCATACGGTATTACGTTATAACGTATAACGACATATGGTATTACGTTATAACGTATAACGTTATATAGTATTACGTTATAACGTGTAACGTTATATAGTATTACGTTCTAACGTATAACGTTATATGGTATTACGTTATGACGTGTAACGTTATGAGGTATTACGTTATACCTTATAACGTTATATAATATTACGTTATAGTGTGTAACGTACTATAGCATTCCTTTATAACGTATAACGTCATATGGTATTTCGTTATAACGTATAACGTTATATAGCATTACGTTATACCGTATAACGTTATGTAGCATTACGTTATAGCGTATAACGTTATATAAAGCATTTCCTTATAACGTATAACATCATATGGTATTACGTTATAACGTATAACGTCATATGGTATTACGTTATAACGTATAACGTTATATAGTATTACGTTCTAACGTATAACGTTATGTGGTATTACATTATAACGTATAACGTTATATAGCATTACGTTATAGCGTATAACGTTATGTAGCATTACGTTATAACGTATAACGTTATATAGTATTACGTTATAACGTATAACGTCATAAGGTATTACGTTATACCTTATAACGTTATATAATATTACGTTATAGTGTGTAACGTACTATAGCATTCCTTTATAACGTATAACGTCATATGGTATTTCGTTATAACGTATAACGTTATATAGCATTACGTTATACCGTATAACGTTATGTAGCAATACGTTATAGCGTATAACGTTATATAGCATTTCCTTATAACGTATAACATCATATGGTATTACGTTATAACGTATAACGTCATATGGTATTACGTTATAACGTATAACGTTATATAGTATTACGTTATAACGTATAACGTTATGTGGTATTACATTATAACGTATAACGTTATATAGCATTACGTTATAGCGTATAACGTTATGTAGCATTACGTGATAACGTATAACGTTATATAGTATTACGTTATAACGTATAACGTCATAAGGTATTACGTTATAACTTATAACGTTATATAGTATTACGCTATAGCCTGTAACGTACTATAGCATTTCTTTATAACGTATAACGTCATATGGTATTACGTTATAACGTATAACGTTATGTAGCATTTCCTTATAACGTATAACATCATATGTTATTACGTTATAACGTATAACGTCATATAGTATTACGTTATAACGTATAACGTCATAAGGTATTACGTTATACCTTATAACGTTATATAATAATACGTTATAGTGTGTAACGTACTATAGCATTCCGTTATAACGTATAACATCATAAGGTATTACGTTATAACTTATAACGTTATATAGTATTACGTTATAGCCTGTAACGTACTATAGCATTTCTTTATAACGTATAACGTCATATGGTATTACGTTATAACGTATAACGTTATGTAGCATATACTTATAACGTATAACGTTATATAGTATTACGTTATAACGTATAACGTTATGTAGCATTACGTTATAACGTATAACGTTATATAGTATTACGTTATAACGTATAACGTTATGTAGCATTCCTTTATAACGTATAACGTCATATAGTATTACGTTATAACGTATAACGTTATATAGTATTACGTTATAACGTATAACGCTATATAGTATTACGCTATAACGTATAACGTTATATAGTATTACGTTATAACGTATAACGTTATATAGTATTACGTTATAACGTATAACGTTATATAGTATTACGTTATAACGTATAACGTTATATAGTATTACGTTATAACGTATAACGTTATATAGTATAACGTTATATAGTATTACGTTATAACGTATAACGTTATATAGTATTACGTTATAACGTGTAACGTACTATAGCATTCCTTTATAACGTATAACGTCATATAGTATTACGTTATAACGTATAACGTTATATAGTATTACGTTATAACGTATGACGTCATAATGTATTACCTTATAACGTATAACGTTATGTAGCATTACGTTATAACGTATAACGTTCTACAGTATTATGTAATGACGTATAACGTTATATAGTATTACGTTATAACGTGTAACGTAATATAGCATTTCCTTATAACGTATAACATCACTCGGTATTACGTTATAACGTATAACGTCATAAGGTATTACCTTATAACGTATAACGTTATGTAGTACTACGTTATACCGTATAACGTTATGTGGTATTACGTTATAACGTATAATGTACTATAGCATTCCTTTATAACGTATAACGTCATATAGTGTTACGTTATAACGTATAGCGTTATATAGTATTACGTTATGACGTATAACGTCATAAGGTATTACGTTATAACTTATAACGTTATATAGTATTACGTTATAACGTGTTACGTACTATAGCATTTCTTTATAACGTATAACGTTATATAGTATTACGTTATAACCTATAACGTTATATAGTATTACGTTATAACGTGTAACGTACTATAGCATTTCTTTATAACGTATAACGTCATATGGTATCACGTTATAACGTATAACGGTATATAGTATTGCGTTATAACGTATAACGTTATGTGGTATTACGTGATAACGTATAACGTTATATTGTATTACGTTATAACGTATAACGTTATATAGTATTGCGTTATGACGTATAACGTCATAAGGTATTACGTTATAACTTATAACGTTATATAGTATTACGTTATAACGTGTAACGTACTATAGCATTTCCTTATAACGTATAACATCATATGGTACTACGTTAGAACGTATAACGTCATATGGTATTATGTTACAACGTATAACGTTATATAGTATTACGTTATAACGTATAACGTTATATAGTATTACGTTATGACGTATAACGTCATAAGGCATTACGTTATGACGTATAACGTCACAAGGTATTACGTTATAACTTATAACGTTATATAGTATTACGTTATAACGTGTAACGTACTATAGCATTTCCTTATAACGTATAACATCATATGGTATTACGTTATAACGTATAACGTCATAAGGTATTACCTTATAACGTATAACGTTATGTAGCATTACGTTATAACGTATTACGTTATTTAGTATTACGTTATACCGTATAACGTTATGTGGTATTACGTTATAACGTATAACGTTATATAGTATTACGTTATGACGTATAACGTTATATAGTATTACGTTATAACGTGTAACGTACTATAGCATTTCCTTATAACGTATAACATCATACGGTATTACGTTATAACGTATTACGTCATATGGTATTACGTTATAACGTATAACGTTATGTGGTATTACGTTATAACGTATAACGTTATATAGCATTACGTTATAACGTATAACGTTATGTAGCATTACGTTATAACGTATATCGTTATATAGTATTACGTTATAACGTATAACGTTATGTGGTATTACGTTATAACGTATAACGTTATGTCGTATTACGTTATAACGTATAACGTTATGTCGTATTACGTTATAACGTATAACGTTATATTGCATTACGTTATAACGTATAACGTTATGTAGCATTACGTTATAACGTATATCGTTATATAGTATTACGTTATAACGTATAACGTTATATAGTATTACGTTATAACGTGTAACGTACTTTAGCAGTCCTTTAGAACGTATAACGTCATATAGTGTTACGTTATAACGTATATCGTTATATAGTATTACGTTATGACGTATAACGTCATAAGGTATTACGTTATAACTTATAACGTTATATAGTATTACGTTATAACGTGTAACGTACTATAGCATTTCCTTATAACGTATAACATCATACGGTATTACGTTATAACGTATTACGTCATATGGTATTACGTTATAACGTATAACGTTATATAGTATTACGTTATAACGTATTACGTCATATGGTATTACGTTATAACTTATAACGTTATATAGTATTACGTTATAACGTGTAACGTACTATAACATTTCCTTATAACGTATAACATCATATGGTATTACGTTATAACGTATAACGTCATATGGTATTATGTTATAACGTATAACGTTATACAGTATTACGTTATAACATATAACGTTATATAGTGTTACGTTATGACGTATAACGTTATATAGTATTACGTTATAACGTATAACGTTATATAGCATTACCCTATAACGTATAACGTTATGTAGCATTACGTTATAACGTATAACGTTATATAGCATTACGTTATAACGTATAACGTTATGTAGCATTCCTTTATAACGTATAACGTCATATAGTATTACGTTATAACGTGTAACGTAGTATAGCATTTCCTTATAACGTATAACATCATATGTTATTACGTTATAACGTATAACGTCATATAGTATTACGTTATAACGTATAACGTCATAAGGTATTACGTTATACCTTATAACGTTATATAATTATACGTTATAGTGTGTAACGTACTATAGCATTCCGTTATAACGTATAACGTCATAAGGTATTACGTTATAACTTATAACGTTATATAGTATTACGTTATAGCCTGTAACGTACTATAGCATTTCTTTATAACGTATAACGTCATATGGTATTACGTTATAACGTATAACGTTATGTAGCATTTCCTTATAACGTATAACGTTATATAGTATTACGTTATAACGTATAACGTTATGTAGCATTACGTTATAACGTATAACGTTATATAGTATTACGTTATAACGTATAACGTTATGTAGCATTCCTTTATAACGTATAACGTCATATAGTATTACGTTATAACGTGTAACGTAGTATAGCATTTCCTTATAACGTATAACATCATATGGTATTACGTTATAACGTATAACGTCATATGGTATTACGTTATAACGTATAACGTTATATAGTATTACGTTATAACGTATAACGTTATGTAGTATTACGTTACAACGTATAACGTTATGTAGCATTACGTTATAACGTATAACGTTATGCAGCATTACTTTATAACGTATAACGTTATATAGTATTACGTTATAACGTATAACGTTATGTAGCATTACGTTATAACGTATAGCGTTATATTGTATTACGTTATAACGTATAACATTATGCCGCATTACGTTATAACGTATAACGTCATAAGGTATTACGTTATAACTTATAACGTTATATAGTATTACGTTATAACGTGTAACGTTATATAGTATTACGTTATAACGTATAACGTTATATAGTATTACGTTATGACGTATAACGTCATAAGGTATTACCTTATAACGTATAACGTTATATAGTATTACGTTATAACGTATAACGTTATGTGGTGTTACGTTATAACGTTTAGCGTTATATAGCATTACGCTATAACGTATAACGTTATGTAGCATTACGTTATAACGTATAACGTTATATAGCATTACGTTATAGCGTATAACGTTATGTAGCATTACGTTATAACGTATAACGTTATATAGTATTACGTTATAACGTATAACGTCATAAGGTATTACGTTATAACTTATAACGTTATATAGTATTACGTTATAGCCTGTAACGTACTATAGCATCTCTTTATAACGTATAACGTCATATGGTGTTACGTTATAACGTATAACGTCATATGGTAATACGATATAACGTATAACGTTATATAGTATTACGTTATAACGTATAACGTTATGTGGTATTACGTTATAACGTATAACGTTATACAGCATTACCTTATAACGCATAACGTTATGTAGCATTACGTTATAACAAATAACGTTATATAGTATTACGTTATAACGTATAACGTCATAAGGTATTACGTTATACCTTATAACGTTATATAATATTACGTTATAGTGTGTAACGAACTATAGCTTTCCTTTATAACGTATAACGTCATATGGTATTACGTTATAACGTATAACGTCATATAGTATTACGTTATAACGTATAACGTTATATAATATTACGTTATAACGTATAACGTCATATAGTATTACGTTATAACGTATAACGTTATATAGTATTACGTTATGACGTATAACACCATAAGGTATTACGTTATAACTTATAACGTTATATAGTATTACGTTATGACGTATGACGTCATAAGGTATTACGTTATAACTTATAACGTTATATAGTATTACGTTATAACGTGTAACGTTATATAGTATTACGTTATAACGTATAACGTCATATGGTATTACGTTATAACGTATAACGTTATATAGTATTACGTTATAACGTATAACGTCATTTGGTATTACGTTATAACGTATAATGTTATATAGTATTACGTTATAACGTACAACGTTATGTAGCATTACGTTATAACGTATAACGTCATAAGGTATTACGTTATAACTTATAACGTTATATAGTATTACGTTATAACGTGTAACGTTATATAGTATTACGTTATAACGTATAACGTTATATAGTATTACGTTATGACGTATAACGTCATAAGGTATTACGTTATAACTTATAGCGTTATATAGCATTTCCTTATAACGTATAACATCATACGGTATTACGTTATAACGTATAACGACATATGGTATTACGTTATAACGTATAACGTTATATAGTATTACGTTATAACGTGTAACGTTATATAGTATTACGTTCTAACGTATAACGTTATATGGTATTACGTTATGACGTGTAACGTTATGAGGTATTACGTTATACCTTATAACGTTATATAATATTACGTTATAGTGTGTAACGTACTATAGCATTCCTTTATAACGTATAACGTCATATGGTATTTCGTTATAACGTATAACGTTATATAGCATTACGTTATACCGTATAACGTTATGTAGCATTACGTTATAGCGTATAACGTTATATAGCATTTCCTTATAACGTATAACATCATATGGTATTACGTTATAACGTATAACGTCATATGGTATTACGTTATAACGTATAACGTTATATAGTATTACGTTCTAACGTATAACGTTATGTGGTATTACATTATAACGTATAACGTTATATAGCATTACGTTATAGCGTATAACGTTATGTAGCATTACGTTATAACGTATAACGTTATATAGTATTACGTTATAACGTATAACGTCATAAGGTATTACGTTATACCTTATAACGTTATATAATATTACGTTATAGTGTGTAACGTACTATAGCATTCCTTTATAACGTATAACGTCATATGGTATTTCGTTATAACGTATAACGTTATATAGCATTACGTTATACCGTATAACGTTATGTAGCAATACGTTATAGCGTATAACGTTATATAGCATTTCCTTATAACGTATAACATCATATGGTATTACGTTATAACGTATAACGTCATATGGTATTACGTTATAACGTATAACGTTATATAGTATTACGTTATAACGTATAACGTTATGTGGTATTACACTATAACGTATAACGTTATATAGCATTACGTTATAGCGTATAACGTTATGTAGCATTACGTGATAACGTATAACGTTATATAGTATTACGTTATAACGTATAACGTCATAAGGTATTACGTTATAACTTATAACGTTATATAGTATTACGCTATAGCCTGTAACGTACTATAGCATTTCTTTATAACGTATAACGTCATATGGTATTACGTTATAACGTATAACGTTATGTAGCATTTCCTTATAACGTATAACATCATATGTTATTACGTTATAACGTATAACGTCATATAGTATTACGTTATAACGTATAACGTCATAAGGTATTACGTTATACCTTATAACGTTATATAATAATACGTTATAGTGTGTAACGTACTATAGCATTCCGTTATAACGTATAACATCATAAGGTATTACGTTATAACTTATAACGTTATATAGTATTACGTTATAGCCTGTAACGTACTATAGCATTTCTTTATAACGTATAACGTCATATGGTATTACGTTATAACGTATAACGTTATGTAGCATATACTTATAACGTATAACGTTATATAGTATTACGTTATAACGTATAACGTTATGTAGCATTACGTTATAACGTATAACGTTATATAGTATTACGTTATAACGTATAACGTTATGTAGCATTCCTTTATAACGTATAACGTCATATAGTATTACGTTATAACGTATAACGTTATATAGTATTACGTTATAACGTATAACGCTATATAGTATTACGCTATAACGTATAACGTTATATAGTATTACGTTATAACGTATAACGTTATATAGTATTACGTTATAACGTATAACGTTATATAGTATTACGTTATAACGTATAACGTTATATAGTATTACGTTATAACGTATAACGTTATATAGTATTACGTTATAACGTATAACGTTATATAGTATTACGTTATAACGTGTAACGTACTATAGCATTCCTTTATAACGTATAACGTCATATAGTATTACGTTATAACGTATAACGTTATATAGTATTACGTTATAACGTATGACGTCATAATGTATTACCTTATAACGTATAACGTTATGTAGCATTACGTTATAACGTATAACGTTCTACAGTATTATGTAATGACGTATAACGTTATATAGTATTACGTTATAACGTGTAACGTAATATAGCATTTCCTTATAACGTATAACATCACTCGGTATTACGTTATAACGTATAACGTCATAAGGTATTACCTTATAACGTATAACGTTATGTAGTACTACGTTATACCGTATAAAGTTATGTGGTATTACGTTATAACGTATAATGTACTATAGCATTCCTTTATAACGTATAATGTCATATAGTGTTACGTTATAACGTATAGCGTTATATAGTATTACGTTATGACGTATAACGTCATAAGGTATTACGTTATAACTTATAACGTTATATAGTATTACGTTATAACGTGTTACGTACTATAGCATTTCTTTATAACGTATAACGTTATATAGTATTACGTTATAACCTATAACGTTATATAGTATTACGTTATAACGTGTAACGTACTATAGCATTTCTTTATAACGTATAACGTCATATGGTATCACGTTATAACGTATAACGGTATATAGTATTGCGTTATAACGTATAACGTTATGTGGTATTACGTGATAACGTATAACGTTATATTGTATTACGTTATAACGTATAACGTTATATAGTATTGCGTTATGACGTATAACGTCATAAGGTATTACGTTATAACTTATAACGTTATATAGTATTACGTTATAACGTGTAACGTACTATAGCATTTCCTTATAACGTATAACATCATATGGTACTACGTTAGAACGTATAACGTCATATGGTATTATGTTACAACGTATAACGTTATATAGTATTACGTTATAACGTATAACGTTATATAGTATTACGTTATGACGTATAACGTCATAAGGCATTACGTTATGACGTATAACGTCACAAGGTATTACGTTATAACTTATAACGTTATATAGTATTACGTTATAACGTGTAACGTACTATAGCATTTCCTTATAACGTATAACATCATATGGTATTACGTTATAACGTATAACGTCATAAGGTATTACCTTATAACGTATAACGTTATGTAGCATTACGTTATAACGTATTACGTTATTTAGTATTACGTTATACCGTATAACGTTATGTGGTATTACGTTATAACGTATAACGTTATATAGTATTACGTTATGACGTATAACGTTATATAGTATTACGTTATAACGTGTAACGTACTATAGCATTTCCTTATAACGTATAACATCATACGGTATTACGTTATAACGTATTACGTCATATGGTATTACGTTATAACGTATAACGTTATGTGGTATTACGTTATAACGTATAACGTTATATAGCATTACGTTATAACGTATAACGTTATGTAGCATTACGTTATAACGTATATCGTTATATAGTATTACGTTATAACGTATAACGTTATGTGGTATTACGTTATAACGTATAACGTTATGTCGTATTACGTTATAACGTATAACGTTATGTCGTATTACGTTATAACGTATAACGTTATATTGCATTACGTTATAACGTATAACGTTATGTAGCATTACGTTATAACGTATATCGTTATATAGTATTACGTTATAACGTATAACGTTATATAGTATTACGTTATAACGTGTAACGTACTTTAGCAGTCCTTTAGAACGTATAACGTCATATAGTGTTACGTTATAACGTATATCGTTATATAGTATTACGTTATGACGTATAACGTCATAAGGTATTACGTTATAACTTATAACGTTATATAGTATTACGTTATAACGTGTAACGTACTATAGCATTTCCTTATAACGTATAACATCATACGGTATTACGTTATAACGTATTACGTCATATGGTATTACGTTATAACGTATAACGTTATATAGTATTACGTTATAACGTATTACGTCATATGGTATTACGTTATAACTTATAACGTTATATAGTATTACGTTATAACGTGTAACGTACTATAACATTTCCTTATAACGTATAACATCATATGGTATTACGTTATAACGTATAACGTCATATGGTATTATGTTATAACGTATAACGTTATACAGTATTACGTTATAACATATAACGTTATATAGTGTTACGTTATGACGTATAACGTTATATAGTATTACGTTATAACGTGTAACGTACTATAGCATTTCCTTATAACGTATAACATCATATGGTATTACGTTATAACGTATAACGTCATAAGGTATTACCTTATAACGTATAACGTTATGTAGCATTACGTTATAACGTATAACGTTATTTAGTATTACGTTATACCGTATAACGTTATGTGGTATTACGTTATAACGTATAACGTTAAATAGCATTACGTTATAACGTATAACGTTATGTAGCATTACGTTATAACGTGTAACGTACTATAGCATTTCCTTATAACGTATAACATCATATGGTATTACGTTATAACGTATAACGTCATATGGTATTACGTTATAACGTATAACGTTATATAGCATTAGGTTATAACGTATAACGTTTTGTAGCATTACGTTATAACGTATATCGTTATATAGTATTACGTTATAACGTATAACGTTATGTGTTATTACGTTATACCGTATAACGTTATGTAGCATTACGTTATAACTTATAAAGTTATATAGCATTACGTTATACCGTATAACGTTATGTAGTATTACGTTATAACGTATAACGTTATATGGTATTACGTTATAACGTATAACGTTATGTGGTATTACGTTATACCGTATAACGTTATGTAGCATTACGTTATAACTTATAAAGTTATATAGCATTACGTTATACCGTATAACGTTATGTAGCATTACGTTATAACGTATGACGTTATATAGCATTTCCTTATAACGTATAACATCATACGGTATCACGTTATAACGTATAACGACATATGGTATTACGTTATCACGTATAACGTCATAAGGTATTACGTTATACCTTATAACGTTATATAATATTACGCTATAGTGTGTAACGTACTATAGCAGTCCTTTAGAACGTATAACGTCATATGGTATTACGCTATAACGTATAACGTTATATAGTATTACGTTATAACGTATAACGTTATATGGTATTACCTTATAACGTATAACGTTATATAGTATTACGTTATAACGTATAAAGTTATATAGTATTACGTTATAACGTATAACGTTATATAGTATTACGTTATGACGTATAACGTCATAAGATATTACGTTATAACTTATAACGTTATATAGTATTACGTTATAACGTGTAACGTACTATAGCATTCCTTTATAACTTATAACGTCATATAGTATTACGTTATAACGTATAACGTTATATAGTATTACGTTATAACGTATAACGTCATAAGGTATTACCTTATAACGTATAACGTTATGTAGTATTACGTTATAACGTGTAACGTACTATAGCATTTCCTTGTAACGTATAACGTGATAAGGTATTGCGTTACAACTTATAACGTTATATAGTATTACGTTATAACGTGTAACCTACTATAGCATTCCTTTATAACGCATAACGTCATATAGTGTTACGTTATAACGTATAACGTTATATAGTATTAGGTTATGACGTATAACGTTATGTAGCATTACGTTATAACGTATTACGTTATTTAGTATTACGTTATACCGTATAACGTTATGTGGTATTACGTTATAACGTATAACGTTATATAGTATTACGTTATGACGTATAACGTTATATAGTATTACGTTATAACGTGTAACGTACTATAGCATTTCCTTATAACGTATAACATCATACGGTATTACGTTATAACGTATTACGTCATATGGTATTACGTTATAACGTATAACGTTATGTGGTATTACGTTATAACGTATAACGTTATATAGCATTACGTTATAACGTATAACGTTATGTAGCATTACGTTATAACGTATATCGTTATATAGTATTACGTTATAACGTATAACGTTATATAGTATTACGTTATAACGTGTAACGTACTTTAGCAGTCCTTTAGAACGTATAACGTCATATAGTGTTACGTTATAACGTATATCGTTATATAGTATTACGTTATGACGTATAACGTCATAAGGTATTACGTTATAACTTATAACGTTATATAGTATTACGTTATAACGTGTAACGTACTATAGCATTTCCTTATAACGTATAACATCATACGGTATTACGTTATAACGTATTACGTCATATGGTATTACGTTATAACGTATAACGTTATATAGTATTACGTTATAACGTATTACGTCATATGGTATTACGTTATAACTTATAACGTTATATAGTATTACGTTATAACGTGTAACGTACTATAACATTTCCTTATAACGTATAACATCATATGGTATTACGTTATAACGTATAACGTCATATGGTATTATGTTATAACGTATAACGTTATACAGTATTACGTTATAACATATAACGTTATATAGTGTTACGTTATGACGTATAACGTTATATAGTATTACGTTATAACGTGTAACGTACTATAGCATTTCCTTATAACGTATAACATCATATGGTATTACGTTATAACGTATAACGTCATAAGGTATTACCTTATAACGTATAACGTTATGTAGCATTACGTTATAACGTATAACGTTATTTAGTATTACGTTATACCGTATAACGTTATGTGGTATTACGTTATAACGTATAACGTTAAATAGCATTACGTTATAACGTATAACGTTATGTAGCATTACGTTATAACGTGTAACGTACTATAGCATTTCCTTATAACGTATAACATCATATGGTATTACGTTATAACGTATAACGTCATATGGTATTACGTTATAACGTATAACGTTATATAGCATTAGGTTATAACGTATAACGTTTTGTAGCATTACGTTATAACGTATATCGTTATATAGTATTACGTTATAACGTATAACGTTATGTGTTATTACGTTATACCGTATAACGTTATGTAGCATTACGTTATAACTTATAAAGTTATATAGCATTACGTTATACCGTATAACGTTATGTAGTATTACGTTATAACGTATAACGTTATATGGTATTACGTTATAACGTATAACGTTATGTGGTATTACGTTATACCGTATAACGTTATGTAGCATTACGTTATAACTTATAAAGTTATATAGCATTACGTTATACCGTATAACGTTATGTAGCATTACGTTATAACGTATGACGTTATATAGCATTTCCTTATAACGTATAACATCATACGGTATCACGTTATAACGTATAACGACATATGGTATTACGTTATAACGTATAACGTCATAAGGTATTACGTTATACCTTATAACGTTATATAATATTACGCTATAGTGTGTAACGTACTATAGCAGTCCTTTAGAACGTATAACGTCATATGGTATTACGCTATAACGTATAACGTTATATAGTATTACGTTATAACGTATAACGTTATATGGTATTACCTTATAACGTATAACGTTATATAGTATTACGTTATAACGTATAAAGTTATATAGTATTACGTTATAACGTATAACGTTATATAGTATTACGTTATGACGTATAACGTCATAAGATATTACGTTATAACTTATAACGTTATATAGTATTACGTTATAACGTGTAACGTACTATAGCATTCCTTTATAACTTATAACGTCATATAGTATTACGTTATAACGTATAACGTTATATAGTATTACGTTATAACGTATAACGTCATAAGGTATTACCTTATAACGTATAACGTTATGTAGTATTACGTTATAACGTGTAACGTACTATAGCATTTCCTTGTAACGTATAACGTGATAAGGTATTGCGTTACAACTTATAACGTTATATAGTATTACGTTATAACGTGTAACCTACTATAGCATTCCTTTATAACGCATAACGTCATATAGTGTTACGTTATAACGTATAACGTTATATAGTATTAGGTTATGACGTATAAGGTCATAAGGTATTACGTTATGACGTATAACGTTATATACTATTACGTTATAACGTGTAACGTACTGTAGCATTTCCTTATAACGCATAACATCATACGGTATTACGTTATAACGTATAACGTCATATGGTATTACGTTATAACGTATAACGTTATATAGTATTACGTTATAACGTGTAACGTACTATAGCATTTCCTTATAACGTATAACATCATATGGTATTACGTTATAACGTATAACATCATAAGGTATTACCTTATAACGTATAACGTTATGTAGCATTACGTTATAACGTATAACGTTATTTAGTATTACGTTATACCGTATAACGTTATGTGGTATTACGTTATAACGTATAACGTTATGTGGTATTACGTTGTAACGTATGACGTTATATAGCATTACGTTATAAGGTATATCGTTATATATTATTACGTTATAACGTATAACATTATGTGGTATTACGTTATAACGTATAACGTTATGTCGTATTACGTTATAGCGTATAACGTTATGTCGTATTACGTTATAACGTGTAACGTACTATAGCATTCCTTTATAACGTATAACGTCATATAGTATTACGTTATAACGTATAACGTTATATAGTATTACGTTATAACGTATAACGTCATAAGGTATTACCTTATAACGTATAACGTTATGTAGCATTACGTTATGACGTATAACGTCATAAGGTATTACGTTATAACTTATAACGTTATACAGTATTACGTCATAACGTGTGACGTACTATAGCATTTCTTTATAACGTATAACGTCATATGGTATCACGTTATAACGTATAACGGTATATAGCATTACGTTATAACGTATAACGTTATGTGGTATTACGTTATAAAGTATAACGTTATATAGTATTACGTTATAACGTATAACGTTATATAGTATTACGTTATGAAGTATAACGTCATAAGGTATGACGTTATAACTTATAACGTTATATAGTATTACGTTATAACGTATAACGTTATATAGTATTACGTTATACCGTATAACGTTATGTGGTATTACGTTATAACGTATAACGTACTATAGCATTCCTTTATAACGTATAACGTCATATAGTGTTACGTTATAACGTATAACGTCATAAGGTATTACGTTATACCTTATAACGTTATATAATATTACGTTATAATGTGTAACGTACTATAGCAGTCCTTTATAACGTATAACGTCATATGGTATTACGTTATAACGTATAACGTTATATAGTATTACGTTATAACGTATAACGTTATATAGTATTATGTTATAACGTATAACGTTATGTAGCATTACATTATAACGTATAAAGTTATATAGCATTACGTTATACCGTATAACGTTATGTAGCATTACGTTATAACGTATAACGTTATATAGCATTTCCTTATAACGTATAACATCATACGGTATTACGTTATAACGTATAACGTCATATGGTATTACGTTATAACGTATAACGTCATAAGGTATTACGTTATACCTTATAACGTTATATAATATTACGTTATAGTGTGTAACGTACTATAGCAGTCCCTTATAACGTATAACGTCATATGGTATTACGTTATAACGTATAACGTTATATAGTATTACGTTATAACGTATAACGTTATATAGTATTATGTTATAACGTATAACGTTATATAGTATTACGTTATAACGTATAACGTTATATAGTATTACGTTATAACGTATAACGTTATATAGTATTACGTTATGACTTATAACGTCATAAGGTATTACGTTATAACTTATAACGTTATATAGTATTACGTTATAACGTGTAACGTACTATAGCATTCCTTTATAACGTATAACGTCATATAGTATTACGTTATAACGTATAACGTAATATAGTATTACGTTATAACGTATAACGTCATAAGGTATTACCTTATAACGTATAACGTTATGTAGCATTACGCTATGACGTATAACGTCATAAGGTATTACGTTATAACTTATAACGTTATATAGTATTACGTCATAACGTGTAACGTACTATAGCATTTCTTTATAACGTAAAACGTCATATGGTATCACGTTATAACGTATAACGGTATATAGTATTACGTTATAACGTATAACGTTATGTGGTATTACGTTATAAAGTATAACGTTATATAGTATTACGTTATAACGTATAACGTTATATAGTATTACGTTATGAAGTATAACGTCATAAGGTATGACGTTATAACTTATAACGTTATATAGTATTACGTTATAACGTATAACGTTATATAGTGTTACGTTATGACGTAAAACGTTATATAGTATTACGTTATAACGTGTAACGTACTATAGCATTTCCTTATAACGTATAACATCATATGGTATTACGTTATAACGTATAACGTTATGTGGTATTACGTTATAACGTATAACGTTATATAGCATTACGTTATAACGTATAACGTTATGTAGCAATACGTTATAACGTATATCGTTATATAGTATTACGTTATAACGTATAACGTTATGTGGTATTACGTTATAACGTATAACGTTATGTCGTATTACGTTATAACGTATAACGTTATGTGGTATTACGTTATACCGTATAACGTTATGTAGCATTACGTTATAACGTATAAAGATATATAGCATTACGTTATACCGTATAACGTTATGTAGCATTACGTTATAACGTATAACGTTATATAGCATTTCCTTATAACGTGTAACATCATACGGTATTACGTTATAACGTATAACGTCATATGGTATTACGTTATAACGCATAACGTTATATAGTATTACGTTATAACGTATAACGTTATATAGTATTACGTTATAACGTATAACGTCATAAGGTATTACGTTATAACTTACAACGTTATATAGTATTACGTTATAGCCTGTAACGTACTATAGCATTTCTTTATAACGTATAACGTCATATGGTATTACGTTATATCTTATAACGTTATGTAGCATTACGTTATAACGTATAACGTTATATAGTATTGCGTTATAACCTATAACGTTATATAGTATTACGTTATGACGTATAACGTCATAAGGCATTACGTTATAAGTTATAACGTTATATAATATTGCGTTATAACCTATAACGTTATATAGTATTACGTTATGACGTATAACGTCATAAGGCATTACGTTATAAGTTATAACGTTATATAGTATTACGTTATAACGTGTTAGGTACTATAGCATTTCCTTATGACGTATAACATCATACGGTATTACGTTATAACGTATAACGTCATAAGGTATTACCTTATAACGTATGACGTTACATAGTATTTCGTTATAACGTATAACGTTATGTCGTATTACGTTATAACGTTTAGCGTTATATAGCATTACGTTATAACGTATAACGTTATGTAGCATTACGTTATAACATATAACATTATATGGTATTACGTTATAACGTATAACGTTATATAGTATTACGTTATAACGTATAACGTTATGTGGTATTACGTTATAACGTATAACGTTATATAGCACTACGTTATAACGCATAACGTTATGTAGCATTACGTTATAACGAATAACGTCATATAGTATTACGTTATAACGTATAACGTCATAAGGTATTACGTTATACCTTATGACGTTATATAATATTACGTTATAGTGTGTAACGTACTATAGCAGTCCTTTATAACGTATAACGTCATATAGTATTACGTTATGACGTATAACGGTATATAGTATTACGTTATAACGTATAACGTTATGTGGTATTACGTTATAACGTATAACGTTATGTAGTATTACGTTATAACGTGTAACGTACTATAGTATTTCCATATAACGTATAACATCATATGGTATTATGTTATAACGTATAACGTCATATGGTATTACGTTATAACGTATAACGTTATATAGTATAACGTTATGAAGTATAACGTCATAAGGCATTACGTTATGACGTATAACGTCATAAGGCATTACGTTATAACGAATAACATCATATGGCATTACGTTATAACGTATAACGTCATACGGCATTACGTTATAACTTATAACGTTATGTAGTATTACGTTATAACGTGTAACGTACTATAGCATTTCCTTATAACTTATAACGTTATATAGTATTACGTTATAACATGTAACGTACTATAGCATTTCCTTATAACGTATAACATCGTATGGTATTACGTTGTAACGTATAACGTCATATGGTATTACGTTATAACGTATAACGTTATATAGTATTACGTTATAACGTATAACGTTATGTGGTATTACGTTATAACGTATAACGTTATATAGCATTACGTTATTACGCATAACGTTATGTAGCATTACGTTATAACGAATAACGTTATATAGTATTACGTTATAACGTGTAACGTACTATAGCATTTCTTTATAACGTATAACGTCATATGGTATCACGTTATAACGTATAACGGTATACAGTATTACGTTATAACGTATAACGTTATGTGGTATTACGTTATAACGTATAACGTTATATAGTATTACGTTATAACGTATAACGTTATATAGTACTACGTTATGACGTATAACGTTATATAGTATAACGTTATGACGTATAACGTCATAAGGCATTACGTTATGACGTATAACGTCATAAGGCATTACGTTATAACTTATAACGTTATGTAGTATTACGTTAGAACGTGTAACGTACTATAGCATTTCCTTATAACGTATAACATCATATGGTATTACGTTATAACGTGTAACGTACTATAGCATTTCTTTATAACGTATAACGTCATATGGTATCACGTTATAACGTATAACGGTATACAGTATTACGTTATAACGTATAACGTTATGTGGTATTGCGTTATAACGTATAACGTTATGTAGTATTACGTTATAACGTGTAACGTTATATAGCATTTCCTTATAACGTATAACATCATATGGTATTACGTTATAACGTATAACGTCATATGGTATTACGTTATAACGTATAACGTTATATAGTATTACGTTATAACGTATAACATCATATGGTATTACGTTATAACGTATAACGTCATATGGTATTATGTTATAACGTGTAACGTACTATAGCATTTCTTTATAACGTATAACGTCATATGGTATCACGTTATAACGTATAACGGTATACAGTATTACGTTATAACGTATAACGTTATGTGGTATTACGTTATAACGTATAACGTTATGTAGTATTACGTTATAACGTGTAACGTACTATAGCATTTCCTTATAACGTATAACATCATATGGTATTACGTTATAACGTATAACGTCATATGGTATTACGTTATAACGTATAACGTTATAGAGTATTACGTTATAACGTATAACATCATATGGTATTACGTTATAACGTATATCGTCATATGGTATTATGTTATAACGTATAACGTTATATAGTATTACGTTATAACGTATAACGTTATATAGTATAACGTTATGACTTATAACGTCATAAGGCATTACGTTATGACGTATAACGTCATAAGGCATTACGTTATAACTTATAACGTTATGTAGCATTACGTTATAACGTATAACGTGATAAGGTATTACGTTATAACTTATAACGTTATATAGTATTACGTTATAACGTGTAACGTACTATAGCATTCCTTTATAACGTATAACGTTATATAGTATTACGTTATAACGTGTAACGTACTATAGCATTTCCTTATAACGTATAACATCATATGGTATTACGTTATAACGAATAACGTCATATGGTATTACGTTATAACGTGTAACGTACTATAGCATTTCCTTATAACGTATAACATCATACGGTATTACGTTATAACGTATAACGTCATATGATATTACGTTATAACGCATAACGTTATATAGTATTACGTTATAACGTATAACCTTATGTGGTATTATGTTATAACGGATAACGTTATATAGCATTACGTTATAGCGTATAACGTTATGTAGCATTACGTTATAACGTATAACGTTATATAGCATTACGTTATAACGTATAACGTTATGTAGCATTACGTCATAACGTATAACGTTATGTAGCATTACGTTATAACGTATAACGTTATATAGTATTACGCTATGACGTATAACGTTATATAGTATTACGTTATAACGTGTAACGTACTATAGCATTTCCTTATAACGTATAACATCATACGGTATTACGTTATAACGTATAACGTCATATGGTATTACGTTATAACGTATAACGTTATATAGTATTACGTTATAACGTATACCGTCATATAGTATTACGCTATACCGTATAACGTTATGTGGTATTACGTTATAACGTATAACGTTATATAGCATTACGTTATAACGTATAACGTTATGTAGCATTACGTTATAACGTATAACGTTATATAGCATTACATTATAACGTATAACGTTATGTAGCATTACGTTATAACTTATAGCGTTATATAGTATTACGTTATAACGTATAACGTCATATGATATTACGTTATCACGTATAACGTCATATGATATTACGTTATAACGGATAACGTTATATAGCATTACGTTATAGCGTATAACGTTATGTAGCATTACGTTATAACGTATAACGTTATGTAGCACTACGTTATAACTTATATCGTCATATACTATTACCTTATAACGTTGTACGTTATATACTATTACCTTATAACGTTACACGTTATATACTATTACCTTATAACGTATAACGTTATACGCTATTACCTTATAACGTACAACATAATATACTATTACCTTATAACATATAACGTTATGTAGCACTACGTTATAACGTATAACGTTATGTAGCATTACCTTGTAACGTATAACGTTGTATACTATTTCGTTATAACGTATAACGTTATGTAGCAATGCGTCATAACGTATAACGTTATATACTATAAGCGTACAACGTATATCGTCATATACTATTACCATCTAACGTTATACGTTATACACAATTACCATATAACGTTACACGTTATACAATATTACCTTATAACGTATAACGTTATACGCTATTATCTTATAACGTACAACATAATATACTATTACCGTATTACATATAACGTTATGTAGCATTACATTATAACGTATAACGTTGTATACTATTACGTTACAACATATAACGTTATGTAGCATTACGTTATAACGTCAACCGCTTTATACTATTTCGTAATGGCGTATGACGTAATGTAGTACAACGTTATAACATATAACGTTATATACCATTACCTTATAACGTATAACGTTATATGCTATTAAATTACAACGTTATACGTTATGTTATATTACCTTATAACGTTATACGTTATATACTGTCACCTTATAAAGTTTAACGTTACGTTGCATTGCGTTATAACGTATAACGTTATATACTATTACCTTATAACGTATATCGTTATATGCTATTAAATTACAACGTTATACGTTATGTAATATTACCTTATAACGTTATACGTTATATACTGTTATCATGTAACGTTTAACGTTACGTAGCATTGCGTTATAACGGATATCGTTATATACTATTACCTTATAACGTATAACGTTATATGCTATTACCTTACAACTTTATACGTTATGTACTATTACCTTATAGCGTTAGACATTACATACTATTACCTTGTAACGTTATACTTTATATACTATTTCCTTATAACGTATACCGTTATGTAGCATTGCGTTTTAACGTATAACGTTATATGCTACTTCCTTATAACGTTTAACATAATATACTATTACCTTATAACGTATAACGTTATGTAGCATTACGTTATAACGTATAACGTTATATAGTAATACGTTATAACGTATAACGTCATATGGTATTACGTTATAACGTATAACGTTATGTAGCATTACGTTATAACGCATAATGTCATGTAGCATTACGTTATAACGTCTACCGCTGTATACTATTTCGTAATGGCGTATGACGTAATGTAGTACAACGTTATAACATATAACGTTATATACTATTACCTTATAACGTATAACGTTAAATGCTATTTAATTACAACGTTATACGTTATGTAATATTACCTTATAACGTTATACGTTATATACTGTTACCTTATAAAGTTTAACGTTACGTTGCAATGCGTTATAACGTATATCGTTATATACTATTACCATATAACGTATAACGTTATGTGGCATTACGTTATAACGTCTACCGTTGTATACTATTTCGTTATGGCGTATGACGTAATGCAGTAAAACGTTAAAACATATAACGTTATATACTATTCCCTTATAACGTATAACGTTATATGCTATTAAATTACAACGTTATACGTTATGTAATATTACCTTATAACGTTACACGTTATATACTATTACCTTATAACGTATAGCGTCATGTAGTATTACGTTATAACGTATAACACTATGTACTATTACCTTATAACGTATAACGTTATGTAGCATTACGTTATAACGTATAAGGTTGTATACAATTACCTTATAACGTATAACGTTATACGTTATATACTATTACCTTATACCGTTATACGTTATATACTATTACCTTATAACGTATAACGTTATGTAGCACTATGTCATAACGTATAACGTTATATACTATTACCGTATAACGTATATTGTTGTATACTATCACCTTATAACGTTATACGTCATATATTATTACATTATAACGTTATAAGCTATATACTATTACGTCATAACGTATATCGTTATTTAGCACAACGTTATAACGTATGACGTTATATACTATTACCTTATAGCGTATATCGTTATATGCTATTAAATTACAACGTTATACGTTATGTAATATTACCTTATAACGTTATACGTTATATACTGTTACCATATAACGTTTAACGTTACGTAGCATTGCGTAATAACGTATATCGTTATATATTATTACCTTATAACGTATAACGTTATATGCTATTACCTTACAACGTTATACGTTATGTACTATTACCTTATAGTGTTAGACTTTACATACTATTACCTTATAACGATATACTTTATATACTATTTCCTTATAACGTATAACGTTATGTAGAACTACGTTATAACGTATAACGTTATGTAGCATTATGTTATAACGTAAGACGTTATATACTATTACCCTATTACGTATAACGTTATATAGCATTACGTTATAACGTATAACGTTGTATACTATCACTTTATAACGAATAACGTTATATACTATCAGCTTATAACGTTTAGCGTTATATACTATTACCTTATATCGTTATACGTTATATACTATTACCTTATGACGTTACACGTTATATACTATTACCTTATAACGTACAACGTTATACGCTATTACCTTATAACGTACCACATAATATACTATTACCTTATAACGTATAACGTTATGTAGCACTACGTTATAACGTATAGCGTTATATTTTATTACCTTATAACGTATACCCTTATGTAGCATTTCGTTATAACGTATAACGTTGTATACAATTACCTGATAACGTATAACGACATATGCTATTACCATATAACGTATAACGTTATATACTATTACCTTATAACGTATACCGTTATGTAGCATTGCGTTATAACGTATAAAGTTGTATACTATTACCCTATAACGTATAACGTTATATGCTATTACCTTACAACGTTATACGTTATGTACTATTACCTTATACCGTTAGACTTTACATACTACTACCTTATAACGTTATACTTTATATACTATTTCCTTATAGCGTATAACGTTATGTAGCACTACGTTATAACGTATAACGTTATGTAGCATGACGTTGTAACGTATAACGTTGTATACTATTTCGTTATAACGTATAACGTTATGTAGCACTGCGTTATAACGTATAACGTCATGTAGCATTACGTTGTAACGTATACCGTTGTATACTATTTCGTTATAACGTATAACGTTATGTAGTACTACTTTATAACGTATAACGATGTATACTATTACTTTATAACATATAACATTATATGCTATTACCTTATAATGTATAATGTTATATATAATTACCTTATAATGTATAACGTTATGTACCATTACGTTATAACATATAACATTATATACTTTTACCATATAACGTATAACGTTATGAAGAACTACCTGATAACGTATAACGTTATGTACCATTACGTTATAACGTATAACATTATATACTTTTACCATATAACGAATAACGTTATGTAGTACTACGTTATAACGTATAACGTTATGTAGCATTACGTTGTAACGTATACCGTTGTATACTATTTCGTTATAACGTATAACGTTATGTAGTACTACGTCATAACGTATAACGTTATGTACCATTACGTTATAACATATAACATTATATACTTTTACCATATAACGTATAACGTTATGTAGCATTACATTATAACGTATAACGTTATGTAGCATTACGTTGTAACGTATACCGTTGTATACTATTTCGTTATAACGTATAACGTTATGTAGTACTACGTCATAACGTATAACGTTATATACTATTACCTTATGACGTATATTGTTGTATACTATCACCTTATAACGTTATACGTTATATACTATTACCTTATTACGTTATAAGTTATATACTATTACCTTATAACATATAACGTTATGTAGCACTAAGTTATAACTTATAACGTTATATACTATTACCTTGTAACGTATAACGTTGTATACTATTACGTTATAACGTATATGGTTATATACTATCATCTTATATCGTTATACGTTATATACTATTACCTTATAAGGCAACTTGCACGTCCAAGGTGGTTGGCGGGCATGTGTGGTACAGGTGCGGCGGTAGCGGGTATCGTGCCAGGGGTTGTCCCTTCTCCGCGCCCAATTGTCCGTTGTGCGAGTCGCTGGGAGCGCCGGCCAACCACAGGATGTGCGGGGCAGCATGCGCTCCGTCGAAAGTCAAGAGGAAGCCACCGATCCGCTGACCGACGGCGGAGGTAACGCAAGAGGGGCGCACCGTCGAACAACCAACGGTGGATGGCCATTGGTGGAGGCCATGGAGGTGATCGAGTTAATTGAACCGTTTCCTCCAATGCAAAGCTTAAGGAAGCCGGTCTGAAGGCTAGCACTCCGCAGAGGAAGTACCCGAGGATGATCATGTATGAACAGGGAAAATTAGGAGAGAAGAAACGGCATCCACGCTGCAAACGCCACAAGGGACGACCTCCAACTGGCTAGCAACCGCAGAAGCGATACTGACACCCGACGACCAAGAATCCACGGACACGCCGGAACAAGCCACGATCAGGCGGAACATGGAGACCCTCCCGATCGTCGAAGACACTGCAGAGTTCCGCATGTAAGAGCTCTGCGAAGCAGTCAAAAGACTGACGAGAGGAAATGCCCTGGACCGGATATGATCGAAGTGGAAGTTATTCGGCGCGCCTGGGGAGTGCTCTACCAGGAAATACTAAGGACAATGAACGGATACCTCGCTTGGGGGACCTTCCCAAGGATATGGAAAGTGGGAAACCTGATAACCATCCCTAAAGGACTGGAAAGGGACAGAAGCAGCCCGAAGTCCTACAGACCAATCTGCCTGCTCTCCATGGTGGGCAAATTGCTGGAGAGACTGATGGCTACCAGGATGTCAACCCTCTTCCACCAACACGAGCTGCCCTCAGACAGGCAACACGGCTTTCGCCCTGGAAGATCGACAACGGTCGCGATACTACAGCGAAGAGAGAAAGCTGCACATCTTAACAACTAAAACTATGTCCTCGCAATCGCGCTCGACATATCAGGAGCCTTTCACAAGGTGGCCAAACGTTCTACACGAGCTGAAAAGAAGAAGATGCCCTGATAACCTATACAGGCTAACACGGAACTAATTCTCGGACAGAACCGTGCAGATCGGTGGGAAAAACGAGGTAGTCACCAAACCAACACCAAAGGATGCCCGCAGGGTTCGGTATTGGGTCCAAGCTTTTGGAACATGATATTCGACGACCTCCTGGAAGAACTAAAAAGACATACACCGGAATGCGAGCCGATAGCATACGCGGACGACATAGTAATACTCGTTGCAAGCAATGCCAGAACAGAACTGCAGAAGAAAGGAGAGGAAGCAGTCATACGTATCTCCAACTGGTGCTCCAGGAAAAAACTAGCACTATCAGCAAGCAAGACAGAAATTCTCCAGCTGAAGGGTAAATTAGACGCCGAAAGGCCCGCAATTAGTAAGGTCAATGGGAAAAGTATTCGTAGGAAGCAAGCCATAAAATACCTTGGAGTCCACTTCCAGAGTGACTTCAGGATAACCAAGCACGTAGAAGAAACCACTAACAAAGCAAGGAACCTACTCAGTAGCATCACAAAAGTGTCCAACGCGAAATGGGGCCTCGGACAAACAGCCATGCATACTATGTACAAAGGGCTGTTTGAACCGATAGTCACCTACGCCGCGGCTGGTTGGAGCGACCTACTGAACAAGAGCACGAAATCCTAACTGATTCGCACACAGAGGAAGGTGCATCTGCAGGTAATAAAAGCCTACAGAACGACATCCGCGGAAGCACTGCAGATAATAACAGGGGTCATGCCCATCGACCTCCTAATCGAGGTAAGGGCAAGACTGTATAAGAAAAAGAAAAACCTCACCGAAGAAAGCAGCGTGAAAACAATCATTCGAGAAGCTACTCAGGCGTGGCAGGCGCATTGGCACGCCACGCCAAAGAGAAGGACAACCTACGAATATTTTAAGAACCCAAAGGACAGACTAGCAAACCATTGGGTAAACCCAAACCACTAGATGACGCAGTTCATCAGTGGTCACGACAGCTTCAAAAGTAAGCTGGAGTCATTCCAGTTGAGTGTGGAGGACACGTGCGACTGCGGCATGGAGAACACACCGCAGGACATAATCGATGTATGCCGACTCTTCGAAGAAGAGCGACAGAAGCTGCGGAACTCCATACAGGCAGCAAAGTTAACGTGGCCTAAGGAGAAGCGGGAGTTCATCACAAAAGACGTGTACCCCCACTTCCAACAGTTCACTAAGAGCGTTCTACTGGCAAAAGAACACAAGAGGAGAGAGGCATTACAACGAACGAAGGGCCCTCTCCAACAGGGAGTACCAGCATCAAGAAAGCAAACCGAAGAGCAACCGGACCGTCCGCCAAGAAAAAGCGCAAGGAAAGCGCAACAGGCGAGAGAAGCGGATAACGAAGAGCCAGCCGACCCACAACAGCAAACCTGAAGGAAGAAGCCACTAAAACAAACAAACAACCAAATAGGGAATAGCACAAACGGAACACAGGACCATATAAAAAAAGGAGTAACAAACAATAGACACAACAGCACTCAATACAAATCACATGGAATAAGCAGGAACAAAAGTGCTAGAGCGCAGACCGAGGAGACTACCTGCGACCGTCGATGCAGGCGGTGCCCACACAATGGGTGCTGTGACGGTGCAGGTTATAATCGGCGGGAAAGCCAACCTGCTGGGACCGAGCCTCACGCTGGTAGCTCCGCCTCCTCGTGGCTCCCGCTGGTAACGGCGCAGCGCGACGCTCGCGTCGTGAGACGCCGGCTGAGCCAGCTGTCGCCCGAAAGGGTAGGTTCAACTTGTCCAATGATCCGCAAGGCGAGGGCAGGGTTTTGCCAAGTCGCGCGCCGACCATCAGCGCGCCGCTCCCTGGTAGGGGACGCTAGGAAGTACGAATAAGAAAGAATCTAACAACACCATGATTCAAGCCAGTATGAGTTTCCACTCGAGGTATGGCGCGGCCGTCCACTGGTCAGGCTCTCAAACTACTAGTCCGAACCTACCGCGAGGGGGTCATGCAGAAAAAGGAGCGGGCAGAATGAGAGCGCGAGTGAAGAGCCAATCCCATTAGATCGTCGCACCAACATCGCAGAGGCTACGAACGACGCAGGGCGCCGCGGGAACCGCTACCTCGGGAGCGTCAGACTAAGGGACGCGGCACTAGGGGGAGTGATCCCCCCTAGCTTTCCAACTCAAGACGGGATACCTCCCTAGACGACAACAACGGCAGGGCGTTAGACGACGAGGTTGCACCCAGGTAGTAATTCGCAAGAGATCCCGGGTGTACCACTAAACGTCGGGACGACCACGGTAGGGTTTTAGTCCGTAAGAGCCCGACATTACTCGGTCGTTGCTACGCAGCGCCGAGTGTCTATGAGGATATCCCCGCGTAAAATAAAGGTCTCCATAACCTGATTGCTTGCATTTTTCCCATTACTTCAGCGTTGCAATGATACTGTTACTTCTGAAAGCTTAGATATGACATCGTCTAAACTGCTTAATTCAGGACACAATTCAGGCTCTATGCAGGGATTGTTCTGCTGAGACATGTCTCCATCGTCGCAGCCTTTATGATTTATATAATTTGCCGTCTTCAATAATTGTTTTTTAAGTTTCCGCAATTTTAAAGCTCTAGCTAATAGCTTGATGCGTAATTCATCTTCAGCTTTCAAGAGAGTACACGTCAGCATTGCTTCAATCCGTAAATCTCGTCTGCTATTACGGCGACACCTTAACTTATTACGGCGGACTATGCGGATCCAAGTTACTAATCTTAAAGTGTCACTTGGCTTGGCGTCAATATCTTGAACTCTCTTCTTAGACTTCTCCATGAAGACGGCTTCGTAGTTTTCTTAATTAGCAGAAATACGTATGTCCTCTTTTTCGAGGTTAACACACTATCGATGATAACTTTCTTCAGAAATGGGTTAACACGAAATATCGACTGATACGATATTCACGTTTTCTTATAGCTATGAAAAAGCCACTTTATACACTGTGACGAAATAATATCCAAGAAACGTGTTAAAACATGCATAGAAAATACATGAATCAGACTGAGAAACCACTCCGCACTGTCGTCACTAACCTCGACACAACCGTCACCAACTAGTCGCAGAGTGAGACTGACCGTAGCGGCCCAGAGGGAACGCCAACGTACCCCAAGCGGCTACTGCTCCGTCATCTATATTAACCAGAAAGCACAGGATAATACGTGGATTCTGTCTTCCCCAAGTGTTTAATTCATTTACGTTAACGATATATATAATGTACAAAAATGTATCATAATTTATAATACAATTTACAATAACATGTAAACTATATTAACTAACTGACGAACGGAATTTGAGAAAGGGAAAGATGGCGACCAGCATGGCCGATGCGGTACTAACTCTATATCCGGTTGACGTCAACTCACAAAAGCGTACCTACACAATGACGCATATGCTTCGAATCCTTTGTGGAAATTTTAACGCTTCAATGGAAAACTTGTCGTTCTTATAATGCCTAACTAACGGACATGTACCTTTTATAATAGAATAGAACACGTAAATTTCGTAGCTGAGAATTATTGGAAGTTTCACATTTAATTCATAATTGCAATAATCTTTTCTAACGAAATAAGCCATTTATTTATGATCCGAGTTTGTATTATGACATTTATGTTATAATAGCATTGTGAAAATGAGGCAATCTGAATACAGAAATACTATTTCAAATCATTTCTCCCATATTCCTTATGTCGTTTAAGAATAATTCGTGTATGGCATTTGTTCTTTCTACCCCTACTCCGGGGAAACCATAACTTGTATTTAAACAACATCAAGTATGTTTCAGACCCTTCGCGGAGAAACGCGCTTGCGACATAGTATGTCAACGAGTATCGTAAATTCCCGTTACAGTATCCTTTTTTATGTACTTTGTTACGACTATTCGCGGAGAGACGCGGTCGCGAGGAAAACGCTTCAGCGAGAGGCGTAAATTCTCGCTACGATTCGGCTAATCAACGCCGCGAAATAGTCGTTCCCCTTGTTTCGATTAGAATGACAGTGGGTGATTAAACTGAAATCAAAGCTGTGTTAACAGGTTAATATGACATATATATTCAACAATGTATTACACAATATTACGAGCGTCACAAGTATTTGGCGATGACTACAGTTAATGCCTTACAGAAGTATGTCCCGACATGACGATATCTCTCGATGAGTTAGTTAGACTTTCGGAACGGACTGAGTTAAAGGTAGAACCGTGGTAGACTTGTTGACTGTTCTGAGGACGAAAATGGACTACACTGAAAGTGACGATGCTGTGTCACAGGAGAGCTAGGAAAGGGTGTGTCTAGCGCACGCGATCATCCGATTTGTTGATGACAGTTTTTGGCCAGAAAGTGAGGGTAATGGACATTGTTTCTTTTGGCAATTACGATTGTTGGTGGACTAGAAGTGGCCTTGCCGCCCTCGATAGAAGGTTGGTGGTGGGAAGCATCGCAAGTGTGAAAAGAACTAATTTTCGAGTGTTTTCCGGAAACAAACCAGAGCTCTTAGAAAACGCTTTCGTAGAAAAGATCTTTGTTCGATCTGAATGACTTTAGTTGGAATTTTCGAAGATTTGTGATAGGTCCTTGACATTGTTAAGGGTACGCAATAAGGATGTGCAGACACATGGTTACCATCCCGCTCGCGATGCGAGGTTCGGTCCAGGTATAAAGTCGGACGACGTAACATACTTATATATATTTAAATTATTCCAGATATGTTTGACGGGTTGCAACAGGTACTCCTCTTGTTATTTTATGATATTGATCCTCACACAATCCACCACAATGGTGACTCCGACCTGATTTGAAACGATGCATGGCAAACGCTAACGACGGTATAAAAGCAATGGATAGTGTTTCGATCACTACGCCACAGTTGCAACCCGCGAACTTTCCGTACGGTTCGCTTTATTAGAGGCGCAACTCGACGCGGCAGACATTTGTTGCCAAATATAGCGTACATACACCGGTTTTCCTTATGACAATGCGGATAGATATCAATTTCAATGTTTTTGCAGTTCTGGTTATTCAGGCTACAATATTCAATTGAACGTATCTACGCTGCAATTATTGATATGGTGTCCATTCGATGCCCGTTATACTTTACGATGACTTCCAAATACAGAGCACATCAGCCTCCTCGCGCTATATCAACGCTGGCCATTGTCAAGTACGGCGTAGTTTCAGTTTTGCATATTTAGGGTTAAATATTGTAGTGATCTTATCTCATTTTCTATTTCAGATATGTCGACTATTCGAAGCGCTTTATACTCCACATTTGCTATCAAATACAGCGCACAGAATCCGGTTTGTGCTACGTCATCCCTGGTCCATAACAAACCAACGGCTTTGCAGTTTTGCAGATTCTGTCTTCTTTATTCTATTGAACGTATCTCCGTTGGTATTGGTGATATGTCGACAATTCGATGTGCGTTATACTCGACATATGCTGTCAAATACAGCGCCCATCAGTCGGCTTGTGCTATGTCAACTCTGGCCCCCGTCATATATAGCGTAATTGCAGTGTTTCATATTTAGTCTGAAATATTCAATTCATCGCAATTAGAGATATGTCGATAATTCGATGCGAACAATAATCTTCATGCTCTTCAATGCTATCGAAGATTTTGTCACCCCGCTGTATATTCTACATAGTCCATACGTAACAGGAAACTTAATAAGTTGTAATAGGGAACGTCATGATAGACCAGTAATTGTATCACGAAAGGTATTTTATTCCATTTGGAAGAAGGCAGTAGACCTGGTTTCGATTGCTGAACAATTTCTGCGACACAGCCTTAAAGAAATGGCATGCAGTTTCACAGTGACAAACATCATGAAGGTTCACATTTTCTACTGTTCGCGTGTTTGGGGCGGATGTCGCACATTTAATGGAAAGTGTTTCCACGCTGTATCAGTGGAAGCTAAATACATGAAATTTCCGCTATTAATGTACACAATGCGGAAAGGTTTCTTTAATATAGATAACGTGGCTAAGACATCTGATGGCAAATTTTTTAATTGTTAATGAAAAACTTCGAAATCCAAGCACATTTATATATACCATTTACTCGCCTTCTTTCATTTCATGTTCCTGTTGATCGCAAGATATGGAATCAGTATGAAGGAAAGAGTAGCACTTCTCTCGGAGCTGAGTGGAGTGAAGACAGTTTACTCGAAACATTGCGTCGAATAAAAGATGATTAAAGCGGAAAACCTGAAGCCGTGCGATATTGGAATTCCAATATTGGACATAAGAATATTAGGTAGGTGACTTCGAACTGGCAATACTACGACAATTCAGTTATAACCTGGGATCAAGCATACACAGTCATTTTCTCTGTCTATTATTATATTATATCTGTGAATAATAATATATAATTTCTTGTACTTCTCTATATCTCTCAGGTATCTTAGGGGAAGAAAATGAATGTCGTCTATTTGTTGTGGACTCATTCGTAAACTACTGTAACGTAACTATTCCTGGCGTTACAATACGTGTCTCACAATGAGCCACGGGATTTTATGTAAAATCTTGAAAGCAGCCACAGCCTATATGTAAATCGGGCATTAGAGGCACGTGCTAAGTAATTTACGGACCAATAGTACGGTTGAAATGCGGTAGTAGTTGCTGTATTGATCGTAAAAATCAGCACTAAATTATCGTAGCTCCTCATTCCCGATCGGTCGCCTAGAATTATTAACAGCCATTACGATAAATGTCAACAGTGATATTCTCACGTAGATTGAGATTATTTCACGTTACGCACGTAAGGTGAGAGATTCGTACTCCAATTATGATAGTTCTTTCAAAATTTATTATAAACTGACAGAGTAACGATACAGAATGTTACATTAACAGAACAGGATAGGAATGGAATGTCGAGTGCTGACTTGGGAGAGTTTTTTATACCAAGGATCTGGTTCCTGTGGTGGGGATATCGTTGGATGCCGTCACACAGATATGCTGTTACTGCTTAGTTATAGTTTTGATGGCTATGGTATGCGAACTGATATACAAAATACGATAATCCTATCGCTATATGCGGAGATCAACGTGACAATATAGTTTTTCTACCTTGCACACTCGATTAGCATTATTTCAATTGTGATATTTTGTTGGGAAATGATACAACGCTTATCGATGTGGGTGATGGAAATCTGTTCCTGGCCGAAGGCAATGTGTGCAAGAACGCACAAGACAGATTCCGCATTGTACTTAGACACATTGCTTTCAAGATTCCGCTTGAACACATTCTATGCGGATAGTACAAGCGCGAATGAGCACGAATTAACAAGATATATATGTCGGAGATGAAAGTATAGCGGGCCTTCGGAATTGTTAGGAATATCCGTAACACTTCAATTTTATACCAACCCGATTATAATTGTCCGAGATTTCCGATAATGAGCTTGGACTGAAGGCGACAACTAGTCGCCGATCGTAGCCGCGGACACGGGATGAACGTTTCTGTCTAATAAAGGTATAGAGTAATTGTATAGTTCTCCTCAAAAAGAAATAGTTGTAGCGGCACTCGACAGTATACATTCCAACGATCTCTGCACCGTGGCTCGCCATACACAGACCGTATTCTTCGGGAAAGATGATTGCCCGATGTTGATTCATCATACATAGTATATGTTCAGCTAGCCTCAGAACCCGCTACAAATTTTAGGAGTTAGCTAACTGAAGTCCTTCAAATTGACAGACAGTCTTTATACTAACAATCTGTAAAGCTGTGGTGTGATATGTGTACTACGGAAATATACGGAAGATCTGCATTCCTCGACGAACGACGCTTCCCGCTAGCAACTTTCTCCCAAGGGCGGCTAGCATCATTTTCTAACCGTCTACATAGAAATTAACCAAATAAGAGCAACGTCTATTTCCCTTATTTTCCGAGCGGAGACTTTCCTCGACGCAGCCGATGATCTCGTGACCTTGGACACACCCCATCATAGGTTTCCTGTGCAGCATCAACGCGACGGATAATACATTCTCTCGTGCGATCTCATTAGCGAGGAAACGACGCCTCTTACGATCAGTGGATACTTCTCATTTTTCATGACGAGTTCGAATTAGACTTTGGAAGTACGTATATTTGTTATCACGGTGACCGTGGATTCGTTATCGAACCTAAGACCATTGTCATTAGCGAATAATCACCGCGGTTACTTGTCGATTCTGTAATACCCACACTTGTGCTAATCAACATTACCTCGATTGTATAACAACGATAGCTGATTCCAGTGAAGATTCGTGACACGCCGCTACCCTTCATCGTAACGTAAACACGAACATATATTCGTGAAAATACATGCATACGCGCCCGATTCTGACTGACCAGCGTTCTCACCCGGAACCGGAACTCGCAGTCCACCGTGACGAGCAGCACATATATAAGCCTCCATTCTCAGCCAAACCGTCAGTGCTGCTCGTGCAACAGTAGAAGCAACATGGAGTTTTTTAGATCCCTATTACGCGTCGTTGGTCTGTTCGTGCCAAGCAAGGTAGATATCATTTGCGAACTACCACTGGAGGTTTCGCACATGATACTTCGAAAATTGGATCCCTCGTCCCTGCAGAGCGCCGCGCTTGTCTCGCGCAAATGGTTGAACGTATGCAGATCCGACAAATGTCTACGGCGGACAGCAAGAAATCACATGCGGCGTACGAGCAAGCGGGTCAGGATAGAGTTTCTCGGAGCAGCAGCCGCTAAAGCTGCCCAACAGCAAGCGAAAAGTAGAGTACGTGGTGCGAGGAACCTACGACTCGAAGTAGGCATATCCTCGGCTCGTACGACCGTCGTCGTTGGAAGGTTAGGTGGTCCTCCGAAAATTCCGATGCGTAATCGACCCATCGATGTTGAACCGCTAAAATGTATTAGACTGTAAATGATAGTATGTACCTTAATTCGACAGTTTGCTTTTGCGAGAACATGAAATGGTCTTGTCCGACGAAAATAATTCAGAACTGTAGCGCAAAGCTTGAAATAAAATGGTGCCATTGAGGCGGCAATTTGATTCAGCCGCGGCAATTTTCTACAGAAATATCGACAGTGCAACTTACATTGACGCTCCGTCGTGTACCGCGTTACATTCTATCGGTCAATGTAAAATAATATCTTTATCGTTGCAGACACTTTATTGAAAATTAAATACAACGTATCACCGACGCTATTGGAAATCTGTCGCTAAGTAATTGCGAGACGTACACCTCGTTTTCTTCCAAATACAACGTACATCAGCCAGTTTGCCGTATATCTAATCCGGCCCACTGTCAAATCAAGCATAATTGCAGTTTAGCAGATTCAGACTTAAATATTCAATTGAACGTACCTTCGGATTCTGCGCAATTGTAATTTTGCAGATTTTGTCTTAAATAATCAATTGAAAGTAACTCGGCTGACATTGGAGATATGTGGACTGCTCGATGCGCGTTACAAGCCACATTAGCCGTCAAACAGAGCGCACGTTACTCGGTTTGCGCGGCAGATAAATACCCACGAATGTATCTCAGTATGATTAACTTCTACCAATGTTTAATGCCGGGGGCAGCAAGAATTTCTCAACAACTCAAGGATTTGTTGTAAAGCATAAAGGAGCGCAACGCGTCCATTGAGTGGTCCGAACAATCCGAAAAAAACTTCTGCGTGTCGAAACATGCCTTAGATGACAGGACAATGTTACCTCAGCCGATTCGCTGCGCGCCCGTTAGCCTCGCTGTACACCGCGATGTACACCCGATGTAAACCGCGGTGAAACGATTTAGACACGACGTCGAAGGAAAAGAAATCGCAATCTTCACTGATCACAAACTTCTGATATACGCGATTGACCAATATCTTGACAAGTGTTGGCAAAGACAATTTTGACGGCAAGACCAGTTCGGACAATTTACGATATATGATCGGCACATTAAAGGGATAGACAATAACGTAGCAGATACTTTATCCCGGATTGATGCGATCGGTAAATCCGTACTTCATCAAACGTTAGCTGCCGCGCGAGAGAAGAGTAACGAGATGCGCGATATCATAACCGCCGGCTCTTACGCGCTGCAATTGAAAAAAGTACGATTTCCCGATCAAGAGGTCGGAACACACTGCGATATCTCGACCGAAATCCAACTTCAGTACGTACCGGAACTGTTACGGCACGCACAGTGTATTTTAGTCGCTACATGGACTTCCCCATCCGGGGATACCTGCTACGCAAAAATTGTTGACGACGCGGTACGTCTGGCCGTCCATTAGTAAAGATTGTCGAAGGTGGACGCGACAATGAATACCGTGTCAAAGCTCCTACGTCACCAGGCATGTATCTTCACACGTCGGAACGCTTGAAACGTATGTCGATCTTTTTCGCGTTGGCCTGAATTCGTTCCCGGCACGGATGTGGAAGCGTCAACCGTTGCTTCGGATTTCCTTTCTACTTGTGTAGCTCGCTTCGGCGTACCTCTAAAAATCACGACCGACCAAGGACGCCAAATTGAATCGCGATTGTTTGAGGAGGTTGCTCGGCGTAAAGCACTTAGGCACGACGGCCTATCATCCCGCGTCTACTGGGATAGAAGAGCGCCTACATAGATAACCAACAGCGGCGACTAAATGCAATGACACGAGCAACAGGGTCGAATTTCTGCCGATCGTTTTAGTAGGCATTAGAACAGTGATGAAGGAGGATCTTTACGCGACGGCGGTCGAAATGGTTTACGGCACCGGCATACGATTGCCGGCGAGATTCCTCGTGCTAAAGAAGCAGCGGGCCAATTCGAAATACAAGCACCGGCAAAACGAACGAACGGAGAAAGCCAGACCAGTCCCAGTTAAGAGTAATGGAGAAAAGAAAATCTTCATTTTTAAAGAGCTATGATCATCGTTGTATGTTTTCTTGGCGCAATAGGAGACGCATTACTGCCGTACAACGCAGTACCACGGGCCGTTTGAAGTAGTAGCAAGGAAAGAAAGTAATTATACTATTAAAATAAATAATCGCAACGTAGAGGTTTTTGTAGGCCGATTGAAACCCGCGTTTGTTTCGCTAGGCGACTCAAAGAAAAATAACGCCGAAACCCGTAACATACTGATTCCTGCAGGTCAAACGAACGCGACCATTGTGGCCAATGCGGTATTAACTCTACATACGATTGACGTCAACTTCCATCAGCGTACCTACACAATGACGCCTACGCTTCAAATTTTTGGTCGAAATATTTATGCTTTAACGAAATACTTGTCGTTCTTTCAATAACAAACTAACAGAAGTACACCATTTATAACGGAATAGAACATGTAAATATCGTCGCAGAGAATTATTGGAAGTTTCACATTTAATAGATTGCAATAATCTATTCTAGCCAAATAAGCCATTTATTTATCGTCCGAGTTTGTACTATGACATTTATATTGTAATAGCAATGTGAAAATGAGGCAATATTAATTCAGAAATATTATTTCAAATCATTTCTCACATATTCCTTAAGTCGCTTATAAATAACTCGTGTATGTCCTTTGTTCTGTCTGCCCCTACTCCGGCGAAACCATAACTTGTATTTAAACAAAATCAACTATGTTTTAGACCTTTCGCGGAGAGACGCAGTTGCGACATAGCGCGTCAACGAGAGTCGCAAATTCCCTTGATGATTACGTAATCAACGTCCACGACATCATCGATACCCTGTTTCTGTTAGGATAATAGCCGTGGTTCAATTGAGTGTATACTGAATTAACTGGTTGTAAATTGCAATTGATTCAAACATCTTGTTGACTATAGCGACATAAACTGATATAGTATAGTTGGTCCTCGAGATGTCTGCATCTGGACAGGTCGCGTGCAGATCGCCTCGTATGCACTAATCGCAAAAGAGAGATTCGGAACTTAAAAAGTGATTCAAATTTGAAGGTTGATCAAATTTGAAGATTTGAAGGTTTAGTGCTTCTGAAGTGACGAGCCTGCAAAGTTTTGTGGAGTACGTTGAAAAACAAAATCTCGTGCTAAGATTATGCGGTTAAGCACGTGAGAACGCCATATTGGTACGTGCAACAGCAGCGCCGCCGCAAGGGCCACGCAGGCACTGCACACACACTCACATAGCGACCGCAGCTGCACACACAATGACGTACCGGCCGCATAATAGAGGAGCCACCGCACAGGCTACTTAGGAAACCTTGCGGACACCGGCATACTGAAGCGGGCGCTACAGCGCGGTACTTTTAAAAGAAGAAAAGAGAGGTATTTGCAACAACGGCCAATATAAGTCGCCATTACGTCTTTTCAAATAATGGCCTACACTCTAAAAGTAATACGCCGCTGGACTTTGTTGCAAGCACTCAAAAAGCAATACGTCGCTAGACTTAGCGGCACACGCTCCAAAAGCAATACGCTGCTAGTGTTCGGTACTAAAAAGAGAGCCACCACTGGATTTAAGCTGTGTTCACTCAAACTTAATACGCCGCTGACGTCTGGCACGGAAAATCAATACGCCGCCAGACTTAGACTCTGGGCGAGTAAAGCAATACGCCGCTGGAGTCTGATAGATAAAAGCAGTACGCCGCGAGACTCAGATTCTGGACGGCCAAGCAACACGTTGTTGGAGTCTGGTAGAAAAAAAGCAATCCGACGCTGGAATTGGACACTGGGCGAGCAACGCAACATGCAGTCGGACTTAAACTCCGAAAGGAAAATACAATACGCCGCTAAACTTAGACTCCGGGCGAGAAAAGCGATACGCCGCTGGACTCCGTCTCCGGACGCACAGGTGCAGTAGAGATCCGAAATACCGTCGTAGAAAGAATCGCCACCAACTACAACGGCAAGGTTTCTGCTACAAGCCTTGAGAACCCAGAAACTAGACAAAAGTTCGGAGGGCACCTCTCCGAAATGCCGGAGAAGCATAGCCGAGAACCCAATGAAACAACTGCAAAGGGAATAGAAACGCGACCAGTAACAGAACTAAAGGTACGGGCAAGTAAAGTCGAAAAAAGAGTCCTAGCATTCTGTCTTGGCCCCAGCAGAAAGGTCAATAAAGAGCAGATCGCCACAATCATGCGGTATTTCAAAGACATGAGGGGCATAATCGAAGTACTACTGCTCCACAATAGCTACCTGTCTGGCTGATTAGAACAAACCTCGTGCGAAGTAAAAAACAAAGAAACAGCTATACTGAGCGCCGTACATAAGTCACTACAGGCCTGCAAGCGGCTCGAGACAGCCGTTAGGAAACGGACACAAGTCGACGATAGAAAGCCCTTGTATGCAGGGAAGGTCAAAATGACAAGCAACGGGTGTTACGTCGGCCGACTCTCTACCTGGACCGGGCCTCACATCGCGGACGGGATGGCAGCCAGATGTCCGCACATCCTTATTGCGTATCCTTAAGAATCTCAAGGACCTACCATAAATCTTAGCAAATTTTAGCTAAAGTCATTCAGATCGAACAAAGATCTTTTTACGAGAGCGTTTTCTAAGGTCAATGGTTTGTTTCTGGAAAACACTTAAAAGTTAGTTTTTCCACACGTGCGATGCTTCCTACCTCCAACTTTCTATCGAGGGCGGCTATGACCCCTTCTAGTCCATCAACAATCGGAATAGCCAATACAAACAATGTCTATTACCCTCATTTCCCTGGCCAAAAACAGTCATCAACAAATCCGATAATCCCGTGCGCTAGACACACTCTTTCCTAGCTATCCTCTGACACAGCATCGTCACTTTCAGCGTAGTCCATTTTCGTCGTCAGAGCAGTCAAGCAGTCTACCACGATTCTACCCTTAAATTAATCCGTTTCGTTAAGTCTAACTAACTCATCGAGAGATATCGTCAAGTCGGGTCAGATTCCTGTAATGCATTAACTGTACTAATCGTCAAACACTTGTGACGCTCATAATATTGTCTAATCTATTGTTGACAACATGCGTTACATTAACCTGTTAACAGAGAGTTAATATCAGTTAACCACACCTGTTATTCTAATCGAAACAAGGGGAACGAATATTTCTCGGCGTAGATTAGCCGAATCGTAGCGAGAATTTACGCCTCTCGCTGACGCGTTTTCTTCGCGACCGCGTCTCTGCGCGAACGGTCGTAACATACAAAGTACATAGGGTTTTATGTAAATTGCCATACATGGGAAAATAAAAATATCGAATCAAAAATTTTTCAAATATATTTCGAACGCTCATTAATACTACAAAATTATATTATTACAAAATTACATTACTACAAAACTATATTACTACAATATTATATTACTACAAAATTATATTACTACAAAACTATATTACTACAATATTATATTACTACAAAATTATATTACTACAAAAAATTGTAAAGGTCCCGAATGCATCGGTACCGATACAGTTGACAAACCAAACCAATGAAATGTGCATAGACTAGAGAACATGGGGTCCCTAATCGTGTGGTACGCTTCAGCATCGTTGCGAACACCAACTCCCTCCTTCCGACTTCCCCAAAGTCATCTCAAACGGCAAGACTGCAAATAAAAAATATCTGGATAAACAAGAGGATAATAATGCGATTTCTATTCCTGCAGCACAAGATGAAATACACGGTGCTCCATACTCGCTCGAGATTCCATATAGTCGTTGTTGAAATGTCTGTGCAGTTGGTGGATTAAACGTTGCTAGAAATTATCCTCTTGTCAAAGTAGTCACATAACCTTCTAGGTCTTCATAACCTGATTGTTTGCATTTTTTCCATTACCTCAGCGTTGCAAAGATACTGTTTTCGCAATTTTAAAGCTTTAGATGAATGCTTGATGCGTAATTCATCTTCACCTGTGAAGAGAGTACACGTCAGCATTGCTTGAATCCGCAAATCCCGTCAGCGATTTCGACGACACCTTAATTTTTTACGGCGGACTCTTCGGATCCAAGTTACTAATCTTTCAGTGTCACTTGGCTCGGCGTCAATATCTTGAACTCTCTTCTTAGACTTCGCCATGAAGACGGCTTCGTAGTTTTCTTAATTAGCAGAAATACGAATGTTCTCTTTTTCGAGGTTAACACACTATCGATGATAACTTTCTTGAGAAATGGGTTAACACGAAATATCGACTGATACGATATTCACGTTTTCTTATAGCTATGAAAAAGCCACTTTATACACTGTGACGAAATAATATCCAAGAAACGTGTGAAAACATGCATAGAAAATACATGAATCAGACTGAGAAACCACACCGCACTGTCGTCACTAACCTCGACGCAACCGACACCAACTATTCGCAGAGTGATATTGACCGTAGCGGCCCAGAGGGAGCGCCAACGTACCCCAAGCGGCTACTGCCCCGCCATCTATATTAACCAGAAAGCACAGGATAATACTTGGATTCGTTCTTCCCCAAATGTAGAATTTATTTACGTTAAAGACATATATAATGTACAAAAATGTATAATAATTTATAATACAGTTTACAATAACATGTAAACTATATTAACTAACTGACGAACGGAATTTGAGAAAGGGAAAGATGGCGACCAGCATGGCCGATGCGGTACTAACTCTATATCCCGTTGACGTCAACTCACAAAAGCGTACCTACACAATGACGCATATGCTTCGAATCCTTTGTGGAAATTTTAACGCATCAATGGAAAACTTGTCGTTCTTATAATGTCTAACTAACAGACATGTACCTTTTATAATAGAATAGAATACGTAAATTTCGTAGCTGAGAATTATTGGAAATGTCACATTTAATTCATATTTGCAATAATCTTTTCTAACGAAATAAGCCATTTATTTATCATCCGAGTTTGTATTATGACATGTAATATTAGTCCTTTTCATTCCAGCATACTACACATAACAAACTTCTGTTGCAGGCAAGAGATCCGCAGATGTGTCCAGGCTGTTGGTCGACATCTGGGACGATATTTGTCCTGCTGTGTATGAGATAAGGAGTGACGAGAGAAGACTGGTATGGGATAAAGAGAGGGGAAAATTCTTTGTTTTTAGCAAATCGTGCATGAAGATTGCTAACGATGAGTTGCACCATGAACACGTTGTACATAAACGTCTCATCACACCGTGCTTTCGTATCTTGAACATCCAAGCATCAACTAATTCGAAAATCGTTTGACGCGCGATACACATAGGCTTATTGTGACAAACTACAGCAAATTATAGCAAGTCTTGTTTGGTGAGCACAAATCCCCTTTGTACGTTGCCTGTCCAAATGTGTTTTCTCAGGGCCAGATAACTTTTTTCAACGCTTGTGCCACCAAGTTGTATGTGAGTTACTCTGGCTTATCAATATGCCTTGTTCAAAGTTGAGAGCTGAATACTGTCACAGCTCTCTATCTTCCCATGTGAATTATGATAATTGGAGCTTTTTGAAGTATGGAGTAAATTGAATGCATCGTTGTTAAAGTGAGATGATCCAGAATGGCGAATTATTGCAAGTAGCACAACTAATCAAAATAATAGACATGCACATATATGAAATATGTTTAATATGGATAGGAAATTACTTTGAAATTTGACAAGCATTGCAATAAAATGTCGGATCGGAAGTCATATTACTACTACACCCGCTTTCTCCGTAATAGTTAAGAACGTGCGACAAATATGCGGACCATCTGTAAACCGAAAATGTTTGTGTGAAGAGAAATGAAACTGAACAGGTTCGGGTTACGGTGTCTCCTGAGGCCTGTTGCGGGTTAGCGTTAACAATGGATTGCACCTAACGCCCAGACTATGAGGAACCTCGCAAGGACCATCGCATCTGGCGTGGCACGTGCTAAACAAAAATTGGATCCGTGACACCTGCACCAACGGTCGTAGGTAGACTCCTCAGTCTGCACGCTTGCGTTTTTACTCGCGCTTTAGTGCGCGTTGCATTATTTCTGCATCTTCTTGTTTGTTATTCCTCTTTTAGTTCTGTGGTCTGTTCTGTTATATTTCTTATTCGCTTTGGTTGTTTCGTGGTTTCTATTCTTTTATGGTTGCTGCTGTGTTTCGGTTGGTTCGCCACTTCTCTCTTCTGGTACTTGTGCTTTCCTTGTGTTTCTCCTTGGTGGTTGATTTCACTGTTCGTCTGCTTGTCTTTTTGCTGGTGGTCTTCGCTGTTGGAGAGGGCTCCTCATTCCTTGTAGTGCTGCTCTACTCATTTGTTCTTTTGTCAACAGATCACTCTTGGTGAAGTGCTGGACGTCGTGGTACACATCCTTAGTGATGAACTCCCCCTTTTCTTTCGGCCAAATTAGTTCAATGGCCTCTGTGGAATTCCGCAGCCTCTGTCCTTCTTCGTCGAAGAGTTGACATACTTCAAGTGTGTGCTGCGGAATTTCCTTCATGCTGCAGACTCCCGTGTCAACTTCGCTCAGCCGGAATGTCTTCAGCTCGCTGTTTAAGTCGTCGTGCTCACCGATGAACTGTGTGTTCTCCGTAGGGAGGGGCTCGCCGAGTGCGAGCCTATGGGAGCTAACAAACCCACGTTCCCGCAGCCAGGGAGGGCAATCGGGACGGGCGTCCCGCCTACGAGAGTCCTCTATGCGCACCGTTGGGTTTGTCGCCGGGAGTATACGTGCGCTTAAGCGCCTATACTCTCTCTGCGCGGCTTTTGTTAGTAGCGCACCCACGATCCCGATGCGAAGGCCGGGACCGCCGGAATAAATCCCTGGGTACAAAAATGCCGCTGGTCTGCTGAATGCTCGGCTAGCAGGTCATCAGACCAGCAGTGACGTGGCCGTACATCCGCAAGGTGGTCCCACCTATGACATAAGTTGGTACCACGGGCGCTTGAGTGTTAGCCTGGGGGGAGTAGCGACACCTCTGCTCGTCCAAAATTCGGGTATGGTATCGTGGTGGCAGTGCTCCAAGGCCCAGATGCTGGCAAGGCGGCCGTTCTCACCAGCCGGCCGCGGCGTACGTGATTATCGCCTTGGTCTCTTTTGCGAAGCTGTTGAACATATTACTGGCTTTCTGTGTTGTCAACTCAATGTGTTTATTAATGTTTAGGCCACTCTCGAAGTGCAGTCCGACGTAATTCATCGCATGTCGCCTTCGAATTCTTTTTCCATTTACTTCGATAATTGGAGGCCTTTCCGAGACCAATTTTCCGTTCAGCAGGAACATTCCTGTTTTTCCCGCCGGCAATGCCACTTTTGTTCCTGGAGCAGCAGTTGGAAACACTCGTGACTGCTTCCTGCCCTGTCTTCTGTGGCTCTGTCCTGTCGCTTCTTGCTACCAGCTTGATGATGACGTCCGCATACGCGACCGGCTCGCATTATGTTGTGTAAGTTCTTAGATCGTCCACAGATCATCGAATATCAGATCCCAAAAACTTGGACACATTACCGATTCCTGCTGGAACCCTTTGGTGACGGGCTTGGCGATCACTTCGTTTTTGCCTACAATTTGCAGTGTACTGTCTGTGAAGTAGCTCCGTCTTAGCCTGCATAGGTTGTTGGGGGATACACTTCTCGTTACCTCGTGCACGACGTTTGGCTACCATAGATTGTCGACGGCGCCTGATATGTCGAGCGCGATAGCGAAAACGTACATCTTGTCGCTCATCTGCCCGGTTATCTCCTTGAGTTGGACTATCGCCTTCGTCTTCGATCCTCCGGGGCGGAAGCCGTATTGTCTGTCGGCGTTCAGCTCGAGATGATGAGAGAGGGTTGACATTCTAGCAGCCTGTAGTCTCTCCAGTAATTCACCCACCATGGAGAGCAGGCAGTTTGGCCTGTAAGACTTCGTGCTACTTCTGTCTCGTTTCGGTTCTTTTCGAATGGTGATGAAGTTTCCACTTGCCATTTTCTTGTGAAGATCCCCCAAGAGAGGTAGCCGCTCACTAATTTTAGTATTTCTTGGTGGAGTCCATCCATGGCGCGTTGAAAGTCTTCCACATCGTTCATTTCGGGTCCAAGATACTTCCCTCCCGTCATTCTTTTGACTGATCCGCAGAGCTCTTCCATCCGGAACTGTGCGGTGTCTGCGACGTTCGGGAGGGTTTCCATATTCCACCTTATCTCGGCTGGTTCCTCCGTGTCAGAACGTCCTTGATCATCCGGTATGTGGGCTGCTAGCATCGCTTCTGCGGTTGATCACCAGTCGGAGATATCTCCTTGTGGCGTTTGCAGCGTTGATACTGTATCTGCCCTCCTTACTTTGCCCGTGACCGTACTGTCAACGATTCCCCAAGAACCCTTGTTACGCTCTTTAGTAACAAATTCTTGCCAGCTCTGGATCTTCGCTTTCGTTACTGCCTTCTTGTACTTCAACAGGGTGTCCTGGTACCGCAGTTTCTCTTGTTCCCTCGTTGCAGCGTCCTTGGCCCCCTTGGTATCTTCTTGTTGCCCGGTAGGTGCGCCGCTTTTGTCTGGCGAGTTCACCATGGCACTCATCTATTGTGCCATTTCTTCTTTGGGATGACCGCGTTGCAGGCTCATATCAATGATTCCTGCAATCGCTCTGCTATTCTTTCAACATCGTCTGCTCGCTGGAGGGTTGTCTGTCGGAGGTCCTTTTGCTCCTCCAAGTGGACTCTTTGAAACACTTCCAGATAGCTGTTCTCGTGTTGTAACTCCTTTCCTGAGGATGTGGCGGTCTACTTTGTTTATTGAAATTCAGTCGCGTCTCCAGGATACTGTGGTCGCTGGAGGTTATATATATGTTCGATCGCCCATCGATAGGGTCGTCTGGAAGGTGTAAGCCTGCCCTGTTCTGTTAAGGACGTGGAGGCCGTATTGTGCAATGACGGCTTCCATGGCTTCTCCTCTCTCGTCGGTATTCCTGCTATAGAATTCCAGCTATGTGGTGTTCGCGTCTATGCCGACTATGACTCTCTTTCCGTTTAGGCTATGCAGTACTTTCTCCAGATGTTGGATGCCGACCCCGATGTTCCCGTTCGGCGGCAAGTAATGACATACTGCATAGATCGCCGTCGCTCCCGGGCTCCTTTGCCTATCTGTGCACATACGCAGTGAGTTGTGCACAGGCCGGCGATATCGAGCGGTCTCATGTGTCTGCCTCCTGTCGCTGCCACTGATGGGTTTTGTTTCGTGCCCCGACGGGCAATCGCGTTTTCTGTGCCGAGCCCGGGTATTTCACCTTCTATGCTTTTTACAGTTTACGCAGTTTGGTTCGTTGTCCTTGTTTGGGTACTCGTTGGTGCTGTGTCCACTATCTGCGCAGTGAGCGCAATTTTCGTAATTTACGCGGCAATATGTTGCCACGTATCCGTAACCTTGTCACTTATAGCATCAACTGATCGCTGTGTATTCCCTAAGTTTACACGGGTTCCAGGAGATGTATATTTTTCCTTTTAGTAACTTGTCCCCTACCTGTGGCATGGGGAAGGGTACTTCGAATTAACCAGCTGGTCTCCTGTTGATCCCGGCACCCCGTTCTTAAGCAGAACTTGATGGCTGCAACGTCGCTCTCCCTCAGTCTTTCCTGGTTTTACGTTCTTATGCATGCCAGTATCTTCTTCTCCGGGATGTCCCTCGGGACATCGTACATGATCATCCTGGGGGGCGGGGGGGGCGTAGAGGTGTGTTGTCTTTTATTGCACCCTCTTTTAGCTTCTCGGTCTCTGTAAATGCTTTGAGACTTTCTGACTTCGTCGTTTCTACGACTAGACCGTTGCCGCTTACCTTCCGGATTGCGGTGAGTTGTATCCCCTTTTTGCGGGGTTTACAAGTGTGAACACTGCGTCGCATGCTTGTTCGCTCTATTTTATTTCTCCGCCTTCTACTTCTGGGCGGATTATCACCACGTTTCTCTGTGGTCTAACTGCTTTGTGACCAACCCTGTTTTTTCGACCGTTCGTGGAGAAACGCGGTCGCGAGGAAAACGCGCCAGCGAGAGGCGTAAATTCTCGCTACGGTTCGGCTAATCGATGCCTCGAAATAGTCGTTCCCCTTGTTTCGATTAGGATAACGGGGGCTGGTTGAACTCAATTCAACTCTGAGTTAACAAGTTAATAGGACATATATATTCAACAATGGATTACACGATATTACGAGCGTCACAAGTATTTGACGGTGACTACAGTTAATGCGTTACAGAAGTATGACCCGACATGACGATATTTCTCGATGAGTTAGTTAGACGTTACGTACGGACTGAGTTAAAGGTAGAACCGTGGTAGCGTGGGACGTGACAGTTGACTGTTCTGAGGACGATAATGGACTACATGGAAAGTGACGATGGTGTGTCAGAGGAGAGCTAGGAAAGGGTGTGTCTAGCGCACGGGATCATCGGATTCGTTGATGACAATTTTTGGCCAGGAAAGTGAGGGTAATAGACATTGTTTCTATTGTCCATTACGATTGTTGGTGGACTAGGAGGGGTCTTAGCCGCCCTCGATAGAAGGTTGGTGGTAGGAAGCATTGCATGTCTGGAGACACTAATTTTCAAGTGTTTTCCGCACACAAACCAGAGATCTTAGAAAATGCTTTCGTAGAGAAGATCTTTGTTTGATCTGAAAGACTTTCGTTGGAATTTTCTAAGATTTATGGTCGGTCCTTCAGATTCGTATGGGTACCCAATAAGGATGTATAGAGTGGTTTTCTCGTTCGTGTTACGGCACGAGTGGAGCGCGGGACGTGTCATTATACAAAACGCCCGCTTAAGGAATTAAATGCACAAACGACCACACGGCACTACGAAACGAAGGGAAGGATTAACAAAATGAGGGCGACTAATAGATCCAACCAATAATCATAATACATATATACACAACTCTAAATAAACCTACCAATAACCGACTTGCAATTTGAAAACCTATGGTTCAATATAATATAAGCCCAACCAGTATAAAATAAAATAAATAGAACCAACTAATCGATTGAACGAGTCACGAACCAAACAAATAAACCAGAAAATAAGAATAACTACAGAAAGGGAAATGATTGAAACGCCAGGAATACATGTATATATAAATATATATTTTAATCAATCAACGCCGCAAAAACTCGGAAAGTTACATATAAGTATAAACATATATGCCAAACATGTAGTAACCTAGTAAATATTAGAGACAGTACTTCCAATACTATGCACAAATACAATATTATCAATTTATGAAATATATGTATATATGAAATAAATAAATTAATAGTCTAACGAATACAGAAAACATACAATATTATATTATTAAAGAAATAAAGGTTACATTGTCAGAAATATATATATATGTGTGTGCGCATTCTACATTATTAAATCAAATCAGTAATCTAAGATACATACTTAAAACTAGACTACGTTCCGGTAAAGAGTTATTAAATAAGAACTACATTACGAAGCATGCATGTCTATATATAAAATATATATAGGTCGGGTTGGGGTTAACACTTGGATTTGGGGCGTGTAACGAATCTGCGCCAGAGTCGCTCATCGTCGGTGTACAATCAATGATATCCTTTATTCTCGCAAATACAAGATAAACTACCGGTGTCGATACTCGAACGATAATGACAATGATCGCGGGGTCGGTATAGCGAATCCACGGCCCACGGGATAACTGACCTACTTTACTTCAAAGTCTAAGTCGAACTCGACTTACTCCTTGTGATGCAAGGATCGCTTGATTATCTCTTTACTAAGACGTGGATTATTCACTGATCGTACAAACACGATAAGTATCTATCTAGTGCAACTGTAAGAAAAAGAATGCCTTTCCGTCGCGACGACGCTGCAGCGGAAAACTATGGTGGAATGTGCCTAAGGGCACGAGGTCATAGGATTCGTCAAAGAAAACCTCCGCTCGGAGGGTGAGGGAAATAGACGTTGCTGTTAATTGGTTAATCTCCATGTTGGTGGTTAGAAAAGGATGCTAGCCGCTCTCGAGAGAGAGCTCCTAGCGGGAAACGTCGTACGTGAGGGAAGCAGATCTCACGTATCTTGCCGCAATAGGTGACAGATATACGGGCTGATATAATAAAGACTGTTTTCCAATCTAAAGGACTTTAGTTAACCAGATCCTAAGATCTGTAACGGCTAATTCTTTAAAGGAAAGCTATGTAACTTCGTATCTCTGTTAGGTGGAACGTTCATCCCGTGACCGTGGCAACACTCGGCGACCGGTCGTCGTCTCGATCCCAAGCTCATTGTCTCAAGTTTCGAACGACTGTGTTTGGGTTATTTGTAAATGTTATTGAGGTTTTCTAAGTAATTCCAACGGGTGGCCCCGTTGTCCTTTCATCTCCGACATATATATACATATATATATATATATATATATATATATATATATATATATATATAGACATGCATGTTTCATAATGTAGTTCTTATTTCATAACTCTTTACCGGAACGTAGTCTAGTTTTAAGTATGTATCTTAGATTACTGATTTGATTTAATAATGTAGAATGCGCACACATGTATATATATATATTTCTGACAATGTAACCTTTATTTCTTTAATAATATAATATTGTATGTTTTCTGTATTCGTTAGACTATTAATTTTTTTATTTCATATATACATATATTTCATAAATTGATAATATTGTATTTGTGCATAGTATTGGAAGTACTGTCTCTAATAGTTACTAGGTTATTGCATGTTTGGCATATATGTTTATACTTATATGTAACTCTCCGGGTTTTTGCGGCGTTGATTGATTAAAATATATATTTATATATACATGTATTTCTGGCGTTTCAATCATTCTGTAGTTATTCTTATTTTCTGGTTTATTTGTTTGGTTCGTGACACGTTCAATCCATTAGTTGGTTCTATTTATTTTATTTTATACCGGTTGGGTTTATATTATATCGAACCATAGGTTTTCAAATTGCAAGCCGGTTATTGGTAGGTTTATTTAGAGTTGTGTGTATATGTATTATGATTATATGGATCTATTAGTCGCCCTCATTTTGTTAATCCTTCCCTTCGTTTCGTAGTACCGCGTGTTCGTTTGTGCATTCAAATCCTTATTCGCACGTTTTGTATAGAGTAGTTTTCTTCTTCTTGTCACGGCTCGTGATGAGCGCTGGACGTGACAGTAAAATGCAGTAGTTTGGGCGTTTAAAAGCCGAAATATCTCCAACGGGAAGCAGATTACGGACATTGTGCGTCAAAATCGACGAAATATCGCGCTTTGCAAGTTGTTGGGCTTGATCCGATGCCTAAAACGGCATGCACTATGTTCTGCTTGTGAAACAGAGTGATTTGGGCGTTTAAACGTCGAAATATCTCCGACGGGAAGATAATTACGATCATGTTCCGTCAAAATCGACGAACGATTGCGTTTTGCGTGTCGTTGGGCTTGTTTCAACGCGTAATACAGCGTGCACTATGTTCTGCGTGGCAAATGTAGTGATTTGGGCGTTTACACGTCGAAATATCTCCGACGGGAAGATAATTATGGACAGTTTTTGTCAAAATCGACGAAATATCGCGTTTTGCCGCATGTTAGGCTTGATTCGACATTTGATTCAGCGTGCACTATGTTCTGCATGTAAAATGTAGTGATTTCGGTGTTTAAAGGTCGACATATCTCCAACAGGAAGCAAGTTACGGTCATGTTTCGTCAAAAATAAATGACTGATCCCGTTTTGCGAGCAGTTAGGCTTGTTTCGACGCGTAATACAGCGTGCACTATGTTCTGCGCTTAAACTACAGTAATTTGGGCGTTTAAACGTCGAAAAATCTCCAACGGGAAGGAAATTGCGGTAGATCTGCATTCCTCGAAGAACGACGCTTCCCGCTAGCAACTTTCTCCCAAGGGCGGCTAGCATCGTTTTCTAACCGTCTACATAGAAATTAACCAAATAACAGCAACGTCTATTTCCCCCATTTTCCGAGTGGAGACTTTCCTCGACGCAGCCGATGATCTCGTGACTTTGGACACACCCCATCAGAGGTTTCCTGTGCTTCATCAACGCGACGGATAATACATTCTCTCGTGCGATCTCATTAGCGAGGAAACGACGCCTTTTGCGATCAGTGGATACTTCACATTTTTCATGACGAGTTCGAATTAGACTTTGGAAGTACGTATATTTGTAATCACGGTGACCGTGGATTCGTTATCGAACCTAAGACCATTGTCATTAGCGAATAATCACCGCGGTTACTTGTCGATTCTGTAATACCCACACTTGTGCTAATCAACATTACCTCGATTGTATAACAACGATGGCTGATTCCAGTGAAGATTCGTGACACGCCGCTACCCTTCATCGTAACGTAAACACAAACATATATTCGTGAAAATACATGCATACGCGCCCGATTCTGACTGACCAGCGTTCTCACCCGGAACCGGAACTCGCAGTCCACCGTGACGAGCAGCACATATATAAGCCTCCATTCTCAGCCCAACCGTCAGTGCTGCTCGTGCAACAGTAGAAGCAACATGGAGTTTTTTAGATCCCTATTACGCGTCGTTGGTCTGTTCGTGCCAAGCAAGGTAGATATCATTTGCGAACTACCACTGGAGGTTTCGCACATGATACTTCGAAAATTGGATCCCTCGTCCCTGCAGAGCGCCGCGCTTGTCTCGCGCAAATGGTTGAACGTATGCAGATCCGACAAATGTCTACGGCGGACAGCAAGAAATCACATGCGGCGTACGAGCAAGCGGGTCAGGATAGAGTTTCTCGGAGCAGCAGCCGCTAAAGCCGCCCAACAACAATCGAAAAGTAGAGTACGTGGTGCGAGGAACCTACGACTCGAAGTAGGCATATCCTCGGCTCGTACGACCGTCGTCGTTGGAAGGTTAGGTGGTCCTCCGAAAATTCCGATGCGTAATCGACCCATCGATGTTGAACCGCTAAAATGTATTAGACTGTAAATGATAGTATGTACCTTAATTCGACAGTTTGCTTTTGCGAGAACATGAAATGGTCTTGTCCGACGAAAATAATTCAGAACTGTAGCGCAAAGCTTGAAATAAAATGGTGCCATTGAGACGGCAATTTTCTACAGAAATATCGACAATGCAACTTACATTGACGCTCAGTCGTGTACCGCGTTACATTCTATCGGTTAATGTAGAATAATATCTTTATCGTTGCAGACATTTTATTGAAAATTAAATACAACGTATCACCGACGCTATCGGAAATTTGTTGCTAATTATTTGCGAGACGTACACCTCGTTTTCTTCCAAATACAACGTGCATCATCCAGTTTACCTTATATCTAATCCGGCCCACTGTCAAATTAAGCGTAATTGCAGTTTAGCAGATTCTGACTTAAATATTCAATTGTACGTACCTTCGCTTTTGTTGAACATATGTCGTCAGTTCGATGAGCGCAATACTCATCACCTTCTGCCCAATGCAGCCTACACTATCGGATTTACGCTGCATCAACTCTGTTCACCGGCAAATCCAACGCAATTACAGTTCTGCACATTCAGACTTCAATATTCAATTGGACGTATCTCGGATGCAATTGTTGATACGTCAACAATTCGATGCGCGTTGTACTCCACGCCTGCTGCCATATGCAGCGCTCATCATTCGGTTTGCGTTATATGAATTCTGGTCCCTGTCTGTTTCTGCGTCGTGTCCTATTGTAATTCTTGAGATGTTTTTGTTTAATAGCTCTATCTCTGCTGATCGCTTCTTATTTTCACTGTCGGTTATCTGTCGCGTTTCCTCTATACGTCGCTCAAGAAGTTCGATTTGTGTGGTGAGGTCCTCGTATTGTTTGGTGAGGATCTCGTTTTGTTTGGTGAGGTTCTCGTTTTGTTTGGTGAGTATCTCGTTTTGTTTATGTATCGCGTCGAGTATGGCACGAGTCGACTTATCCATAACTCCGGTTGCAGAAGCGGTTTCCTTTTTGTCCTTTTGTGGCATGGACATGATTCCAATCAAGCTTATCGAATCGGAATTTTCGTCGTTTGAGTTGAAAACGCTTGGGAAACTTGGCTTTCTCGCACGGTATCGCGAAAATGAATTGAGATTTGTAGCTTACCGTTGTAGCTATGCCCGTCGAGGAGTCTCTGGGATGTATCCTCTCTGGTTGGTTCTAGATTTTGAATCTTATTCGTTGGCTTGCTCTGCGCTGACCGTAGTCCTCTCGTCTAGTTTCACCGTAGTGGAACGTTGAAAGTTGCTGCAGGGCTTCGTGGTAGCGAAGATTCGCAATGGTCCGCTAATCCTTCGATCTTCAATGATGCGCGTACTCCGAAATCGTGATTTCGTTTACACGGAAGCGAATGGATCCTGGCAGGATCGCCAGAATGTCACGTAATTTTTAAAGTGAAAGCGCAAGATTCAGTATGAAATCAAGTTTATTTTTCACAGTTAGATTTTTTGTTACAAAGAGATCGGAAGAAGAACTGTTCGGACCTGGCTCGTACCATCAAGGAAGAAAGCTCGGTGTGGGTGTGTCCGTTTGAACTCAGAACGCGGATTCGTCGTCCGCACTTTTCGGTAGAAAAGTGTGAGTAATGATCCGCGATGCCCATTGGTTAGTAAATGAAGTTATTACGACAAAGAAAACCAGACGTGGGCATCCTTGTTCACGGGAAAAGTCTGTTATCTCGCCAGACACCCGCTTTAACCGTAATAGTTAAGAGCGTACAACAAGCATGAGGACCATCTATAAACCGAAAATGTTTATGTGAAGAGACATGAGACCGAACAGGTTCGGTTTACGGTGTCTCCTGAGGCCTGTTGGGGTTTAGCGTTAACAATGGATTGCTCTTGACTCCCAGACTATGAGGAATCCCGCAAGGACCATCGCATCTGGCGTAGCATGTGCTAAACAGAAATTTGATCCGTGACAACAGCATCGTCACTTTCAGCGTATTCCATTTTCGTCGTCAGAACAGTCAAGAAGTCTACCACGATTCTACCCTTAAGTTAATCCGTTTCGTTAAGACTGACTAAAGCATCGAGAGATATCGCCAAGTCGGATCAAATTTCTGTAACGCATTAACTGTACTCATCGTGAAATACTTGTGACGCTCGTAATATTGTGTAATCTATTGTTGACAATATACGTTATATTAACCTGTTAACACAGCGTTAATTTCAGTTAGCCACCTCTGTTATCCTAATCGAAACAAGGGCAAGGACTCTTTCGCGGCGTCGATAAGCCGAATCGTAACGAGAATTTACGCCTCTCGCTGGAGCGTTTTGCTCGCGACCGCGTCTCTCCGCGAACGGTCGTAACATTTTGGTACTTCGAGCCGGATTTTGTGGTAAGTGAAAAGTGCACATCAGTGACACCCACTACCATACAGTGCCATGTGAATCCAAGATAACCAACAGCGGAAGCGTTACCACTCCAGCGAACTCAGTAACATCAAGAGGCCGTCACCTTGGAAGGGACATAATTCGATGGTTGAAGAACGCAACCATGCTGCCTCCCGCCGTAACTGGACAATCGTCAACATAACGATATTCAACAACTTCGATCGCACGGCAATGCACGTCACTTTCGGGAAGGATCGTCTTCCTCACGAAACGTACGTTAACAACATTCCGCTGCACAGGGACAAACGACAACCTGCAGTTGGAACAACTTCAGTTTCACTACAACACGAGTGATCTTCGGGAAGAACGCCTTCCTCAAGAACATCACGATATCCTGCTGCGCAGTGACGAGCGAGCACTGCAGCCGGAACAATTCCGCATCGGGAATCACCGATCGCACATCACAAGTACCATCTTCGTTAACGAAGTATCATCATCGCAAACAATGGCAAACGAAGCAAGAATCTCCTCCTTACATCAGGAGTACGACGATCTAAGCGAAGATTTCGAGACCATATGGAGACTACTCGACCAATACGAACAGTCCGGCCAGCGCAACAAGGGCATCTTAATATTTTATCAAACACTTGTCGACGACATTTGGAAACGATTCAAGATTGTCATTGACGAATTGCTGGAAATCGACGACAACGAACCTGAGGACGTAATAGATGTTCATATAGACCTGATGATACGATTGACCAGACTCAACAACATTGATTCTTCTTCAACGTATGCCTCCAACGCAGTGTCGAGTCCAAGACTATCGGAATGAAGCAGCAATACTTTGAGCAATTACCAGAGACGTAAGAATAGTCTCAATAATAACAGTAGCAATGATCATACTCCGCCGAAGGAGAATGTCGCATCGAATCTAGCGCCGATTTCGTCGCGTGACACACGAAGTTCATTGCATAATACTCGCAGCGCGTCAACACGCGACATCACGACGACCAAGCTTGTGTCATCTTTACTTGAACTCACTGATTCAAGGCTACCGATCGCCTTGAATCAGACAACCTCTAACACTCGCAACTCTTGGCCTACACGCGAATTGAGGACAACCTCTCACGATCCTCTGGACCGAAGAAAACTGAATCCCTTTCAGGACAACAGAATCAATTTCGAATCAAAACCTAGAGCAGAGGTTTCGAAATACACGATGGGATTATCTAGGAGTATTTCCTACTCAATCAGCATCTCAATGTTCAATCTGTCTTATACCACGCTGCTTATGTCATCTGAGAGCAGGAGTATCATATCGGGGAGTCATTTTCCTGAATATAACAGGAAGATGCCACCTTTGCCATTTCCGAAAGGGGCCACATCTGCGAATTACCCGAAGTGGAATAATCATCCCGTTGTCACCATGGTAAAGAATTCTACAAGGGAGGTTATTAGTTGTCAAAACACACCATCAACTCTCAACACCTATCCACTCAGACCACAGATTGCTGCATCGGACAAGTCTCGGGCCACAAATATCTCACTGGAGTCACCCTTGGCTCCAACGACGCCAACATATTCTCCAATACTAAGGCAAGTCACAGTCACGACGTCAACGTTACGACGCCCAACGCACATTCTCCACCAAGGATCATCATTAAGAGAGCTCGATTCGGGCGGCTCATCGGGGGGAGCCCCAACTCCCAATCAATTACAAAGCTCCGCATCGTGTTGGACGAATCAGCATCAAGCAACACAAAAGTTCCGTACAACGAGACCTCATGGGCAGAGGTGTTCCACGATACTTCCTGGGCAGAGGTGTTTCACGATACCTCCAGGATCTAGGCATATCACGACACTTCCTGGGCGGAAAAATACAACCGCAAATTCCTAACTAACAACGGGGACCATAGCGATCGAAACTACAAAGAGTTTCCGAACAGGACATAGACAGCAAACTTGTCAAATTACTATAACTCGGCAATCTTCAGATGTAATCCGTACTCTACGAATGGAATCAACCTCGGAATCACTTATTGCAAATGGTTTTACGTCAAAGAGCGAAAGGAGCGCAACCGTCGCAGAGTCCAGGTATTCGTATCCAACTTATACGTCTTGCAGTTAAGCCAGTCCACGCCGAGCTGGTCAGCGATCTCATAAGCGAGGCCTTCGTTGCGGCTCTGGGAAGATTCATCGCTCATCAAAAAATCAGTCTTTCCAGCCGACCGATGGATCGAATGGCACTTCACAACTCTCAACTCACCTTACTTCAGCGGATTGTGGAAGCTAGCAGTAATTCATCAAACGATATCTCAGACGTGTCGTCATTAAGAAGCTTCATACAATTAAAACGCGAATCACACTCATCATCCAAATCAAAACCAATCCTCAACTCCAGACCGCCAACTCCGATATCTCCAGACCGAAACGATCTCTTTATCCTTACACCCAGTCACATCCTCATCGGAGACATACAAGTTTGCGAGATCGAACATTCAGGGACACTCTATCCGACCGTCTCCAGCATTCGTCAAGTGTATCAACACGAGTTGAATATCCCAACTAGATGGAGTAAGGCAGTCACGGCATACGAAAAGACATCATTATCCTCCTCAGAGGAGACAACGTTACCCCAATGCAATGGCAACGCAATGGGCAGATTCATCAAGGTCCAGCCCGGCGCAGACGGCAGCATACGCCCGGCCACCGTTCGAACGGCTACCTGAATCGGAGCATCAAGCGGATAGTACCACTACCGAGCAGAACGACGCCAGATGACTCCGACACAATCAATAGCAACGAAGTCTGACGAGAAACCCAACTCACGACATTAACCATATCGTTTGATCGGGAACCTATCAACGGGGGAGGATGTTACGTCGGTCGACCCTCTACCAGGAACGGGCCGCACATCGCGGACGGGATGGCAGCCAGATGTCCGCACATCCTTCTTACGTACCCTTAAGAATCTCAAGGACCTACCATAAATCTTCGAAAATTTTAGCTAAAGTCATTCAGATCGAACAAGGATCTATTTACGCAAGCGTTTTCTAAGGTCTACGGTTTGTTTCTGGAAACCACTTAAAAGTTAGTATTTCCACACGTGCGATGTTTCCTACCTCCAACTTTCTATCGAGGGCGGCTAAGACCCCTTCTAGTCCACCCGCAATCGTAATAGACAATACAAACAATGTCTTTACCCTCACTTCCCTGGCCAAAAACTGTCATTAACAAATCCGATGATCCCGTGCGCTAGACACACTCTTTCCTAGCTCTCCTCTGACACAGCATCGTCACTTTCAGCGTAGTCCATTTTCGTCGTCAGAGCAGTCAAGATGTCTACCACGATTCTACCCTTAAATTAATCCGTTTCGTTAAGTCTAACTAACTCATCGAGAGATATCCTCAAGTCGGGTCATATTCCTGTAACGCATTAACTGTACTCATCGTCAAACTCTTGTGACGCTCCTAATAGTGTGTAATCTATTGTTGACAACATGCGTTGCATTAACCTGTTAACACAGAGTTAATATCAGTTAACCACACCTGTTATTCTAATCGGAACAAGGGGAACGAATATTTCGCGGCGTAGATTAGCCGAATCGTAGCGAGAATTTACGCCTCTCGCTGACGCGTTTTTGTCGCGACCGCGTCTCTGCACGAACGGTCGAAACAACAGGGTTGGTCAAAAAGCAGTTAGACCACAGGGAAACGTGGTGATATTTCGCCCAGAAGCAGGAGACGGAGAAATAAAATAGAGCGAACAAGCATGCGACGCAGTGTTCACCCTTGTAAACCCCGCCAAAAGGGAATACAAGCCAGCGCAATCCGGAAGATAAGCGGCAACGGTCTAGTCGTAGAAACGACGAAATCAGGAAGTCTCAAAGCATTTACAGAGAACGAGAAGTTACAAGAGGCTGAACTAAAAGCCAGCACACCACAACGTCACCCCCCCTTCAGCATGATCATGTACGACGTCCCGAGGAAGAAGATACTGGCATGCATAAGAAGGTAAAACCAGGAAAGACTGAGGGAGCGCGACGTTGCAGCCATCAAGTTCTGCTCAAGAACGGGACGCCGGGATCAACAGGAGACCAGCTGGGAATTCGAAGTACCCTTCCCCCTGCCGCAGGTAGGGGACAAGTTACTGAAAGGAAAAATATACATCTCCTGGAACGCGTGTAAACTTAGGGAATACACAGCGATCAGTTGATGCTATAAGTGCCAAGGATACGGACACGTGGCAAAATATTGCCGCGTAAATTACGAAAATTGCGCTCACTGCGCAGATAGTGGACACAGCACCAACGAGTACCCAAACAAGGACAACGAACCAAGCTGCGTAAACTGTAAAAAGCATAGAAGTTAAAATACTCGGGCTCGGCACAGAAAACGCGATTGCCTGTCGGGGCACGAAACAAAACCCATCAGTGGCAGTGATGGGAGGCAGACACATGACGCCGCTGGAGATCGCCGGCCTGTGCACAATTCACTGCGTATGTGCACAGATAGGGACAGGAGCGGGGGAGCGACGGCGATCTATGCAGTATGTCATTACTTGCCGCCGAACGGAAACATCGGGGTCGGCATCCAACATCTAGAGAAAGTACTGCGGAGCATAAACGGAAAGAGAGTCATAGTCGGCATAGACGCGAACACCACATAGCTGGAATTGTATAGCAGGAATACCGACGAGAGAGGAGAAGCCATGGAAGCCGTCATTGCACAATACGGCCTCCACATCCTTAACAGAACAGGACAGGCTTACACCTTCCAGACAACCCTATCGATGGGCGATCGAACACATATATAACCTCCAGCGACCACAGTATCCTGGAGACGCGACTGAATTTCAATAAACAAAGTAGACCGCCACATCCTCAGGAAAGGAGTTACAACACGAGAACAGCTATCTGGAAGTGTTTCAAAGAGTCCACTTGGAGGAGCAAAAGGACCTCCGAGAGACGACCCTCCAGCGAGCAGACGATGTTGAAAGAATAGCAGAGCGATTGCAGGAATCCTTGATATAAGCCTGCAACGCGGTCATCCCAAAGAAGAAATGGCACAATAGATGAGTGCCATGGTGAACTCGCCAGAGAAAAGCGGCGCACCTACCGGGCAAGAAGAAGATACCAAGGGACCAAGGACGCTGCAACGAGGGAACAAGAGAAAATGCGGTACCGGGACACCCTGTTGAAGTACAAGAAGGCAGTAACGAAAGCGAAGATCCAGAGCTGGCAAGAATTTGTTACTAAAGAGCGTAACAAGGGTTCTTGGGGAATCGTTGACAGTACGGTCACGGGCAAAGTAAGGAGGGCAGATACAGTATCAACGCTGCAAACGCCACAAGGAGATATCTCCGACTGGTGATCAACCGCAGACGCGATGCTGTCAGCCCACATACCGGATGATCAAGGACGTTCTGACACGGAGGAGCCAGCCGAGATAAGGTGGAATATGGGAACCCTCCCGAACGTCGCAGACACCGCACAGTTCCGTATGGAAGAGCTCTGCGGATCAGTCAAAAGAATGACGGGAGGGAAGTATCTTGGACCCGAAATGAACGATGTGGAAGACTTTCAACGCGCCATGGATGGACTCCACCAAGAAATACTAAAATTAGTGAGCGGCTACCTCTCTTGGGGGATCTTCACAAGAAAATGGCAAGTGGAAACTTCATCACCATTCGAAAAGAACCGAAACGAGACAGAAGTAGCACGAAGTCTTACAGGCCAAACTGCCTGCTCTCCATGGTGGGTGAATTACTGGAGAGACTACAGGCTGCTAGAATGTCAACCCTCTCTCATCATCTCGAGCTGAACGCCGACAGACAATACGGCTTCCGCCCCGGAGGATCGAAGACGAAGGCGATAGTCCAACTCAAGGAGATAACCGGGCAGATGAGCGACAAGATGTACGTTTTCGCTATCGCGCTCGACATATCAGGCGCCGTCGACAATCTATGGTAGCCAAACGTCGTGCACGAGGTAACGAGAAGTGTATCCCCCAACAACCTATGCAGGCTAAGACGGAGCTACTTCACAGACAGTACACTGCAAATTGTAGGCAAAAACGAAGTGATCGCCAAGCCCGTCACCAAAGGGTTCCAGCAGGAATCGGTAATGTGTCCAAGTTTTTGGGATCTGATATTCGATGATCTGTGGACGATCTAAGAACTTACACAACATAATGCGAGCCGGTCGCGTATGCGGACGTCATCATCAAGCTGGTAGCAAGAAGCGACAGGACAGAGCCACAGAAGACAGGGCAGGAAGCAGTCACGAGTGTTTCCAACTGCTGCTCCAGGAACAAAAGTGGCATTGCCGGCGGGAAAAACAGGAATGTTCCTGCTGAACGGAAAATTGGTCTCGGAAAGGCCTCCAATTATCGAAGTAAATGGAAAAAGAATTCGAAGGCGACATGCGATGAATTACGTCGGACTGCACTTCGAGAGTGGCCTAAACATTAATAAACACATTGAGTTGACAACACAGAAAGCCAGTAATATGTTCAACAGCTTCGCAAAAGAGACCAAGGCGATAATCACGTACGCCGCGGCCGGCTGGTGAGAACGGCCGCCTTGCCAGCATCTGGGCCTTGGAGCACTGCCACCACGATACCATACCCGAATTTTGGACGAACAGAGGTGTCGCTACTCCCCCCAGGCTAACACTCAAGCGCCCGTGGTACCAACTTATGTTATAGGTGGGACCACCTTGCGGATGTACGGCCACGTCACTGCTGGTCTGATGACCTGCTAGCCGAGCATTCAGCAGACCAGCGGCATTTTTGTACCCAGGGATTTATTCCGGCGGTCCCGGCCTTCGCATCGGGATCGTGGGTGCGCTACTAACAAAAGCCGCGCAGAGAGAGTATAGGCGCTTAAGCGCACGTATACTCCCGGCGACAAACCCAACGGTGCGCATAGAGGACTCTCGTAGGCGGGACGCCCGTCCCGATTGCCCTCCCTGGCTGCGGGAACGTGGGTTTGTTAGCTCCCATAGGCTCGCACTCGGCGAGCCCCTCCCTACGGAGAACACACAGTTCATCGGTGAGCACGACGACTTAAACAGCGAGCTGAAGACATTCCGGCTGAGCGAAGTTGACACGGGAGTCTGCAGCATGAAGGAAATTCCGCAGCACACACTTGAAGTATGTCAACTCTTCGACGAAGAAGGACAGAGGCTGCGGAATTCCACAGAGGCCATTGAACTAATTTGGCCGAAAGAAAAGGGGGAGTTCATCACTAAGGATGTGTACCACGACGTCCAGCACTTCACCAAGAGTGATCTGTTGACAAAAGAACAAATGAGTAGAGCAGCACTACAAGGAATGAGGAGCCCTCTCCAACAGCGAAGACCACCAGCAAAAAGACAAGCAGACGAACAGTGAAATCAACCACCAAGGAGAAACACAAGGAAAGCACAAGTACCAGAAGAGAGAAGTGGCGAACCAACCGAAACACAGCAGCAACCATAAAAGAATAGAAACCACGAAACAACCAAAGCGAATAAGAAATATAACAGAACAGACCACAGAACTAAAAGAGGAATAACAAACAAGAAGATGCAGAAATAATGCAACGCGCCCTAAAGCGCGAGTAAAAACGCAAGCGTGCAGACTGAGGAGTCTACCTACGACCGTTGGTGCAGGTGTCACGGATCCAATTTTTGTTTAGCACGTGCCACGCCAGATGCGATGGTCCTTGCGAGGTTCCTCATAGTCTGGGCGTTAGGTGCAATCCATTGTTAACGCTAACCCGCAACAGGCCTCAGGAGACACCGTAACCCGAACCTGTTCAGTTTCATTTCTCTTCACACAAACATTTTCGGTTTACAGATGGTCCGCATATTTGTCGCACGTTCTTAACTATTACGGAGAAAGCGGGTGTCTGGCGAGATAACAGACTTTTCCCATGAACACGGATGCCCATATCTGGTTTTCTTTGTCGTAATAACTTCATTCAAGAGCCAATGGGCATCGCGGATCATTACCCTCACTATTCTACCGGAAAGTGCGGACGACAAATCCGCGTTCTGAGTTCAAACGGGCACACCCACACCGAGCTTTCTTCCTTGGTGGTACGAGCTAGGACCGAATAGTTCTTCTTCCGATCTTATTTGTAACAAAACCCTGACTGTGAAAAATAAATTTGATTCCACACTGAATCTTGCGTTTTCACTTCAAAAATAACGTGACACAGGCGGCACCCACACGATAGGATCTGTGACGGTGCAGGTTATAATCGGCAGGAAAGCCAATCGGCCCGGACCGAGCCACGCGCTGATATCTCCGCCTCCTTGTGGCCTTCGCTGGAAACGGTGAAGCGCGACGCGTGCGTCGCGAGGCACCGGCTAAGCAAGCTGTCGCACAAATGGGTATTTTCAACTTATCCAATGACCCTCAAGGTGAGGGCAGGGTTTTTCCAAGTTGAGCGCCGACAATCAATGCACGCCGGTCCCAAGGTAGGGGACGCTGGAAAGTAGACAAAACTCAAATAGCACCTTGTAGCGACGCCAGCATGTGTTTCTATTCGAGGAACGGTACGGACAACCAATGATCGGACCCTATAAGCTAACACTACTTGATACAGTCTATTTAGGTTGCGATTGTCAGACAATGTTACAGTGAAGAGTACGCAACGTAAGCTTAGTTGGTGCGACTCAAAACATTTATAACGACTTCACAGATACTGATTGATCTAAAGATAAGAAACCAGTCACGAGATGTTGACTATTCTAAATATTAGGAAGGTTGGTTGACTAGGAAGGATCTTAGCAGTCCCTGAGATTCAGTTGCTAAACGGATGATAACGAACGTGAGGACAACCAACTTTTCCGTATCTGCACGCAGTAGACTATATATGTAAGGAACACTTGAATGAAATGGTGCGTGTTTGGCCTGAAGGACTTTAACTATGAAAATTCATAGATTTGTGGTGGCTCCTTAGAGCTATTGAGGGTATATAGTAAGGATGTGTAAACACCAGGTCGTCATCTTGCCCGCAGTCTGTGGTCTGGTTTCGGTAGAGGGACAGCCGACTTAACAAAGTAATAGTAAAAGAACAAGTTTGATAAATGGCAGAATGCAATTTGAGAATAGATCAGATGGCAGCCGGTGATGCCGATGCGGTTCCACTCAAAGTCCGAAAGTCGCCAAAGATAAACAGCCTCGAAAACTTGTTTTCATTACTACATCTAACTAACAAGCATGTGTCTTGTATAATAAAATAACAAAGATGAAGTTCGGAGATAATGATGACTGAAATCCTGTAACTTAATTCACATTTTCAACGAAATTTGGCTATTATGTATCGTCCGGGATACTACTATTACATTTACATTCTGAGGTGATGGATCGTCTCAGAGAGACCAAGAAACATTTGAGTTTATTTAACGAAAAAATCTATTGTAACATATTCATGGTGTACACTGCGCACAGGACTCGCGATCATTAAATCAGAGGTTCGCGGTATTACTAGTAGCGGTTCGCGATTCGCGATTACAAGTTCGAGTTCTGGTCAATGCGTCTTGATTCGCGCTATGTGTTCGGATGATGAATGCCTAAGATACCGAGAACTCCGTACAATTACTATGTACTGCCAATGATTGCTTCGGACCTACATGTAACGAGGAACGTGACTACAGTTTATTTGTTAATCTAATAACATGTAAAGTTCTTCAGTTGTACTAAGAACAATCAATGGATAAGTGAAGAGAATATTGAAATCTTTGAAAATAAGTATCTAGTCATATGATTTCCGATCCGACATTTTATTGCAATGCTTGTCAAATTTCAAAGTAATTTCCTATCCATATTAAACATATTTCATATATGTGCATGTCTATCACTTTGATCAGTTGTGCTACTTGCACTAATTCGCCATTGTGGATCATCTAAATTTAACAAAGATGCATTCAATTTACTCCATACTTCAAAAAGCTCCTATTATCATAATTCACATGGGAAGATAGAGAGCTGTGACAGTATTCAGCTCTCAACTTTGAACAAGGCATATTGATAAGCCAGAGTAACTCACATACAACTTGGTGGTACAAGCGTTGAAAAAAGTTATCTGGCCCTGAGAAAACACATTTGGACAGGCAACGTACAAAGGGGATTTGTGCTCACCAAACAAGACTTGCTATAATTTGCTGTAGTTTGTCACAATAAGCCTATGTGTATCGCGCGTCAAACGATTTTCGAATTAGTTGATGCTTGGATGTTCAAGATACGAAAGCACGGTGTGATGAGGCGTTTATGTACAACGTGTTCATGGTGCAACTCATCGTTAGCAATCTTCATGCACGATTTGCTAAAAACAATGAATTTTCCCCTCTGTTTATCCCATACCAGTCTTCTCTCGTCACTCCTTGTCTCATACACAGCAGGACAAATATCGTCCCAGATGACGACCAACAGCCTGGACACATCTGCGGATCTCTTGCCTGCGACAGAATTTTGTCATGTGTAGTATGCTGGAATGAAAAGGACTAATATGGCGAATCAGAAGATTGCGGGAAAATTGTAGACGTTTTCCAAATGTTATTAATTTCTTTTTATTTATTCAAAACTCTACAAAACTGTTGACTAATTAAGCAAATATACACAATCTTGACGTTCAGAATAATGGAGCGAGTATTGGAAACGGTACTATTAAATCCACAGGTTAACATGTAATTCAAATTTTCTTTAAACTCTAAGACATACAAAGTACATAATGTTTTATGTAAATTGCCATACATTTGAAAATAAGAAATATCGAATCAAAAATTCTTTAAATATATTTCGAACGCTCATTAATACAACAAAATTATATTACTACAATATTGCATTACTACAAAATTATATTACTACAAAAAATAGTAATGGTCCCGAATGCATTGGTCCCGATACAGTTGACAAACCAAACCAATGAAATGTGCAGAGACTAGAGAACATGGGGTCCCCAATCGTGTGGTATGCTTCAGCATCGTTGAGAACACCAACTCCCTCCTTCCTCCCTCCTCCTTCGGAGAAGTTGGTGGGCCCATGCGTGTCAAGACCACTCACCTCACCTTCTTGTGGGGCTCCGCGACACCCTGCACCGGCTTTGACCGGTGCAGGGTGCGAAAGAGTGAGTGGCACCAGGACGGACTTTGTTGATGACCGCGGGGACAACAAATTATATATTACTATGGATTGCGACCACAAAAGAAATATGGTTTACGGTGCAGGGGAGGGATATTCCAGTACCGGCGCAGCGATGGGTAGTCAAGTGGGCTCACCTGCGTCGTCATCTCACGACCACGGCCGTTCGGGGGTGGACCGCCAGGCCCCCGGATGTGTTTTCACGTCTGGCGAGGCGGGATGCAGTAGTACAGAGATTCACAAGGAACCTCCGAGAAAAATGACAGGAGCATCGCGGAGAACAAGGGGCGGAACGGACGGCGTCTTCCTCGCACCGGCCGCGGTAACGGGCCTCGCGCCGGTAAGGGCGCTACGAACGCGGATGAGGTCCGATGACGAGGATTCGGTCGCCTCTTTCGCGTCGCGATCATCCCTGGGATCGACTGTCTCCGTGGGGAAGAGAAGGCGCATTACGACGCTGACCTCGGAAATCTCTATGGATTTGGCACTGGATATACGGATTAACTCGGCGGCCGACGTGAGCGCAGAGTTCACAAGGCAGGTGTCAAAGATCTTGCGGGTGGCGGCGGTATCGTCGTATCTGAAGGGAGCAAGCATTAAGGACCTAAAGGATGCGGCGAGCTACGTCGCCGCCGCATGGAGGTAGCTGAACCTGCAGAGGGCTGAGGTGGTCCACAGCGGTAGCTCCACGGCCGCCAGGCTCGCGAAAGCAGAGCTGACAGCTTTGGAGGAGGAAAACGCGGCCTTGCGTAAAGAGATAACGAGGCTGGCCGCTCGCATCCACGAGTGCCCGCGGTGCAACGGTCGGGCTATTGAGTCCGGCCACCCTCCGCGGGAGGGGTAACAAGAAGGCGCGCGTCTGGACGCCCTAGAGGAAACGATGGACAAACTCGGACCCTCCATTATGAGGGCAATCGAGGAACGGTTCGGGGGCCGAAGACCGTGCAGCCCCGAACCTCGGCGCAAGGCGGACCAACCCGCTGCCCCACGCGTCACCCATGCCACAATGCTCCCGTGGGAGCAGGAGGATGGCGAATGGAGGGTGGTGGAAAGACGGCCGCGGAAGAAAAGGGCCGCAAGGAAGGCGGAGAAAAAAGAGGGAATGCCTGCTGCTCCTTCGTCACGACTAACGGGCGCAGGGAAGACGGGCGCCGCAATAGTGACTAAGAAAGGAATGGCGCAGGCGACGAAAACGGCCGGGCGTCCCGCGCACTGCGTACGTCCGCGGTGACGTTGACTATCAACGAGGGAGTTAAGACATCGTACGCCGATGTTCTCGCGACGGCGCGACAGTAGGTCCCGCTTGCGGAGATTGGCGTCGAGTCCCTCGGAATGAGGAAATTGATGACAGGGTGTATAATTATCCGACTCCCCGGCGACAAAGACAGAGGAAAGGCGTCGCGATTAGCGACGCGTCTGGCCGACGTGCTGCACCCGGCCACGGTGAGAGTAGCGGCCCCGAACAGGACGGCGGAATTGAAGGTGGCCGGGATAGACATATCGGTCGCTAAGGAGGAGCTGCGGCAGGCGCTGGCCTCAGCGGCGGGAAGCGGCAGCGCGGAGGTGCAGGTCGGAGAAATCCGTACCACCAGATACGGCCTCGGGACTGCATGGGTAAGGTGCCCAGTGGCCGGAGCCCGGAAATTAGCCCGGGACGGGAAAGTAGCTCTGGGCTGGTCCACGGAGAGGGTCACGGCTATCCCGCAGAGACCCTTGCAGTGTTTTAAGTTCCTGGAGCTGGTGCACGTGCGGGTAATCTGCACGTCCAATGTAGATCCCGGGCATCTGTGCTATAGGTGTGGCGGTGGCGGGCATCGTGCCAGGGGGTGTCCCGCCTCCTAGCCCAAGTGCCCGTTGTGCGAGTCGCTGGGGGCGCCAGCCAACCACAGGTTGTGCGGGGCGGCATGTGCTCCGCCGAGAACTAAGAGGAAGCCACCGATCCGCGAACCGACCGCGGTGGTAACGCAAGAGGGGAGCACCGTCGAACATTCAGCGGTGGATGGCCGGGAGGAGGCCATTGAGGTAATTGAGTGATTTTAACCGTCTCCTCCAATACAACTTGGGCAGATCGAGAAGGGCGCATGACCTGTTCCTCCAGACCATCCGGGAGGAAGAGGTGGCCCTCGCGACAGTGGCCGAGCCGTATCGCGTCCCTGACGCTCCCAACTGGATCGGGGACTGACGGCCGTAACTTGGACGCCGACCCGGGGCGCCTTTGGCGCCCTGCTTGACCGTGGCAACGGCTACGTCGAGGTCGAATGGGCAGGAATAGCGGTGGTGGTGGTCTACGTCTCCCCCAACAGCGGCCTGGCTGCATTCGGGGACTTTCTGGACAATGTCGGTGAATGCGTCAGAAGGTGCTTTCCCCGCCAGGTGCTGTTCCGTGGGGACTTCAATGCCCACTCGACGCAGTGGGGGAATTCCGCGACGAACACCAGAGGAAGATAGCTGACCGACTGGGCTGCGGGACTCGGACTCCTGCTGGTAAACAAGGGTACGGCGAGCACCTGCGTGGCGTGGAGGGAGTCCTCCGTCGTCGACATCACGTGGGCCACGTCGGAGCTGTACCCGAAGATCCGTGACTGGAGAGTGGCCGAGGGAGTCGAGACCCTGTCCGTTCACTTCTACATAGTCATGGAGGTTGTCTCGGAGGACGTGGACAAGAATAACAACCGCGTCGCCCGAGGTGGTGCGAGCCGTTCCGGCCCATCACAACCACCGAGACGGCGCCTGAAGGAGCGGGACACGGAGTTGTTGCGGGCGGCAGCCATCGTCTCGGCGTGGAGCTGGGACGCCCGAGGGACGACCAGTCTGGGAAGTGTCGACGAGGAGGCGGAAATCCTCCAACGATACATGAGCGCCGCATGCGACGCCTCGATGTCGCGCTCCGTCCCGGGCGGTGGACGCAACCGCTGCGTTTCCTGGTGGACGCCGGAGATCGCGGAGTTGTGGGCGAGCTGCGTGCAAGGACGTAGAAGATTTCTGAGGGCCCGTCGCCGCAGAAGGATGCGCGACGAGGAAGAGATCTCCCGCTGCTACGGGTTCTACAGAGAGGCGAGACGTACTCTGCAGCGGGAGAACAAGATCGCGAAGGCTCGGTCTTGGAAGGAGCTGATCGAGGCGGTTGAGTCAGACCCGTGGGGGAGGCCGTACAAGGTGGTAACGAGGAAGTTACGACCTGCGGCCTCCCCGCAGACCGCCAACATGGATCCGGTGCTGCTGGCCAATGTCATCGGGACGCTGTTTCCGCGCCACGATAGCGACGCGGGGCTGTCGGGATCGTCCCTCTGCTCCGGTAACGACGAGACGGCGTCAACGGCAACGGCGGCGACTACGTCGACGGAGCGGAGCGAGGAGCTGCGGGTCACTCAGGAGGAGCTTCTCGCAGCTACTAAGAACATGGCGTCCCATGACGTGGCACTGGGTCCGGACGGAGTTCCGGGCCGAGTCTGGGCAGAGACGATGGAGGCGGTGGCCCCTCGCGTGCGGCATCAGTTCACCCGATGCCTGAGGGAGGGCATCTACGCGCAGATGTGGCGGACGGCGAGATTGGTCCAGCTGCGAAGGGATGGTCGTCCGCCAGACTCGCCGTCGGCGTACAGGCCGATATGCCTGCTGGACGAGATCGGGAAGCTTTTCGAGAGGGTGATCGCCGCCCGCCTAGAGGACCATATTTCGGGGCGGGAGCCCGGATGGCACGACAGTCAGTACGGCTATCGCCGGGGTCGCTCCACGGTGGACGCTGCCTAGTTGGTGAGGAGCATGGCGGAGGACACGGTTTCCCGCTACGGGATTGCGGTAGCGGTCTCCCTGGACGCCAGCAACGCCTTCAACTCTATCCCCTGGGTGAGAATAATGGAGGCTCTGCGACACATCGAGGAGCCGGCGTACCAGGTTGAGGTTATCGGAGCCTACCTGAACGATAGATGGATCACCTTCACTGGGAGGAACGGGGAAGAGAGAAGACGTGTGGAGCGTGGCGTCCCGCAGGGTTCGGTGCTAGGACCGATCTTGAGGAACACGGGCTACGACTCCGTCCTTCGATGCCCGATACCGCCGGACACGGGCTTGGTTTGCTACGCCGACGATACCATGGTGCAATCCGGGAGACGGTGGTGGAGCGAGACTGTGATTCTCACGGACGACGCTGTGGCGTGCGCGGTGCACGCTATTCAGCGACTGGGATTGAGCGTGTCGTAGGCCAATTCGGAGGCATTGTGGTTCTTCGACCACCGCCGCAGGGGATCCGCTCACGATGGTTTGTCCGTGGCCGTAAATGGCGAAGCGGTGCCGGTGAAGTGTCGTATGAGGTACCTGTGTCTCACCATCGACAGTCGGTGGACGTTCGGGCCACATTTCGAGCTCCTGGTCCCGAGGGTGACAGCCGCAGCCAACGCTCTGTGCGGCCTTCTTCCGAATATACGCGGAGAAGGGTCGGGAGTCCGCCGACTCTACGAGGGAGTGATCCGGTCCCGGGTCCTCTATGGAGCACCGGTGTCGGCCCAAGACCTGATGGCCAACCGTCGCAGTCGTACCCTGGTGAAGAGACTGCAGAGGATGACCGCTATCCGAATAGCCAGAGGATATCGGACAATATCCTACGAGACGGCGACAGTGCTGGCGGCGTCGCCCCCGATTGAGCTGCGGGCCGTCGAGCTCTGTCGGGTGTATGAACACCTGAGGGCACCGCCTTCGACGACGACGCTGCTGCCAGACGGCCTCTCGGCCTCGAACGTCCGGAAAGAGGCAAAGCTGGAGATCTGGAAGCGGTGGCGCTCCAAGGTGACGGTGGAGGTCGCTAGGCGGCCACACCGAGCCGTCCGCGCCGTGCTTCCCAATTGGCAGGCCTGGAGAGATCAAGGCAGTGTTCCGCTCACCTTCAGGACGACACAAATGCTCAACGGACACGGGGTCTTCGGTGAGTACCTGATGACGATCGGGCGGGAGGTGGCGTCCATCTGACACCAACGCGGGGCAGAAGAGGTCACGACGCAGCACACGCTAGAGTTTTGTGCAGCGTGGGTGCAACCGCAGCGCGTCCTGCAGCTCGACATCGCCGAGAGGTTGACTCCGGAAGCAGTCGTTAAGGCCATGCTCCGAGGGCCCCAGGATTTTAACGCTGTCCGCACCTACTACGAGGAAGTTATGCAGAGAAAGGAGCGGGCAAAAAGGAGACCGGGAGAGAAGAGCAGATCCCAGTAGATCGTCGCATCAGCATCGCAGAGGATCCGTAAGACGCAGGGGCGCGGCGCCACCGTCGCTGCTCCGGGTGCGTCAGACTAGGGAACGTGGTGCTAGGAGGAGTGGTTCCCTTTAGCTTTCCAACTCAAGCCGGGACGCCTCCCTAGGCAACAACAACGGCAGGGAGATGGCCGACGAAGTTGCACTCGGTAGTGATTCGCAAGATACCCCGCGTGCACCTCTCAACGTCGGGATGACCACCGTGGGGTTTTAGTCGGTAAAAGTCCGACACTGCACGGTCGTTGCTACGCAACGCCGAGTGTACATGTTGATTACCCCACGATAAAGAAAAAAAAAAAAAGAAAAAGAAAAAAGGTTCGAATACCGGGAAGTTATATCCCCTACATTATCCATAAATCTTTACCCAAGCAAAATATTACCGACCCACGACTGCAAACTTTTGCTCGGTCATCTGGACGACCATTAGACGATCACGTGAAATCGAAGTGACCCAAGTGTTTAAGAATCGGACACACGGCCGGAGGTTGGTACCTCCGACATTTTCCATTTGCCAACCACCCCCCCCCCCGCAACTACCACTACAAAACTAGTGCCGCATTCCCTGGGCCGTCGTGCGAGTCTGAGGGGGGGCCCTCCACAGTCTGACGGCTCCTTCGCCGCGCTCTTCTATGACGGCGATAATGGTGGTGCCACGGTCTCGTAGCGTCGTATCGGTCATCTTCGGCGAGCCACTTTGACAGGGTCGCCTCTCTTCTCTGTTTAACGTAACACGTTATATAGGTATTACCATACAACGGTATACTATATAACGTAATACGATATAACATAATACCATATAACATTTTATTAAATACGTTATAACGTAATACATTATAACGTCATAGGTTATCGCATAATACTGTATCAATTAATAACATATAATGTTACGCCCCGAGGCTTAGTATAGATCGTATTTCTAATCGTCGCTCGCGGTCTTACAGCGTCGCACATGGATCGTCTTATCTGCCCGACGAAAAACATACAATGTATCGACGAGCGCATAGTCGTCACCAAGCAGCGAGTTCTAGAAACGTCGATTTCGGTCCGTTATTTCATTCTCACAAAGAAGTCGGCCTACGTGATCATCGGAGCGAGCGGTGGCGTGATTCGAGCGTAGTGGGGGTTGTCTCCCCGAAAGACAAGGAATCGGTCTAAGGGCAATCGGTCTCATTTGAAAAGTCTAACTGCATACATCGAGAGCTCTGACGAACAAAGTCGCTTAGTCTAACGAATATCGAGAAATATCAAATATCGAGTCGGATTTCTGTAACGCATTAACTGTATTCATCGCAAAATAATTTGTGACGCTTTTATTATCATTTAACTTATTGTTAAAAATACAAGCTATATTAACCTGTTAACACAGTGTTAAATACATTGAACCACCCTTGTTATCATAATCGAAACAAGAGGAACGACTATTTCACGGCGTCGATTATACGAATCGTAGCGAGAATTTACGCCTCTCGCTAACGCGTTTGCCTCGCGACCGCGTCTCTCCGCGAACGGTCGTAATAATTATGTATAATAAATATAATAAAATTAAAATTCATATATCTTTCTTTATACTGCGTTGCATATATTTTATAGATATAGTGTATCTTATATATCTCAAGCATCTAATAAACAAAGCTAGAAGCAAAACTCACTTTTGCTTGATGATGTCCATTCTTCGATAAAAGATAACCCATCAAGGAACTTTTACTCACAGGTTTCTTAGCAACTTTTTTTTTTTTTTACGTGGGGAAATCCTCATGAACGCCCGGCAGCCCTCTGGGAGGCGGCGGGTAGTGTCGGACTCGTACCGACTAAAACCCCACAGTGGTCGTTACGACGCTTGTCAGGAATGTCCCGGTTCATTTCTTTCGATATACTTCCGCGACACTCCTTCGACGTCGTCTCTCCCTTTGTTGTTGTGGGAGGCATCCTGGTTAAGATGGGCAGCGCGGGTGGGGGGACAACTCACCCCCGAGTGCCACGTTCCCTGGGCCGTCGCGCGAGTCTGAGGGGGGACCCAGACCCTCCACAGCTGACAGCTCCTTCACCGCGCGCTTCAATGACGGTGGTGGCGGTGGTGGTGCCGCGGTCTTTATTGGGAAAAGATTCTTTACTTGTACATATATATTATAGTCTCCTCAGTTCCATGCATTTACATCTTAGCTTACGAATAGGGAGATTTCCCTACTTAAAAATACATTCCTGTCTGATCGATAGGGAGATATCACATATTGAGCTTGACAACGCATTCTTTCTTTTTTATTAACAAATTTAGTGGTACTGAACTTAATCGTTATCATAAACTGATGTCATAAAAATATGCGAAATTTGAAAATTAATAAAATTAACCAAAAATCTTATATATGAAATACATTGATAAAAATTTTTATTATCATTACAATATAATTAATATACATGTTATATATATATGATACATTATATTATGTTTTTATATATATATATATTAAAATTTATATAATACATGATATGATACATATATATATTATTATTATTTTATATTCATTATATACATTTTTAATTTCAGCATTACAGATAAGTAATTTTTCATCATTAAAATAATTCTTTTTCATTTTTTTCACTTTCTTTCGTTTTTCACAATTCCTTACGTTTTAATTTCGTATCTTATTTTGTCAAAAATAACAGAATTGTCCTAACTTCTATAATTATGAATTATAATTACAAATATAAGCTATTGAAGTTCTGTTATTTTTGATTATTTAGTATTCTGCTTCTGATTTTTCTTGTTGTTTTCTTTTTTTCATATTTTATGTTGGATTTTCCCGGCCGGCCTTTTTCTCGTCGTCCTCTTGCGGCAATTTGTTTGATGGTTGTACTGTGATTGGCGAAGCAACTGGTGCAACGGGCATAGGAATACTTGGTATACTGTCCAGTAATTCAATGTGGCTCATTTGTTCACCCAGTTTTACCAAATTCACGTTACATAGCTAGGACAGCTGAAGTTAATGGCTGCGGAGCTTCGTCCGACGATTGCGATGCAGATTTGTGGGGTGAAGACGTCGATTGTAGTAATGCCGGTAGGGATGTGAGGAGACCGTTATCGGAACTGTAAACATTATTAATCATGTTTTATTAACCATTTTGACGCTAATTCAATGATTTTCCATTAAAATGTTAATCAAGATTTTTTCCATTAAATTACTCAAGAAATGTTGCAGTAAGAAAAGTATTCTGCATATATATATGTTTATAAACTATATTTTTTCCAAACTATAAAAATTGTCTTAGTCGTTACGAGAAAGGAACGATCCTACGTGAAAAGGTAAGTTAATAATGTGAAACAAAATCTTTTTACATTAATCTCGTATAAAGAATTTCATATAAGACTTCGTTTGTGAAAGCATGAAGTGGGAAAATTTTTCCCAAAGCTAGAAATGGAAATTCTATGTTTCTTCTATACTTGTTGACTACTTTAAAAAGTTCAATTTAATACATAATATACTATAAAAAAATACTTTAGAATATGCTTTCTAACATAAATATATGAAATAGCAAAATTTATATGTACGTTATATCTACTATTTAAAATGATTTAATAATAGAGTGTAGAATTTGACTCACTTAGAAGAATGTCTCTTCTTGCGCGGTCTTCCAGGAATCTTCATCTTGTCTTTCTTCCTATTCAATTTAGCCAATTCCTTCAGCTTTTCTCTATATTGTCTTTGAATGTCAGCCATCCTGACTCTTATCTCAAGTTCCTTAGCATCCATATTCGGCCAGTCTGGCTCATTATCGATGTGTTCTTTTCTAGCGATATACTTCTTTGCGTCGAGTTTCCCTTGCAAATTTCTATAATCGTGACAATCAAGATGTTCTCCCAGGATATGACTTCTATCCTCATGTCTGCTATCTTCGTCGTTCTCCATCATTCTATCATCCGAACATATCTTTTCATCGTGCATTTCAGCATCAGAATCCGATAGCTTATCATCAATAATCAAGAAATCTATAGATTCCTTGCTGCTAGAAATTTCACTCATATGATTGATTCCGTATAATTGTTCGTATATCTTTCTTTCATATTCTTCAAAGTCTTCTTCTCTTTCGTAGTTTACATTATGGCAAGGAGTACTAGTAGCAAGGGGAGCGTCATTTAACATATCATTATCTTCGTTATCGGTACAAATATCGTTTTCGGTAGGAGAATCTAAGCTTCCACTTGTATTATTGTTCGCGTTTATTATAGACACTGATATTTCCTGCTCACTTTCATCATACCGTTTATCATAATCATCGTCTTCGGAATACGAGTCGTATTTAGATTCCTCATCTACTAACTCGCCATCGGTTTTGAACCTCTTGAGGCTCTCGAAATCTTGCAAATGTTCTTGCACATACTTTCTCTTGCCCGATGTCTTTCTTTCATTTTCTGGGACATTATTCGCTCTGCCCAGGTTCAACAATAAGCTAACTGCATAAGATATATCATCGAAATTCTCCAGATTCGACTTCCGGTAAGTTGTATCCTCTACCTTCTCCATAAATCGTTGTTCTCTTGAATCGCATAACACCCCCAAAGAGCTGTTCATGTTGTTGGTGTGGGTCCCTTCCGGAGGAAAAAGCGCCCTGCCCTTGATAACCGATCTATCTAATATATGTCTTCTATTTCCGTTGGATCTCACGCGTTCCAAGTGCTTAATACTGTTCGACAGCAATCCCAACACACTATAATCAACTTCAGGTCTCGGTTTAGAATTAATAACAAATCGATATTTGGGAGTTTCAGTATACAATGAGTCTTCTAGCGATTCCAATTTCCCTTTTTTAGGAGTCACCGCGTCATAGTTAGTGCATTGCACTTGCACTTCACAGACCTCGGGCGGCGAGACATTCTCCATTATCACGACAGATTCTTTATCGTCGTTTAACTCCATATTATCATTACTGCTTCTCGTGTCATGCTCCGAAGAATATATCTCAATTTCTCGTCCTATATCGTAGTTTTCAATGAATTGAGAGTTCTCGCAGGATCTCAGAATGTGTCTATTCAAACTGTTTTCTATTTCTCTCGGTATCGTTTCCGAATGTCTTCTCGAACGAAGATTTTCTGCATTCTTATCCTTCGAGTCGTCCACGTTTAGGGGTGTCGTCTCCTGTAAAGCAGCAGCTGCGTTCTTATTCAACTTCTCCACCACGTTTTCGATTCCAGGATGAGACTTTTCGACAATGTGCCTCTTAGACAGATCCTGGCACTTTGGCTTTTTCGTGGTTGATGTTGGTTCGCATCTGTATGAATAATCTTCATACATTGTTTCATCTGCTTTCTGCTTGAGTTCGACCACTTGTACGTCACAATCGATCCTCGACATATCGAACGATTTCACAATGATCTGTGGACGTCGAACGGTTGCCTGCGATCGCTCGTCTCGGCCCTTTTGATAACTATCGTAATTCGGATTGATCTCCACTTTCGATTCTATCGGATTCTCCGATAGTTTTGGAATTTGATTGACTTCCGGAGTTTCGGCCGAAGAATTTCCATGTCTGTGTAACTCATTCGCCGACATTTCATCTGGATTAACTAATTCGGCCTGTAAAATATAACGTGTTATGTTATTGAATGTTGTGTAAAATTTATACTTTGTAATTTCTTATCGGTCGATGAAGTCGAATGATTTTAACACTTAGACAACATAATAGGGAGTTTTTCCTTCTACGAGAACGTCGCTGCGTGACGGAACGGGAAGATCCCCTTTTTTGACTTTAGCAACGCGTTTTTTTTTTTGTTTTGTTAACCAATTTAGCGGCGTTAAACTTAATTAAAGAGATATTCAAATCGTGTTATTTATCTTTAATGTTTTTAATTCTACCTGTATTTTTTTATACTTTGAATATACTTTCAATTTGATGTTTTGTATAAACAATATGTAAAATCGTTAAATAAAATTATCACCGCAAAATATAACTGACCACTTAAATAATTTTTAAACTTCCTTGTTTTTTAAGTAGTGAGAATTAATCCTCGATACTTGAAAAAATGCACGGTGGACAGCGTATGGGTTGCTTGTCCGAGCGCGGTGGAAATAGCGTATAGCTCGCTGTGGCGCGCGCGGTTGGCTAAGTGTTAATAATTACATTGGGTTTGGTTTATTCTTTTCGTAAAGAGTAACGTTGAGAGACTCGCGCTTTCGTAAGATATTTTTTATTTAAGCTCAACGATAGTTATGAAATAATCAATTTTATTTTTTATGAGTGTTATTTTTATGAGTGTTTCATATAAGCTAAACAGAATGGCATAAAAAAATTGCTCTTGCCTCTTTTCGTCATTAATATCAAGAGTTGACTATCGTATTGTATATATTAACAAATAACATTGTTTTGCATATTAATTTCCTTCATCTAATAATCAAAAAATTTTATACCTTTCTTATTTATCGATATCGAGCGTAGAGTGACTATCACGCGATATGTTATACAAAAAACCAAAGATGTTTCTCTATATATCAATGTTACTGTTTCGTTAATATAATAACATATAATCGAATTATTAAACAAGTGACGTGTTAAAAAAAGCTAGCCGTGTGGACTAAGGACATATTTATAAACGTTTATCAATTTTCTTCGCCTCACTCGCGCTCGAGATTCTTTCATTAGCCTATGAACGATACACGTGTATTTCATAGCGAACGACAGTGAAGAACAGAAAAATGAAAGATGGCTCACCTTCTGAACGCTTCTTGAAAAGTACACTTGTAACTCCGCGATATTTGCGAGTACGTAAAATATGTCTTTGCACTCCGTTGTTGCTACGACCACGTTACAAACGAAACTAACAGGTCCACTATTGCGAAGATACGAAAATTTTGCAATCCCTAACAAGTCGGCTGTTAACGTAGTGGGGACATTCTGGCCGAAGAATTACGAATCACTGGTACCAGTGGAAAACTCACTTGGCCGTAGTGGGGACATTCCGGGCGGAGTATTGCCAATCACAGGAGCCAATGGAAAACGCACTTGCTTACTCCTAACCCCTGAGAAATGTTATGGACAATTTTCGCTAGATCGTCGAGACGTCCAAAAATCAAAAGAATGTTATAACAGTGCAATCTATAAATGCAATTCATATTGATATTTATTTAAAAAGGCAGCCTGTCCTCAACGATGGCATTCGTTACTCGCGGACTCCCGCCGCAGGGGGCAGTAAGCACTCAAACAATTAATGCAACAATTAATATTTAATAATCAATATTTAATATTCAAAATTTAATATTCAATATGTAATATTTAATATTTAATATTCAATATGTAATATTCAATATTTAATATTTAATGTTCCATTTTTAATATTTAATATTTAATATTCAATATTTAATATTTAATAATCAATATTTAATATTCAATATTTAGTATTCAATATTTAATATTTAATATTTTATAATTAATATTTCATATTTATCCTGCAGCAATAACTTATAACGATGTAGGTATAGCAGAATAATTTCAACGTGCGAATAAGCAATTCTGATAGATAAATAAAATAAACAAAATAGAATTAAGTAAAAATATAAATTATTTGATCAACACCATAAATTGAAAAGCGGGACAAAATGATGTTGCAAACACTATTATCATACACACCCTTGTTATCATAATCGAAACAAGAGGAACGACTATTTCACGGCGTCGATTATACGAATCGTAGCGAGAATTTACGCCTCTCGCTAACGCGTTTGCCTCGCGACCGCGTCTCCCGCGATCGGTCGTAACAATTATGTATAATAAATATAATAAAATTACAATTCATATATCTTTCTTTATACTGCGTTGCATATATTTTATAGATATAGTGTATCTTATATATCTCAAGCATCTAATAAACAAAGCTAGTAGCAAAACTCACTTTTGCTTGATGATGTCCATTCTTCGATAAAAGATAACCCACCAAGGAACTTTTACGCACAGGTTTCTTAGCAACATTTTTTTTTTTTTTTACGTGGGGAAATCCTCATGGACGCCCGGCAGCCCTCTGGGAGGCGGCGGATAGTGTCGGACTCTTACCGACTAAAACCCCACGGTGGTCGCTACGACGCTTGTCAGGAGTGTCCCGGTTCCTTTCTTTCGATATACTTCCGCGACACTCCTTCGACGTCGTCTCTCCCTTTGTTGTTGTGGGAGGCATCCTGGTTAAGCTGGGCAGCGCGGGTGGGGGGACCACTCACCCCCGAGGGCCACGTTCCCTGGGCCGTCGCGCGAGTCTGAGGGGGGACCCAGACCCTCCTCAGCTGACAGCTCCTACGCCGCGCGCTTCAATGACGGTGGTGGCGGTGGTGGTGCCGCGGTCTTTATTGGGAAAAGATTCTTTACTTGTACATATATATTATAGTCTCCTCAGTTTCATGCATTTAAATCTTAGCTTACGAATAGGGAGATTTCCCTACTTAAAAATACATTCCTGTCTGATCGATCGGGAGATATCACATATTGAGCTTGACAACGCATTCTTTCTTTTTTATTAACTAATTTACTGGTACTGAACTTAACCGATATCATAAACTGATGTCATAACAATATGCGAAATTTGAAAATTAATAAAATTAACCAAAAATCTTATATATGAAATACATTGATAAAAATCTTAATTATCATTACAATATAATTAATATACATGTTATATATATATGATACATTATATTATGTTTTTATATATATATATATTAAAATTTATGTAATACATGATATGATACATATATATATTATTATTATTTTATATACATTATATACATTTTTAATTTCAGCATTACAGATAAGTAATTTTTCAGCATTAAAGTAATGCTTTTTTATGTTTTTTCATAGTTCTTTCGTTTTTGACAATTCCTTGCGTTTTAATTTGGTATCTTATTTTGTCAAAAATAACAGAATTGTCCTAACTTCTATAATTATGAATTATAATTACAAATATAAGCTATTGAAGTTCTGTTATTTTTGATTATTTAGTATTCTGCTTCTGATTTTTCTTGTTGTTTTCTTTTTTTCATATTTTATGTTGGATTTTCCCGGCCGGCCTTTTTCTCGTCGTCCTCTTGCGGCAATTTGTTTGATGGTTGTACTGTGATTGGCGAAGCAACTGGTGCAACGGGCATAGGAATACTTGGTATACTGTCCAGTAATTCAATGTGGCTCATTTGTTCACCCAGTTTTACCAAATTCACGTTACATAGCTAGGACAGCTGAAGTTAATGGCTGCGGAGCTTCGTCCGACGATTGCGATGCAGATTTGTGGGGTGAAGACGTCGATTGTAGTAATGCCGGTAGGGATGTGAGGAGACCGTTATCGGAACTGTAAACATTATTAATCATGTTTTATTAACCATTTTGACGCTAATTCAATGATTTTCCATTAAAATTTTAATCAAGATTTTTTCCATTAAATTATCCAAGAAATGTTGCAGTAAGAAAAGTATTCTGCATATATATATGTTTATAAACTATATTTTTTCCAAACTATAAAAATTGTCTTAGTCGTTACGAGAAAGGAACGATCCTACGTGAAAAGGTAAGTTAATAATGTGAAACAAAATCTTTTTACATTAATCTCGTATAAAGAATTTCATATAAGACTTCGTTTGTGAAAGCATGAAGTGGGAAAATTTTTCCCAAAGCTAGAAATGGAAATTCTATGTTTCTTCTATACTTGTTGACTACTTTAAAAAGTTCAATTTAATACATAATATACTATAAAAAAATACTTTAGAATATGCTTTCTAACATAAATATATGAAATAGCAAAATTTATATGTACGTTATATCTACTATTTAAAATGATTTAATAATAGAGTGTAGAATTTGACTCACTTAGAAGAATGTCTCTTCTTGCGCGGTCTTCCAGGAATCTTCATCTTGTCTTTCTTCCTATTCAATTTAGCCAATTCCTTCAGCTTTTCTCTATATTGTCTTTGAATGTCAGCCATCCTGACTCTTATCTCAAGTTCCTTAGCATCCATATTCGGCCAGTCTGGCTCATTATCGATGTGTTCTTTTCTAGCGATATACTTCTTTGCGTCGAGTTTCCCTTGCAAATTTCTATAATCGTGACAATCAAGATGTTCTCCCAGGATATGACTTCTATCCTCATGTCTGCTATCTTCGTCGTTCTCCATCATTCTATCATCCGAACATATCTTTTCATCGTGCATTTCAGCATCAGAATCCGATAGCTTATCATCAATAATCAAGAAATCTATAGATTCCTTGCTGCTAGAAATTTCACTCATATGATTGATTCCGTATAACTGTTCGTATATCTTTCTTTCATATTCTTCAAAGCCTTCTTCTCTTTCGTAGTTTACATTATGGCAAGGAGTACTAGTAGCAAGGGGAGCGTCATTTAACATATCATTATCTTCGTTATCGGTACAAATATCGTTTTCGGTAGGAGAATCTAAGCTTCCACTTGTATTATTGTTCGCGTTTATTATAGACACTGATATTTCCTGCTCACTTTCATCATACCGTTTATCATAATCATCGTCTTCGGAATACGAGTCGTATTTAGATTCCTCATCTACTAACTCGCCATCGGTTTTGAACCTCTTGAGGCTCTCGAAATCTTGCAAATGTTCTTGCACATACTTTCTCTTGCCCGATGTCTTTCTTTCATTTTCTGGGACATTATTCGCTCTGCCCAGGTTCAACAATAAGCTAACTGCATAAGATATATCATCGAAATTCTCCAGATTCGACTTCCGGTAAGTTGTATCCTCTACCTTCTCCATAAATCGTTGTTCTCTTGAATCGCATAACACCCCCAAAGAGCTGTTCATGTTGTTGGTGTGGGTCCCTTCCGGAGGAAAAAGCGCCCTGCCCTTGATAACCGATCTATCTAATATATGTCTTCTATTTCCGTTGGATCTCACGCGTTCCAAGTGCTTAATACTGTTCGACAGCAATCCCAACACACTATAATCAACTTCAGGTCTCGGTTTAGAATTAATAACAAATCGATATTTGGGAGTTTCAGTATACAATGAGTCTTCTAGCGATTCCAATTTCCCTTTTTTAGGAGTCACCGCGTCATAGTTAGTGCATTGCACTTGCACTTCACAGACCTCGGGCGGCGAGACATTCTCCATTATCACGACAGATTCTTTATCGTCGTTTAACTCCATATTATCATTACTGCTTCTCGTGTCATGCTCCGAAGAATATATCTCAATTTCTCGTCCTATATCGTAGTTTTCAATGAATTGAGAGTTCTCGCAGGATCTCAGAATGTGTCTATTCAAACTGTTTTCTATTTCTCTCGGTATCGTTTCCGAATGTCTTCTCGAACGAAGATTTTCTGCATTCTTATCCTTCGAGTCGTCCACGTTTAGGGGTGTCGTCTCCTGTAAAGCAGCAGCTGCGTTCTTATTCAACTTCTCCACCACGTTTTCGATTCCAGGATGAGACTTTTCGACAATGTGCCTCTTAGACAGATCCTGGCACTTTGGCTTTTTCGTGGTTGATGTTGGTTCGCATCTGTATGAATAATCTTCATACATTGTTTCATCTGCTTTCTGCTTGAGTTCGACCACTTGTACGTCACAATCGATCCTCGACATATCGAACGATTTCACAATGATCTGTGGACGTCGAACGGTTGCCTGCGATCGCTCGTCTCGGCCCTTTTGATAACTATCGTAATTCGGATTGATCTCCACTTTCGATTCTATCGGATTCTCCGATAGTTTTGGAATTTGATTGACTTCCGGAGTTTCGGCCGAAGAATTTCCATGTCTGTGTAACTCATTCGCCGACATTTCATCTGGATTAACTAATTCGGCCTGTAAAATATAACGTGTTATGTTATTGAATGTTGTGTAAAATTTATACTTTGTAATTTCTTATCGGTCGATGAAGTCGAATGATTTTAACACTTAGACAACATAATAGGGAGTTTTTCCTTCTACGAGAACGTCGCTGCGTGACGGAACGGGAAGATCCCCTTTTTTGACTTTAGCAACGCGTTTTTTTTTTTGTTTTGTTAACCAATTTAGCGGCGTTAAACTTAATTAAAGAGATATTCAAATCGTGTTATTTATCTTTAATGTTTTTAATTCTACCTGTATTTTTTTATACTTTGAATATACTTTCAATTTGATGTTTTGTATAAACAATATGTAAAATCGTTAAATAAAATTATCACCGCAAAATATAACTGACCACTTAAATAATTTTTAAACTTCCTTGTTTTTTAAGTAGTGAGAATTAATCCTCGATACTTGAAAAAATGCACGGTGGACAGCGTATGGGTTGCTTGTCCGAGCGCGGTGGAAATAGCGTATAGCTCGCTGTGGCGCGCGCGGTTGGCTAAGTGTTAATAATTACATTGGGTTTGGTTTATTCTTTTCGTAAAGAGTAACGTTGAGAGACTCGCGCTTTCGTAAGATATTTTTTATTTAAGCTCAACGATAGTTATGAAATAATCAATTTTATTTTTTATGAGTGTTATTTTTATGAGTGTTTCATATAAGCTAAACAGAATGGCATAAAAAAATTGCTCTTGCCTCTTTTCGTCATTAATATCAAGAGTTGACTATCGTATTGTATATATTAACAAATAACATTGTTTTGCATATTAATTTCCTTCATCTAATAATCAAAAAATTTTATACCTTTCTTATTTATCGATATCGAGCGTAGAGTGACTATCACGCGATATGTTATACAAAAAACCAAAGATGTTTCTCTATATATCAATGTTACTGTTTCGTTAATATAATAACATATAATCGAATTATTAAACAAGTGACGTGTTAAAAAAAGCTAGCCGTGTGGACTAAGGACATATTTATAAACGTTTATCAATTTTCTTCGCCTCACTCGCGCTCGAGATTCTTTCATTAGCCTATGAACGATACACGTGTATTTCATAGCGAACGACAGTGAAGAACAGAAAAATGAAAGATGGCTCACCTTCTGAACGCTTCTTGAAAAGTACACTTGTAACTCCGCGATATTTGCGAGTACGTAAAATATGTCTTTGCACTCCGTTGTTGCTACGACCACGTTACAAACGAAACTAACAGGTCCACTATTGCGAAGATACGAAAATTTTGCAATCCCTAACAAGTCGGCTGTTAACGTAGTGGGGACATTCTGGCCGAAGAATTACGAATCACTGGTACCAGTGGAAAACTCACTTGGCCGTAGTGGGGACATTCCGGGCGGAGTATTGCCAATCACAGGAGCCAATGGAAAACGCACTTGCTTACTCCTAACCCCTGAGAAATGTTATGGACAATTTTCGCTAGATCGTCGAGACGTCCAAAAATCAAAAGAATGTTATAACAGTGCAATCTATAAATGCAATTCATATTGATATTTATTTAAAAAGGCAGCCTGTCCTCAACGATGGCATTCGTTACTCGCGGACTCCCGCCGCAGGGGGCAGTAAGCACTCAAACAATTAATGCAACAATTAATATTTAATAATCAATATTTAATATTCAAAATTTAATATTCAATATGTAATATTTAATATTTAATATTCAATATGTAATATTCAATATTTAATATTTAATGTTCCATTTTTAATATTTAATATTTAATATTCAATATTTAATATTTAATAATCAATATTTAATATTCAATATTTAGTATTCAATATTTAATATTTAATATTTTATAATTAATATTTCATATTTATCCTGCAGCAATAACTTATAACGATGTAGGTATAGCAGAATAATTTCAACGTGCGAATAAGCAATTCTGATAGATAAATAAAATAAACAAAATAGAATTAAGTAAAAATATAAATTATTTGATCAACACCATAAATTGAAAAGCGGGACAAAATGATGTTGCAAACACTATTATCATACACACCCTTGTTATCATAATCGAAACAAGAGGAACGACTATTTCACGGCGTCGATTATACGAATCGTAGCGAGAATTTACGCCTCTCGCTAACGCGTTTGCCTCGCGACCGCGTCTCCCGCGATCGGTCGTAACAATTATGTATAATAAATATAATAAAATTACAATTCATATATCTTTCTTTATACTGCGTTGCATATATTTTATAGATATAGTGTATCTTATATATCTCAAGCATCTAATAAACAAAGCTAGTAGCAAAACTCACTTTTGCTTGATGATGTCCATTCTTCGATAAAAGATAACCCACCAAGGAACTTTTACGCACAGGTTTCTTAGCAACATTTTTTTTTTTTTTTACGTGGGGAAATCCTCATGGACGCCCGGCAGCCCTCTGGGAGGCGGCGGATAGTGTCGGACTCTTACCGACTAAAACCCCACGGTGGTCGCTACGACGCTTGTCAGGAGTGTCCCGGTTCCTTTCTTTCGATATACTTCCGCGACACTCCTTCGACGTCGTCTCTCCCTTTGTTGTTGTGGGAGGCATCCTGGTTAAGCTGGGCAGCGCGGGTGGGGGGACCACTCACCCCCGAGGGCCACGTTCCCTGGGCCGTCGCGCGAGTCTGAGGGGGGACCCAGACCCTCCTCAGCTGACAGCTCCTACGCCGCGCGCTTCAATGACGGTGGTGGCGGTGGTGGTGCCGCGGTCTTTATTGGGAAAAGATTCTTTACTTGTACATATATATTATAGTCTCCTCAGTTTCATGCATTTAAATCTTAGCTTACGAATAGGGAGATTTCCCTACTTAAAAATACATTCCTGTCTGATCGATCGGGAGATATCACATATTGAGCTTGACAACGCATTCTTTCTTTTTTATTAACTAATTTACTGGTACTGAACTTAACCGATATCATAAACTGATGTCATAACAATATGCGAAATTTGAAAATTAATAAAATTAACCAAAAATCTTATATATGAAATACATTGATAAAAATCTTAATTATCATTACAATATAATTAATATACATGTTATATATATATGATACATTATATTATGTTTTTATATATATATATATTAAAATTTATGTAATACATGATATGATACATATATATATTATTATTATTTTATATACATTATATACATTTTTAATTTCAGCATTACAGATAAGTAATTTTTCAGCATTAAAGTAATGCTTTTTTATGTTTTTTCATAGTTCTTTCGTTTTTGACAATTCCTTGCGTTTTAATTTGGTATCTTATTTTGTCAAAAATAACAGAATTGTCCTAACTTCTATAATTATGAATTATAATTACAAATATAAGCTATTGAAGTTCTGTTATTTTTGATTATTTAGTATTCTGCTTCTGATTTTTCTTGTTGTTTTCTTTTTTTCATATTTTATGTTGGATTTTCCCGGCCGGCCTTTTTCTCGTCGTCCTCTTGCGGCAATTTGTTTGATGGTTGTACTGTGATTGGCGAAGCAACTGGTGCAACGGGCATAGGAATACTTGGTATACTGTCCAGTAATTCAATGTGGCTCATTTGTTCACCCAGTTTTACCAAATTCACGTTACATAGCTAGGACAGCTGAAGTTAATGGCTGCGGAGCTTCGTCCGACGATTGCGATGCAGATTTGTGGGGTGAAGACGTCGATTGTAGTAATGCCGGTAGGGATGTGAGGAGACCGTTATCGGAACTGTAAACATTATTAATCATGTTTTATTAACCATTTTGACGCTAATTCAATGATTTTCCATTAAAATGTTAATCAAGATTTTTTCCATTAAATTACTCAAGAAATGTTGCAGTAAGAAAAGTATTCTGCATATATATATGTTTATAAACTATATTTTTTCCAAACTATAAAAATTGTCTTAGTCGTTACGAGAAAGGAACGATCCTACGTGAAAAGGTAAGTTAATAATGTGAAACAAAATCTTTTTACATTAATCTCGTATAAAGAATTTCATATAAGACTTCGTTTGTGAAAGCATGAAGTGGGAAAATTTTTCCCAAAGCTAGAAATGGAAATTCTATGTTTCTTCTATACTTGTTGACTACTTTAAAAAGTTCAATTTAATACATAATATACTATAAAAAAATACTTTAGAATATGCTTTCTAACATAAATATATGAAATAGCAAAATTTATATGTACGTTATATCTACTATTTAAAATGATTTAATAATAGAGTGTAGAATTTGACTCACTTAGAAGAATGTCTCTTCTTGCGCGGTCTTCCAGGAATCTTCATCTTGTCTTTCTTCCTATTCAATTTAGCCAATTCCTTCAGCTTTTCTCTATATTGTCTTTGAATGTCAGCCATCCTGACTCTTATCTCAAGTTCCTTAGCATCCATATTCGGCCAGTCTGGCTCATTATCGATGTGTTCTTTTCTAGCGATATACTTCTTTGCGTCGAGTTTCCCTTGCAAATTTCTATAATCGTGACAATCAAGATGTTCTCCCAGGATATGACTTCTATCCTCATGTCTGCTATCTTCGTCGTTCTCCATCATTCTATCATCCGAACATATCTTTTCATCGTGCATTTCAGCATCAGAATCCGATAGATTATCATCAATAATCAAGAAATCTATAGATTCCTTGCTGCTAGAAATTTCACTCATATGATTGATTCCGTATAACTGTTCGTATATCTTTCTTTCATATTCTTCAAAGCCTTCTTCTCTTTCGTAGTTTACATTATGGCAAGGAGTACTAGTAGCAAGGGGAGCGTCATTTAACATATCATTATCTTCGTTATCGGTACAAATATCGTTTTCGGTAGGAGAATCTAAGCTTCCACTTGTATTATTGTTCGCGTTTATTATAGACACTGATATTTCCTGCTCACTTTCATCATACCGTTTATCATAATCATCGTCTTCGGAATACGAGTCGTATTTAGATTCCTCATCTACTAACTCGCCATCGGTTTTGAACCTCTTGAGGCTCTCGAAATCTTGCAAATTTTCTTGCACATACTTTCTCTTGTCCGATGTCTTTCTTTCATTTTCTGGGACATTATTCGCTCTGCCCAGGTTCAACAATAAGCTAACGGCATAAGATATATCATCGAAATTCTCCAGATTCGACTTCCGGTAAGTTATATCCTCTACCTTCTCCATAAATCGTTGTTCTCTTGAATCGCATAACACCCCCAAAGAGCTGTTCATGTTGTTGGTGTGGGTCTCTTCCGGAGGAAAAAGCGCCCTGCCCTTGATAACCGATCTATCTAATTTATGTCTTCTATTTCCGTTGGATCTCACGCGTTCCAAGTGCTTAATACTGTTCGACAGCAATCCCAACACACTATAATCAACTTTAGGTCTCGGTTTAGAATTAATAACAAATCGATATTTGGGAGTTTCAGTATACAATGAGTTTTCTAGCGATTCCAATTTCCCTTTTTTAGGAGTCACCGCGTCATTGTTAGTGCACTGCACTTGCACTTCACAGACCTTGGGCGGCGAGACATTCTCCATTATCACGACAGATTCTTTATCGTCGTTTAACTCCATATTATCATTACTGCTTCCCGTGTCATGCTCCGAAGAATATATCTCAATTTCTCGTCCTATATCGTAGTTTTCAATGAATTGAGAGTTCTCGCAGGATCTCAGAATGTGTCTATTCAAACTGTTTTCTAGTTCTCTCGGTATCTTCTCCGAATGTTTTCTCGAACGAAGATTTTCTGCATTCTTATCCTTCGAGTCGTCCACGTTTAGGGGTGTCGTCTCCTGTAAAGCAGCAGCTGCGTTCTTATTCAACTTCTCCACCACGTTTTCGATTCCAGGATGAGACTTTTCGACAATGTGCCTCTTAGACAGATCCTGGCACTTTGGCTTTTTCGTGGTTGATGTTGGTTCGCATCTGTATGAATAATCTTCATACATTGTTTCATCTGCTTTCTGCTTGAGTTCGACCACTTGTACGTCACAATCGATCCTCGACATATCGAACGATTTCACAATGATCTGTGGACGTGGAACGGTTGCCTGCGATCGCTCGTCTCGGCCCTTTTGATAACTATCGCAATTCGGATTGATCTCCACTTTCGATTCTATCGGATTCTCCGATAGTTTTGGAATTTGATTGATTTCCGGAGTTTCGGCCGAAGAATTTCCATGCCTGTGTAACTCATTCGCCGACATTTCATCTGGTTTAACTAATTCGGCCTGTAAAATATAACGTGTTATGTTATTGAATGTTGTGTAAAATTTATACGTTGTAATTTCTTATCGGTCGATGAAGTCGAATGATTTTAACACTTAGACAACATAATAGGGAGTTTTTCGTTCTACGAGGACATCGCTGCGTGACCGAACGGGAAGATCCCCTTTTCTGACTTTAGCAACGCGTTTTTTTTTTTTTTTTGTTTTGTTAACCAATTTAGCGGCGTTAAACTTAATTAAAAAGATATTCAAATCGTGTTATTTATCTTTAATGTTTTTAATTCTACCTGTATTTTTTTATACTTTGAATATACTTTCAATTTGATGTTTTGTATAAACAATATGTAAAATCGTTAAATAAAATTATCACCACAAAATATAACTGACCACTTAAATAATTTTTAAACTTCCTTGTTTTTTAAGTAGTGAGAATTAATCCTCGATACTTGAAAAAATGCACGGTGGACAGCGTATGGGTTGCTTGTCCGAGCGCGGTGGAAATAGCGTATAGCTCGCTGTTGCGCGCGCGGTTGGCTAAGTGTTAATAATTACATTGGGTTTGGTTTATTCTTTTCGTAAAGAGTAACGTTGAGAGACTCGCGCTTTCGTAAGATATTTTTTATTTAAGCTCAACGATAGTTATGAAATAATCAATTTTATTTTTTATGAGTGTTATTTTTATGAGTGTTTCATATAAGCTAAACAGAATGGCATAAAAAAATTGCTCTTGCCTCTTTTCGTCATTAATATCAAGAGTTGACTATCGTATTGTATATATTAACAAATAACATTGTTTTGCATATTAATTTCCTTCATCTAATAATCAAAAAATTTTATACCTTTCTTATTTATCGATATCGAGCGTAGAGTGACTATCACGCGATATGTTATACAAAAAACCAAAGATGTTTCTCTATATGTCAATGTTACTGTTTCGTTAATATAATAACATATAATCGAATTATTAAACAAGTGACGTGTTAAAAAAAGCTAGCCGTGTGGACTAAGGACATATTTATAAACGTTTATCAATTTTCTTCGCCTCACTCGCGCTCGAGATTCTTTCATTAGCCTATGAACGATACACGTGTATTTCATAGCGAACGACAGTGAAGAACAGAAAAATGAAAGATGGCTCACCTTCTGAACGCTTCTTGAAAAGTACACTTGTAACTCCGCGATATTTGCGAGTACGTAAAATATGTCTTTGCACTCCGTTGTTGCTACGACCACGTTACAAACGAAACTAACAGGTCCACTATTGCGAAGATACGAAAATTTTGCAAGCCCTAACAAGTCGGCTGTTAACGTAGTGGGGACATTCTGGCCGAAGAATTACGAATCACTGGTACCAGTGGGAAACTCACTTGGCCGTAGTGGGGACATTCCGGGCGGAGTATTGCCAATCACAGGAGCCAATGGAAAACGCACTTGCTTACTCCTAACCCCTGAGAAATGTTATGGACAATTTTCGCTAGATCGTCGAGACGTCCAAAAATCAGAAGAATGTTATAACAGTGCAATCTATAAATGCAATTTATATTGATATTTATTTAAAAAGGCAGCCTGTCCTCAACGATGGCATTCGTTACTCGCGGACTCCCGCCGCAGGGGGCAGTAAGCACTCAAACAATTAATGCAACAATTAATATTTAATAATCAATATTTAATATTCAAAATTTAATATTCAATATGTAATATTTAATATTTAATATTCAATATGTAATATTCAATATTTAATATTTAATGTTCCATTTTTAATATTTAATATTTAATATTCAATATTTAATATTTAATAATCAATATTTAATATTCAATATTTAGTATTCAATATTTAATATTTAATATTTTATAATTAATATTTCATATTTATCCTGCAGCAATAACTTATAACGATGTAGGTATAGCAGAATAATTTCAACGTGCGAATAAGCAATTCTGATAGATAAATAAAATAAACAAAATATAATTAAGTAAAAATATAAATTATTTGATCAACACCATAAATTGAAAAGCGGGACAAAATGATGTTGCAAACACTATTATCATACACACCCTTGTTATCATAATCGAAACAAGAGGAACGACTATTTCACGGCGTCGATTATACGAATCGTAGCGAGAATTTACGCCTCTCGCTAACGCGTTTGCCTCGCGACCGCGTCTCCCGCGATCGGTCGTAACAATTATGTATAATAAATATAATAAAATTAAAATTCATATATCTTTCTTTATACTGCGTTGCATATATTTTATAGATATAGTGTATCTTATATATCTCAAGCATCTAATAAACAAAGCTAGAAGCAAAACTCACTTTTGCTTGATGATGTCCATTCTTCGATAAAAGATAACCCACCAAGGAACTTTTACGCACAGGTTTCTTAGCAACATTTTTTTTTTTTTTTTACGTGGGGAAATCCTCATGGACGCCCGGCAGCCCTCTGGGAGGCGGCGGATAGTGTCGGACTCTTACCGACTAAAACCCCACGGTGGTCGTTACGACGCTTGTCAGGAGTGTCCCGGTTCCTTTCTTTCGATATACTTCCGCGACACTCCTTCGACGTCGTCTCTCCCTTTGTTGTTGTGGGAGGCATCCTGGTTAAGCTGGGCAGCGCGGGTGGGGGGACCACTCACCCCCGAGGGCCACGTTCCCTGGGCCGTCGCGCGAGTCTGAGGGGGGACCCAGACCCTCCTCAGCTGACAGCTCCTACGCCGCGCGCTTCAATGACGGTGGTGGCGGTGGTGGTGCCGCGGTCTTTATTGGGAAAAGATTCTTTACTTGTACATATATATTATAGTCTCCTCAGTTTCATGCATTTAAATCTTAGCTTACGAATAGGGAGATTTCCCTACTTAAAAATACATTCCTGTCTGATCGATCGGGAGATATCACATATTGAGCTTGACAACGCATTCTTTCTTTTTTATTAACTAATTTACTGGTACTGAACTTAACCGATATCATAAACTGATGTCATAACAATATGCGAAATTTGAAAATTAATAAAATTAACCAAAAATCTTATATATGAAATACATTGATAAAAATCTTAATTATCATTACAATATAATTAATATACATGTTATATATATATGATACATTGTATTATGTTTTTATATATATATATATTAAAATTTATATAATACATGATATGATACATATATATATTATTATTATTTTATATACATTATATACATTTTTAATTTCAGCATTACAGATAAGTAATTTTTCAGCATTAAAGTAATGCTTTTTTATGTTTTTTCATAGTTCTTTCGTTTTTGACAATTCCTTGCGTTTTAATTTGGTATCTTATTTTGTCAAAAATAACAGAATTGTCCTAACTTCTATAATTATGAATTATAATTACAAATATAAGCTATTGAAGTTCTGTTATTTTTGATTATTTAGTATTCTGCTTCTGATTTTTCTTGTTGTTTTCTTTTTTTCATATTTTATGTTGGATTTTCCCGGCCGGCCTTTTTCTCGTCGTCCTCTTGCGGCAATTTGTTTGATGGTTGTACTGTGATTGGCGAAGCAACTGGTGCAACGGGCATAGGAATACTTGGTATACTGTCCAGTAATTCAATGTGGCTCATTTGTTCACCCAGTTTTACCAAATTCACGTTACATAGCTAGGACAGCTGAAGTTAATGGCTGCGGAGCTTCGTCCGACGATTGCGATGCAGATTTGTGGGGTGAAGACGTCGATTGTAGTAATGCCGGTAGGGATGTGAGGAGACCGTTATCGGAACTGTAAACATTATTAATCATGTTTTATTAACCATGTTGACGCTAATTCAATGATTTTCCATTAAAATGTTAATCAAGATTTTTTCCATTAAATTATCCAAGAAATGTTGCAGTAAGAAAAGTATTCTGCATATATATATGTTTATAAACTATATTTTTTCCAAACTATAAAAATTGTCTTAGTCGTTACGAGAAAGGAACGATCCTACGTGAAAAGGTAAGTTAATAATGTGAAACAAAATCTTTTTACATTAATCTCGTATAAAGAATTTCATATAAGACTTCGTTTGTGAAAGCATGAAGTGGGAAAATTTTTCCCAAAGCTAGAAATGGAAATTCTATGTTTCTTCTATACTTGTTGACTACTTTAAAAAGTTCAATTTAATACATAATATACTATAAAAAAATACTTTAGAATATGCTTTCTAACATAAATATATGAAATAGCAAAATTTATATGTACGTTATATCTACTATTTAAAATGATTTAATAATAGAGTGTAGAATTTGACTCACTTAGAAGAATGTCTCTTCTTGCGTGGTCTTCCAGGAATCTTCATCTTGTCTTTCTTCCTATTCAATTTAGCCAATTCCTTCAGCTTTTCTCTATATTGTCTTTGAATGTCAGCCATCCTGACTCTTATCTCAAGTTCCTTAGCATCCATATTCGGCCAGTCTGGCTCATTATCGATGTGTTCTTTTCTAGCGATATACTTCTTTGCGTCGAGTTTCCCTTGCAAATTTCTATAATCGTGACAATCAAGATGTTCTCCCAGGATATGACTTCTATCCTCATGTCTGCTATCTTCGTCGTTCTCCATCATTCTATCATCCGAACATATCTTTTCATCGTGCATTTCAGCATCAGAATCCGATAGCTTATCATCAATAATCAAGAAATCTATAGATTCCTTGCTGCTAGAAATTTCACTCATATGATTGATTCCGTATAACTGTTCGTATATCTTTCTTTCATATTCTTCAAAGCCTTCTTCTCTTTCGTAGTTTACATTATGGCAAGGAGTACTAGTAGCAAGGGGAGCGTCATTTAACATATCATTATCTTCGTTATCGGTACAAATATCGTTTTCGGTAGGAGAATCTAAGCTTCCACTTGTATTATTGTTCGCGTTTATTATAGACACTGATATTTCCTGCTCACTTTCATCATACCGTTTATCATAATCATCGTCTTCGGAATACGAGTCGTATTTAGATTCCTCATCTACTAACTCGCCATCGGTTTTGAACCTCTTGAGGCTCTCGAAATCTTGCAAATGTTCTTGCACATACTTTCTCTTGCCCGATGTCTTTCTTTCATTTTCTGGGACATTATTCGCTCTGCCCAGGTTCAACAATAAGCTAACTGCATAAGATATATCATCGAAATTCTCCAGATTCGACTTCCGGTAAGTTGTATCCTCTACCTTCTCCATAAATCGTTGTTCTCTTGAATCGCATAACACCCCCAAAGAGCTGTTCATGTTGTTGGTGTGGGTCCCTTCCGGAGGAAAAAGCGCCCTGCCCTTGATAACCGATCTATCTAATATATGTCTTCTATTTCCGTTGGATCTCACGCGTTCCAAGTGCTTAATACTGTTCGACAGCAATCCCAACACACTATAATCAACTTCAGGTCTCGGTTTAGAATTAATAACAAATCGATATTTGGGAGTTTCAGTATACAATGAGTCTTCTAGCGATTCCAATTTCCCTTTTTTAGGAGTCACCGCGTCATAGTTAGTGCATTGCACTTGCACTTCACAGACCTCGGGCGGCGAGACATTCTCCATTATCACGACAGATTCTTTATCGTCGTTTAACTCCATATTATCATTACTGCTTCTCGTGTCATGCTCCGAAGAATATATCTCAATTTCTCGTCCTATATCGTAGTTTTCAATGAATTGAGAGTTCTCGCAGGATCTCAGAATGTGTCTATTCAAACTGTTTTCTAGTTCTCTCGGTATCTTCTCCGAATGTTTTCTCGAACGAAGATTTTCTGCATTCTTATCCTTCGAGTCGTCCACGTTTAGGGGTGTCGTCTCCTGTAAAGCAGCAGCTGCGTTCTTATTCAACTTCTCCACCACGTTTTCGATTCCAGGATGAGACTTTTCGACAATGTGCCTCTTAGACAGATCCTGGCACTTTGGCTTTTTCGTGGTTGATGTTGGTTCGCATCTGTATGAATAATCTTCATACATTGTTTCATCTGCTTTCTGCTTGAGTTCGACCACTTGTACGTCACAATCGATCCTCGACATATCGAACGATTTCACAATGATCTGTGGACGTGGAACGGTTGCCTGCGATCGCTCGTCTCGGCCCTTTTGATAACTATCGCAATTCGGATTGATCTCCACTTTCGATTCTATCGGATTCTCCGATAGTTTTGGAATTTGATTGATTTCCGGAGTTTCGGCCGAAGAATTTCCATGCCTGTGTAACTCATTCGCCGACATTTCATCTGGTTTAACTAATTCGGCCTGTAAAATATAACGTGTTATGTTATTGAATGTTGTGTAAAATTTATACGTTGTAATTTCTTATCGGTCGATGAAGTCGAATGATTTTAACACTTAGACAACATAATAGGGAGTTTTTCGCTCTACGAGGACATCGCTGCGTGACCGAACGGGAAGATCCCCTTTTTTGACTTTAGCAACGCGTTTTTTTTTTTTTTTGTTTTGTTAACCAATTTAGCGGCGTTAAACTTAATTAAAAAGATATTCAAATCGTGTTCTTTATCTTTAATGTTTTTAATTCTACCTGTATTTTTTTATACTTTGAATATACTTTCAATTTGATGTTTTGTATAAACAATATGTAAAATCGTTAAATAAAATTATCACCGCAAAATATAACTGACCACTTAAATAATTTTTAAACTTCCTTGTTTTTTAAGTAGTGAGAATTAATCCTCGATACTTGAAAAAATGCACGATGGACAGCGTATGGGTTGCTTGTCCGAGCGCGGTGGAAATAGCGTATAGCTCGCTGTGGCGCGCGCGGTTGGCTAAGTGTTAATAATTACATTGGGTTTGGTTTATTCTTTTCGTAAAGAGTAACGTTGAGAGACTCGCGCTTTCGTAAGATATTTTTTATTTAAGCTCAACGATAGTTATGAAATAATCAATTTTATTTTTTATGAGTGTTATTTTTATGAGTGTTTCATATAAGCTAAACAGAATGGCATAAAAAAATTGCTCTTGCCTCTTTTCGTCATTAATATCAAGAGTTGACTATCGTATTGTATATATTAACAAATAACATTGTTTTGCATATTAATTTCCTTCATCTAATAATCAAAAAATTTTATACCTTTCTTATTTATCGATATCGAGCGTAGAGTGACTATCACGCGATATGTTATACAAAAAACCAAAGATGTTTCTCTATATGTCAATGTTACTGTTTCGTTAATATAATAACATATAATCGAATTATTAAACAAGTGACGTGTTAAAAAAAGCTAGCCGTGTGGACTAAGGACATATTTATAAACGTTTATCAATTTTCTTCGCCTCACTCGCGCTCGAGATTCTTTCATTAGCCTATGAACGATACACGTGTATTTCATAGCGAACGACAGTGAAGAACAGAAAAATGAAAGATGGCTCACCTTCTGAACGCTTCTTGAAAAGTACACTTGTAACTCCGCGATATTTGCGAGTACGTAAAATATGTCTTTGCACTCCGTTGTTGCTACGACCACGTTACAAACGAAACTAACAGGTCCACTATTGCGAAGATACGAAAATTTTGCAAGCCCTAACAAGTCGGCTGTTAACGTAGTGGGGACATTCTGGTCGAAGAATTACGAATCACTGGTACCAGTGGGAAACTCACTTGGCCGTAGTGGGGACATTCCGGGCGGAGTATTGCCAATCACAGGAGCCAATGGAAAACGCACTTGCTTACTCCTAACCCCTGAGAAATGTTATGGACAATTTTCGCTAGATCGTCGAGACGTCCAAAAATCAAAAGAATGTTATAACAGTGCAATCTATAAATGCAATTTATATTGATATTTATTTAAAAAGGCAGCCTGTCCTCAACGATGGCATTCGTTACTCGCGGACTCCCGCCGCAGGGGGCAGTAAGCACTCAAACAATTAATGCAACAATTAATATTTAATAATCAATATTTAATATTCAAAATTTAATATTCAATATGTAATATTTAATATTTAATATTCAATATGTAATATTCAATATTTAATATTTAATGTTCCATTTTTAATATTTAATATTTAATATTCAATATTTAATATTTAATAATCAATATTTAATATTCAATATTTAGTATTCAATATTTAATATTTAATATTTTATAATTAATATTTCATATTTATCCTGCAGCAATAACTTATAACGATGTAGGTATAGCAGAATAATTTCAACGTGCGAATAAGCAATTCTGATAGATAAATAAAATAAACAAAATAGAATTAAGTAAAAATATAAATTATTTGATCAACACCATAAATTGAAAAGCGGGACAAAATGATGTTGCAAACACTATTATCATACACACCCTTGTTATCATAATCGAAACAAGAGGAACGACTATTTCACGGCGTCGATTATACGAATCGTAGCGAGAATTTACGCCTCTCGCTAACGCGTTTGCCTCGCGACCGCGTCTCCCGCGATCGGTCGTAACAATTATGTATAATAAATATAATAAAATTAAAATTCATATATCTTTCTTTATACTGCGTTGCATATATTTTATAGATATAGTGTATCTTATATATCTCAAGCATCTAATAAACAAAGCTAGAAGCAAAACTCACTTTTGCTTGATGATGTCCATTCTTCGATAAAAGATAACCCACCAAGGAACTTTTACGCACAGGTTTCTTAGCAACATTTTTTTTTTTTTTTACGTGGGGAAATCCTCATGGACGCCCGGCAGCCCTCTGGGAGGCGGCGGATAGTGTCGGACTCTTACCGACTAAAACCCCACGGTGGTCGCTACGACGCTTGTCAGGAGTGTCCCGGTTCCTTTCTTTCGATATACTTCCGCGACACTCCTTCGACGTCGTCTCTCCCTTTGTTGTTGTGGGAGGCATCCTGGTTAAGCTGGGCAGCGCGGGTGGGGGGACCACTCACCCCCGAGGGCCACGTTCCCTGGGCCGTCGCGCGAGTCTGAGGGGGGACCCAGACCCTCCTCAGCTGACAGCTCCTACGCCGCGCGCTTCAATGACGGTGGTGGCGGTGGTGGTGCCGCGGTCTTTATTGGGAAAAGATTCTTTACTTGTACATATATATTATAGTCTCCTCAGTTTCATGCATTTAAATCTTAGCTTACGAATAGGGAGATTTCCCTACTTAAAAATACATTCCTGTCTGATCGATCGGGAGATATCACATATTGAGCTTGACAACGCATTCTTTCTTTTTTATTAACTAATTTACTGGTACTGAACTTAACCGATATCATAAACTGATGTCATAACAATATGCGAAATTTGAAAATTAATAAAATTAACCAAAAATCTTATATATGAAATACATTGATAAAAATCTTAATTATCATTACAATATAATTAATATACATGTTATATATATATGATACATTATATTATGTTTTTATATATATATATATTAAAATTTATATAACACATGATATGATACATATATATATTATTATTATTTTATATACATTATATACATTTTTAATTTCAGCATTACAGATAAGTAATTTTTCAGCATTAAAGTAATGCTGTTTTATGTTTTTTCATAGTTCTTTCGTTTTTGACAATTCCTTGCGTTTTAATTTGGTATCTTATTTTGTGAAAAATAACAGAATTGTCCTAACTTCTATAATTATGAATTATAATTACAAATATAAGCTATTGAAGTTCTGTTATTTTTGATTATTTAGTATTCTGCTTCTGATTTTTCTTGTTGTTTTCTTTTTTTCATATTTTATGTTGGATTTTCCCGGCCGGCCTTTTTCTCGTCGTCCTCTTGCGGCAATTTGTTTGATGGTTGTACTGTGATTGGCGAAGCAACTGGTGCAACGGGCATAGGAATACTTGGTATACTGTCCAGTAATTCAATGTGGCTCATTTGTTCACCCAGTTTTACCAAATTCACGTTACATAGCTAGGACAGCTGAAGTTAATGGCTGCGGAGCTTCGTCCGACGATTGCGATGCAGATTTGTGGGGTGAAGACGTCGATTGTAGTAATGCCGGTAGGGATGTGAGGAGACCGTTATCGGAACTGTAAACATTATTAATCATGTTTTATTAACCATTTTGACGCTAATTCAATGATTTTCCATTAAAATGTTAATCAAGATTTTTTCCATTAAATTATCCAAGAAATGTTGCAGTAAGAAAAGTATTCTGCATATATATATGTTTATAAACTATATTTTTTCCAAACTATAAAAATTGTCTTAGTCGTTACGAGAAAGGAACGATCCTACGTGAAAAGGTAAGTTAATAATGTGAAACAAAATCTTTTTACATTAATCTCGTATAAAGAATTTCATATAAGACTTCGTTTGTGAAAGTATGAAGTGGTAAAATTTTTCCCAAAGTTAGAAATGGAAATTCTATGTTTCTTCTATACTTGTTTACTACTTTAAAAAGTTCAATTTAATACATCATATACTATAAAAAAATACTTTAGAATATGCTTTCTAACATAAATATATGAAATAGCAAAATTTATATGTACGTTATATCTACTATTTAAAATGATTTAATAATAGAGTGTAGAATTTGACTCACTTAGAAGAATGTCTCTTCTTGCGCGGTCTTCCAGGAATCTTCATCTTGTCTTTCTTCCTATTCAATTTAGCCAATTCCTTCAGCTTTTCTCTATATTGTCTTTGAATGTCAGCCATCCTGACTCTTATCTCAAGTTCCTTAGCATCCATATTCGGCCAGTCTGGCTCATTATCGATGTGTTCTTTTCTAGCGATATACTTCTTTGCGTCGAGTTTCCCTTGCAAATTTCTATAATCGTGACAATCAAGATGTTCTCCCAGGATATGACTTCTATCCTCATGTCTGCTATCTTCGTCGTTCTCCATCATTCTATCATCCGAACATATCTTTTCATCGTGCATTTCAGCATCAGAATCCGATAGATTATCATCAATAATCAAGAAATCTATAGATTCCTTGCTGCTAGAAATTTCACTCATATGATTGATTCCGTATAATTGTTCGTATATCTTTCTTTCATATTCTTCAAAGCCTTCTTCTGTTTCGTAGTTTACATTATGGCAAGGAGTACTAGTAGCAAGGGGAGCGTCATTTAACATATCATTATCTTCGTTATCGGTACAAATATCGTTTTCGGTAGGAGGTTCTAAGCTTCCACTTGTATTATTGTTCGCGTTTATTATAGACACTGATATTTCCTGCTCACTTTCATCATACCGTTTATCATAATCATCGTCTTCGGAATACGAGTCGTATTTAGATTCCTCATCTACTAACTCGCCATCGGTTTTGAACCTCTTGAGGCTCTCGAAATCTTGCAAATTTTCTTGCACATACTTTCTCTTGTCCGATGTCTTTCTTTCATTTTCTGGGACATTATTCGCTCTGCCCAGGTTCAACAATAAGCTAACGGCATAAGATATATCATCGAAATTCTCCAGATTCGACTTCCGGTAAGTTATATCCTCTACCTTCTCCATAAATCGTTGTTCTCTTGAATCGCATAACACCCCCAAAGAGCTGTTCATGTTGTTGGTGTGGGTCTCTTCCGGAGGAAAAAGCGCCCTGCCCTTGATAACCGATCTATCTAATTTATGTCTTCTATTTCCGTTGGATCTCACGCGTTCCAAGTGCTTAATACTGTTCGACAGCAATCCCAACACACTATAATCAACTTTAGGTCTCGGTTTAGAATTAATAACAAATCGATATTTGGGAGTTTCAGTATACAATGAGTTTTCTAGCGATCCCAATTTCCCTTTTTTAGGAGTCACCGCGTCATTGTTAGTGCACTGCACTTGCACTTCACAGACCTTGGGCGGCGAGACATTCTCCATTATCACGACAGATTCTTTATCGTCGTTTAACTCCATATTATCATTACTGCTTCCCGTGTCATGCTCCGAAGAATATATCTCAATTTCTCGTCCTATATCGTAGTTTTCAATGAATTGAGAGTTCTCGCAGGATCTCAGAATGTGTCTATTCAAACTGTTTTCTAGTTCTCTCGGTATCTTCTCCGAATGTTTTCTCGAACGAAGATTTTCTGCATTCTTATCCTTCGAGTCGTCCACGTTTAGGGGTGTCGTCTCCTGTAAAGCAGCAGCTGCGTTCTTATTCAACTTCTCCACCACGTTTTCGATTCCAGGATGAGACTTTTCGACAATGTGCCTCTTAGACAGATCCTGGCACTTTGGCTTTTTCGTGGTTGATGTTGGTTCGCATCTGTATGAATAATCTTCATACATTGTTTCATCTGCTTTCTGCTTGAGTTCGACCACTTGTACGTCACAATCGATCCTCGACATATCGAACGATTTCACAATGATCTGTGGACGTGGAACGGTTGCCTGCGATCGCTCGTCTCGGCCCTTTTGATAACTATCGCAATTCGGATTGATCTCCACTTTCGATTCTATCGGATTCTCCGATAGTTTTGGAATTTGATTGATTTCCGGAGTTTCGGCCGAAGAATTTCCATGCCTGTGTAACTCATTCGCCGACATTTCATCTGGTTTAACTAATTCGGCCTGTAAAATATAACATGTTATGTTATTGCATGTTGTGTAAAATTTATACTTTGTAATTTCTTATCGGTCGATGAAGTCGAATGATTTTAACACTTAGACAACATAATAGGGAGTTTTTCGTTCTACGAGGACATCGCTGCGTGACCGAACGGGAAGATCCCCTTTTTTGACATTAGCAACGCGTTTTTTTTTTTTGTTTTGTTAACCAATTTAGCGGCGTTAAACTTAATTAAAAAGATATTCAAATCGTGTTATTTATCTTTAATGTTTTTAATTCTACCTGTATTTTTTTATACTTTGCATATTCATTCAATTTGATGTTTTGTATAAACAATATGTAAAATCGTTAAATAAAATTATCACCGCAATATATAACTGACCACTTAAATAATTTTTAAACTTCTTTGTTTTTTAAGTAGAGAAAATTAATCCTCGATACTTGAAAAAATGCACGGTGGACAGCGTATGGGTTGCTTGTCCGAGCGCGGTGGAAATAGCGTATAGCTCGCTGTGGCGCGCGCGGTTGGCTAAGTGTTAATAATTACATTGCGTTTGGTTTATTCTTTTCGTAAAGAGTAACGTTGAGAGACTCGCACTTTCGTAAGATATTTTTTATTTAAGCTCAACGATAGTTATGAAATAATCAATTTTATTTTTTATGAGTGTTATATGTTCATATAAGCTAAACAGTGTGGCATAAAAAAATTACTCTTGCCTCTTTTCGTCATTAATATCAAGAGTTGACTATCGTATTGTATATATTAACAAATAACATTGTTTTGCATATTAATTTCCTTCATCTAATAATCAAAAAATTTTATACCTTTCTTTTTTATCGATATCGAGCGTCGAGTGACTATCACGCGATATTTTATACAAAAAACCAAAGATGTTTCTCTATATGTCGATGTTACTTTTTCGTTAATATTATAACATATAATCGAATTATTAAACAAGTGACGTGTTAAAAAAAGCTAGCCGTGTGGACTAAGGACATATTTATAAGCGTTTATCAATTTTCTTCGCCTCACTCGCGCTCGAGATTCTTTCATTAGCCTATGAACGATACACGTGTATTTCATAGCGAACGACAGTGAAGAACAGAAAAATGAAAGATGGCTCACCTTCTGAACGCTTCTTGAAAAGTACACTTGTAACTCCGCGATATTTGCGAGTACGTAAAATATGTCTTTGCACTCCGTTGTTGCTACGACCACGTTACAAACGAAACTAACAGGTCCACTATTGCGAAGATACGAAAATTTTGCAAGCCCTAACAAGTCGGCTGTTAACGTAGTGGGGACATTCTGGCCGAAGAATTACGAATCACTGGTACCAGTGGAAAACTCACTTGGCCGTAGTGGGGACATTCCGGGCGGAGTATTGCCAATCACAGGAGCCAATGGAAAACGCACTTGCTTACTCCTAACCCCTGAGAAATGTTATGGACAATTTTCGCTAGATCGTCGAGACGTCCAAAAATCAAAAGAATGTTATAACGGTGCAATCTATAAATGCAATTTATATTGATATTTATTTAAAAAGGCAGCCTGTCCTCAACGATGGCATTCGTTACTCGCGGACTCCCGCCGCAGGGGGCAGTAAGCACTCAAACAATTAATGCAACAATTAATATTTAATAATCAATATTTAATATTCAAAATTTAATATTCAATATTTAATATTTAATATTTAATATTCAATATGTAATATTTAATATTTAATATTCAATATGTAATATTCAATATTTAATATTTAATGTTCCATTTTTAATATTTAATATTTAATATTCAATGTTTAATATTCAATATTTAATACTCAATATTTAATATTTAATATTTTATAATTAATATTTCATATTTATCCTGCAGCAATAACTTATAATGATGTAGGTATAGCAGAATAATTTCAACGTGCGAATAAGCAATTCTGATAGATAAATAAAATAAACAAAATAGAATTAAGTAAAAATATAAATTATTTGATCAACACCATAAATTGAAAAGCGAGAAAAAATGATGTTGCAAACACTATTATCATACACACCCTTGTTATCATAATCGAAACAAGAGGAACGACTATTTCACGGCGTCGATTATACGAATCATAGCGAGAATTTACGCCTCTCGCTAACGCAATTCTTGCGTGACGGAATTCATCACTTGCCTGAAACATGATTGAAAGTGTGAATAGAAGGCAACGACGAATGTTTTGATCGGACAAACATTGATCATGTTGAAGTGATCGCCACTTCTAAGAAAACTCTACATCTGGTCTTCGGTTTCCTCAAGCGCTGAGGCCATCGATAGCGCATAGACAAAAAAATGCGTCGATGACAGATCATAAGCGGTACATGTGCGAAGTTGACTTCGGCGTTCTGTTAGACTCCGAATAGTATTACTAGTGTCACACACTCAAGGAAACCATTCGCTCAGTAACCAGATAGACCGAACACCCTGCATGCCGCATCTGTTGAAACAATAGACTAAAGAGACCCCCTCCAAAGGGACTAGAACCTCGGTAGAGGGACCTTCCCAAACCAGCGCTAAAACAATCTGTCGTAGCATCTCGAAGCTATCTGTTCCAAGATTCCGAACCACGCTGTTGTAAGCGTTACTCTGTTGGATTTTTGCAATAAAACTCATTTTCGCATACTAAGTTCTATTTGCTTCACCCTATTCGTGAAAGAATCATTTCGTTCGTGCCGCGAGCGAGGAGATCACCGGCGATCCGCTAATTTCGCGATCTTTTGTGTCTCCGACGTGACAAAATTGGCGATCCTTGCCAGGATATTCATCGCATCAAGAGGATACTTCAACGGGAACTCTACGGATTCTACAGCGAAGGACCACGGTCTCGTCCTTGATCAAAAGAAGGATCTACAAAGAATCTCGGTAAGCTGGCTTTCGCATATTACCGAAATACTGAACCCAAAATACGTTCTGAAGATAGTGACTCTTCTGAAAATATCGCGTCTATCAAAATGAATCCAACTGACAAGAGTACGGCAAAGCAAAGTGAATCAATTATGACTATCCCCGAACAACTTCAAAGTCTGACTCACGAGTTCGGAAACTTTAGAAGTAATACGGATCAGAATATTAACAGTATAAAAAGATTCGCGGAAACTAGTGATAGAAGTCGGGCCAAAGAAATAGGAGGTCTTGCAAAGGCTATGGAATTAAGGTACGACACCGAATCTGACCAACCGCTCACGAGCACGCCTTTAGCAACCGGTGTTGACCATATGACAGACGACGAAACTGACGAACCAAATATTTCACGAAGACAACGAATTAATCACGTTACCACTAGACAAAGAAACGACCACAACGAAGACCAAGGGCTCGACGCAGACAAGGCCATACAAACTATCGAGACACTACGGGGTTGAGATGACGTAGGCGTTGAAGATTTCATCTCATAGGTCCGCAAAGCAAGAGCCAGGTGTAAGGCAAGTGACAGAGAGCTATTATTAGACCTCATACTGATCCAAAGAATTACAGATGATGCAAAAAGTAATATACGATATCTAAAAATTGATTCGTTCGAAGACTTGCATTCGTAATTGAGACAGCATGTGTTAACAGCTACAACTATCAGCAATTGTAGGGACAAACTAAAGAATTTAAAACAAGGGGCAACAGAAAGTGTACAATCTTTCAATTCTAGATTCCGGCAACAACACAATCAACTGAATTACGCAGTTCACAACGAAAATCGTATACCAACCGAACGATGCATTGCTATAGATATTGAAGAACGCGAGGCGCTTAAAACATATTAACTTAACCTACGATATGAAATAGGACATATGGTAGTAGTTAGCGACCCGAAAAACCTGAACCTTGCCCAACAACTAGTCGCTGATAGAGCACAATGTCTACGGGAAGTTAATCGCGTGGCTAACCGCCCGAGGAACCAATCTTACAAAACCATACCAGCACCCAAGCAAAATATTACCGACCCACGACTGCAAACTTTTGCTCGGTCATCTGGCCGACCATTAGACGATCACGTGAAATCGAAGTGACCCAAGTGTTTAAGAATCGGACACACGGCCGGAGGTTGTTACCTCCGACATTTTCCATTTGCCAACCACGCCGCCCCCGCCGCAACTACCACAACAAAACTAGTGCCGCATTCCCTGGGCCGTCGTGCGAGTCTCAGGGGGGGCCCACCACAGTCTGACGGCTCCTTCGCCGCGCTCTTCTATGACGGCGATAATGGTGGTGCCACGGTCTCGTAGCGTCCTATCGGTTATCTTCGGCGAGCCACTTTGACGGGGTCGCCTCTCTTCTCTGTTTAACGTGACACGTTATATACGTATTACCATACAACGGTATACTATATAACGTAATACGATATAACATAATACCATATAACATTATATTAAATACGTTATAACGTAATACATTATAACGTCATAGGTTATCGCATAATACTGTATAAATTAATAACATATAATGTTACGCCCCGAGGCTTAGTATAGATCGTATTTCTAATCGTCGCTCGCGGTCTTACAGCGTCGCACATGGATCGTCTTATCTGCCCGACGAAAAACATACAATGTATCGACGAGCGCATAGTCGTCACCAAGCAGCGAGTTCTAGAAACGTCGATTTCGGTCCGTTATTTCATTCTCACAAAGAAGTCGGCCTACGTGATCATCGGCGCGAGCGGTGGCGTGATTCGAGCGTAGTGGGGGTTGTCTCCCCGAAAGACAAGGAATCGGTCTAAGGGCAATCGGTCTCATTTGAAAAGTCTAACTGCATACATCGAGAGCTCTGACGAACAAAGTCGCTTGGTCTAACGAAAATCGAGAAATATCAAATATCGAGTCGGATTTCTGTAACGCATTAACTGTATTCATCGCTAAATAATTTGTCACGCTTCTATTATCATTTAATTAATTGTTAAAAATACAAGCTATATTATCCTGTTAACACAGTGTTAAATACATTGAACCACCCTGGTTATCATAATCGAAACAAGAGGAACGACTATTTCACGGCGTCGATTATACGAATCGTAGCGAGAATTTACGCCTCTCGCTAACGCGTTTGCCTCGCGACCGCGTCTCCCGCGAACGGTCGTAACAATTATGTATAATAAATATAATAAAATTAAAATTCATATATCTTTCTTTATACTGCGTTGCATATATTTTATAGATATAGTGTATCTTATATATCTCAAGCATCTAATAAACAAAGCTAGAAGCAAAACTCACTTTTGCTTGATGATGTCCATTCTTCGATAAAAGATAACCCACCAAGGAATTTCTACTCACAGGTTTCTTAGCAACTTTTTTTTTTTTTTTTTTTACATGGGGAAATCCTCATGGACGCCCGGCAGCCCTCTGGGAGGCGGCGGGTAGTGTCGGACTCTTACCGACTAAAACTCCACGGTGGTCGTTACGACGCTTGTCAGGAGTGTCCCGGTTCCTTTCTTTCGATATACTTCCGCGACACTCCTTCGACGTCGTCTCTCCCTTTGTTGTTGTGGGAGGCATCCTGGTTAAGCTGGGCAGCGCGGGTGGGGGGACCACTCACCCCCGAGTGCCACGTTCCCTGGGCCGTCGCGCGAGTCTGAGGGGGGACCCAGACCCTCCTCAGCTGACAACTCCTTCGCCGCGCGCTTCAATGACGGTGGTGGCGGTGGTGGTGCCGCGGTCTTTATTGAGAAAAGATTCTTTACTTGTACATATATATTATAGTCTCCTCAGTTTCATGCATTTAAATCTTAGCTTACGAATAGGGAGATTTCCCTACTTAAAAATACATTCCTGTCTGATCGATCGGGAGATATCACATATTGAGCTTGACAACGCATTCTTTCTTTTTTATTAACTAATTTAGTGGTACTGAACTTAACCGTTATCATAAACTGATGTCATAAAAATATGCGAAATTTGAAAATTAATAAAATTAACCAAAAATCTTATATATGAAATACATTGATAAAAACCTTAATCATCATTACAATATAATTAATATACATGTTATATTTATATGATACATTATATTATGTTTTTATATATATATATTAAAATTTATATAATACATGATATGATACATATATATATTATTATTATTTTATATACATTATATACATTTTTAATTTCAGCATTACAGATAAGTAATTTTTCAGCATTAAAGTAATGCTTTTTTATGTTTTTTCATATTTCTTTCGTTTTTAACAATTCCTTGCGTTTTAATTTGGTATCTTATTTTGTGAAAAATAACAGAATTGTCCTAACTTCTATAATTATGAATTATAATTACAAATATAAGCTATTGAAGTTCTGTTATTTTTGATTATTTAGTATTCTGCTTCTGATTTTTCTTGTTGTTTTCTTTTTTTCATATTTTATGTTGGATTTTCCCGGCCGGCCTTTTTCTCGTCGTCCTCTTGCGGCAATTTGTTTGATGGTTGTACTGTGATTGGCGAAGCAACTGGTGCAACGGGCATAGGAATACTTGGTATACTGTCCAGTAATTCAATCTGGCTCATTTGTTCACCCAGTTTTACCAAATTCACGTTACATAGCTAGGACAGCTGAAGTTAACGGCTGCGGAGCTTCGTCCGACGATTGCGATGCAGATTTGTGGGGTGAAGACGTCGATTGTAGTAATGTCGGTAGGGATGTGAGGAGACCGTTATCGGAACTGTAAACATTATTAATCATGTTTTATTAACCATTTTGACGCTAATTCAATGATTTTCCATTAAAATTTTAATCAAGATTTTTTCCATTAAATTATCCAAGAAATGTTGCAGTAAGAAAAGTATTCTGCATATATATATGTTTATAAACTATATTTTTTCCAAACTATAAAAATTGTCTTAGTCGTTACGAGAAAGGAACGATCCTACGTGAAAAGGTAAGTTAATAATGTGAAACAAAATCTTTTTACATTAATCTCGTATAAAGAATTTCATATAAGACTTCGTTTGTGAAAGTATGAAGTGGGAAAATTTTTCCCAAAGCTAGAAATGGAAATTCTATGTTTCTTCTATACTTGTTTACTACTTTAAAAAGTTCAATTTAATACATAATATACTATAAAAAAATACTTTAGAATATGCTTTTTAACATAAATATATGAAATAGCAGAATTTATATGTACGTTATATCTACTATTTAAAATGATTTAATAATAGAGTGTAGAATTTGACTCACTTAGAAGAATGTCTCTTCTCGCGCGGTCTTCCAGGAATCTTCATCTTGTCTTTCTTCCTATTCAATTTAGCCAATTCCTTCAGCTTTTCTCTATATTGTCTTTGAATGTCAGCCATCCTGACTCTTATCTCAAGTTCCTTAGAATCCATGTTCGGCCACTCTGGCTCATTATCGATGTGTTCTTTTCTAGCGATATACTTCTTTGCGTCGAGTTTCCCTTGCAAATTTCTATAATCGTGACAGTCAAGATGTTCTCCCAGGATATGACTTCTATCCTAATGTCTGCTATCGTCGTCGTTCTCCATCATTCTATCATCCGAACATATCTTTTCATCGTGCATTTCAGCATCAGAATCCGATAGATTATCATCAATAATCAGGAAATCTACAGATTCCTTGCTGCTAGAAATTTCACTCATATGATTGATTCCGTATAATTGTTCGTATACCTTTCTTTCATATTCTTCAAAGTCCTCTTCTCTTTCGTAGTTTACATTATGGCAAGGAGTACTAGTAGCAAGGGGAGCGTCATTTAACATATCATTATCTTCGTTATCGGTACAAATATCGTTTTCGGTAGGAGAATCTAAGCTTCCACTTGTATTATTGTTCGCGTTTATTATAGACACTGATATTTCCTGCTCACTTTCATCATACCGTTTATCATAATCATCGTCTTCGGAATACGAGTCGTATTTAGATTCCTCATCTTCCAACTCGCCATCGGTTTTGAACCTCTTGAGGCGCTCGAAATCTTGCAAATTTTCTTGCACATACTTTCTCTTGTCCGATGTCTTTCTTTCATTTTCTGGGACATTATTCGCTCTGCCCAGGTTCAACAATAAGCTAACTGCATAAGATATATCATCGAAATTCTCCAGATTCGACTTCCGGTAAGTTATATCCTCTACCTTCTCCATAAATCGTTGTTCTCTTGAATCGCATAACACCCCCAAAGAGCTGTTCATGTTGTTGGTGTGGGTCTCTTCCGGAGGAAAAAGCGCCCTGCCCTTGATAACCGATCTATCTAATTTATGTCTTCTATTTCCGTTGGATCTCACGCGTTCCAAGTGCTTAATACTGTTCGACAGCAATCCCAACACACTATAATCAACTTTAGGTCTCAGTTTAGAATTAATAACAAATCGATATTTGGGAGTTTCAGTATACAATGAGTTTTCTAGTGATTCCAATTTCCCTTTTTTAGGAGTCACCGCGTCATTGTTAGTGCATTGCACTTGCACTTCACAGACCTCGGGCGGCGAGACATTCTCCATTATCACGACAGATTCTTTATCGTCGTTTAACTCCATATTATCATTACTGCTTCTCGTGTCATGCTCCGAAGAATATATCTCAATTTCTCGTCCTATATCGTAGTTTTCAATGAATTGAGAGTTCTCGCAGGATCTCAGAATGTGTCTATTCAAACTGTTTTCTAGTTCTCTCGGTATCGTTTCCGAATGTTTTCTCGAACGAAGATTTTCTGCATTCTTATCCTTCGAGCCGTCCACGTTTAGGGGTGTCGTCTCCTGTAAAGCAGCAGCTGCGTTCTTATTCAACTTCTCCACCACGTTTTCGATTCCAGGATGAGACTTTTCGACAATGTGCCTCTTAGACAGATCCTGGCACTTTGGCTTTTTCGTGGTTGATGTTGGTTCGCATCTGTATGAATAATCTTCATACATTGTTTCATCTGCTTTCTGCTTGAGTTCGACCACTTGTACGTCACAATCGATCCTCGACATATCGAACGATTTCATAATGATCTGTGGACGTCGAACGGTTGCCTGCGATCGCTCGTCTCGGCCCTTTTGATAACTATCGTAATTCGGATTGATCTCCACTTTCGATTGTATCGGATTCTCCGATAGTTTTGGAATTTGATTGATTTCCGGAGTTTCGGCCGAAGAATTTCCATGTCTGTGTAACTCATTCACCGACATTTCATCTGGTTTAACTAATTCGGCCTGTAAAATATAACGTGTTATGTTATTGAATGTTGTGTAAAATTTATACTTTGTAATTTCTTATCGGTCGATGAAGTCGAATGATTTTAACACTTAGACAACATAATAGGGAGTTTTTCCTTCTACGAGAACGTCGCTGCGTGACCGAACGGGAAGATCCCCTTTTTTGACTTTAGCAACGCGTTTTTTCTTTTTTTGTTTTGTTAACCCATTTAGCGGCGTTAAACTTAATTAAAAAGATATTCAAGTCGTGTTATTTATCTTTAATGTTTTTAATTCTACCTGTATTTTTTTATACTTTGAATATACTTTCAATTTGATGTTTTGTATAAACAATATGTAAGTATTTCTTTTTTATCGATATCGAGCGTCGAGTGACTATCACCCGATATTTTACACAAAAAACCAAAGATGTTTCTCTATATGTCGATGTTACTGTTTCGTTAATATAATAACATATAATCGAATTATTAAACAAGTGACGTGTTAAAAAAAGCTAGGCGTGTGGACTAAGGACATATTTATAAACGTTTATCAATTTTCTTCGCCTCACTCGCGCTCGAGATTCTTTCATTAGCCTATGAACGATACACGTGTATTTCATAGCGAACGACAGTGAAGAACAGAAAAATGAAAGATGGCTCACCTTCTGAACGCTTCTTGAAAAGTACACTTGTAACTCCGCGATATTTGCGAGTACGTAAAATATGTCTTTGCACTCCGTTGTTGCTACGACCACGTTACAAACGAAACTAACATGTCCACTATTGCGAAGATACGAAAATTTTGCAAGCCCTAACAAGTCGGCTGTTAACGTAGTGGGGACATTCTGGCCGAAGAATTGCGAATCACTGGTACCAGTGGAAAACTCAATTGGCCGTAGTGGGGACATTCCGGGCGGAGTATTGCCAATCACTGGAGCCAATGGAAAACGCGCTTGCTTACTCCTAACCCCTGAGAAATGTTATGGACAATTTTCGCTAGATCGTCGAGACGTCCAAAAATCAAAAGAATGTTATAACAGTGCAATCTATAAATGCAATTTATATTGATATTTATTTAAAAAGGCAGCCTGTCCTCAACGATGGCATTCGTTACTCGCGGACTCCCGCCGTAGGGGGCAGTAAGCACTCAAACAATTAATGCAACAATTAATATTTAATAATCAATATTTAATATTCAAAATTTAATATTCAATATTTAATATTTAATATTTAATATTCAATATGTAATATTTAATATTTAATATTCAATATGTAATATTCAATATTTAATATTTAATGTTCCATTTTTAATATTTAATATTTAATATTCAATATTTAATATTCAGTATTTAATATTCAATATTTAATATTTAATATTTTATAATTAATATTTCATATTTATCCTGCAGCAATAACATATGATGATGTAGGTATAGCAGAATAATTTCAACGTGCGAATAAGCAATTCTGATAGATAAATAAAATAAACAAAATAGAATTAAGTAAAAATATAAATTATTTGATCAACACCATAAATTGCAAAGCGGGAAAAAATGATGTTGCAAACACTATTTTATATTTACTAGAATTGATTCGTTATGGTAAATGGTCATATGATAGTAATTATGTATTAGGCTCAAAAAGTTCATTTTAAAAGAAAAATTTTCAAACCATTCGTCGTTGTTTCTATAACTCTAAAAGACACAAGTCTTTAATCAATGTCCAATAATCAAGGTACTGACAGAGATAAATGTTCTGTGAGATTGCTACGTGACAAAACACATTATGTGTTTAATTTTAATTATAACGTCTTATTTCCCGTTCGGTTCGATAGAACATATCATATCCAATATATGTAGTTACAATTAGCGAATGAGATAGAAAAATGACTTGATGAATGGATTCTTGCGTGACGGAATTCATCACTTGCCTGAAACATGATAGAAAGTGTGAATAGAAGGCAACGACGAATATTTTGATCGGACAAACATTGATCATGTTAAAGTGATCGCCACTTCTAAGAAAACTCTACATCTGGTCTTCGGTTTCCTCAAGCGCTGAGGCCATCGATGGCGCATAGACAAAAAAATGCGTCGATGACAGATCATAAGCGGTACATGTGCGAAGTTGACTTCGGCGTTCTGTTAGACTCCGAATAGTATTACTAGTGTCACACACTCAAGGAAACCATTCGCTCAGTAACCAGATAGACCGAACACCCTGCATGCCGCATCTGTTGAAACAATAGACTAAAGAGACCCCCTCCAAAGGGACTAGAACCTCGGTAGAGGGACCTTCCCAAACCAGCGCTAAAACAATCTGTCGTAGCATCTCGAAGCTATCTGTTCCAAGATTCCGAACCTCGCTGTTGTAAGCGTTACTCTGTTGGATTTTTGCAATAAAACTCATTTTCGCATACTAAGTTCTATTTGCTTCACCCTATTCGTGAGAGAATCATTTCGTTCGTGCCGCGAGCGAGGAGATCACCGGCGATCCGCTAATTTCGCGATCTTTTGTGTCTCCGACGTGACAAAATTGGCGATCCTTGCCAGGATATTCATCGCATCAAGAGGATACTTCAACGGGAACTCTACGGATTCTACAGCGAAGGACCACGGTCTCGTCCTTGATCAAAAGAAGGATCTACAAAGAATCTCGGTAAGCTGGCTTTCGCATATTACCGAAATACTGAACCCAAAATACGTTCTGAAGATAGTGACTCTTCTGAAAATATCGCGTCTATCAAAATGAATCCAACTGACAAGAGTACGGCAAAGCAAAGTGAATCAATTATGACTATCCCCGAACAACTTCAAAGTCTGACTCACGAGTTCGGAAACTTTAGAAGTAATACGGATCAGAATATTAACAGTATAAAAAGATTCGCGGAAACTAGTGATAGAAGTCGGGCCAAAGAAATAGGAGGTCTTGCAAAGGCTATGGAATTAAGGTACGACACCGAATCTGACCAACCGCTCACGAGCACGCCTTTAGCAACCGGTGTTGACCATATGACAGACGACGAAACTGACGAACCAAATATTTCACGAAGACAACGAATTAATCACGTTACCACTAGACAAAGAAACGACCACAACGAAGACCAAGGGCTCGACGCAGACAAGGCCATACAAACTATCGAGACACTACGGGGTTGAGATGACGTAGGCGTTGAAGATTTCATCTCATAGGTCCGCAAAGCAAGAGCCAGGTGTAAGGCAAGTGACAGAGAGCTATTATTAGACCTCATACTGATCCAAAGAATTACAGATGATGCAAAAAGTAATATACGATATCTAAAAATTGATTCGTTCGAAGACTTGCATTCGTAATTGAGACAGCATGTGTTAACAGCTACAACTATCAGCAATTGTAGGGACAAACTAAAGAATTTAAAACAAGGGGCAACAGAAAGTGTAAAATCTTTCAATTCTAGATTCCGACAACAACACAATCAACTGAATTACGCAGTTCACAACGAAAATCGTATACCAACCGAACGATGCATTGCTATAGATATAGAAGAACGCGAGGCGCTTAAAACATATTAACTTAACCTACGATATGAAATAAGACATATGGTAGTAGATAGCGACCCGAAAAAACTGAACCTTGCCCAACAACTAGTCGCTGATAGAGCACAATGTCTACGGGAAGTTAATCGCGTGGCTAACCGCCCGAGGAACCATTCTAACAAAGCCATACCAGCACCCAAGCAAACTATTACCGACCCACGACTGCAAACTTTTGCTCGGTCATCTGGCCGACCATTAGACGATCACGTGAAATCGAAGTGACCCTAGTGTTTAAGAATCGGACACACGGCCGGAGGTTGTTACCTCCGACATTTTCCATTTGCCAACCACCCCCCCCCCGCCAAAACTACCATAACAAAACTAGTGCCGCATTCCCTGGGCCGTCGTGCGAGTCTGAGGGGGGGCCCACCACAGTCTGACGGCTCCTTCGCCGCGCTCTTCTATGACGGCGATAATGGTGGTGCCACGGTCTCGTAGCGTCATATCGGTTATCTTCGGCGAGCCACTTTGACGGGGTCGCCTCTCTTCTCTGTTTAACGTGACACGTTATATACGTATTACCATACAACGGTATACTATATAACGTAATACGATATAACATAATACCATATAACATTCTATTAAATACGTTATAACGTAATACATTATAACGTCATAGGTTATCGCATAATACTGTATAAATTAATAACATATAATGTTACGCCCCGAGGCTTAGTATAGATCGTATTTCTAATCGTCGCTCGCAGTCTTACAGCGTCGCACATGGATCGTCTTATCTGCCCGACGAAAAACACACAATGTATCGACGAGCGCATAGTCGTCACCAAGCAGCGAGTTCTAGAAACGTCGATTTCGGTCCGTTATTTCATTCTCACAAAGAAGTCGGCCTACGTGATCATCGGCGCGAGCGGTGGCGTGATTCGAGCGTAGTGGGGGTTGTCTCCCCGAAAGACAAGGAATCGGTCTAAGGGCAATCGGTCTCATTTGAAAAGTCTAACTGCATTCATCGAGAGCTCTGACGAACAAAGTCGCTTAGTCTAACGAATATCGAGAAATATCAAATATCGAGTCGAATTTCTGTAACGCATTAACTGTATTCATCGCTAAATAATTTGTGACGCTTTTATTATCATTTAATTTATTGTTAAAAATACAAGCTATATTAACCGGTTAACACAGTGGTAAATACATTGAACCACCCTTGTTATCATAATCGAAACAAGAGGAACGACTATTTCACGGCGTCGATTATACGAATCGTAGCGAGAATTTACGCCTCTCGCTAACGCGTTTGCCTCGCGACCGCGTCTCTCCGCGAACAGTCGTAACATTTGGTCCTTCGAGCCGTATTCAGTGGTAAGTGAAAAATGCACACCAGTGGCACCCACTACCATACTGTGCCACGTGAATCCAACATTACCAGCAGCGGAAGCGTTACTATTCCAGCGAAGTGAGTAACGTCAAGGGGCGGACACCTTGGAAGAGGCATAATTCGATGGTTGAAGACGCAACCATGTAGCCTCCCGCCGCAACTGGACAATCATCAACATAACGATATTCAACAACTTCGATCGCACGACAAAACACTACACTTTCGGGAAGAATCGCCTTCCTCACGAAACGTACGTCAACGACATTCCACTGCACAGGGACAAGCGACGACATGCAGTCGGAACAACTTCAGTTACTACAATACAAGCGATACAATACAACTACAATACGAGTGATCTTCGGGAAGAACGCCGTCCTCGCGAATATCACTATATCCCGCTGGACAGTGACGAGCGAGCACTGCAGCCGGAATAATTCCGCATCGGGAAACACCGATCGCACATCACAAGTACCACCTTCGTTAACGAAGTATCTTCATCACAAACAGTGGCAAACGAAGCAAGAATCACCGCCTTGAAACAGGAGTACGACGATATAAGCGAAGAATTCAAGACCATATGGAGACTACTCGACCAATACAAAGAGTCCGGGCAGCGCAACAAGGGTATCTTAAAATTTTATCAAACACTGGTCGACTACAATTGGAAACGATTCAACATTGTCGTTAACAAATTGCTCGACATCGACGACAGCGAACCTGAGGACTTATTGGATGTCTATTTAGACCTGACGGTACGATTGACCAGACTCGAAAACATTGATTCTTCCTCAATGGATGTCTCCAACGCAGTGGCGAATCCAAAACTATCGGAATGCAACAGCAATACTTCCAGCAGTTACCAGAGACGTAAGAATAATCCAAATAATAGCAGTAACAATGATCATACTCCACCGATGGAGAATGTCGTATCGAATCTAGCACCGATTCCGTCGCATGACACGCGAAGTTCATTGCATGATACTCGCAGCGCGCCAGCACGCGACTTGGCGACGGCCAGGCTCGCGTCCTAATTATCCGAAAAATGAGATTCAACGTTACCGATTGCCGTGAACCAGACAACCTCTAACGTTCGCTGCACATCGCCTACACGCGACTCAACGACGACCAAGCTAGCGTCCTCATTATCTGAAATATCTGATTCAACGCTACCAAACGCCATGAATCAGACAACTTCGAACGTTCACTGCTCATCGCTCACATAAGACTTGACGACAAACAATTTCATGTCATCATTATCTGAACAATCTGATTCAACGCTACCAATCGTCTTGAATCAGACAACCTCTCACACGCGCAACTCTTCGCCTACACGCGAATTGAAGACAACATCGCACGATCCTCTGGACCGGAAAAAACTGAATCCCGTTCAGGACTACAGAGTCAATTTCGAATCAAAACCTGCAGCAGGGGTTTCGAAATCCACGATAGGATTATCTAGGAGCATTTCCTCCTCAAACAGCATCTCAAAGTTTAGTTTGTCTTATAGCACGCTGCCATCATCTGAGAGCAGGAATATCATATCGGAGAGCCATTTTCCTGAACAGAACACGAAGATGCCACCCTGGCCATTTCCGAAAGGGGCCACATCTGCGAGTTACCCGTAGCGGAATAATCTTCACATTATCACCACCGTAACGAATTCCTCAAATGATAGTTGACAAAACAACCCATCACCTCTTCAACACTTATCCACTGAGCCCACAGATTTCTGCATCGGACAAGTCTCAGGCCACGAGGATCTCACTGGAGCCACCCCTGGCTCCAACAACGCCAACATATTCTCCAATACCAAGGCAAGTCACAGTCACGACGTCCAACATCACGACGCCCAACGCTCATTCTCCACCAAGGATCATCACTAAGAGAGCGCGATTGGGGCGGCTCATCGCGGGGAGCCTAATCTCCCACTCAACTACAAAACTCCGCATCGTGTTGGACGAATCAGCATCAAGCAACTCAGGAGTTCCGTTCAACGACACCTCATGGGCAGAGGTGTTCCACGATACTTCCTGGGTCGAGCTGCTGCTCAACACCACTAGGATCGAGGCATTCCGGGGAGCATGAGGCGGGCATGGGTTTTCGGGCCGTTGGACGACGTCCCGGGAAACCCCAATAGATCTGATGCTCTCTTACAGTCGGGTGGCAGCTGGTCGGTGCCTCTGGCGCCCGTCAATTTTGCCGATCCGTTGCGGAGAGTTTCGGAGAAGTTGGTGGGCCCATGCGTGTCAAAACCACTCACCTCACCTTCTTGTGGGGCTCCGCGACACCCTGCACCGCCTTTGACCGGTGCAGGGTGCGAAAGAGTGAGTGGCACCAGGACGGACTTTGTTGGTGACCGCGGGGCAACAAATTATATATTACTATGGATTGCGACCACAAAAGAAAAATGGTTTACGGTGCAGGGGAGGGATACTCCAGTACCGGCGCAGCGATGGGTAGTCAAGTGGGCTCACCTGCGTCGTCATCTCACGACCACGGCCGTTCGGGGGTGGACCGCCAGGCCCCCGGATGTGTTTTCACGTCTGGCGCGGCGGGATGCAGTAGTACAGAGATTCACAAGGAACCTCCGAGCAAAATGACAGGAGCATCGCGGAGAACCAGGGGCGGAACGGACGGCGTCCTCCTCGCACCGGCCGCGGTAACGGGCCTCGCGCCGGTAAGGGCGCTACGAACGCGGATGAGGTCCGATGATGAGGATTCGGTCGCCTCTTTCGCGTCGCGATCATCCCTGGGATCGACTGTCTCCGTGGGGAAGAGAAGGCGCATTATGACGCTGACCTCGGAAATCTCTATGGATTTGGCACTGGATATACGGATTAACTCGGCGGCAGACGTGAGCGCAGAGTTCACCAGGCAGGTGTCAAAGATCTTGCGGGTGGCTGCGGTTTCGTCGTATCTGAAGGGGGCAAGCATTAAGGACCTAAAGGACGCGGCGAGCTACGTCGCCGCCGCATGGAGGTAGCTGAACCTGCAGAGGGCTGAGATGGTCCACAGCGGTAGCTCCACGGCCGCCAGGCTCGCGAAAGCAGGGCTGACCGCTTTGGAGGAGGAAAACGCGGCCTTGCGTAAAGAGATAACGAGGCTGGCCTCTCGCATCCACGAGTGCCCGCGGTGCAACGGTCGGGCTATTGCGTCCGGCCACCCTCCGCGGGGGGGGACAAGAAGGCGCACGTCTGGACGCCCTAGCGAAAACGATGGACAAACTCGGTCCCTCCATTATGAGGGCCATCGAGGAACGGTTCGGGGGCAGCCCCGAACCTCGGCGCAAGGCGCACCAACCCGCTGCCCCACGCGTCACCCATGCCACAATGCTCCCGTGGGAGCAGAAGGGTGGCGAATGGAGGGTGGTGGAAAGACGGCCGCGGAAGAAAAGGGCCGCAAGGAAGGCGGAGAAGAAAGAGGGAATGCCTGCTGCTCCTTCGTCAAGACTAACGGGCGCACGGAAGACGGGCGCCGCAATAGTGACTAAGAAAGGAATGGCGCAGGCGACGAAAACGGCCGGGCGTCCCGCGCACTGCGTACGTCCGCGGTGACGTTGACTATCAACGAGGGAGTTACGACGTCGTACGCCGATGTTCTCGCGACGGCGCGACAGTAGGTCCCGCTTGCGGAGATTGGCGTCGAGTCCCTCGGAATGAGGAAATTGATGACCGGGTGTATAATTATCCGGCTCCCCGGCGACAAAGACAGGGGAAAGGCGTCGCGATTAGCGACGCGTCTGGCCGACGTGCTGGACCCGGCCGCGGTGAGAGTAGCGGCCCCGAACAGGACGGCGGAATTGAGGGTGGCCGGGATAGACATATCGGTCGCTAAGGAGGAGCTGCGGCAGGCGCTGGCCTCAGCGGCGGGAAGCGGCAGCTAGGAGGTGCAGGTCGGAGAAATCCGTACCACCAGATACGGCCTCGGGACTGCATGGGTAAGGTGCCCAGTGGCCGGAGCCCGGAAATTAGCCCGGGACGGGAAAGTAGCTCTGGGCTGGTCCACGGAGAGGGTCACGGCTATCCCGCAGAGACCCTTGCAGTGTTTTAAGTTCCTGGAGCTGGTGCACGTGCGGGTAATGTGCACGTCCAATGTGGATCCCTGGCATCTGTGCTATAGGTGTGACGGTGGCGGGCGTCGTGCCAGGGGGTGTCCCGCCTCCGAGCCCAAGTGCCCGTTGTGCGAGTCGCTGGGGGCGCCAGCCAACCACAGGATGTGCGCGGCGGCATGTGCTCCGCCGAGAACTAAGAGGAAGCCACCGATCCGCGAACCGACCGCGGTGGTAACGCAAGAGGGGAGCACCGTCGAACATTCAGCGGTGGATGGCCGGGAGGAGGCCATTGAGGTAATTGAGTGATTTTAACCGTCTCCTCCAATACAACTTGGGCAGATCGAGAAGGGCGCATGACCTGTTCCTCCAGACCATCCGGGAGGAAGAGCTAGCCCTCGCGACAGTGGCCGAGCCGTATCGCGTCCCTGACGCTCCCAACTGGATCGGGGACTGATGGCCGTAACTTGGACGCCGACCCGGGGAGCCTTTGGCGCCCTGCTTGACCGTGGCAACGGCTACGTCGAGGTCGAATGGGCAGGAATAGCGGTGGTGGCGGTCTACGTCTCCCCCAACAGCGGCCTGGCTGCGTTCGGGGACTTTCTGGACAATGTCGGTGAATGCGTCAGAAGGTGCTTTCCCCGCCAGGTGCTGTTCCTTGGGGACTTCAATGCCCACTCGCCGCAGTGGGGGAAGTCCGCGACGAACACCAGAGGAAGATAGCTGACCGACTGGGCTGCGGGACTCGGACTCCTGCTGGTAAACAAGGGTACGGCGAGCACCTGCGTGGCGTGGAGGGGGTCCTCCGTGGTCGACATCACGTGGGCCACGTCGGAGCTGTACCCGAAGATCCGTGACTGGAGAGTGGCCGAGGGAGTCGAGACCCTGTCCGTTCATTTCTACATAGTTATGGAGGTTGTCTCGGAGGACGTGGAGAAGAATAACAACCGCGTCGCCCGAGGTGGTGCGAGCCGTTCCGGCCCATCACAACCACCCAGAAGGCTCCTGAAGGAGCGGGACACGGAGTTGTTGCGGGCGGCAGCCATCGTCTCGGCGTGGAGCTGGGACGCCCGAGGGACGACCAGTCTGGGAAGCGTCGACGAGGAGGCGGAAATCCTCCAACGATACATGAGCGCGGCATGCGACGCCTCGATGTCGCGCTCCGTCCCGGGCGGTGGACGCAGCCGCTGCGTTTCCTGGTGGACGCCGGAGATCGCGGAGTTGTGGGCGAGCTGCGTGCAAGCACGCAGAAGATTTCTGAGGGCCCGTCGCCGCAGAAGGATGCGCGACGAGGAAGAGATCTCCCGCTGCTACGGGGTGTACAGAGAGGCGAGACGGACTCTGCAGCGGGAGAACAAGATCGCGAAGGCTCGGTCTTGGAAGGAGCTGATCGAGGCGGTTGAGTCAGACCCGTGGGGGAGACCGTACAAGGTGGTAACGAGGAAGTTACGACCCGCGGCCTCCCCGCAGACCGCCAACATAGATCCGGTGCTGCTGGCCAATGTCATCGGGACGCTGTTTCCGCGCCACGATTGCGACGCGGGGCTGTCGGGATCGTCCCTCTGATCCGGCAACGACGATACGGCGTCAACGGCAACGGCGGCGACGACGTCGACGGAGCGGAGCGAGGAGCTGCGGGTCACTCAGGAGGAGCTTCTCGCGGCGACTAAGAACATGGCGTCCCATGACGTGGCACCGGGTCCGGACGGAGTTCCGGGCCGAGTCTGGGCAGAGACGATGGAGGTGGTGGCCCCTCGCGTGCGGCATCAGTTCACCCGATGCCTGAGGGAGGGCATCTACCCGCAGATGTGGCGGACGGCGAGATTGGTCCTGCTGCGAAAGGATGGTCGTCCGCCAGACTCGCCGTCGGCGTACAGGCCGATATGCCTGCTGGACGAGATCGGGATGCTTTTCGAGAGGGTGATCGCCGCCTGCCTGGCGGCCCATATTTCGGGGCGGGAGCCCGGATGGCACGACAGTCAGTACGGCTATCGCCGGGGTCGCTCCACGGTGGACGCTGTCTAGCGGGTGAGGAGCATGGCGGAGGACACGGTTTCCCGCAACGGGATTGCGGTAGCGGTCTCCCTGGACGCCAGCAACGCCTTCAACTCTATCCCCTGGTTGAGAATAATGGAGGTTCTGCGACACATCGAGGAGCCGGCGTACCATGTTGAGGTTATCGGAGCCTACCTGAACGATAGATGGATCACCTTCACTGGGAGGAACGGGGAAGAGAGAAGACGTGTGGAGCGTGGCGACCCGCAGGGTTCGGTGCCAGGACCGATCTTGAGGAACACGGCCTACGACTCCGTCCTTCGATGCCCGATGCCGCCGGACACGGGCTTGGTATGCTACGCCGACGATACCATGGTGCTAGCCGGGAGACGGTGGTGGAGCGAGACCGTGATTCTCACGGAAGACGCTGTGGCGTGCGCGGTGCACGCTATTCAGCGACTGGGATTGCGCGTGTCAAAGGCCAATTCGGAGGCATTGTGGTTCTTCGACCACCGCCGCAGGGGATCCGCTCACGCTGGTTTGTCCGTGGCCGTAAATGGCGACGCGGTGCCGGTGAAGTGTCGTATGACGTACCTGGGTCTCACCATCGACAGTCGGTGGACATTCGGGCCACATTTCGAGCTCCTGGTCCCGAGGGTGACAGCCGCAGCCAACGCTCTGTGCGGCCTTCTTCCGAATATAACCGGAGCAGGGTCGGGAGTCCGCGAATCTACGAGGGACTGATCCGGTCCCGGGTCCTCTATGGGGCACCGGTGTGGGCCCTAGGCCAACCGTCGCAGTCGTACCCTGGTGAGGAGACTGCAGAGGATGACCGCTATACGAATAGCCAGAGGATATCGGACAATATCCTACGAGACGACGACAGTGCTGGCGGCGTCGCCCCCGATTGAGCTGCGGGCCCTCGAGCTCTGTCGGGTGTATGAACGCCTGAGGGCACCGCCTTCGACGACGACGCTGCTAGCAGACGGCCTCTCGGCCTCGAACGTCCGGGAAGAGGCAAAGCTGGAGATCTGGGAGCGGTGGCGCTCCCAGGTGACGGAGGAGGTCGCCAAGCGGCCACACCGAGCCGTCCGCGCCGTGCTTCCCAATTGGCAGGCCTGGAGAGATCAAGGCAGCGTTCCGCTCACCTTCAGGGCGACACAAATGCTCAACGGACACGGGGTCTTCGGTGAGTACCTGATGACTATCGGGCGGGAGGTGGCGTCCATCTGACACCAACGCAGGGAAGAAGAGCACACGCTAGAGTTTTGTCCAGCGTGGGCGAAACCGCAGCGCGTCCTGCAGCTCGACATCGCCGAAAGGTTGGCTCCGGAAGCAGTCGTTAAGGCCATGCTCCTAGGGCCCCAGGATTTTAACGCTGTCCGCACCTACTACGAGGAGGTTATCCAGAGAAAGGAGCGGGCAAAAAGGAGACCGGGAGAGAAGAGCCGATCCCAGTAGATCGTCGCATCAACATCGCAGAGGCTCTGTAAGACGCAGGGGCGTGGCGTCACCGTCGCTGCTCCGGGTGCGTCAGACTAGGGAACGTGGTGCTAGGGCGAGTGGTTCCCGTTAGCTTTCCAACTCAAGCCGGGACGACTCCCTAGACAACAACAACGGCAGGGAGATAGCCGACGAAGTTGCACTCGGTAGTGATTCGCAAGATACCCCGCGTGCACCTCTCAACGTCGGGATGACCACCGTGGGGTTTTAGTCGGTAAAAGTCCGACACTACACGGTCGTTGCTACGCAACGCCGAGTGTACATGTTGATTACCCCACGATAAAGAAAAAAAAAAAAAGAAATAGAAAAAAGGTTCGAATACCGGGAAGTTATATCCCCTACATTATCCATAAATCTTTACCCAAGCAAAATATTACCGACCCACGAATGCAAACTTTTGATCGGTCATCTGGCCGACCATTAGACGATCACGTGTAACCGAAGTGACCCAAGTGTTTAAGAATTGGACACACGGCCGGAGGTTGTTAACCCCGAAATTTTCCATTTGCCAAACCTTCCCCCCCCGCCGCAACTACCACACCAAAACTGGTGCCGCAATCCCTGGGCCGTCGTGCGAGTCTGAGAGGGGGCCCTCCACAGTCTGACGCCTCCTTCGCAGCGCTCTGCTATGCCGGCGATAATGGTGGTGCCACGGTCTCGTAGCGTCGTATCGGTTATCTTCGGCGAGCCACATTGACGGGGTCGCCTCTCTTCTCTGTTTAACGTAACACGTTATATACGTATTACCATACAACGGTATACTATATAACGTAATACGATATAACATAATACCATATAACATTATATTAAATACGTTATAACGTAAGTCAATATAACGTCATGGGTTATCGCATAATACTGTAGAAATTAATAACATATAATGTTACGCCACGAGGCTTAGTATAGATCGTATTTCTAACCGACGCTCGCGGTCCCACAGCGTCGCAGACGGATCGTCTTATCTGCCCGACGAAAAACATACAATGTATCGACGAGCGTATAGTCGTCACCAAGCAGCGAGTTCTAGAAACGTCGATTTCGGTCCGTTATTTCATTCTCACAAAGAAGTCGGCCTACGTGATCATCGGCGCGAGCGGTGGCGTGATTCGAGCGTAGTGGGGGTTGTCTCCCCGAAAGACAAGGAATCGGTCTAAGGGCAATCGGACTCATTTGAAAAGTCTAACTGCATACATCGAGAACTCTGACGAACAAAGTCGCTTAGTCTAACGAATATCGAGAAATATCAAATATCGAGTCGAATTTCTGTAACGCATTAACTGTATTCATCGCTAAATAATTTGTGACGCTTTTATTATCATTTAATTTATTGTTAAAACTACAAGCTATATTAACCTGTTAACACAGTGTTAAATACATTGAACCACCCTTGCTATCATAATCGAAACATGAGGAACGACTATTTCACGGCGTCGATTATACGAATCGTAGCGAGAATTTAAGTCTCTCGGTAACGCGTTTGCCTCGCGACCGCGTCTCCCGCGAACGGTTGTAACAATTATGTATAATAAATATAATAAAATTAAAATTCATATATCTTTCTTTATACTGCGTTGCATATATTTTATAGGTATAGTGTATCTTATATATCTCAAGCATCTAATAAACAAAGCTACAAGCAAAACTCACTTTTGCTTGATGATGTCCATTCTTCGATAAAAGATAACCCACCAAGGAACTTTTACTCACAGGTTTCTTAGCAACTTTTTCTTTTTTTTTACGTGCGGAAATCCTCATGGACGCCCGGCAGCCCTCTGGGAGGCGACGGGTTGTGTCGGACTCTTACCGACTAAAACCCCACGGTGGTCGTTACGACGCTTGTCAGGAGTGTCCCGGTTCCTTTCTTTCGATATACTTCCGCGACACTCCTTCGACGTCGTCTCTCCCTTTGTTGTTGTGGAAGGCATCCTGGTTAAGCTGGGCAGCGCGGGTGGGGGGACCACTCACCCCCGAGTGGCACGTTCCATGGGCCGTCGCGCGAGTCTGAGGGTGGACCCAGACCCTCCTCGGCTGACAGCTCCTACGCCGCGCGCTTCAATGACGGTGGTGGCGGTGGTGGTGCCGCGGTCTTTATTGGGAAAAGATTCTTTACTTTGACATATATATTATAGTCTCCTCAGTTTCATGCATTTACATCTTAGCTTACGAATAGGGAGATTTAACTACTTAAAAATACATTCCTGTCTGATCGATCGGGAGATGTCACATATTGAGCTTGACAACGCATTCTTTCTTTTTTATTAACTAATTTAGTGGTACTGAACTTAACCGTTATCATAAACTAATGTCATAAAAATATGCGAAATTTGAAAATTAATAAAATTAACCAAAAATCTTATATATGAAATACATTGATAAAAATCTTAATTATCATTAAAATATAATTAATATACATGTTATATATATATGATACATTATATTATGTTTTTATATATATATATATTAAAATTTATATAATACATGATATGATACATATATATATTATTATTATTTTATATACATTATATACATTTTTAATTTCAGCATTACAGATAAGTAATTTTTCAGCATTAAAGTACTGCTTTTTTATGTTTTTTCATATTTCTTTCGTTTTTAACAATTCCTTGCGTTTTAATTTGGTATCTTATTTTGTCAAAAATAACAGAATTGTCCTAACTTCTATAATTATGAATTATAATTACAAATATAAGCTATTGAAGTTCTGTTATTTTTGATTATTTAGTATTCTGCTTCTGATTTTTCTTGTTGTTTTCTTTTTTTCATATTTTATGTTGGATTTTCCCGGCCGGCCTTTTTCTCGTCGTCCTCTTGCGGCAATTTGTTTGATGGTTGTACTGTGATTGGCGAAGCAACTGGTGCAACGGGCATAGGAATACTTGGTATACTGTCCAGTAATTCAATGTAGCTCATTTGTTCACCCAGTTTTACCAAATTCACGTTACATAGCTAGGACAGCTGAAGTTAATGGCTGCGGAGCTCCGTCCGACGATTGCGATGCAGATTTGTGGGGTGTAGACGTCGATTGTAGTAATGCCGGAAGGGATGTGAGGAGACCGTTATCGGAACTGTAAACATTATTAATCATGTTTTATTAACCATTTTGACGCTAATTCAATGATTTTCCATTAAAATTTTAATCAAGATTTTTTCCATTAAATTATCCAAGAAATGTTGCAGTAAGAAAAGTATTCTGCATATATATATGTTTATAAACTATATTTTTTCCAAACTATAAAAATTGTCTTAGTCGTTACGAGAAAGGAACGATCCTACGTGAAAAGGTAAGTTAATAATGTGAAACAAAATCTTTTTACATTAATCTCGTATAAAGAATTTCATATAAGACTTCGTTTGTGAAAGTATGAAGTGGTAAAATTTTTCCCAAAGTTAGAAATGGAAATTCTATGTTTCTTCTATACTTGTTTACTACTTTAAAAAGTTCAATTTAATACATCATATACTATAAAAAAATACTTTAGAATATGCTTTCTAACATAAATATATGAAATAGCAAAATTTATATGTACGTTATATCTACTATTTAAAATGATTTAATAATAGAGTGTAGAATTTGACTCACTTAGAAGAATGTCTCTTCTTGCGCGGTCTTCCAGGAATCTTCATCTTGTCATTCTTCCTATTCAATTTAGCCAATTCCTTCAGCTTTTCTCTATATTGTCTTTGAATGTCAGCCATCCTGACTCTTATCTCAAGTTCCTTAGCATCCATATTCGGCCAGTCTGGCTCATTATCGATGTGTTCTTTTCTAGCGATATACTTCTTTGCGTCGAGTTTCCCTTGCAAATTTCTATAATCGTGACAATCAAGATGTTCTCCCAGGATATGACTTCTATCCTCATGTCTGCTATCTTCGTCGTTCGCCATCATTCTATCATCCGAACATATCTTTTCATCGTGCATTTCAGCATCAGAATCCGATAGATTATCATCAATAATCAAGAAATCTATAGATTCCTTGCTGCTAGAAATTTCACTCATATGATTGATTCCGTATAATTGTTCGTATATCTTTCTTTCATATTCTTCAAAGCCTTCTTCTCTTTCGTAGTTTACATTATGGCAAGGAGTACTAGTAGCAAGGGGAGCGTCATTTAACATATCATTATCTTCGTTATCGGTACAAATACCGTTTTCGGTAGGAGGTTCTAAGCTTCCACTTGTATTATTGTTCGCGTTTATTATAGACACTGATAATTCCTGCTCACTTTCATCATACCGTTTATCATAATCATCGTCTTCGGAATACGAGTCGTATTTAGATTCCTCATCTACTAACTCGCCATCGGTTTTGAACCTCTTGAGGCTCTCGAAATCTTGCAAATTTTCTTGCACATACTTTCTCTTGTCCGATGTCTTTCTTTCATTTTCTGGGACATTATTCGCTCTGCCCAGGTTCAACAATAAGCTAACGGCATAAGATATATCATCGAAATTCTCCAGATTCGACTTCCGGTAAGTTATATCCTCTACCTTCTCCATAAATCGTTGTTCTCTTGAATCGCATAACACCCCCAAAGAGCTGTTCATGTTGTTTGTGTGGGTCTCTTCCGGAGGAAAAAGCGCCCTGCCCTTGATAACCGATCTATCTAATTTATGTCTTCTATTTCCGTTGGATCTCACGCGTTCCAAGTGCTTAATACTATTCGACAGCAATCCCAACACACTATAATCAACTTTAGGACTCGGTTTAGAATTAATAACAAATCGATATTTGGGAGTTTCAGTATACAATGAGTTTTCTAGCGATTCCAATTTCCCTTTTTTAGGAGTCACCGCGTCATTGTTAGTGCACTGCACTTGCACTTCACAGACCTTGGGCGGCGAGACATTCTCCATTATCACGACAGATTCTTTATCGTCGTTTAACTCCATATTATCATTACTGCTTCTCGTGTCATGCTCCGAAGAATATATCTCAATTTCTCGTCCTATATCGTAGTTTTCAATGAATTGAGAGTTCTCGCAGGATCTCAGAATGTGTCTATTCCAACTGTTTTCTAGTTCTCTCGGTATCTTTTCCGAATGTTTTCTCGAACGAAGATTTTCTGCATTCTTATCCTTCGAGTCGTCCACGTTTAGGGGTGTCGTCTCCTGTAAAGCAGCAGCTGCGTTCTTATTCAACTTCTCCACCACGTTTTCGATTCCAGGATGAGACTTTTCGACAATGTGCCTCTTAGACAGATCCTGGCACTTTGGCTTTTTCGTGGTTGATGTTGGTTCGCATCTGTATGAATAATCTTCATACATTGTTTCATCTGCTTTCTGCTTGAGTTCGACCACTTGTACGTCACAATCGATCCTCGACATATCGAACGATTTCACAATGATCTGTGGACGTGGAACGGTTGCCTGCGATCGCTCGTCTCGGCCCTTTTGATAACTATCGCAATTCGGATTGATCTCCACTTTCGATTCTATCGGATTCTCCGATAGTTTTGGAATTTGATTGATTTCCGGAGTTTCGGCCGAAGAATTTCCATGCCTGTGTAACTCATTCGCCGACATTTCATCTGGTTTAACTAATTCGGCCTGTAAAATATAACGTGTTATGTTATTGAATGTTGTGTAAAATTTATACGTTGTAATTTCTTATCGGTCGATGAAGTCGAATGATTTTAACACTTAGACAACATAATAGGGAGTTTTTCGTTCTACGAGGACATCGCTGCGTGACCGAACGGGAAGATCCCCTTTTTTGACTTTAGCAACGCGTTTTTTTTTTTTTTTGTTTTGTTAACCAATTTAGCGGCGTTAAACTTAATTAAAAAGATATTCAAATCGTGTTATTTATCTTTAATGTTTTTAATTCTACCTGTATTTTTTTATACTTTGAATATACTTTCAATTTGATGTTTTGTATAAACAATATGTAAAATCGTTAAATAAAATTATCACCGCAAAATATAACTGACCACTTAAATAATTTTTAAACTTCCTTGTTTTTTAAGTAGTGAAAATTAATCCTCGATACTTGAAAAAATGCACGGTGGACAGCGTATGGGTTGCTTGTCCGAGCGCGGTGGAAATAGCGTATAGCTCGCTGTGGCGCGCGCGGTTGGCTAAGTGTTAATAATTACATTGCGTTTGGTTTATTCTTTTCGTAAAGAGTAACGTTGAGAGACTCGCGCTTTCGTAAGATATTTTTTATTTAAGCTCAACGATAGTTATGAAATAATCAATTTTATTTTTTATGAGTGTTATTTGTTCATATAAGCTAAACAGTGTGGCATAAAAAAATTACGCTTGCCTCTTTTCGTCATTAATATCAAGAGTTGACTATCGTATTGTATATATTAACAAATAACATTGTTTCGCATATTAATTGCCTTCATCTAACAATCAAAAAATTTTATACCTTTCTGTTTTATCGATATCGAGCGTTATAACTCGTAACGTCATATGGTATTACGCTATAACGTCTAACGTTATATAGTATTACGTTATAACGTATAACGTCATATGGTATTACGTTATAACGTATAACGTTATATAGTATTACGTTATAACGTATAACGTTATGTGGTATTACGTTATAACGTATAAAGTCATAAGGTATTACGTTATAACGTATAACGTTATATAGTATTACGTTATAACGTATAACGTTATATGGTATTACGTTATAACGTATAACGTCAGATGGTATTACGTTATAACGTATAACGTTATATAGTCTAACGTTATAACGTATAACGTTATGTGGTATTACGTTATAACGTACAACTTTATATAGTATTACGTTATAACGTATAACGTTATATAGCATTACGTTATAACGTGTAACGTACTATAGCATTTCCTTATAACGTATAACGTCATATGGTATTACGCTATAACGTATAACGTTATATAATGTTACGTTATAACGTATAACGCTATATAGTATTACGTTATAACGTGTAACGTTATATGGTATTACGTTATAACGTATAACGTCAAAAGGTATTACGCTATAACGTATAATGTTATATAGTATTAGGTTATAACGTAGAACGTTATGTGGTATTACGTTATAACGTGTAACGTCATATGGTATTACGTTATAACGTCTAACGTTCTATAGTATTACGTTATATCGTGTAACGTACTATAGCATTTCCTTATAACGTATAACATCATATGGTATTACGTTATAACGTATATCGTTATATAGTATTACGTTATAACGTATAACGTTATATAGCATTACGTTATAACGTGTAACGTACTATAGCATTCGTTTATAACGTATAACATCATATGGTATTACGTTATAACGTATAACGTCATATGGTATTACGTTATAACGTCTAACGTTATATAGTATTACGTTATATCGTGTAACGTACTATAGCATTTCCTTACAACGTATAACATCATATGGTATTACGTTATAACGTCTAACGTTATATAGTATTACGTTATATCGTGTAACGTACTATAGCATTTCCTTATAACGTATAACATCATATGGTATTACGTTATAACGTATACCGTTATATAGTATTACGTTATATCGTATAACGTCATATGGTATTACGTTATAACGTCTAACGTTATATAGTATTACGTTATATCGTGTAACGTACTATAGCCTTTCCCTATAACGTATAACATCATATGGTATTACATTATAACGTATAACGTTATATGGTATTACGATATAACGTATAACGTTATATAGTATTACGTTATAACGTATAACGTTATATGGTATTACGTTATAACGTATAACGTCAGACGGTATTACGTTATAACGTATAACGTTATGTGGTATTACGTTATAACGTATAACGTTATATTGCATTACGGTATAACGTACAACTTTATATAGTATTACGTTATAACGTATAACGTTATATAGCATTACGTTATAACGTGTAACGTACTATAGCATTTCCTTATAACGTGTAACATCATATGGTATTACATTATAACGTATAAAGTCATAAGGTATTACGTTCTAACTTATAACGTCAAATGGTATTACGTTATAACGTGAAACGTACTATAGCATTTCCTTATAACGTGTAACGTCATATGGTATTACGTTATAACGTATAACGTCATATGGTATTACGTTATAACGTATAACGTTATATAGTATTACGTTATAACGTATAACGTTATATAGCATTACGTTATAACGTGTAACGTACTATAGCATTTCCTTATAACGTATAACCTCATATGGTATTACGTTATAAAGTATAACGTCATATGGTATTACGTTATAACGTATAACGTTATATAGTATTACATTATAACGTATAACGTTATATGGTATTACGTTATAACGTATAACGTCAGACGGTATTACGTTATAACGTATAACGTTATGTGGTATTACGTTATAACGTATAACGTTATATTGCATTACGGTATAACGTACAACTTTATATAGTATTACGTTATAACGTATAACGTTATATAGCATTACGTTATAACGTGTAACGTACTATAGCATTTCCTTATAACGTATAACGTCATATGGTATTACGCTATAACGTATAACGTTATATAATGTTACGTTATAACGTATAACGCTATATAGTATTACGTTATAACGTGTAACGTTATATGGTATTACGTTATAACGTATAACGTCAAAAGGTATTACGCTATAACGTATAATGTTATATAGTATTAGGTTATAACGTAGAACGTTATGTGGTATTACGTTATAACGTGTAACGTCATATGGTATTACGTTATAACGTCTAACGTTATATAGTATTACGTTATATCGTGTAACGTACTATAGCATTTCCTTATAACGTATAACATCATATGGTATTACGTTATAACGTATATCGTTATATAGTATTACGTTATAACGTATAACGTTATATAGCATTACGTTATAACGTGTAACGTACTATAGCATTCGTTTATAACGTATAACATCATATGGTATTACGTTATAACGTATAACGTCATATGGTATTACGTTATAACGTCTAACGTTATATAGTATTACGTTATATCGTGTAACGTACTATAGCATTTCCTTATAACGTATAAAGTCATAAGGTATTACGTTATAACTTATAACGTCAAATGGTATTACGTTATAACGTGTAACGTACTATAGCATTTCCTTATAACGTGTAACGTCATATGGTATTACGTTATAACGTACAACTTTATATAGTATTACGTTATAACGTATAACGTTATATAGCATTATGTTATAACGTGTAACGTACTATAGCATTTCCTTATAACGTATAACGTCATATGGTATTACGCTATAACGTATAACGTTATATAATGTTACGTTATAACGTATAACGCTATATAGTATTACGTTATAACGTGTAACGTTATATGGTATTACGTTATAACGTATAACGTCAAAAGGTATTACGCTATAACGTATAATGTTATATAGTATTAGGTTATAACGTAGAACGTTATGTGGTATTACGTTATAACGTGTAACGTCATATGGTATTACGTTATAACGTCTAACGTTATATAGTATTACGTTATATCGTGTATCGTACTATAGCATTTCCTTATAACGTATAACATCATATGGTATTACGTTATAACGTATATCGTTATATAGTATTACGTTATAACGTATAACGTTATATAGCATTACGTTATAACGTGTAACGTACTATAGCATTCGTTTATAACGTATAACATCATATGGTATTACGTTATAACGTATAACGTCATATGGTATTACGTTATAACGTCGAACGTTATATAGTATTACGTTATATCGTGTAACGTACTATAGCATTTCCTTATAACGTATAACATCATATGGTATTACGTTATAACGTCTAACGTTATATAGTATTACGTTATATCGTGTAACGTACTATAGCATTTCCTTATAACGTATAACATCATATGTTATTACGTTATAACGTATAACGTTATATAGTATTACGTTATAACGTATAACGTTATATAGCATTACGTTATAACGTGTAACGTACTATAGCATTCCTTTATAACGTATAACGTTATATATTATTACGTTATAACGTATAAAGTCATAAGGTATTACGTTATAACTTATAACGTCAAATGGTATTACGTTATAACGTGTAACGTACTATAGCATTTCCTTATAACGTGTAACGTCATATGGTATTACGTTATAACGTATAACGTCATATGGTAGTACGTTATAACGTATAACGTTATATAGTATTACGTTATAACGTATAATGATATATGATATTACGTTATAACGTATAACATCATATGGTATTACGTTATAACGTATAACGTTATATAGCATTTCCTTATAACGTATAACGTCATATGGTATTACGTTATAACGTATAACGTTATATGGTCAACGTTATAACGTATAACGTCAGATGGTATTACGTTATAACGTATAACGTTATATAGTATAACGTCAGATGGTATTACGTTATAACGTATAACGTTATATAGTATAACGTTATAACGTATAACGTTATGTGGTATTACGTTATAACGTATAACGTTATATAGTATTACGTTATAACGAATAAAGTCATAAGGTATTACGTTATAACTTATAACGTCAAATGGTATTACGTTATAACGTGTAACGTACTATAGCATTTCCTTATAACGTGTAGCGTCATATGGTATTACGTTATAACGTACAACTTTATATAGTATTACGTTATAACGTATAACGTTATATAGCATCACGTTATAACGTGTAACGTACTATAGCATTTCCTTATAACGTATAACGTCATATGGTATTACGTTATAACGTATAACGTTATATAATGTTACGTTATAACGCATAACGCTATATAGTATTGCGTTATAACGTGTAACGTTATATGGTATTACGTTATAACGTATAACGTTATATAGTATTACGTTATAACGTATAACGTTATATAGTAATACGTTATAACGTATAAAGTCATAAGGTATTATGTTATAACTTATAACGTCAAATGGTATTACGTTATAACGTGTAACGTACTATAGCATTTCCTTATAACGCGTAACGTCATGTGGTATTACGTTATAACGTATAACGTCATATGGTATTACGTTATAACGTATAACGTTATATAGTATTACGTTATAACGTTTAACGTTATGTGGTATTACGTTATAACGTATAACGTTATATAGTATTACGTTATAACGTATGAAGTCATAAGGTATTACGTTATAACTTATAACGTTATATAGTATTACGTTATAACGTATAAAGTCATAAGGTATTACGTTATAACTTATAACGTCAAATGGTGTTACGTTATAACGTGTAGCGTACTATAGCATTTCTTTATAACGTATAACATCATATGGTATTACGTTATAACTTATAACGTCATATGGTATTACGTTATAACGTCTAACGTTATATAGTATTACGTTATATCGTATAACGAACTATGGCCTTTCCTTATAACGTATAACATCATATGGTATTACGCTATAACGTATAACGTTATAACGTATAACGTTATGTGGTATTACGTTATAACGTATAACGTTATATAGTATTACGTTATAACGTATAAAGTCATAAGGTATTACGTTATAACTTATAACGTCAAATGGTGTTACGTTATAACGTGTAACGTACTATAGCATTTCTTTATAACGTATAACATCATATGGTATTACGTTATGACTTATAACGTCATATGGTATTACGTTATATCGTGTAACGTACTATAGCATTTCCTTATAACGTATAACATCATATGGTATTGCGTTATGACGTATAACGTCATATGGTATTACGTTATAACGTATAACATCATATGGTATTTCGTTATAACGAATAACGTTGTATAGTATTACGTTATAACGTCTAACGTTATATAGTATTACGTTATATCGTGTAACGTACTGTAGCATTTCCTTATAACGTATAACATCATATGGTATTACGTTATAACGTATATCGTTATATAGTATTACGTTATACAATATAGTATTACGTTTACAACGTTATATAGTATTACGTTATATCGTGTAAAGTACTAGAGCATTTCCTTATAACGTATAACATCATATGGTATTACGTTATAACGTATATCGTTATATAGTATTTCGTTATAACGTATAACGTTATATAGCATTACGTTATAACGTGTAACGTACTATAGCATTTCTTTATAACGTATAACATCATATGGTATTACGTTATAACTTATAACGTCATATGGTATTACGTTATAACGTCTAACGTTATATAGTATGACGTTATATCGTATAACGAACTATGGCCTTTCCTTATAACGTATAACATCATATGGTATTACGTTATAACGTATAACGTTATATAGTATTACGTTATAACGTATAATGTTATTGAGCATTACGTTATAACGTGTAACGTACTATAGCATTTCTTTATAACGTATAACATCATACGGTATTACGTTATAACGTATAACGTCATATGGTATTACGTTATAACGTATAACGTTATATAGTATTACGTTATAACGTATAACGCTATATAGTATTACGTTATAACGTATAACGTTATATAGTATTACGTTATATCGTGTAACGTACTATAGCATTTCCTTATAACGTATAACATCATATGGTATTACGTTATAACGTATAACGTTATATAGCATTTCCTTATAACGTATAACGTCATATGGTATTACGTTATAACGTATAACGTTATATGGTCTTACGTTATAACGTATAACGTCAGATGGTATTACGTTATAACGTATAACGTTATATAGTATAACGTTATAACGTATAACGTTATGTGGTATTACGTTATAACGTATAACGTTATATAGTATTACGTTATAACGTATAAAGTCATAAGGTATTACGCTATAACTTATAACGTCAAATGGTATTACGTTATAACGTGTAACGTACTATAGCATTTCCTTATAACGTGCAACGTCATATGGTATTACGTTATAACGTACAACTTTATATAGTATTACGTTATAACGTATAACGTTATATAGCATTACGTTATAACGTGTAACGTACTATAGCATTTCCTTATAACGTATAACGTCATATGGTATTACGTTATAACGTATAACGTTATATAATGTTACGTTATAACGCATAACGCTATATAGTATTACGTTATAACGTGTAACGTTATATGGTATTACGTTATAACGTATAACGTTATATAGCATTACGTTATAACGTGTAACGTACTATAGCATTCGTTTATAACGTATAACATCATATGGTATTACGCTATAACGTATAACGTCATATGGTATTACGTTATAACGTATAACGTTATATAGTATTACGTTATAACGTATGAAGTCATAAGGTATTACGTTATAACGTATAGCGTCCTATGGTATTACGTTATAACGTATAACGTTATATAGTATTACGTTATAACGTATAACAGTATATAGTATTACGTTATAGCGTATAACGTTATATAGTATTACGTTATATCGTGTAACGTACTATAGCATTTCCTTATAACGTATAACATCATATGGTATTACGTTATAACGTATAACGTTATATAGCATTTCCTTATAACGTATAACGTCATATGGTATTACGTTATAACGTATAGCGTTATATGGTATTACGTTATAACGTATAACGTCAAATGGTGTTACGTTATAACGTGTAACGTACTATAGCATTTCTTTATAACGTATAACATCATATGGTATTACGTTATGACGTATAACGTCATATGGTATTACGTTATATCGTGTTACGTACTATAGCATTTCCTTATAACGTATAACATCATATGGTATTACGCTATAACGTATAACGTCATATGGTATTACGTTATAACGTCTAACGTTATATAGTATTACGTTATATCGTGTAACATACTATAGCCTTTCCTTATAACGTATAACATCATATGGTATTACGTTATAACGTATAACGTTATATAGTATTACGTTATAACGTGTAACGTTATATAGTACTACGTTATAACGTATAAAGTCATAAGGTATTACGTTATAACTTATAACGTCAAATGGTATTACGTTATAACGTGTAACGTACTATAGCATTTCCTTATAACGCGTAACGTCATTTGGTATTACGTTATAACGTATAACGTCATATGGTATTACGTTATAACGTATAACGTTATATAGTATTACGTTATAACGTTTAACGTTATGTGGTATTACGTTATAACGTATAACGTTATATAGTATTACGTTATAACGTATGAAGTCATAAGGTAATACGTTATAACTTATAACGTTATATAGTATTACGTTATAACGTATAAAGTCATAAGGTATTACGTTATAACTTATAACGTCAAATGGTGTTACGTTATAACGTGTAGCGTACTATAGCATTTCTTTATAACGTATAACATCATATGGTATTACGTTATGACGTATAACGTCATATGGTATTACGTTATAACGTATAACGTTATATGGTATTATGTTATAACGTATAACGTCAGATGGTATTACGTTATAACGTATAACGTATAACGTTATGTGGTATTACGTTATAACGTATAACGTTATATAGTATTACGTTATAACGTATAAAGTCATAAGGTACTACGTTATAACTTATAACGTCAAATGGTGTTACGTTATAACGTGTAACGTACTATAGCATTTCTTTATAACGTATAACATCATATGGTATTACGTTATGACTTATAACGTCATATGGTATTACGTTATATCGTGTAACGTACTATAGCATTTCCTTATAACGTATAACATCATATGGTATTACGTTATGACGTATAACGTCATATGGTATTACGTTATAACGTATAAAATCATATGGTATTACGTTATAACGAATAACGTTGTATAGTATTACGTTATAACGTCTAACGTTATATAGTATTACGTTATATCGTGTAACGTACTGTAGCATTTCCTTATAACGTATAACATCATATGGTATTACGTTATAACGAATAACGTTATATAGTATTACGTTATAACGTATAACGTTATATGGTATTACGTTATATCGTATAACGTACTATGGCCTTTCCTTATAACGTATAACATCATATGGTATTACGTTATAACGTATAACGTTATAACGTATAACGTTATGTGGTATTACGTTATAACGTATAACGTTATATAGTATTACGTTATAACGTATAAAGTCATAAGGTATTACGTTATAACTTATAACGTCAAATGGTGTTACGTTATAACGTGTAACGTACTATAGCATTTCTTTATAACGTATAACATCATATGGTATTACGTTATGACTTATAACGTCATATGGTATTACGTTATATCGTGTAACGTACTATAGCATTTCCTTATAACGTATAACATCATATGGTATTACGTTATAACGTATAACGTTATATAGCATTTCCTTATAACGTATAACGTCATATGGTATTACGTTATAACGTATAGCGTTATATGGTATTACGTTATAACGTATAACGTCAAATGGTGTTACGTTATAACGTGTAACGTACTATAGCATTTCTTTATAACGTATAACATCATATGGTATTACGTTATGACGTATAACGTCATATGGTATTACGTTATATCGTGTTACGTACTATAGCATTTCCTTATAACGTATAACATCATATGGTATTACGCTATAACGTATAACGTCATATGGTATTACGTTATAACGTCTAACGTTATATAGTATTACGTTATATCGTGTAACATACTATAGCCTTTCCTTATAACGTATAACATCATATGGTATTACGTTATAACGTATAACGTTATATAGTATTACGTTATAACGTGTAACGTTATATAGTACTACGTTATAACGTATAAAGTCATAAGGTATTACGTTATAACTTATAACGTCAAATGGTATTACGTTATAACGTGTAACGTACTATAGCATTTCCTTATAACGCGTAACGTCATTTGGTATTACGTTATAACGTATAACGTCATATGGTATTACGTTATAACGTATAACGTTATATAGTATTACGTTATAACGTTTAACGTTATGTGGTATTACGTTATAACGTATAACGTTATATAGTATTACGTTATAACGTATGAAGTCATAAGGTAATACGTTATAACTTATAACGTTATATAGTATTACGTTATAACGTATAAAGTCATAAGGTATTACGTTATAACTTATAACGTCAAATGGTGTTACGTTATAACGTGTAGCGTACTATAGCATTTCTTTATAACGTATAACATCATATGGTATTACGTTATGACGTATAACGTCATATGGTATTACGTTATAACGTATAACGTTATATGGTATTATGTTATAACGTATAACGTCAGATGGTATTACGTTATAACGTATAACGTATAACGTTATGTGGTATTACGTTATAACGTATAACGTTATATAGTATTACGTTATAACGTATGAAGTCATAAGGTAATACGTTATAACTTATAACGTTATATAGTATTACGTTATAACGTATAAAGTCATAAGGTATTACGTTATAACTTATAACGTCAAATGGTGTTACGTTATAACGTGTAGCGTACTATAGCATTTCTTTATAACGTATAACATCATATGGTATTACGTTATGACGTATAACGTCATATGGTATTACGTTATAACGTATAACGTTATATGGTATTATGTTATAACGTATAACGTCAGATGGTATTACGTTATAACGTATAACGTATAACGTTATGTGGTATTACGTTATAACGTATAACGTTATATAGTATTACGTTATAACGTATAAAGTCATAAGGTACTACGTTATAACTTATAACGTCAAATGGTGTTACGTTATAACGTGTAACGTACTATAGCATTTCTTTATAACGTATAACATCATATGGTATTACGTTATGACTTATAACGTCATATGGTATTACGTTATATCGTGTAACGTACTATAGCATTTCCTTATAACGTATAACATCATATGGTATTACGTTATGACGTATAACGTCATATGGTATTACGTTATAACGTATAAAATCATATGGTATTACGTTATAACGAATAACGTTGTATAGTATTACGTTATAACGTCTAACGTTATATAGTATTACGTTATATCGTGTAACGTACTGTAGCATTTCCTTATAACGTATAACATCATATGGTATTACGTTATAACGAATAACGTTATATAGTATTACGTTATAACGTATAACGTTATATGGTATTACGTTATATCGTATAACGTACTATGGCCTTTCCTTATAACGTATAACATCATATGGTATTACGTTATAACGTATAACGTTATAACGTATAACGTTATGTGGTATTACGTTATAACGTATAACGTTATATAGTATTACGTTATAACGTATAAAGTCATAAGGTATTACGTTATAACTTATAACGTCAAATGGTGTTACGTTATAACGTGTAACGTACTATAGCATTTCTTTATAACGTATAACATCATATGGTATTACGTTATGACTTATAACGTCATATGGTATTACGTTATATCGTGTAACGTACTATAGCATTTCCTTATAACGTATAACATCATATGGTATTACGTTATAACGTATAACGTTATATAGCATTTCCTTATAACGTATAACGTCATATGGTATTACGTTATAACGTATAGCGTTATATGGTATTACGTTATAACGTATAACGTCAAATGGTGTTACGTTATAACGTGTAACGTACTATAGCATTTCTTTATAACGTATAACATCATATGGTATTACGTTATGACGTATAACGTCATATGGTATTACGTTATATCGTGTTACGTACTATAGCATTTCCTTATAACGTATAACATCATATGGTATTACGCTATAACGTATAACGTCATATGGTATTACGTTATAACGTCTAACGTTATATAGTATTACGTTATATCGTGTAACATACTATAGCCTTTCCTTATAACGTATAACATCATATGGTATTACGTTATAACGTATAACGTTATATAGTATTACGTTATAACGTGTAACGTTATATAGTACTACGTTATAACGTATAAAGTCATAAGGTATTACGTTATAACTTATAACGTCAAATGGTATTACGTTATAACGTGTAACGTACTATAGCATTTCCTTATAACGCGTAACGTCATTTGGTATTACGTTATAACGTATAACGTCATATGGTATTACGTTATAACGTATAACGTTATATAGTATTACGTTATAACGTTTAACGTTATGTGGTATTACGTTATAACGTATAACGTTATATAGTATTACGTTATAACGTATGAAGTCATAAGGTAATACGTTATAACTTATAACGTTATATAGTATTACGTTATAACGTATAAAGTCATAAGGTATTACGTTATAACTTATAACGTCAAATGGTGTTACGTTATAACGTGTAGCGTACTATAGCATTTCTTTATAACGTATAACATCATATGGTATTACGTTATGACGTATAACGTCATATGGTATTACGTTATAACGTATAACGTTATATGGTATTATGTTATAACGTATAACGTCAGATGGTATTACGTTATAACGTATAACGTATAACGTTATGTGGTATTACGTTATAACGTATAACGTTATATAGTATTACGTTATAACGTATAAAGTCATAAGGTACTACGTTATAACTTATAACGTCAAATGGTGTTACGTTATAACGTGTAACGTACTATAGCATTTCTTTATAACGTATAACATCATATGGTATTACGTTATGACTTATAACGTCATATGGTATTACGTTATAACGTCTAACGTTATATAGTATTACGTTATATCGTGTAACGTACTATAGCATTTCCTTATAACGTATAACGTCATATGGTATTACGCTATAACGTATAACGTTATATAATTTACGTTATAACGTATAACGTCATAAGGTATTACGCTATGTCGTGTAACGTACTATAGCATTTCTTTATAACGTGTAACGTCATATGGTATTACGTTATAACATACAACGTTATATAGTATTACGTTATAACGTATAACGTTATATAGCATTTCCTTATAACGTATAACGTCATATGGTATTACGTTATAACGTATAACGTTATATGGTATTACGTTATAACGTATAACGCCAGATGATATTACGTTATAACGTATAACGTTATATGGTCTTACGTTATAACGTATAACGTCAGATGGTATTACGTTATAACGTATAACGTTATATCGTATAACGTTAAAACGTATAACGTTATGTGGTATTACGTTATAACGTATAACGTTATATAGTATTACGTTATAACGTATAAAGTCATAAGGTATTACGTTATAACTTATAACGTCAAATGGTATAACGTTATAACGTGTAACGTACTATAGCATTTCCTTATAACGTATAACATCATATGGTATTACGTTATAACGTATAACGTTGTATAGTATTACGTTATAACGTCTAACGTCATATGGTATTACGTTATAACGTCTAACGTTATATAGTATTACGTTATATCGTGTAACGTACTATAGCCTTTCCTTATAACGTATAAGATCATATGGTATTACGCATAACGTTATATAGTATTACATTATAACGTAAAACGTTATATAGCATTACGTTATCACGTCTAACGTACTATAGCATTTCTTTATAACGTATAACATCATATGGTATTACGTTATAACGTATAACGTCATATGGTATTACGTTATAACGTCTAACGTTATATAGTATTACGTTATATCGTGTAACGTACTATAGCCTTTCCTTATAACGTATAACATCATATGGTATTACGTATAACGTTATATAGTATTACATTATAACGTATAACGTTATATAGCATTACGTTATCACGTCTAACGTACTATAGCATTTCGTTATAACGTATAACATCATATGGTAGTATGTTATAACGTATAACGTCATATGGTATTACGTTATAACGTGTAACGTACTATAGCATTTCCTTATAACGTGTAACGTCATATGGTATTACGTTATAACGTATAACGTTGTATAGTATTACGTTATAACGTCTAACGTCATATGGTATTACGTTATAACGTCTAACGTTATATAGTATTACGTTATATCGTGTAACGTACTATAGCCTTTCCTTATAACGTATAAGATCATATGGTATTACGTATAACGTTATATAGTATTACATTATAACGTAAAACGTTATATAGCATTACGTTATCACGTCTAACGTACTATAGCATTTCTTTATAACGTATAACATCATATGGTATTACGTTATAACGTATAACGTCATATGGTATTACGTTATAACGTCTAACGTTATATAGTATTACGTTATATCGTGTAACGTACTATAGCCTTTCCTTATAACGTATAACATCATATGGTATTACGTATAACGTTATATAGTATTACATTATAACGTATAACGTTATATAGCATTACGTTATCACGTCTAACGTACTATAGCATTTCTTTATAACGTATAACATCATATGGTATTACGTTATAACGTATAACGTCATATGGTATTACGTTATAACGTATAACGATATATGATATTACGTTATAACGTATAACGTCATATGGTATTACGTTATAACGTATAACGTCATATGGTATTTCGCTATAACGTGTAACGTACTATAGCATTTCCCTATAACGTATACCGTCATATGGTATTACGTTATAACGTATAACGTCATAAGGTTTTACGTTATAACTTATAGCGTCATATGGTATTACGTTATAACGTGTAACGTACTGTAGCATTCCTTTATAACGGATTACGTCATATGGTATTACGTTAAAATGTATAACGTTATATAGTATTACATTATGACGTGGAGCGCTATATAGTAATACGTTATAACTTAGAACGTTATATCGTATTACGTTATAACGTGTACCGTACTATAGCATTTCCTTATAACGTATAACGTCATATGGTATTACGTTATAACGTATAACATAATATGGTATTACGTTATAACGTATAACGTCAGATGGTATTACGTTATAACGTTTAACGTTATGTGGTATTACGTTATATCGTGTAACGTACGATAGCATTTCCCTATAACGTATAACTTCATATGGTATTACGTTATAACGTATAACGTTATATAGTATTTCGTTATTTCGTGTGACGTACTATAGCATTTCCCTATAAAGTGTTACGTCATATGGTATTACGTTATAACGTATAACGTCATATGGTATTACGTTATATCGTGTAACGTACTATAGCATTTCCTTATAACGTATAACATCATATGGTATTACGTATAACGTTATATAGTATTACATTATAACGTATAACGTTATATAGCATTACGTTATCACGTCTAACGTACTATAGCATTTCTTTATAACTTATAACGTTATATGGTATTACGTTATACCGTATAACGTTATGTAGCATTACGTTATAACGTATGAAGTTATATAGTATTACGTTATGACGAATAACGTCAAAATGCATTACATTATAAGTTATAACGTTATACAGTATTACGTTATATCGTGTAACGTACTATAGCCTTTCCTTATAACGTACAACATCATATGGTATTACGTATAACGTTATATAGTATTACATTATAACGGATAACGTTATATAGCATTACGTTATCACGTCTACCGTACTATAGCATTTCTTTATAACGTATAACGTCATATGGTATTACGTTATAACGTATAACATCATATGGTATTACGTTATAACGTATAACGTCATATGGTATTACGTTATAACGTATAACGTTATATAGTATTACGTTATAACGTATAACGTCATACCGTATTTCGTTATAACGTGTAACGTACTATAGCATTTCTTTATAACGTATAACATCATATGGTATTACGTTATAACGTATAACGTTATATAGTATTACGTTATAACGTATAACCTTATATAGTATTACGTTATAACGTATAACGTCATATGGTATTACGTTATAGCGTATAACGTTATATGGTATTACGTTATAACGTATAACGTCAGATGGTATTACGTTATAACGTATAACGTTATGTGGTATTACGTTATAACGTATAACGTTATATAGCATTACGTTATCACGTCTACCGTACTATAGCATTTCTTTATAACGTATAACGTCATATGGTATTACGTTATAACGTATAACGTCATAAGGTATTACGTTATAACGTATAACGTTATATAGCATTTCCTTATAACGTATAACGTCATAAGGTATTACGTTATAACGTATAACGTTATATGGTATTACGTTATAACGTATAACGTCAGATGGTATTACGTTATAACGTATAACGTTATGTGGTATTACGTTATAACGTATAACGTTATATAGCATTACGTTATCACGTCTACCGTACTATAGCATTTCTTTATAACGTATAACGTCATATGGTATTACGTTATAACGTATAACGTCAGAAGGTATTACGTTATAACGTATAACGTTATATAGCATTTCCTTATAACGTATAACGTCATAAGGTATTACGTTATAACTTATAACGTTATATAGTATTACGTTATAACGTATAACGTCATAAGGCATTACATTATAAGTTATACCGTTATATAGTATTACGTTATAACGTATAACCGTATATAGTATTACGTTATAACGTATAACGTCATATGGTATTACGTTATAACGTATAACGTTATATGGTATTACGTTATAACGTATAACGTCAGATGGTATTACGTTATAACGTATAACGTTATGTGGTATTACGTTATAACGTATAACGTTATATAGCATTACGTTATAACGTATAACGTCATAAGGTGTTACGTTATAACTTATAACATTATATAGTATTACGTTATAACGTGTAACGTATTGTAGCATTCCTTTATAACGGATTACGTCATATGGTATTACGTTAAATGTATAACGTTATATAGTATTACATTATGACGTGGAACGCTATATAGTAATACGTTATAACTTAGAACGTTGTATCGTATTACGTTATAACGTGTACCGCACTATAGCATTTCCTTATAACGTATAACGTCATATGGTATTACGTTATAACGTATAACGTCATAAGGTTTTACGATATAACTTATAGCGTCATATGGTATTACGTTATAACGTGTAACGTACTATAGCATTTCCTTATAACGTATAACGTCATATGGTAATACGTTATAACGTATAACGTTATATGGTATTACGTTATAACGTATAACGTCAGATGGTATTACGTTATAACGTATAACGTTATATGGTATTACGTTATAACGTATAACGTCAGATGGTATTACGTTATAACGTATAACGTTATGTGGTATTACGTTATAACGTATAACGTTATATAGCATTACGTTATAACGTATAACGTCATAAGGTGTTACGTTATAACTTATAACATTATATAGTATTACGTTATAACGTGTAACGTATTGTAGCATTCCTTTATAACGGATTACGTCATATGGTATTACGTTAAATGTATAAAGTTATATAGTATTACATTATGACGTGGAACGCTATATAGTAATGCGTTATAACTTAGAACGTTGTATCATATTACGTTATAACGTGTACCGCACTATAGCATTTCCTTATAACGTATAACGTCATATGGTATTACGTTATAACGTATAACGTCATAAGGTTTTACGATATAACTTATAGCGTCATATGGTATTACGTTATAACGTGTAACGTACTATAGCATTTCCTTATAACGTATAACGTCATATGGTAATACGTTATAACGTATAACGTTATATGGTATTACGTTATAACGTATAACGTCAGATGGTATTACGTTATAACGTATAACGTTATATAGCATTACGTTATAGCGTATAACGTTATATGGTCTTACGTTATAACGTATAACGTCAGATGGTATTACGTTATAACGTATAACGTTATATAGTGTAACGTTATAACGTATAACGTTATGTGGTATTACGTTATAACGTATAACGTTATATAGTATTACGTTATAACGTATAAAGTCATAAGGTATTACGTTATAACTTATAACGTCAAATGGTATAACGTTATAACGTGTAACGTACTATAGTATTTCCTTATAACGTGTAACGTCATATGGTATTACGTTATAACGTACAACGTTATATAGTATTACGTTATAACGTATAACGTTATATAGCATTACGTTATAACGTGTAACGTACTATAGCATTTCCTTATAACGTATAACGTCACATGGTATTACGTTATAACGTATAACGTTATATGATGTTACGTTATAACGTATAACGTTATAAGGTATTACGCTATATCGTGTAACGTACTATAGCATTTCTTTATAACGTATAACATCATATGGTATTACGTTATAACGTATAACGTTGTATAGTATTACGTTATAACGTCTAACGTTGTATAGTATTACGTTATAACGTCTAACGTTATATAGCATTACGTTATATCGTGTAACGTACTATAGCATTTCCCTATAACGTATAACATCATATGGTATTACGTTATAACGTATATCGTTATATAGTATTACGTCATAACGTATAACGTTATATAGCATTACGTTATAACGTGTAACGTACTATAGCATTTCTTTATAACGTATAACATCATATGGTATTACGTTATAACGTATAACGTCATATGGTATTACGTTATAACGTCTAACGTTATATAGTATTACGTTATATCGTGTAACGTACTATAGCATTTGCTTATAACGTATAACGTCATATGGTATTACGCTATAACGTATAACGTTATATAATGTTACGTTATAACGTATAACGTCATAAGGTATTACGCTATATCGTGTAACGTACTATAGCATTTCTTTATAACGTATAACGTCATATGGTATTACGTTATAACGTCTAACGTTATATAGTATTACGTTATATCGTGTAACGTACTATAGCCTTTCCTTATAACGTATAACATCATATGGTATTACGTATAACGTTATATAGTATTACATTATAACGTATAACGTTATATAGCATTACGTTATCACGTCTAACGTACTATAGCATTTCTTTATAACGTATAACATCATATGGTATTACGTTATAACGTATAACGTCGTATGGTATTACGTTATAACGTATAACGTTATATGGTATTACGGTATAACGTATGACGTCAGATGGTATTACGTTATAACGTATAACGTTATATAGTATTACGTTATAACGTATAACGCTATGTGGTATTACGTTATAACGTATAACCTTATATAGGATTACGTTATAACGTATAACGTTATGTAGCATTACGTGATAACGTATAACGTCATATAGTATTACGTTATAACGAATAACGTTATATAGTATTACGCTATAACGTATAACGTTATATAGTATTACGTTAGAACGTATAACGTTATATGGTATTACGGTATAACGTATGACGTCAGATGGTATTACGTTATAACGTATAACGTTATGTAGCATTACGTTATAACGTATGAAGTTATATAGTATTACGTTATGACGAATAACGTCAAAATGCATTACATTATAAGTTATAACGTTATACAGTATTACGTTATATCGTGTAACGTACTATAGCCTTTCCTTATAACGTACAACATCATATGGTATTACGTATAACGTTATATAGTATTACATTATAACGGATAACGTTATATAGCATTACGTTATCACGTCTACCGTACTATAGCATTTCTTTATAACGTATAACGTCATATGGTATTACGTTATAACGTATAACATCATATGGTATTACGTTATAACGTATAACGTCATATGGTATTACGTTATAACGTATAACGTTATATAGTATTACGTTATAACGTATAACGTCATACCGTATTTCGTTATAACGTGTAACGTACTATAGCATTTCTTTATAACGTATAACATCATATGGTATTACGTTATAACGTATAACGTTATATAGTATTACGTTATAACGTATAACCTTATATAGTATTACGTTATAACGTATAACGTCATATGGTATTACGTTATAGCGTATAACGTTATATGGTATTACGTTATAACGTATAACGTCAGATGGTATTACGTTATAACGTATAACGTTATGTGGTATTACGTTATAACGTATAACGTTATATAGCATTACGTTATCACGTCTACCGTACTATAGCATTTCTTTATAACGTATAACGTCATATGGTATTACGTTATAACGTATAACGTCATAAGGTATTACGTTATAACGTATAACGTTATATAGCATTTCCTTATAACGTATAACGTCATAAGGTATTACGTTATAACGTATAACGTTATATGGTATTACGTTATAACGTATAACGTCAGATGGTATTACGTTATAACGTATAACGTTATGTGGTATTACGTTATAACGTATAACGTTATATAGCATTACGTTATCACGTCTACCGTACTATAGCATTTCTTTATAACGTATAACGTCATATGGTATTACGTTATAACGTATAACGTCAGAAGGTATTACGTTATAACGTATAACGTTATATAGCATTTCCTTATAACGTATAACGTCATAAGGTATTACGTTATAACTTATAACGTTATATAGTATTACGTTATAACGTATAACGTCATAAGGCATTACATTATAAGTTATACCGTTATATAGTATTACGTTATAACGTATAACCGTATATAGTATTACGTTATAACGTATAACGTCATATGGTATTACGTTATAACGTATAACGTTATATGGTATTACGTTATAACGTATAACGTCAGATGGTATTACGTTATAACGTATAACATCATATGGTATTACGTTATAACGTATAACGTCATATGGTATTACGTTATAACGTATAACGTTATATAGTATTACGTTATAACATATAACGTCATACCGTATTTCGTTATAACGTATAACGTTATATAGTATTACGTTATAACGTATAACCTTATATAGTATTACGTTATAACGTATAACGTCATATGGTATTACGTTATAACGTATAACGTTATATGGTATTACGTTATAACGTATAACGTCAGATGGTATTACGTTATAACGTATAACGTTATGTGGTATTACGTTATAACGTATAACGTTATATAGCATTACGTTATAACGTATAACGTCATAAGGTGTTACGTTATAACTTATAACATTATATAGTATTACGTTATAACGTGTAACGTATTGTAGCATTCCTTTATAACGGATTACGTCATATGGTATTACGTTAAATGTATAACGTTATATAGTATTACATTATGACGTGGAACGCTATATAGTAATACGTTATAACTTAGAACGTTGTATCGTATTACGTTATAACGTGTACCGCACTATAGCATTTCCTTATAACGTATAACGTCATATGGTATTACGTTATAACGTATAACGTCATAAGGTTTTACGATATAACTTATAGCGTCATATGGTATTACGTTATAACGTGTAACGTACTATAGCATTTCCTTATAACGTATAACGTCATATGGTAATACGTTATAACGTATAACGTTATATGGTATTACGTTATAACGTATAACGTCAGATGGTATTACGTTATAACGTATAACGTTATATGGTATTACGTTATAACGTATAACGTCAGATGGTATTACGTTATAACGTATAACGTTATGTGGTATTACGTTATAACGTATAACGTTATATAGCATTACGTTATAACGTATAACGTCATAAGGTGTTACGTTATAACTTATAACATTATATAGTATTACGTTATAACGTGTAACGTATTGTAGCATTCCTTTATAACGGATTACGTCATATGGTATTACGTTAAATGTATAAAGTTATATAGTATTACATTATGACGTGGAACGCTATATAGTAATGCGTTATAACTTAGAACGTTGTATCATATTACGTTATAACGTGTACCGCACTATAGCATTTCCTTATAACGTATAACGTCATATGGTATTACGTTATAACGTATAACGTCATAAGGTTTTACGATATAACTTATAGCGTCATATGGTATTACGTTATAACGTGTAACGTACTATAGCATTTCCTTATAACGTATAACGTCATATGGTAATACGTTATAACGTATAACGTTATATGGTATTACGTTATAACGTATAACGTCAGATGGTATTACGTTATAACGTATAACGTTATATAGCATTACGTTATAGCGTATAACGTTATATGGTCTTACGTTATAACGTATAACGTCAGATGGTATTACGTTATAACGTATAACGTTATATAGTATAACGTTATAACGTATAACGTTATGTGGTATTACGTTATAACGTATAACGTTATATAGTATTACGTTATAACGTATAAAGTCATAAGGTATTACGTTATAACTTATAACGTCAAATGGTATAACGTTATAACGTGTAACGTACTATAGTATTTCCTTATAACGTGTAACGTCATATGGTATTACGTTATAACGTACAACGTTATATAGTATTACGTTATAACGTATAACGTTATATAGCATTACGTTATAACGTGTAACGTACTATAGCATTTCCTTATAACGTATAACGTCACATGGTATTACGTTATAACGTATAACGTTATATGATGTTACGTTATAACGTATAACGTTATAAGGTATTACGCTATATCGTGTAACGTACTATAGCATTTCTTTATAACGTATAACATCATATGGTATTACGTTATAACGTATAACGTTGTATAGTATTACGTTATAACGTCTAACGTTGTATAGTATTACGTTATAACGTCTAACGTTATATAGCATTACGTTATATCGTGTAACGTACTATAGCATTTCCCTATAACGTATAACATCATATGGTATTACGTTATAACGTATATCGTTATATAGTATTACGTCATAACGTATAACGTTATATAGCATTACGTTATAACGTGTAACGTACTATAGCATTTCTTTATAACGTATAACATCATATGGTATTACGTTATAACGTATAACGTCATATGGTATTACGTTATAACGTCTAACGTTATATAGTATTACGTTATATCGTGTAACGTACTATAGCATTTGCTTATAACGTATAACGTCATATGGTATTACGCTATAACGTATAACGTTATATAATGTTACGTTATAACGTATAACGTCATAAGGTATTACGCTATATCGTGTAACGTACTATAGCATTTCTTTATAACGTATAACGTCATATGGTATTACGTTATAACGTCTAACGTTATATAGTATTACGTTATATCGTGTAACGTACTATAGCCTTTCCTTATAACGTATAACATCATATGGTATTACGTATAACGTTATATAGTATTACATTATAACGTATAACGTTATATAGCATTACGTTATCACGTCTAACGTACTATAGCATTTCTTTATAACGTATAACATCATATGGTATTACGTTATAACGTATAACGTCGTATGGTATTACGTTATAACGTATAACGTTATATGGTATTACGGTATAACGTATGACGTCAGATGGTATTACGTTATAACGTATAACGTTATATAGTATTACGTTATAACGTATAACGCTATGTGGTATTACGTTATAACGTATAACCTTATATAGGATTACGTTATAACGTATAACGTTATGTAGCATTACGTGATAACGTATAACGTCATATAGTATTACGTTATAACGAATAACGTTATATAGTATTACGCTATAACGTATAACGTTATATAGTATTACGTTAGAACGTATAACGTTATATGGTATTACGGTATAACGTATGACGTCAGATGGTATTACGTTATAACGTATAACGTTATGTAGCATTACGTGATAACGTATAACTTCATATAGTATTACGTTATAACGAATAACGTTATATAGTATTACGGTATAACGTATAACGTTATGTAGCATTACGTGATAACGTATAACATCATATGGTATTACGTTATAACGTATAACGTTGTATAGTATTACGTTATAACGTCTAACGTTGTATAGTATTACGTTATAACGTCTAACGTTATATAGCATTACGTTATATCGTGTAACGTACTATAGCATTTCCTTATAACGTATAACATCATATGGTATTACGTTATAACGTATATCGTTATATAGTATTACGTCATAACGTATAACGTTATATAGCATTACGTTATAACGTGTAACGTACTATAGCATTTCTTTATAACGTATAACATCATATGGTATTACGTTATAACGTATAACGTCATATGGTATTACGTTATAACGTCTAACGTTATATAGTATTACGTTATATCGTGTAACGTACTATAGCATTTCCTTATAACGTATAACATCATATGGTATTACGTTATAACGTATAACGTTGTATAGTATTACGTTATAACGTCTAACGTTATATAGCATTACGTTATCACGTGTAACGTACTATAGCATTTCTTTATAACGTGTAACGTCATATGGTATTACGTTATAACGTACAACGTTATGTAGTATTACGTTATAACGTATAACGTTATATAGCATTTCCTTATAACGTATAACGTCATATGGTATTATGTTATAACGTATAACGTTATATGGTCTTACGTTATAACGTATAACGCCAGATGATATTACGTTATAACGTATAACGTTATATGGTCTTACGTTATAACGTATAACGTCAGATGGTATTACGTTATAACGTATAACGTTATATCGTATAACGTTATAACGTATAACGTTATGTGGTATTACGTTATAACGTATAACGTTATATAGTATTACGTTATAACGTATAAAGTCATAAGGTATTACGTTATAACTTATAACGTCAAATGGTATAACGTTATAACGTGTAACGTACTGTAGCATTCCTTTATAACGGATTACGTCATATGGTATTACGTTAAAATGTATAACGTTATATAGTATTACATTATGACGTGGAGCGCTATATAGCATTACGTTATCACGTGTAACGTACTATAGCATTTCCTTATAACGTGTAACGTCATATGGTATTACGTTATAACGTATAACGTTGTATAGTATTACGTTATAACGTCTAACGTCATATGGTATTACGTTATAACGTCTAACGTTATATAGTATTACGTTATATCGTGTAACGTACTATAGCCTTTCCTTATAACGTATAAGATCATATGGTATTACGTATAACGTTATATAGTATTACATTATAACGTATAACGTTATATAGCATTACGTTATCACGTCTAACGTACTATAGCATTTCTTTATAACGTATAACATCATATGGTATTACGTTATAACGTATAACGTCATATGGTATTACGTTATAACGTCTAACGTTATATAGTATTACGTTATATCGTGTAACGTACTATAGCCTTTCCTTATAACGTATAACATCATATGGTATTACGTATAACGTTATATAGCATTACGTTATCACGTCTAACGTACTATAGCATTTCTTTATAACGTATAACATCATATGGTAGTATGTTATAACGTATAACGTCATATGGTATTACGTTATAACATATAACGTTATATAGTATTACGTTATAACGTATAACGATATATGATATTACGTTATAACGTATAACGTCATATGGTATTACGTTATAACGTATAACGTCATATGGAATTTCGCTATAACGTGTAACGTACTATAGCATTTCCCTATAACGTATAACGTCATATGGTATTACGTTATAACGTATAACGTCATAAGGTTTTACGTTATAACTTATAGCGTCATATGGTATTACGTTATAACGTGTAACGTACTGTAGCATTCCTTTATAACGGATTACGTCATATGGTATTACGTTAAAATGTATAACGTTATATAGTATTACATTATGACGTGGAGCGCTATATAGTAATACGTTATAACTTAGAACGTTATATCGTATTACGTTATAACGTGTACCGTACTATAGCATTTCCTTATAACGTATAACGTCATATGGTATTACGTTATAACGTATAACATTATATGGTATTACGTTATAACGTATAACGTTATATAGTATTTCGTTATTTCGTGTGACGTACTATAGCATTTCCCTATAAAGTGTTACGTCATATGGTATTACGTTATAACGTATAACGTCATATGGTATTACGTTATATCGTGTAACGTACTATAGCATTTCCTTATAACGTATAACATCATATGGTATTACGTTATAACGTATAACGTCATAAGGTATTACGTTATAACTTATAACGTTATATAGTATTACGTTATAACGTGTAACGTACTATAGCATTTCTTTATAACGTATAACGTCATATGGTATTACGTTATAACTTATAACGTTATATAGTATTACGTTATAACGTGTAACGTACTATAGCATTACGTTATAACCTATAACGTCATAAGGTATTACGTTATAACTTATAACGTTATATAGTACTACGTTATAGCCTGTAACGTACTATAGCATTTCTTTATAACGTATAACGTCATATGGTAATACGTTATAACGTATAACGTCACAAGGTATTACCTTATAACGTATAACGTTATGTAGCATTACGTTATAACGTAGAACGATATATAGCATTTCCTTATAACGTATAACATCATACGGTATTACGATATAATATAACGTTATATAGTATTACGTTATAACCTATAACGTTATATAGTATTACGTTATGACGTATAACGTCATAAGGCATTACGTTATAAGTTATAACGTTATATAGTATTACGTTATAACGTGTAACGTACTGTAGCATTCCTTTATAACGTATAACGTCATATAGTATTACGTTATAACGTATAACGTTATGTGGTATTACATTATAACGTATAACGTTATATAGCGTTACATTATAGCGTATAACGTTATGTAGCATTACGTTAGAACCTATAACGTTATATAGTATTACGTTATGACGTATAACGTCATAAGGTATTACGTTATAGCTTATAACGTTATATAGTATTAAGTTATAACCTGTAACGTACTATAGCATTTCTTTATAACGTATAACGTCATATGGTATTACGTTATAACGTATAACGTCATAAGGTATTACCTTATAACGTATAACGTTATGTAGCATTACGTTATAACGTATAACGTTATATAGTATTACGCTATAACGTATAACGTCATAAGGCATTACATTATAAGTTATAACGTTATATAGTATTACGTTATAACGTATAACGTCATAAGGCATTACATTATAAGTTATAACGTTATATAGTATTACGTTATATCGTGTAACGTACTATAGCCTTTCCTTATAACGTATAACATCATATGGTATTACGTATAACGTTATATAGTATTACATTATAACGTATAACGTTATATAGCATTACGTTATCACGTCTAACGTACTATAGCATTTCTTTATAACTTATAACGTTATATGGTATTACGTTATACCGTATAACGTTATGTAGCATTACGTTATAACGTATGAAGTTATATAGTATTACGTTATGACGAATAACGTCATAATGCATTACATTATAAGTTATAACGTTATACAGTATTACGTTATATCGTGTAACGTACTATAGCCTTTCCTTATAACGTATAACATCATATGGTATTACGTATAACGTTATATAGTATTACATTATAACGTATAACGTTATATAGCATTACGTTATCACGTCTACCGTTCTATAGCATTTCTTTATAACGTATAACGTCATATGGTATTACGTTATAGCGTATAACGTCATAAGGTATTACGTTATAACGTATAACGTTATATAGCATTTCCTTATAACGTATAACGTTATATAGCATTTCCTTATAACGTATAACGTCATAAGGTATTACATTATAAGTTATACCGTTATATAGTATTACGTTATAACGTGTAACGTACTGTAGCATTCCTTCATCACGTATAACGTCATATAGTATTACGTTATAACGTATAACGTTATGTCGTATTACGTTATAACGTATAACGTTATGTGGTATTACGTTATACCGTATAACGTTATGTAGCATTACGTTATAACGTATGAAGTTATATAGTATTACGTTATAACGTATAACGTTATATAGTATTACGTTATATCGTGTAACGTACTATAGCATTTCCTTATAACGTATAACATCATATGGTATTACGTTATAACGTATAACGTTATATAGTATTACGTTATATCGTGTAACGTTCTATAGCATTTCCTTATAACGTATAACATCATATGGTATTACGTTATAACGTATAACGTCATATGGTATTACGTTATAACGTATAACGTTATATAGTATTACGTTATAACGTATAACGTCATAAGGTGTTACGTTATAACGTATAACATTATATGGTATTACGTTATAACGTATAACGTTATATAGTATTTCGTTATTTCGTGTGACGTACTATAGCATTTCCCTATAAAGTGTTACGTCATATGGTATTACGTTATAACGTATAACGTCATATGGTATTACGTTATATCGTGTAACGTACTATAGCATTTCCTTATAACGTATAACATCATATGGTATTACGTTATAACGTATAACGTCATAAGGTATTACGTTATAACTTATAACGTTATATAGTATTACGTTATAACGTGTAACGTACTATAGCATTCCTTTATAACGTATAACGTCATATGGTATTACGTTATAACTTATAACGTTATATAGTATTACGTTATAACGTGTAACGTACTATAGCATTACGTTATAACCTATAACGTCATAAGGTATTACGTTATAACTTATAACGTTATATAGTACTACGTTATAGCCTGTAACGTACTATAGCATTTCTTTATAACGTATAACGTCATATGGTAATACGTTATAACGTATAACGTCACAAGGTATTAGCTTATAACGTATAACGTTATGTAGCATTACGTTATAACGTAGAACGATATATAGCATTTCCTTATAACGTATAACATCATACGGTATTACGATATAATATAACGTTATATAGTATTACGTTATAACCTATAACGTTATATAGTATTACGTTATGACGTATAACGTCATAAGGCATTACGTTATAAGTTATAACGTTATATAGTATTACGTTATAACGTGTAACGTACTGTAGCATTCCTTTATAACGTATAACGTCATATAGTATTACGTTATAACGTATAACGTTATGTGGTATTACATTATAACGTATAACGTTATATAGCGTTACATTATAGCGTATAACGTTATGTAGCATTACGTTAGAACCTATAACGTTATATAGTATTACGTTATGACGTATAACGTCATAAGGTATTACGTTATAACTTATAACGTTATATAGTATTAAGTTATAACCTGTAACGTACTATAGCATTTCTTTATAACGTATAACGTCATATGGTATTACGTTATAACGTATAACGTCATAAGGTATTACCTTATAACGTATAACGTTATGTAGCATTACGTTATAACGTATAACGTTATATAGTATTACGCTATAACGTATAACGTCATAAGGCATTACATTATAAGTTATAACGTTATATAGTATTACGTTATAACGTATAACGTCATAAGGCATTACATTATAAGTTATAACGTTATATAGTATTACGTTATATCGTGTAACGTACTATAGCCTTTCCTTATAACGTATAACATCATATGGTATTACGTATAACGTTATATAGTATTACATTATAACGTATAACGTTATATAGCATTACGTTATCACGTCTAACGTACTATAGCATTTCTTTATAACTTATAACGTTATATGGTATTACGTTATACCGTATAACGTTATGTAGCATTACGTTATAACGTACGAAGTTATATAGTATTACGTTATGACGAATAACGTCAGAATGCATTACATTATAAGTTATAACGTTATACAGTATTACGTTATATCGTGTAACGTACTATAGCCTTTCCTTATAACGTATAACATCATATGGTATTACGTATAACGTTATATAGTATTACATTATAACGTATAACGTTATATAGCATTACGTTATCACGTCTACCGTTCTATAGCATTTCTTTATAACGTATAACGTCATATGGTATTACGTTATAACGTATAACGTCATAAGGTATTACGTTATAACGTATAACGTTATATAGCATTTCCTTATAACGTATAACGTTATATAGCATTTCCTTATAACGTATAACGTCATAAGGTATTACGTTATAACTTATAACGTTATATAGTATTACGTTATAACGTATAACGTCATAAGGCATTACATTATAAGTTATACCGTTATATAGTATTACGTTATAACGTGTAACGTACTGTAACATTCCTTCATCACGTATAACGTCATATAGTATTACGTTATAACGTATAACGTTATGTCGTATTACGTTATAACGTATAACGTTATGTGGTATTACGTTATACCGTATAACGTTATGTAGCATTACGTTATAACGTATGAAGTTATATAGTATTACGTTATAACGTATAACGTTATATAGTATTACGTTATATCGTGTAACGTACTATAGCATTTCCTTATAACGTATAACATCATATGGTATTACGTTATAACGTATAACGTTATATAGTATTACGTTATATCGTGTAACGTTCTATAGCATTTCCTTATAACGTATAACATCATATGGTATTACGTTATAACGTATAACGTCATATGGTATTACGTTATAACGTATAACGTTATATAGTATCACGTTATAACGTATAACGTCATAAGGTGTTACGTTATAACTTATAACATTATATAGTATTACGTTATAACGTGTAACGTATTGTAGCATTCCTTTATAACGGATTACGTCATATGGTATTACGTTAAATGTATAACGTTATATAGTATTACATTATGACGTGGAACGCTATATAGTAATACGTTATAACTTAGAACGTTGTATCGTATTACGTTATAACGTGTACCGTACTATAGCATTTCCTTATAACGTATAACCTCATATGGTATTACGTTATAACGTATAGCGTCATATGGTATTACGTTATAACGTGTAACGTACTATAGCATTTCCTTATAACGTATAACGTCATATGGTAATACGTTATAACGTATAACGTTATATGGTATTACGTTATAACGTATAACGTCAGATGGTATTACGTTATAACGTATAACGTTATATAGCATTACGTTATAGCGTATAACGTTATGTAGCATTACGTTATAACGTATAACGTTATACAGCAATACGTTATAACGCATAACGTTATGTAGCATTACGTTATAACAAATAACGTTATATAGTATTACGTTATGACGTATAACGTTATAAGGTATTACGTTATAACTTATAACGTTATATAGTATTACGTTATAACGTGTAACGTACTATAGGATTTCTTTATAACGTATAACGTCATATGGTATTACGTTATAACTTATAACGTTATATAGTATTACGTTACAACGTATAACGATATATGATATTACGTTATAACGTATAACGTCATATGGTATTACGTTATAACGTCTAACGTTATATAGCATTACGTTATAACGTGTAACGTACTATAGCATTTCCTTATAACGTATAACATCATCTGGTATTACGTTATAACGTATAACGTCATATGGTATTACGTTATAACGTATAACGTCAGAAGGTATTACGTTATACCTTATAACGTTATATAATATTACGTTATAGTGTGTAACGTACTATAGCATTCCTTTATAACGTATAACGTCATATGGTATTACGCTATAACGTATAACGTTATATAGTATTACGTTATAACGTATAACGTTATGTAGTATTACGTTATAACGTATAACGTTATATAGTATTACGTTATACCGTATAACGTTATGTGGTATTACGTTATAACGTATAACGTACTATAGCATTCCTTTATAACGTATAACGTCATATAGTGTTACGTTATAACGTATAACGTTATATAGTATTACGTTATGACGTATAACGTCATAAGGTATTACGTTATAACTTATAACGTTATATAGTATTACGTTATAACGTGTAACGTACTATAGCATTTCCTTATAACGTATAACATCATACGGTATTACGTTATAACGTATTACGTCATATGGTATTACGTTATAACGTATAACGTTATATAGTATTACGTTATAACGTATTACGTCATATGGTATTACGTTATAACTTATAACGTTATATAGTATTACGTTATAACGTGTAACGTACTATAACATTTCCTTATAACGTATAACATCATATGGTATTACGTTATAACGTATAACGTCATAAGGTATTATGTTATAACGTATAACGTTATACAGTATTACGTTATAACGTATAACGTTATATAGTGTTACGTTATGACGTATAACGTTATATAGTATTACGTTATAACGTGTAACGTACTACAGCATTTCCTTATAACGTATAACATCATATGGTATTACGTTATAACGTATAACGTCATAAGGTATTACCTTATAACGTATAACGTTATGTAGCATTACGTTATAACGTATAACGTTATTTAGTATTACGTTATACCGTATAACGTTATGTGGTATTACGTTATAGCGTATAACGTTAAATAGCATTACGTTATAACGTATAACGTTATGTAGTATTACGTTATAACGTGTAACGTACTATAGCATTTCCTTATAACGTATAACATCATCTGGTATTACGTTATAACGTATAACGTCATATGGTATTACGTTATAACGTATAACGTCAGAAGGTATTACGTTATACCTTATAACGTTATATAATATTACGTTATAGTGTGTAACGTACTATAGCATTCCTTTATAACGTATAACGTCATATGGTATTACGCTATAACGTATAACGTTATATAGTATTACGTTATAACGTATAACGTTATGTAGTATTACGTTATAACGTATAACGTTATATAGTATTACGTTATACCGTATAACGTTATGTGGTATTACGTTATAACGTATAACGTACTATAGCATTCCTTTATAACGTATAACGTCATATAGTGTTACGTTATAACGTATAACGTTATATAGTATTACGTTATGACGTATAACGTCATAAGGTATTACGTTATAACTTATAACGTTATATAGTATTACGTTATAACGTGTAACGTACTATAGCATTTCCTTATAACGTATAACATCATACGGTATTACGTTATAACGTATTACGTCATATGGTATTACGTTATAACGTATAACGTTATATAGTATTACGTTATAACGTATTACGTCATATGGTATTACGTTATAACTTATTACGTTATATGGTATTACGTTATAACGTGTAACGTACTATAACATTTCCTTATAACGTATAACATCATATGGTATTACGTTATAACGTATAACGTCATATGGTATTATGTTATAACGTATAACGTTATACAGTATTACATTATAACGTATAACGTTATATAGTGTTACGTTATGACGTATAACGTTATATAGTATTACGTTATAACGTGTAACGTACTATAGCATTTCCTTATAACGTATAACATCATATTGTATTACGTTATAACGTATAACGTCATAAGGTATTACCTTATAACGTATAACGTTATGTAGCATTACGTTATAACGTATAACGTTATTTAGTATTACGTTATACCGTATAACGTTATGTGGTATTACGTTATAACGTATAACGTTAAATAGCATTACGTTATAACGTATAACGTTATGTAGTATTACGTTATAACGTGTAACGTACTATAGCATTTCCTTATAAAGTATAACATCATATGGTATTACGTTATAACGTATAACGTCAAATGGTATTACGTTATAACGTATAACGTTATATAGCATTACGTTATAACGTATAACGTTATGTAGCATTACGTTATAACGTATATCGTTATATAGTATTACGTTATAACGTGTAACGTACTATAGCATTTCCTTATAACGTATAACATCATATGGTATTACGTTATAACGTATAACGTCATAAGGTATTACCTTATAACGTATAACGTTATGTAGCATTACGTTATAACGTATAACGTTATTTAGTATTACGTTATACCGTATAACGTTATGTGGTATTACGTTATAACGTATAACGTTAAATAGCATTACGTTATAACGTATAACGTTATGTAGTATTACGTTATAACGTGTAACGTACTATAGCATTTCCTTATAAAGTATAACATCATATGATATTACGTTATAACGTATTACGTCATATGGTATTACGTTATAACGTATAACGTTATATAGCATTACGTTATAACGTATAACGTTATGTAGCATTACGTTATAACGTATATCGTTATATAGTATTACGTTATAACGTATAACGTTATGTGGTATTGCGTTATAACGTATAACGTTATGTCGTATTACGTTATAACGTATAACGTTATGTCGTATTACGTCATAACGTATAACGTTATATAGCATTACGTTATAACGTATAACGTTATGTAGCATTACGTTATGACGTATATCGTTATATAGTATTACGTTATAACGTATAACGTTATGTGTTATTACGTTATACCGTATAACGTTATGTAGCATTACGTTATAACTTATAAAGTTATATAGCATTACGTTATACCGTATAACGTTATGTAGTATTACGTTATAACGTATAACGTTATATGGTATTACGTTATAACGTATAACGTTATGTGGTATTACGTTATAACGTATAACGTTATATAGCATTACGTTATAACGTATAACGTTATGTAGCATTACGTTATAACGTATATCGTTATATAGTATTACGTTATAACTTATAACGTTATGTGGTATTACGTTATACCGTATAACGTTATGTAGCATTACGTTATAACTTATAAAGTTATATAGCATTACGTTATACCGTATAACGTTATGTAGCATTACGTTATAAGGTATATCGTTATATATTATTACGTTATAACGTATAACATTATGTGGTATTAGGTTATAACGTATAACGTTATGTCGTATTACGTGATAACGTATAACGCTATGTCGTATTACGTTATAACGTATAACGTTATGTGGTATTACGTTATACCGTATAACGTTATGTAGCATTACATTATAACGTATAAAGTTATATAGCATTACGTTATACCGTATAACGTTATGTAGCATTACGTTATAACGTATAACGTTATATAGTATTACGTTATAACGTATAACGTCATAAGGTATTACGTTATAACTTATAACGTTATATAGTATTACGTTATAGCCTGTAACGTACTATAGCATTTCTTTATAACGTATAACGTCATATGGTATTACGTTATAACTTATAACGTTATGTAGCATTACGTTATAACGTATAACGTTATATAGTATTACGTTATAACCTATAACGTTATATAGTATTACGTTATGACGTATAACGTCATAAGGCATTACATTATAAGTTATAACGTTATATAGTATTACGTTATAACGTGTAACGTACTATAGCATTTCCTTATGACGTATAACATCATACGGTATTACGTTATAACGTATAACGTCATAAGGTATTACCTTATAACGTATGACGTTATATAGTATTTCGTTATAACGTATAACGTTATGTCGTATTACGTTATAACGTTTAGCGTTATATAGCATTACGTTATAACGTATAACGTTATGTAGCATTACGTTATAACATATAACATTATATGGTATTACGTTATAACGTATAACGTTATATAGTATTACGTTATAACGTATAACGTTATGTGGTATTACGTTATAACGTATAACGTTATATAGCACTACGTTATAACGCATAACGTTATGTAGCATTACGTTATAACGAATAACGTCATATAGTATTACGTTATAACGTATAACGTCATAAGGTATTACGTTATACCTTATGACGTTATATAATATTACGTTATAGTGTGTAACGTACTATAGCAGTCCTTTATAACGTATAACGTCATATGGTATTACGTTATAACGAATAACGTTATATAGTATTACGATATAACGTATAACGTTATATAGTATTACGTTATAACGTATAACGTTATATAGTATTACGTTATAACGTTTAACGTTATATAGTATTACGTTATGACGTATAACGTCATAAGGTATTACGTTATCACTTATAACGTTATATAGTATTACGTTATAACGTGTAACGTACTATAGCATGTCTTTATAACGTATAACGTGATATAGTATTGCGTTATAACGTATAACGTTATATAGTATTACGTTATAACGTATAACGTCATAAGGTATTACCTTATAACGTATAACGTTATGTAGCATTACGTTATAACGTATAACGTTCTACAGTATTATGTTATGACGTTTAACGTTATATAGTATTACGTTATAACGTGTAACGTACTATAGCATTTCCTTATAACGTATAACATCATATGGTATTACGTTATAACGTATAACGTCATATGGTATTACGTTATGACGTATAACGTCATAAGGTATTACGTTATCACTTATAACGTTATATAGTATTACGTTATAACGTGTAACGTACTATAGCATTCCTTTATAACGTATAACGTCATATAGTATTACGTTATAACGTATAACGTTATATAGTATTACGTTATAACGTATAACGTCATAAGGTATTACCTTATAACGTATAACGTTATGTAGCATTACGTTATAACGTATAACGTTCTATAGTATTACGTTATGAGGTATAACGTTATATAGTATTACGTTATAACGTGTAACGTACTACAGCATTTCCTTATAACGTATAACATCATACGGTTTTACGTTATAACGTATAACGTCATATTGTATTACGTTATAATGTATAACGTTATATAGTATTACGTTATAACGTATAACGTTATATAGTATTACGTTATGACGTATAACGTCATAAGGTATTACGTTATAACTTAATACGTTATATAGTATTACGTCATAGCGTGTAACGTACTATAGCATTTCTTTATAACGTATAACGTCATATGGTATTACGTTACACCGTATAACGGTATATAGTATTACGTTATAACGTATAACGTTATGTGGTATTACGTTATAAAGTATAACGTTATATAGTATTACGTTATAAGGTATAACGATATATAGTATTACGTTATGACGTATAACGTCATAAGGTATGACGTTATAACTTATAACGTTATATAGTATTACGTTATAACGTATAACGTTATATAGTATTACGTTATACCGTATAACGTTATGTGGTATTACGTTATAACGTATAACGTACTATAGCATTCCTTTATAACGTATAACGTCATATAGTATTACGTTATGACGTATAACGTCATAAGGTATTACGTTATAACTTATAACGTTATATAGTATTACGTTATAACGTGTTACGTACTATAGCATTTCTTTATAACGTATAACGTTATATAGTATTACGTTCTAACCTATAACGTTATATAGTATTACGTTATAACGTGTAACTTACTGTAGCATTTCTTTATAACGTATAACGTCATATGGTATCACGTTATAATGTATAACGGTATATAGTATTACGTTATAACGTATAACGTTATGTGGTATTACGTGATAACGTATAACGTTATATAGTATTACGTTATAACGTATAACGTCATAAGGTATTACCTTATGACGTATAACGTTATGTAGCATTACGTTATAACGTATAACGTTATATAGTATTACGTTATAACGTATAACGTTATATAGTATTACGTTATAACGTATAACGTTATATAGTATTACGTTATAACGTATAACGTTATATAGTATTACGTTATAACGTATAACGTTATATAGTATTACGTTATAACGTGTAACGTACTATAGCATTTCCTTATGACGTATAACATCATACGGTATTACGTTATAACGTATAACGTCATAAGGTATTACCTTATAACGTATGACGTTATATAGTATTTCGTTATAACGTATAACGTTATGTCGTATTACGTTATAACGTTTAGCGTTATATAGCATTACGTTATAACGTATAACGTTATGTAGCATTACGTTATAACATATAACATTATATAGTATTACGTTATAACGTATAACGTTATATAGTATTACGTTATAACGTATAACGTTATGTGGTATTACGTTATAACGTATAACGTTATATAGCACTACGTTATAACGCATAACGTTATGTAGCATTACGTTATAACGAATAACGTCATATAGTATTACGTTATAACGTATAACGTCATAAGGTATTACGTTATACCTTATGACGTTATATAATATTACGTTATAGTGTGTAACGTACTATAGCAGTCCTTTATAACGTATAACGTCATATGGTATTACGTTATAACGAATAACGTTATATAGTATTACGTTATAACGTATAACGTTATATAGTATTACGTTATAACGTATAACGTTATATAGTATTACGTTATAACGTATAACGTTATATAGTATTACGTTATAACGTATAACGTTATGTGGTATTACGTTATAACGTATAACGTTATATAGCACTACGTTATAACGCATAACGTTATGTAGCATTACGTTATAACGAATAACGTCATATAGTATTACGTTATAACGTATAACGTCATAAGGTATTACGTTATACCTTATGACGTTATATAATATTACGTTATAGTGTGTAACGTACTATAGCAGTCCTTTATAACGTATAACGTCATATGGTATTACGTTATAACGAATAACGTTATATAGTATTACGTTATAACGTATAACGTTATATAGTATTACGTTATAACGTATAACGTTATATAGTATTACGTTATAACGTATAACGTTATATAGTATTACGTTATGACGTATAACGTTATATAGTATTACGTTATAACGTATAACGTTATATAGTATTACGTTATGACGTATAACGTCATAAGGTATTACGTTATCACTTATAACGTTATATAGTATTACGTTATAACGTGTAACGTCCTATAGCATTTCTTTATAACGTATAACGTCATATAGTATTGCGTTATAACGTATGACGTTATATAGTATTACGTTATAACGTATAACGTCATAAGGTATTACCTTATAACGTATAACGTTATGTAGCATTACGTTATAACGTATAACGTTCTACAGTATTATGTTATGACGTTTAACGTTATATAGTATTACGTTATAACGTGTAACGTACTATAGCATTTCCTTATAACGTATAACATCATATGGTATTACGTTATAACGTATAACGTCATATGGTATTACGTTATGACGTATAACGTCATAAGGTATTACGTTATCACTTATAACGTTATATAGTATTACGTTATAACGTGTAACGTACTATAGCATTCCTTTATAACGTATAACGTCATATAGTATTACGTTATAACGTATAACGTTATATAGTATTACGTTATGACGTATAACGTCATAAGGTATTACGTTATAACTTATAACGTTATATAGTATTACGTTATAACGTGTTACGTACTATAGCATTTCTTTATAACGTATAACGTTATATAGTATTACGTTCTAACCTATAACGTTATATAGTATTACGTTATAACGTGTAACTTACTATAGCATTTCTTTATAACGTATAACGTCATATGGTATCACGTTATAACGTATAACGGTATATAGTATTACGTTATAACGTATAACGTTATGTGGTATTACGTGATAACGTATAACGTTATATAGTATTACGTTATAACGTATAACGTTATATAGTATTACGTTATAACGTATAACGTTATATAGTATTACGTTATAACGTATAACGTTATATAGTATTACGTTATAACGTATAACGTTATATAGTATTACGTTATAACGTATAACGTTATATGGTATTACGTTATAACGTATAACGTTATATAGTATTACGTTATGACGTATAACGTCATAAGGTATTACGTTATCACTTATAACGTTATATAGTATTACGTTATAACGTGTAACGTACTATAGCATTCCTTTATAACGTATAACGTCATATAGTATTACGTTATAACGTATAACGTTATATAGTATTACGTTATAACGTATAACGTCATAAGGTATTACCTTATAACGTATAACGTTATGTAGCATTACGTTATAACGTATAACGTTATATAGTATTACGTTATAACGTATAACGTTATATAGTATTACGTTATAACGTATAACGTTATATAGTATTACGTTATAACGTATAACGTTATATAGTATTACGTTATGACGTATAACGTCATAAGGTATTACGTTATCACTTATAACGTTATATAGTATTACGTTATAACGTGTAACGTACTATAGCATTTCCTTATAACGTATAACATCATACGGTATTACGTTATAACGTATAACGTCATATGGTATTACCTTATAACGTATAACGTTATATAGCATTACGTTATAACGTATAACGTTATGTAGTATTACGTTATAACGTGTAACGTACTATAGCATTTCCTTATAACGTATACGATCATATGGTATTACGTTATAACGTATAACGTCATATGGTATTACGTTATAACGTATATCGTTATATAGTATTACGTTATAACGTATAACGTTATGTGGTATTACGTTATCACGTATAACGTTATATAGCAATACGTTATAACGCATAATGTTATGTATCATTACGTTATAACGAATAACGTTATATAGTATTACGTTATAACGTATAACGTCAGAAGGTCTTACGTTATACCTTATAACGTTATATAATAACACGTTATAGTGTGTAACGTACTATAGCATTCCTTTATAACGTATAACGTCATATGGTATTACGCTATAACGTATAACGTTATATATTATTACGTTATAACGTATAACGTTATATAGTATTACGTTATAACGTATAACGTTATATAGTATTACGTTATAACGTATAACGTTATATAGTATTACGTTATGACGTATAACGTCATAAGGTATTACGTTATAACTTATAACGTTATATAGTATTACGTTATAACGTGTAACGTACTATAGCATTCCTTTATAACGTATAACGTCATATAGTATTACGTTATAACGTGTACCGTACTATAGCATTTCCTTATAACGTATCACATCATACGGTTTTACGTTATAACGTATAACGTCATATTGTATTACGTTATAACGTATAACGTTATGTAGTATTACGTTATAACGTATAACGTTATATAGTATTACGTTATGACGTATAACGTCATAAGGTATTACGTTATATGTTATAACGTTATATAGTATTACGTCATAACGTGTAACGTACTATAGCATTTCTTTATAACGTATAACGTCATATGGTATTACGTTATAACGTATAACGTTATGTCGTATTACGTTATAAGGTATAACGTTATATAGTATTACGTTATAACGTATAACGTCATATGGTATTATCTTATAACGTATAACGTTATATAGCATTACGTTATAACGTATAACGTTATGTAGTATTACGTTATAACGTGTAACGTACTATAGCATTTCCTTATAACGTATACGATCATATGGTATTACGTTATAACGTATAACGTCATATGGTATTACGTTATAACGTATATCGTTATATAGTATTACGTTATAACGTATAACGTTATGTGGTATTACGTTATCACGTATAACGTTATATAGCAATACGTTATAACGCATAATGTTATGTATCATTACGTTATAACGAATAACGTTATATAGTATTACGTTATAACGTATAACGTCAGAAGGTCTTACGTTATACCTTATAACGTTATATAATATTACGTTATAGTGTGTAACGTACTATAGCATTCCTTTATAACGTATAACGTCATATGGTATTACGCTATAACGTATAACGTTATATATTATTACGTTATAACGTATAACGTTATATAGTATTACGTTATAACGTATAACGTTATATAGTATTACGTTATAACGTATAACGTTATATAGTATTACGTTATGACGTATAACGTCATAAGGTATTACGTTATAACTTATAACGTTATATAGTATTACGTTATAACGTGTAACGTACTATAGCATTCCTTTATAACGTATAACGTCATATAGTATTACGTTATAACGTGTAACGTACTATAGCATTTCCTTATAACGTATAACATCATACGGTTTTACGTTATAACGTATAACGTCATATTGTATTACGTTATAACGTATAACGTTATGTAGTATTACGTTATAACGTATAACGTTATATAGTATTACGTTATGACGTATAACGTCATAAGGTATTACGTTATATGTTATAACGTTATATAGTATTACGTCATAACGTGTAACGTACTATAGCATTTCTTTATAACGTAAAACGTCATATGGTATTACGTTATAACGTATAACGTTATGTCGTATTACGTTATAAAGTATAACGTTATATAGTATTACGTTATAACGTATAACGTTATATAGTATTACGTTATGACGTATAACGTCATAAGGTATGACGTTATAACTTATAACGTTATATAGTATTACGTTATAACGTATAACGTTATATAGTATTACGTTATACCGTATAACGTTATGTGGTATTACGTTATAACGTATAACGTACTATAGCATTCCTTTATAACGTATAACGTCATATAGTGTTACGTTATAACGTATAACGTTATATAGTATTACATTATGACGTATAACGTCATAAGGTATTACGTTATAACTTGTAACGTTATATAGTATTACGTTATAACGTGTTACGTACTATAGCACTCCTTTATAACGTATAACGTCATATAGTATTACGTTATAACGTATAACGTTATATAGTATTACGTTATAACGTATAACGTCATAAGGTATTACCTTATAACGTATAACGTTATGTGGTATTACGTTATAACGTATAACGTTATGTGGTATTACGTGATAACGTATAACGTTATATAGTATTACGTTATAACGTATAACGTCATAAGGTATTACCTTATAACGTATAACGTTATGTAGCATTACGTTATAACGTATAACGTTATATAGTATTACGTTATAACGTATAACGTTACATAGTATTACGTTATAACGTATAACGTTATATAGTATTACGTTATAACGTGTAACGTACTATAGCATTTCCTTATGACGTATAACGTTATGTCGTATTACGTTATAACGTTTAGCGTTATATAGCATTACGTTATAACGTATAACGTTATGTAGCATTACGTTATAACATATAACATTATATAGTATTACGTTATAACGTATAACGTTATATAGTATTACGTTATAACGTATAACGTTATGTGGTATTACGTTATAACGTATAACGTTATATAGCACTACGTTATAACGCATAACGTTATGTAGCATTACGTTATAACGAATAACGTCATATAGTATTACGTTATAACGTATAACGTCATAAGGTATTACGTTATACCTTATGACGTTATATAATATTACGTTATAGTGTGTAACGTACTATAGCAGTCCTTTATAACGTATAACGTCATATGGTATTACGTTATAACGAATAACGTTATATAGTATTACGTTATAACGTATAACGTTATATAGTATTACGTTATAACGTATAACGTTATATAGTATTACGTTATAACGTATAACGTTATATAGTATTACGTTATAACGTATAACGTTATGTGGTATTACGTTATAACGTATAACGTTATATAGCACTACGTTATAACGCATAACGTTATGTAGCATTACGTTATAACGAATAACGTCATATAGTATTACGTTATAACGTATAACGTCATAAGGTATTACGTTATACCTTATGACGTTATATAATATTACGTTATAGTGTGTAACGTACTATAGCAGTCCTTTATAACGTATAACGTCATATGGTATTACGTTATAACGAATAACGTTATATAGTATTACGTTATAACGTATAACGTTATATAGTATTACGTTATAACGTATAACGTTATATAGTATTACGTTATAACGTATAACGTTATATAGTATTACGTTATGACGTATAACGTTATATAGTATTACGTTATAACGTATAACGTTATATAGTATTACGTTATAACGTATAACGTCATAAGGTATTACCTTATAACGTATAACGTTATGTAGCATTACGTTATAACGTATAACGTTCTATAGTATTACGTTATGAGGTATAACGTTATATAGTATTACGTTATAACGTGTAACGTACTACAGCATTTCCTTATAACGTATAACATCATACGGTTTTACGTTATAACGTATAACGTCATATTGTATTACGTTATAATGTATAACGTTATATAGTATTACGTTATAACGTATAACGTTATATAGTATTACGTTATGACGTATAACGTCATAAGGTATTACGTTATAACTTATAACGTTATATAGTATTACGTCATAGCGTGTAACGTACTATAGCATTTCTTTATAACGTATAACGTCATATGGTATTACGTTACACCGTATAACGGTATATAGTATTACGTTATAACGTATAACGTTATGTGGTATTACGTTATAAAGTATAACGTTATATAGTATTACGTTATAAGGTATAACGATATATAGTATTACGTTATGACGTATAACGTCATAAGGTATGACGTTATAACTTATAACGTTATATAGTATAACGTTATAACGTATAACGTTATATAGTATTACGTTATACCGTATAACGTTATGTGGTATTACGTTATAACGTATAACGTACTATAGCATTCCTTTATAACGTATAACGTCATATAGTGTTACGTTATAACGTATAACGTTATATAGTATTACGTTATGACGTATAACGTCATAAGGTATTACGTTATAACTTATAACGTTATATAGTATTACGTTATAACGTGTTACGTACTATAGCATTTCTTTATAACGTATAACGTTATATAGTATTACGTTCTAACCTATAACGTTATATAGTATTACGTTATAACGTGTAACTTACTATAGCATTTCTTTATAACGTATAACGTCATATGGTATCACGTTATAACGTATAACGGTATATAGTATTACGTTATAACGTATAACGTTATGTGGTATTACGTGATAACGTATAACGTTATATAGTATTACGTTATAACGTATAACGTTATATAGTATTACGTTATAACGTATAACGTTATATAGTATTACGTTATAACGTATAACGTTATATAGTATTACGTTATAACGTATAACGTTATATAGTATTACGTTATAACGTATAACGTTATATGGTATTACGTTATAACGTATAACGTTATATAGTATTACGTTATGACGTATAACGTCATAAGGTATTACGTTATCACTTATAACGTTATATAGTATTACGTTATAACGTGTAACGTACTATAGCATTCCTTTATAACGTATAACGTCATATAGTATTACGTTATAAGGTATAACGTTATATAGTATTACGTTATAACGTATAACGTCATAAGGTATTACCTTATAACGTATAACGTTATGTAGCATTACGTTATAACGTATAACGTTATATAGTATTACGTTATAACGTATAACGTTATATAGTATTACGTTATAACGTATAACGTTATATAGTATTACGTTATAACGTATAACGTTATATAGTATTACGTTATGACGTATAACGTCATAAGGTATTACGTTATCACTTATAACGTTATATAGTATTACGTTATAACGTGTAACGTACTATAGCATTTCCTTATAACGTATAACACCATACGGTATTACGTTATAACGTATAACGTCATATGGTATTACCTTATAACGTATAACGTTATATAGCATTACGTTATAACGTATAACGTTATGTAGTATTACGTTATAACGTGTAACGTACTATAGCATTTCCTTATAACGTATACGATCATATGGTATTACGTTATAACGTATAACGTCATATGGTATTACGTTATAACGTATATCGTTATATAGTATTACGTTATAACGTATAACGTTATGTGGTATTACGTTATCACGTATAACGTTATATAGCAATACGTTATAACGCATAATGTTATGTATCATTACGTTATAACGAATAACGTTATATAGTATTACGTTATAACGTATAACGTCAGAAGGTCTTACGTTATACCTTATAACGTTATATAATATTACGTTATAGTGTGTAACGTACTATAGCATTCCTTTATAACGTATAACGTCATATGGTATTACGCTATAACGTATAACGTTATATATTGTTACGTTATAACGTATAACGTTATATAGCATTACGTTATAACGTATAACGTTATATAGTATTACGTTATAACGTATAACGTTATATAGTATTACGTTATGACGTATAACGTCATAAGGTATTACGTTATAACTTATAACGTTATATAGTATTACGTTATAACGTGTAACGTACTATAGCATTCCTTTATAACGTATAACGTCATATAGTATTACGTTATAACGTGTAACGTACTATAGCATTTCCTTATAACGTATCACATCATACGGTTTTACGTTATAACGTATAACGTCATATTGTATTACGTTATAACGTATAACGTTATGTAGTATTACGTTATAACGTATAACGTTATATAGTATTACGTTATGACGTATAACGTCATAAGGTATTACGTTATATGTTATAACGTTATATAGTATTACGTCATAACGTGTAACGTACTATAGCATTTCTTTATAACGTATAACGTCATATGGTAGTACGTTATAACGTATAACGTTATGTCGTATTACGTTATAAGGTATAACGTTATATAGTATTACGTTATAACGTATAACGTCATATGGTATTATCTTATAACGTATAACGTTATATAGCATTACGTTATAACGTATAACGTTATGTAGTATTACGTTATAACGTGTAACGTACTATAGCATTTCCTTATAACGTATACGATCATATGGTATTACGTTATAACGTATAACGTCATATGGTATTACGTTATAACGTATATCGTTATATAGTATTACGTTATAACGTATAACGTTATGTGGTATTACGTTATCACGTATAACGTTATATAGCAATACGTTATAACGCATAATGTTATGTATCATTACGTTATAACGAATAACGTTATATAGTATTACGTTATAACGTATAACGTCAGAAGGTCTTACGTTATACCTTATAACGTTATATAATATTACGTTATAGTGTGTAACGTACTATAGCATTCCTTTATAACGTATAACGTCATATGGTATTACGCTATAACGTATAACGTTATATATTATTACGTTATAACGTATAACGTTATATAGTATTACGTTATAACGTATAACGTTATATAGTATTACGTTATAACGTATAACGTTATATAGTATTACGTTATGACGTATAACGTCATAAGGTATTACGTTATAACTTATAACGTTATATAGTATTACGTTATAACGTGTAACGTACTATAGCATTCCTTTATAACGTATAACGTCATATAGTATTACGTTATAACGTGTAACGTACTATAGCATTTCCTTATAACGTATAACATCATACGGTTTTACGTTATAACGTATAACGTCATATTGTATTACGTTATAACGTATAACGTTATGTAGTATTACGTTATAACGTATAACGTTATATAGTATTACGTTATGACGTATAACGTCATAAGGTATTACGTTATATGTTATAACGTTATATAGTATTACGTCATAACGTGTAACGTACTATAGCATTTCTTTATAACGTATAACGTCATATGGTATTACGTTATAACGTATAACGTTATGTCGTATTACGTTATAAAGTATAACGTTATATAGTATTACGTTATAACGTATAACGTTATATAGTATTACGTTATGACGTATAACGTCATAAGGTATGACGTTATAACTTATAACGTTATATAGTATTACGTTATAACGTATAACGTTATATAGTATTACGTTATACCGTATAACGTTATGTGGTATTACGTTATAACGTATAACGTACTATAGCATTCCTTTATAACGTATAACGTCATATAGTGTTACGTTATAACGTATAACGTTATATAGTATTACATTATGACGTATAACGTCATAAGGTATTACGTTATAACTTGTAACGTTATATAGTATTACGTTATAACGTGTTACGTACTATAGCACTCCTTTATAACGTATAACGTCATATAGTATTACGTTATAACGTATAACGTTATAACGTCATATAGTATTACGTTATAACGTATAACGTTATATAGTATTACGTTATAACGTATAACGTCATAAGGTATTACCTTATAACGTATAACGTTATGTGGTATTACGTTATAACGTATAACGTTATATAGCATTACGTTATAACGCATTATGTTATGTAGCATTACGTTATAACGAGTAACGTTATATAGTATTACGTAATAACGTATAACGTCAGAAGGTATTACGTTATACCTTATAACGTTATATAATATTACGTTATAGTGTGTAACGTACTATAGCATTCCTTTATAACGTATAACGTCATAAGGTATTACCTTATAACGTATAACGTTATGTAGCATTACGTTATAACGTATAACGTTATATAGTATTACGTTATAACGTATAACGTCATAAGGTATTACGTTATAACTTGTAACGTTATATAGTATTACGTTATAACGTGTAACGTACTATAGCATTTCCTTATAACGTATAACATCATACGGTATTACGTTATAACGTATAACGTCATATGGTATTACCTTATAACGTATAACGTTATATAGCATTACGTTATAACGTATAACGTTATGTAGTATTACGTTATAACGTGTAACGTACTATAGCATTTCCTTATAACGTATAAGATCATATGGTATTACGTTATAACGTATAGCGTCATATGGTACTACGTTATAACGTATATCGTTATATAGTATTACGTTATAACGTATAACGTTATGTGGTATTACGTTATCACGTATAACGTTATATAGCAATACGTTATAACGCATAATGTTATGTATCATTACGTTATAACGAATAACGTTATATAGTATTACGTTATAACGTATAACGTTATATAGTATTACGTTATGACGTATAACGTCATAAGGTATTACGTTATAACTTATAACGTTATATAGTATTACTTTATAACGTGTAACGTACTATAGCATTCCTTTATAACGTATAACGTCATATAGTATTACGTTATAACGTGTAACGTACTATAGCATTTTCTTATAACGTATCACATCATACGGTTTTACGTTATAACGTATAACGTCATATTGTATTACGTTATAACGTATAACGTTATGTAGTATTACGTTATAACGAATAACGTTATATAGTATTACGTTATGACGTATAACGTCATAAGGTATTACGTTATATGTTATAACGTTATATAGTATTACGTCATAACGTGTAACGTACTATAGCATTTCTTTATAACGTATAACGTCATATGGTATTACGTTATAACGTATAACGTTATGTCGTATTACGTTATAAAGTATAACGTTATATAGTATTACGTTATAACGTATAACGTCATATGGTATTACCTTATAACGTATAACGTTATATAGCATTACGTTATAACGTATAACGTTATGTAGTATTACGTTATAACGTGTAACGTACTATAGCATTTCCTTATAACGTATACGATCATATGGTATTACGTTATAACGTATAACGTCATATGGTATTACGTTATAACGTATATCGTTATATAGTATTACGTTATAACGTATAACGTTATGTGGTATTACGTTATCACGTATAACGTTATATAGCAATACGTTATAACGCATAATGTTATGTATCATTACGTTATAACGAATAACGTTATATAGTATTACGTTATAACGTATAACGTCAGAAGGTCTTACGTTATACCTTATAACGTTATATAATATTACGTTATAGTGTGTAACGTACTATAGCATTCCTTTATAACGTATAACGTCATATGGTATTACGCTATAACGTATAACGTTATATATTATTACGTTATAACGTATAACGTTATATAGTATTACGTTATAACGTATAACGTTATATAGTATTACGTTATAACGTATAACGTTATATAGTATTACGTTATAACGTATAACGTTATATAGTATTACGTTATGACGTATAACGTCATAAGGTATTACGTTATAACTTATGACGTTATATAGTATTACGTTATAACGTGTAACGTACTATAGCATTCCTTTATAACGTATAACGTCATATAGTATTACGTTATAACGTGTAACGTACTATAGCATTTCCTTATAACGTATAACATCATACGGTTTTACGTTATAACGTATAACGTCATATTGTATTACGTTATAACGTATAACGTTATGTAGTATTACGTTATAACGTATAACGTTATATAGTATTACGTTATGACGTATAACGTCATAAGGTATTACGTTATATGTTATAACGTTAGATAGTATTACGTCATAACGTGTAACGTACTATAGCATTTCTTTATAACGTATAACGTCATATGGTATTACGTTATAACGTATAACGTTATGTCGTATTACGTTATAAAGTATAACGTTATATAGTATTACGTTATAACGTATAACGTTATATAGTATTACGTTATGACGTATAACGTCATAAGGTATGACGTTATAACTTATAACGTTATATAGTATTACGTTATAACGTATAACGTTATATAGTATTACGTTATACCGTATAACGTTATGTGGTATTACGTTATAACGTATAACGTACTATAGCATTCCTTTATAACGTATAACGTCATATAGTGTTACGTTATAACGTATAACGTTATATAGTATTACATTATGACGTATAACGTCATAAGGTATTACGTTATAACTTGTAACGTTATATAGTATTACGTTATAACGTGTTACGTACTATAGCACTCCTTTATAACGTATAACGTCATATAGTATTACGTTATAACGTATAACGTTATATAGTATTACGTTATAACGTATAACGTCATAAGGTATTACCTTATAACGTATAACGTTATGTGGTATTACGTTATAACGTATAACGTTATATAGCATTACGTTATAACGCATTATGTTATGTAGCATTACGTTATAACGAGTAACGTTATATAGTATTACGTAATAACGTATAACGTCAGAAGGTATTACGTTATAACTTGTAACGTTATATAGTATTACGTTATAACGTGTAACGTACTATAGCATTTCCTTATAACGTATAACATCATACGGTATTACGTTATAACGTATAACGTCATATGGTATTACCTTATAACGTATAACGTTATATAGCATTACGTTATAACGTATAACGTTATGTAGTATTACGTTATAACGTGTAACGTACTATAGCATTTCCTTATAACGTATAAGATCATATGGTATTACGTTATAACGTATAACGTCATATGGCACTACGTTATAACGTATATCGTTATATAGTATTACGTTATAACGTATAACGTTATGTGGTATTACGTTATCACGTATAACGTTATATAGCAATACGTTATAACGCATAATGTTATGTATCATTACGTTATAACGAATAACGTTATATAGTATTACGTTATAACGTATAACGTCAGAAGGTCTTACGTTATACCTTATAACGTTATATAATATTACGTTATAGTGTGTAACGTACTATAGCATTCCTTTATAACGTATAACGTCATATGGTATTACGCTATAACGTATAACGTTATATATTATTACGTTATAACGTATAACGTTATATAGTATTACGTTATAACGTATAACGTTATATAGTATTACGTTATAACGTATAACGTTATATAGTATTACGTTATGACGTATAACGTCATAAGGTATTACGTTATAACTTATAACGTTATATAGTATTACGTTATAACGTGTAACGTACTATAGTATTCCTTTATAACGTATAACGTCATATAGTATTACGTTATAACGTATAACGTTATATAGTATTACGTTATAACGTATAACGTCATAAGGTATTACCTTATAACGTATAACGTTATGTAGCATTACGTTATAACGTATAACGTTCTATAGTATTACGTTATGACGTATAACGTTATATAGTATTACGTTATAACGTGTAACGTACTATAGCATTTCCTTATAACGTATAACATCATACGGTTTTACGTTATAACGTATAACGTCATATTGTATTACGTTATAACGTATAACGTTATGTAGTATTACGTTATAACGTATAACGTTATATAGTATTACGTTATGACGTATAACGTCATAAGGTATTACGTTATATGTTATAACGTTATATAGTATTACGTCATAACGTGTAACGTACTATAGCATTTCTTTATAACGTATAACGTCATATGGTATTACGTTATAACGTATAACGGTATATAGTATTACGTTATAACGTATAACGTTATGTGGTATTACGTTATAAAGTATAACGTTATATAGTATTACGTTATAACGTATAACGTTATATAGTATTACGTTATGACGTATAACGTCATAAGGTATGACGTTATAACTTATAACGCTATATAGTATTACGTTATAACGTATAACGTTATATAGTATTACGTTATACCGTATAACGTTATGTGGTATTACGTTATAACGTATAACGTACTATAGCATTCCTTTATAACGTATAACTTCATATAGTGTTACGTTATAACGTATAACGTTATATAGTATTACATTATGACGTAAAACGTCATAAGGTATTACGTTATAACATGTAACGTTATATAGTATTACGTTATAACGTGTTACGTACTATAGCACTCCTTTATAACGTATAACGTCATATAGTATTACGTTATAACGTATAACGTTATATAGTATTACGTTATAACGTATAACGTCATAAGGTATTACCTTATAACGTATAACGTTATGTGGTATTACGTTATAACGTATAACGTTATATAGCATTACGTTATAACGCATAATGTTATGTAGCATTACGTTATAACGAGTAACGTTATATAGTATTACGTAATAACGTATAACGTCAGAAGGTATTACGTTATACCTTATAACGTTATATAATATTACGTTATAGTGTGTAACGTACTATAGCATTCCTTTATAACGTATAACGTCATAAGGTATTACCTTATAACGTATAACGTTATGTAGCATTACGTTATAACGTATAACGTTATATAGTATTACGTTATAACGTATAACGTTATATAGTATTACGTTATAACGTATAACGTTATATAGTATTACGTTATGACGTATAACGTCATAAGGTATTACGTTATCACTTATAACGTTATATAGTATTACGTTATAACGTGTAACGTACTATAGCATTCCTTTATAACGTATAACGTCATATAGTATTACGTTATAACGTATAACGTTATATAGTATTACGTTATAACGTATAACGTCATAAGGTATTACCTTATAACGTATAACGTTATGTAGCATTACGTTATAACGTATAACGTTATATAGTATTACGTTATAACGTATAACGTTATATAGTATTACGTTATAACGTATAACGTTATATAGTATTACGTTATAACGTATAACGTTATATAGTATTACGTTATAACGTATAACGTTATATAGTATTACGTTATGACGTATAACGTCATAAGGTATTACGTTATCACTTATAACGTTATATAGTATTACGTTATAACGTGTAACGTACTATAGCATTTCCTTATAACGTATAACATCATACGGTATTACGTTATAACGTATAACGTCATATGGTATTACCTTATAACGTATAACGTTATATAGCATTACGTTATAACGTATAACGTTATGTAGTATTACGTTATAACGTGTAACGTACTATAGCATTTCCTTATAACGTATACGATCATATGGTATTACGTTATAACGTATAACGTCATATGGTATTACGTTATAACGTATATCGTTATATAGTATTACGTTATAACGTATAACGTTATGTGGTATTACGTTATCACGTATAACGTTATATAGCAATACGTTATAACGCATAATGTTATGTATCATTACGTTATAACGAATAACGTTATATAGTATTACGTTATAACGTATAACGTCAGAAGGTCTTACGTTATACCTTATAACGTTATATAATATTACGTTATAGTGTGTAACGTACTATAGCATTCCTTTATAACGTATAACGTCATATGGTATTACGCTATAACGTATAACGTTATATATTATTACGTTATAACGTATAACGTTATATAGTATTACGTTATAACGTATAACGTTATATAGTATTACGTTATAACGTATAACGTTATATAGTATTACGTTATGACGTATAACGTCATAAGGTATTACGTTATAACTTATAACGTTATATAGTATTACGTTATAACGTGTAACGTACTATAGCATTCCTTTATAACGTATAACGTCATATAGTATTACGTTATAACGTGTAACGTACTATAGCAATTCCTTATAACGTATAACATCATACGGTTTTACGTTATAACGTATAACGTCATATTGTATTACGTTATAACGTATAACGTTATGTAGTATTACGTTATAACGTATAACGTTATATAGTATTACGTTATGACGTATAACGTCATAAGGTATTACGTTATATGTTATAACGTTATATAGTATTACGTCATAACGTGTAACGTACTATAGCATTTCTTTATATCGTATAACGTCATATGGTATTACGTTATAACGTATAACGTTATGTCGTATGACGTTATAAAGTATAACGTTATATAGTATTACGTTATAACGTATGACGTTATATAGTATTACGTTATGACGTATAACGTCATAAGGTATGACGTTATAACTTATAACGTTATATAGTATTACGTTATAACGTATAACGTTATATAGTATTACGTTATACCGTATAACGTTATGTGGTATTACGTTATAACGTATAACGTCCTATAGCATTCCTTTATAACGTATAACGTCATATAGTGTTACGTTATAACGTATAACGTTATATAGTATTACATTATGACGTATAACGTCATAAGGTATTACGTTATAACTTGTAACGTTATATAGTATTACGTTATAACGTGTTACGTACTATAGCACTCCTTTATAACGTATAACGTCATATAGTATTACGTTATAACGTATAACGTTATATAGTATTACGTTATAACGTATAACGTCATAAGGTATTACCTTATAACGTATAACGTTATGTGGTATTACGTTATAACGTATAACGTTATATAGCATTACGTTATAACGCATTATGTTATGTAGCATTACGTTATAACGAGTAACGTTATATAGTATTACGTTATAACGTGTAACGTACTATAGTATTCCTTTATAACGTATAACGTCATATAGTATTACGTTATAACGTATAACGTCATAAGGTATTACCTTATAACGTATAACGTTATGTAGCATTACGTTATAACGTATAACGTTCTATAGTATTACGTTATGACGTATAACGTTATATAGTATTACGTTATAACGTGTAACGTACTATAGCATTTCCTTATAACGTATAACATCATACGGTTTTACGTTATAACGTATAACGTCATATTGTATTACGTTATAACGTATAACGTTATGTAGTATTACGTTATAACGTATAACGTTATATAGTATTACGTTATGACGTATAACGTCATAAGGTATTACGTTATATGTTATAACGTTATATAGTATTACGTCATAACGTGTAACGTACTATAGCATTTCTTTATAACGTATAACGTCATATGGTATTACGTTATAACGTATAACGGTATATAGTATTACGTTATAACGTATAACGTTATGTGGTATTACGTTATAAAGTATAACGTTATATAGTATTACGTTATAACGTATAACGTTATATAGTATTACGTTATACCGTATAACGTTATGTGGTATTACGTTATAACGTATAACGTACTATAGCATTCCTTTATAATGTATAACTTCATATAGTGTTACGTTATAACGTATAACGTTATATAGTATTACATTATGACGTATAACGTCATAAGGTATTACGTTATAACATGTAACGTTATATAGTATTACGTTATAACGTGTTACGTACTATAGCACTCCTTTATAACGTATAACGTCATATAGTATTACGTTATAACGTATAACGTTATATAGTATTACGTTATAACGTATAACGTCATAAGGTATTACCTTATAACGTATAACGTTATGTGGTATTACGTTATAACGTATAACGTTATATAGCATTACGTTATAACGCATAATGTTATGTAGCATTACGTTATAACGAGTAACGTTATATAGTATTACGTAATAACGTATAACGTCAGAAGGTATTACGTTATACCTTATAACGTTATATAATATTACGTTATAGTGTGTAACGTACTATAGCATTCCTTTATAACGTATAACGTCATAAGGTATTACCTTATAACGTATAACGTTATGTAGCATTACGTTATAACGTATAACGTTATATAGTATTACGTTATAACGTATAACGTTATATAGTATTACGTTATAACGTATAACGTTATATAGTATTACGTTATGACGTATAACGTCATAAGGTATTACGTTATCACTTATAACGTTATATAGTATTACGTTATAACGTGTAACGTACTATAGCATTCCTTTATAACGTATAACGTCATATAGTATTACGTTATAACGTATAACGTTATATAGTATTACGTTATAACGTATAACGTCATAAGGTATTACCTTATAACGTATAACGTTATGTAGCATTACGTTATAACGTATAACGTTATATAGTATTACGTTATAACGTATAACGTTATATAGTATTACGTTATAACGTATAACGTTATATAGTATTACGTTATGACGTATAACGTCATAAGGTATTACGTTATCACTTATAACGTTATATAGTATTACGTTATAACGTGTAACGTACTATAGCATTCCTTTATAACGTATAACGTCATATAGTATTACGTTATAACGTATAACGTTATATAGTATTACGTTATAAAGTATAACGTCATAAGGTATTACCTTATAACGTATAACGTTATGTAGCATTACGTTATAACGTATAACGTTATTTAGTATTACGTTATAACGTGTAACGTACTATAGCATTTCCTTATAACGTATAACATCATATGGTATTACGTTATAACGTATAACGTCATAAGGTATTACCTTATAACGTATAACGTTATATAGTATTACGTTATAACGTATAACGGTATATAGTATTACGTTATAACGTATAACGTTATGTGGTATTACGTGATAACGTATAACGTTATATAGTATTACGTTATAACATATAACGTTATATAGTATTACGTTATGACGTATAACGTCATATAGTATTACGTTATAACGTATAACGTTATATAGTATTACGTTATAAAGTATAACGTCATAAGGTATTACCTTATAACGTATAACGTTATGTAGCATTACGTTATAACGTATAACGTTATATAGTATTACGTTATAACGTGTAACGTACTATAGCATTTCCTTATAACGTATAACATCATATGGTATTACGTTATAACGTATAACGTCATAAGGCATTACGTTATGACGTATAACGTCATAAGGCATTACGTTATAACTTATAACGTTATATAGTATTACGTTATAACGTGTAACGTACTATAGCATTTCCTTATAACGTATAACATCATATGGTATTACGTTATAACGTATAACGTCATATGGTATTATGTTATAACGTATAACGTTATATAGTGTTACGTTATGACGTATAACGTTATATAGTATTACGTTATAACGTGTAACGTACTATAGCATTTCCTTATAACGTATAACATCATATGGTATTACGTTATAACGTATAACGTCATAAGGTATTACCTTATAACGTATAACGTTATGTAGCATTACGTTATAACGTATAACGTTATTTAGTATTACGTTATACCGTATAACGTTATGTGGTATTACGTTATAACGTATAACGTTAAATAGCATTACGTTATAACGTATAACGTTATGTAGTATTACGTTATAACATGTAACGTACTATAGCATTTCCTTATAACGTATAACACCATATGGTATTACGTTATAACGTATAACGTCATATGGTATTACGTTATAACGTATAACGTTATATAGTATTACGTTATATAGTATTACGTTCTAACGTATAACGTTATGTGGTATTACGTTATAACGTATAACGTTATATAGCATTACGTTATTACGCATAACGTTATTAGCATTACGTTATAACGAATAACGTTATATAGTATTACGTTATAACGTGTAACGTACTATAGCATTTCTTTATAACGTATAACGTCATATGGTATCACGTTATAACGTATATCGGTATACAGTATTACGTTATAACGTATAACGTCATAAGGTATTACCTTATAACGTATAACGTTATATAGTATTACGTTATAACGTATAACGGTATATAGTATTACGTTATAACGTATAACGTTATGTGGTATTACGTGATAACGTATAACGTTATATAGTATTACGTTATAACATATAACGTTATATAGTATTACGTTATGACGTATAACGTCATAAGGTATTACGTTATAACTTATAACGTTATATAGTATTACGTTATAACGTGTAACGTACTATAGCATTTCCTTATAACGTATAACATCATATGGTATTACGTTATAACGTATAACGTCATAAGGTATTACCTTATAACGTATAACGTTATGTAGCATTACGTTATAACGTATAACGTTATTTAGTATTACGTTATAACGTGTAACGTACTATAGCATTTCCTTATAACGTATAACATCATATGGTATTACGTTATAACGTATAACGTTATATAGTATTACGTTATAACGTGTAACGTACTATAGCATTTCCTTATAACGTATAACATCATATGGTATTACGTTATAACGTATAACGTCATAAGGCATTACGTTATGACGTATAACGTCATAAGGCATTACGTTATAACTTATAACGTTATATAGTATTACGTTATAACGTGTAACGTACTATAGCATTTCCTTATAACGTATAACATCATATGGTATTACGTTATAACGTATAACGTCATAAGGCATTACGTTATGACGTATAACGTCATAAGGCATTACGTTATAACTTATAACGTTATTTAGTATTACGTTATAACGTGTAACGTACTATAGCATTTCCTTATAACGTATAACATCATATGGTATTACGTTATAACGTATAACGTCATAAGGTATTACCTTATAACGTATAATGTTATATAGTATTACGTTATAACGTATAACGGTATATAGTATTACGTTATAACGTATAACGTTATGTGGTATTACGTGATAACGTATAACGTTATATAGTATTACGCTATAACATATAACGTTATATAGTATTACGTTATGACGTATAACGTCATAAGGTATTACGTTATAACTTATAACGTTATATAGTATTACGTTATAACGTGTAACGTACTACAGCATTTCCTTATAACGTATAACATCATATGGTATTACGTTATAACGTATAACATCATATGGTATTACGTTATAACGTATAACGTCATAAGGCATTACGTTATGACGTATAACGTCATAAGGCATTACGTTATAACTTATAACGTTATATAGTATTACGTTATAACGTGTAACGTACTATAGCATTTCCTTATAACGTATAACATCATATGGTATTACGTTATAACGTATAACGTCATAAGGTATTACCTTATAACGTATAACGTTATGTAGCATTACGTTATAACGTATAACGTTATTTAGTGTTACGTTATACCGTATAACGTTATGTGGTATTACGTTATAACGTATAACGTTAAATAGCATTACGTTATAACGTATAACGTTATGTAGTATTACGTTATAACATGTAACGTACTATAGCATTTCCTTATAACGTATAACATCATATGGTATTACGTTATAACGTATAACGTCATATGGTATTACGTTATAACGTATAACGTTATATAGTATTACGTTATATAGTATTACGTTCTAACGTATAACGTTATGTGGTATTACGTTATAACGTATAACGTTATATAGCATTACGTTATTACGCATAACGTTATTAGCATTACGTTATAACGAATAACGTTATATAGTATTACGTTATAACGTGTAACGTACTATAGCATTTCTTTATAACGTATAACGTCATATGGTATCACGTTATAACGTATATCGGTATACAGTATTACGTTACAACGTATAACGTTATGTGGTATTACCTTATAACGTATAACGTTATGTAGCATTACGTTATAACGTATAACGTCATAAGGTATTACCTTATAACGTATAACGTTATGTAGCATTACGTTATAACGTATAACGTTCTATAGTATTACGTTATGACGTATAACGTTATATAGTATTACGTTATAACGTGTAACGTACTATAGCATTTCCTTATAACGTATAACATCATACGGTTTTACGTTATAACGTATAACGTCATCTTGTATTGCGTTATATCGTATAACGTTATATAGTATTACGTTATAACGTATAACGTTATATAGTATTACGTTATGACGTATAACGTCATAAGGTATTACCTTATAACGTATAACGTTATGTAGCATTACGTTATAACGTATAACGTTCTATAGTATTACGTTATGACGTATAACGTTATTTAGTATTACGTTATAACGTGTAACGTACCATAGCATTTCCTTATAACGTATAACATCATACGGTTTTACGTTATAACGTATAACGTTATGTAGCATTACGTTATAACGTATAACGTTCTATAGTATTACGTTATGACGTATAACGTTATATAGTATTACGTCATAACGTGTAACGTACTATAGCATTTCCTTATAACGTATAACATCATACGGTTTTACGTTATAACGTATAACGTTATGTAGCATTACGTTATAACGTATAACGGTATACAGTATTACGTTATAACGTATAACGTTATGTGTTATTACCTTATAACGTATAACGTTCTATAGTATTACGTTATGACGTATAACGTCATAAGGTATTACCTTATAACGTATAACGTTATGTAGCATTACGTTATAACGTATAACGTTCTATAGTATTACGTTATGACGTATAACGTTATATAGTATTACGTTATAACGTGTAACGTACTATAGCATTTCCTTATAACGTATAACATCATACGGTTTTACGTTATAACGTATAACGTTATGTAGCATTACGTTATAACGTATAACGTTCTATAGTATTACGTTATGACGTATAACGTTATATAGTATTACGTCATAACGTGTAACGTACTATAGCATTTCCTTATAACGTATAACATCATACG